>JAOWBW010000488.1:105892-780759 GCA_026119855.1 Campanula takesimana
AGGAACTTGGGTCAAAACATCACACAAGAAATTAACGATGAAAGCCAGAACAAAAGCATGGATTTGCCCTTGTTGAGCTCGTTACACTACTTAAGCTACCGACAATTTTTCAATCAACAATAAGCTTGGAGAGGGTGGATTCGGACCGGTTTACAAGGTGAAAATTATATAAATATGTGTGTACTAGAATGTTATACTGATGGCTAGTCAACGCCTAAAGAATTACTTGGAATCAACGCTAAAATAAATGTTTATCAACATAAACTTAAATCTTAGACTGAGCTAAAGTAATTCCTTATCAAGTATTCTGCTCGAGTACATATGGCGTTTTGGATGCACAAAACAGCATCGCTAGTACAGTAGTTAGATTGATAATTCACATTAAAGGGAAAGTTTTCAATGGTCATCAAGTTTTCTTGATTAGGTAGCTTAGTTTATACAAGGAAAAAGGAAGAAAAGCAACATCAACATCATCGTTTTTTGCCCTGTATCTGATAAGATGGAAGTGTTGCAAGTAGAATAGCTCAAAATATATAATCATTTAATGTTACTTTTTTTGGAAAAAAAAAAAACATGGCACATCAAATGTAACTTCATATCCGTGTTGGTCTATAGGGTAAGCTATTAACAGGACAAGAGATCGCAGTGAAGAGGCTCTCCAAGAATCTCCTCTCAAGTCTTCAAGAGTTTAAGAACGAAATTCTTTTGATTTCCAATCTTCAACATCGGAATCTTGTCAAGATTATAGGATGTTGCCTTGAAGGAGAAGAGACAATGCTAGCTTATGAGTATCTACCCAACAAAAGCTTGGACAACTTTGTTTTTGGTCAGACTTTCAGCATTCACCACTTCAATATTACTCCTTACGTCCATTTAAAAGCTCCACTTTTGTTTTAGGCATGGGGATTAAGAAAATGTGTAAGTGGTGCAAGTGTTGTGAGTATAAAAAGTGAAGTAGGATAGAGAAGGTGGGATAGGGAATAGTGAGTGGGTAGTTGTTGTGAGCATGCAAGTGGGCCCCATTGAATAAAAAGTATTTTGAAAATTTCCATTTTGGGAAACTGTGTTTTTTAGTGGGACACACTTTAGGGTAAAGAGTGCATCTTTTAGTGTGATGGAGGGAGTTTTTAGTAAACCAGCATTGTGTTGAAATTTTAAACATGACATTATACTTATCCCAATCAAAATGCCATGCAGATAGTGAAAAGAGAATGTTACTCACGTGGCAACATCGTGTTTCCATAGCAATTGGTATAGCAAGGGGACTGCTCTATCTTCACTATGACTCCAGATTAAGAATTATACATAGAGATCTTAGGCCAGTAATGTTTTACTGGACAGTGAGCTGAACCCCAAATTTTCAGATTTCGGCATAGCAAGAATTTTTGGAGGGGATCAAAGCGAGGGAAGGACAAAGCACGTTGTTGGAACATAGTAAGGCACTACAAGATTTTAGAGATATGCCTAAATCATTTTCATTTCCCTCTTATTTAAATATATGGTCTTGCAGTGGCTACATGTCGCCGGAGTATGCAATTCATGGGAAGTTTTCTGTAAAGTCTGACGTTTTCAGTTTTGGTGTGCTGGTGATAGAGCTCATGAGTGAAAGAAAAACACAAAATATCATCCTCCTGATCACCATTACGGTCTTTTGGGACATGTAAGTATCTACAGGAAACCGCTTTTCTCTCTCTCTCCTTCCCTAAAGACTCGTAAATCTGTCCAATAACATATTCACTCCAAAATCAACTACTTTGGTTGATCTCCATGTATCCCTCTATATCTGATTTGTGGGTGTCTTTCTGTGTTTTTTCATTGCTTTTTATAATAAACGGCTCAATCTATGAATTTTTTTTCCAGGCGTGGTTGTTGTGGAAGGGAGGCAAGGCTCTGGAGCTGGTTGATTCATGTTTAAAGGATTCACTTGTGGAGCCTCAAGTGTTAAGATTTATTCAAGTTGGTCTATTGTGCATTCAAAGGTTGCCAAGTGACAGACCAACAATATCGTCAGTAATTACAATGTTGAGCAACGACGATGCAAAATTGCCTCAACCTAAAGAGCCAGGGTTTTTATTATGAAGGCAACAGCACTGAAGCAGCTATGTCATTTAGTGAAGGCAGTTCCCTCTCCAAATGTGAACAAACGATAACAGTTGTAGAGGCTAGATAAAGTAGACCAACAGCATGTCGTGTCATAAGGTGTACTCCCTCCGTCTTTCCTGATGATAAGGATACACGGATACTCGAGATCAATCATCGGATACTCATGGCCATGATACTGATATACATTCCTAACTTATATTGTACATATCTTTTCCTATATTCATTATATCTTTTGTAATACTTGTTCTCCAAGATTAGGGTTTTGTACTCATGTATATATACACTATTATAGAATAATACAAATTGAGTTCTTCCAATATTCTTCTCATCTCTTTATGGTATACAAAGCAACATCAATCCTGCCCTAATTTTTTTTTCAGCCGTCTCTCCATGGCAACCTCCGACCTCTGTGTTCTTCCAAACTCAGCCGAGCCTAATGTTCCTCTTATCGTTGTATCCCTCTCTCACGTTCTCAAACTAACCCCCACAATTACATCTCGTGGAAAATTCAGATTGAAGCCACTCTTATTGGCTTAGACCTCTACAAATTTATCGATGGCAGTCACCTAGCCCCACCCGAAACCCTCACCTCTGACACCAAAACCACCACTACAGCCGAACTCATTCCCAGCAACAATCCACCACCTCTCCAAACCCAGCCTATTCAACTTGGTTCCGTCAAGACAAGTTGATTCTAGGTGCTTTAGCCGGAACTCTGTCTCCCCCAATTGTGCCTCTCGTCTCCCTCTGTCGCACCACTCTTGATGCGTGGAAAACCCTTGCTAAGACTAATGCCAAACCCTCTAAAGGCCACCTAAAGCAATTGAAAGACCGTCTCCGGAACATCACAAAAGGAACTCGATCGATCTCTGACTATATGCAAGAGATCAAAAATTGCACAGATCAACTCGCTTCCCTTGGCCGCCCTCTTGATGCCGACGACATCATTGACAGGATTCTTGACCAACTAAACGACCCAGACTATGATAGCGTGATCTCCGTTGTCCAAAACCGTGAGTCCTCCATCTCTTTTGATGAGCTCCATGAAAAGCTAATTAACAAAGAACTCTCCCTCAAACTTAAACCTAAACCTACCAATTCCTTCCCATCCTCTGTTCACTTTGCTGCCAAAACACCAACAATAACCGAGCCAATAACCCTCGTTTTTCTCCCACTACAGCCGGCCTTCTTCCTACTCCGGCTCCTTCCTCCTCCCTCCCTTCTCCACGACAAGCTGCCCCCTTTAAGGGTCGGTGCCAATGGTGCCGTGCCTCTGGCCATTATCTCTCCCAATGTCCCATGTTTCGCCAAACACATCCTCATATCACCATACCCACCCCTACCCCTGCCTCAAATCAACACTTCCCTTCTCACCAGAACTCACCCACCACTCCTCGGCCTTCATACAGAAACAATAACTCATCATGTGTCAGTGCCTACACTGCCACAACGAACCCTAACCCTTCACCATCCTGGCTGTTTGACAGTGGGGCCACCCACCATGCAACAAGTGACCTCGAAAACTTGGCACTCCATTCTCCCTGTGATGGCACCGAGGAGCTCTTGATCGGTGATGGTTCGGGCTTGCATATTTCCACCATTGGTTCGACATCTCTTCCCACTCCTACTTCAATTTTTCGTTTAAATAATGTCCTCCATGTTCCCTCTATTTCTCGCGGTCCGGCGTCTATGAATGGCATCCAACTCGCTCCGCTGTTCATTCCACTCGCTTGTCTTCCACCTTAGATTGGCATCATAGATTAGGACACCCCTCCCCCTCTATTTTACGTACTATTAGCAATTGTTTCAATTTAAACATTCCAAGTTCTGTTTCCTTTCATTGCAACTCCTGTGATTGCAACAAAAGTCACAAGTTGCCCTTTTACAATAATACTATTCGTTCTTTTGGTCCTTTGGATGTTATTTACAGCGATGTATGGACCTCTCCTGTCACTTCCTTTGATTCCTTCAAATATTATATTATCTTTGTCGATCATTTTTCCAAATTTGTGTGGTATTATCCTCTTACACATAAAAACGATGCAACCACTGTTTTCTCTCACTTTAAACTCTTGGTTGAAAAATACTTTAATCGCTCCATTAAAACTATTTTCAGTGATAATGGTGGTGAATATATTGGTCTCCAACCACTTCTTAAATCTCATGGCATCCAACATCTCACCTCTCCTCCCCATACACCTGAACATAATGGAAATTCCCTACTTCAAAACCCCAAAGGCTGATGCATGTAGACTGTCTCTTGAAAATCATCATGTCAAAAGCATTTTTACATCAAGCTGATGAATACCGCAATGCTTGGAAAGAGACAAACTAAGAAGGGTGCGAATAGTGTGACCGGTTTGACCACCGGACAAAAAGTTTCGCCACAGTCAATATCCACACGTCGAGTTTTGCCATCACAAACCAATCGTGCCTTGTGTCTTTCAAAGGAGTCATCCGACTTGTCCTTATGAGAAAAAAGCCACATGGAACGAATTAAATTAGTACCGGGTGGACAAGGCACCGACTCCTACGTCTTATTGCTAATAAGAGCATCATATTCTGTAGCGATGGCCATCTTCCAGTTAGGGTCACTACGAGTAGAAACTGGATTTGTTGGAAGGGGAGATTTATCGACTTGGGTGTGAAGGTTGAACAGTTTGCGTGGCTTGACAATGCCATGCTTGCTCCTAGTAACAGGACCGGACGGAGGAGGAGGAATGGACTCAAGAGTAGAGTGTTGGGACAGAAGAGGGCTGGGAATATTCAGTAAAAAAATGACTTCAAACATAAACCTAAATCGTAGACTGACCATATGAATCTTTTACATAGGCATTGTTATATGGAAATGTGACCAAAATTGCATCAATTCATACACATTGACATAGTTTATTACACGTATAGTGCATGGACAGTGAGTAAATATAAGGCAGAAGATGATGAATACGATTTTTTTTCCAACTTGGTTCAGTTATTCTGTTTCAGAATGGAATAAAAATTACATAGAACGGAAATAGAGTTGATATCGGATCAAAGTAGCATTAAGTATAGATCCGAACACTAACTGAACATAATATAAGAGAGCTAATTATGGTTGATAAAGGAGGGAGATTCTGTTGGGGGAAACATAACGAACCTACATTCAGAAATGGGCTTCCTTCAAGACTTCTCCCCAAGGAGCATAAACATAATTTACAAAATCTTGGCCATAAATTAAGTTGTCGAAAATTGATTAGATATTTAATTAATGAATAATGGAGCCTACGAACGCAACATCCTGTATACCAATGACTACATTATTTGTTTCTTAAAATTTGTGTGTTTTTATTTAGGAATTTATTCCCATAAAGCACTTAGCAGTGATAAATATGTAGTCATGCATTGTATTCCTCTACAGAAAGGGATTTCCTTTAAATAGTCAAAATTGGTTGGCTGAGCAAACAGACAAAGAGAAAAGGTCAACAGAAGAAGAAAGAAGACAGGATTACCTTCTGGCCGGTCCCACAAAATTTTGTGCCATTCCCGAAATTCCACACCTTATAAAATTTGAATATTCAAACTAGGTTTGCTTGCTGAATAGTCAACCCACTCTGTCAATTAAAAAGACGGTTAAATAAATTCTTCATCACATCAACAAATAAAGAAAAAAATAATAATAAGCTAAGCCGTAACAACAAATTAAAATGAAGGGCCTTACGATATTATTGTTTTGCTTAACCATTTTATTTTCTATCTTAACAACTTCCAATGCGGTAGACAACTTTTCTGCAAATCAAACCATCAGAGATGGTGAAACCATTGTTTCAGATGGTGGGAACTTCGAACTCGGGTTTTTCAAGCCCAGTAATTCTTCCCAAAATCGATATTTGGGAATATGGTACAAGAAGATATCAGCTGGAAATGACGCAGTTGTATGGGTTGCGAACAGAGTGACTCCACTTACTGATGCATCTGGTATCCTAAGGCTCGATGGCAAGGGATTTCTACTACTTTACAGCTCCAATAGCATCATATGGAAGTCAAACTCATCAAGATCCATAAGTCAACCCGTGGCAACGCTTTTAGATTCAGGAAATCTTGTTGTAAGGGATGTTAGTGCCAGTGCCAGTGCCAGCTCTGAAAATTTTATCTGGCAAAGTTTTGACTATCCTGGAGATACACTATTACCAGGTATGAAGCTCGGAAAGGACTTTGTAACGGGTGTAGAGAGGCAACAGTCATCGTGGAAGAGTGTGGACGATCCTTCCCCAGGTGAGTATACAGTTTACTTTGACTTGAATGGATATCCACAGGTGTTTAAGAGGAAAGGTTCAGTTATACAATGTAGGCTCGGTGGATGGAATGGCCTTAGGTTTACTGGGATGCCTAGTTTGAAGCTGAATTCAATTTATACCTTCGAGTCTGTCTTCAATCAGAAGGAGATCTATTATAAGTGGGAGCTAATTAGCTCAGTTATTTCAAAGACAAGGTTGACTACGGACGGTGAGCCACAGCGCTTAGATTGGAATGAGCGTACCAATGATTGGTTTATGTATTCAACTCCAACCACAGATGCTTGCGACCGATATGCATTATGTGGTCCCCATGGGAGCTGTAACATCGACAACTCCCCTTCTTGCGGGTGCTTGGAAGGATTTGAGCCAAAACACCAAGAAGAATGGAATAGAGCTGATTGGATTAGTGGGTGTAAAAGGAAGGTAGCTTTGAGTTGTGGGATTGGGGAAGGCTTTCGGAAGTATTTTAACGTGAAACTGCCAGACACACGACAATCATGGTACAACTGGAGCATGAGCCTAGCAGAGTGTGGACCAAGTGCAAGGAAAACTGCTCATGTACAGCTTACTCGAATTTGGATATTAGAGGAAGCGGGAGTGGTTGCTTACTGTGGTTTCGGAGACCTGATTGACATCAGAGAGTATTCTGAAAATGGGCAAGACATTTACATCAGAATGGCCGCCTCAGAATTGGGTATGTGCATCTTAACCTGCAATATAAGAGAACATATAACTACATCTATGAAAATTATCTACACTGTTCATCCATTTGTTCTGAATAGTACACTCGGACCATACAAGGAAAGCCAACTATCACATGTGTGTATATGCATTAAATATAAAGCAAAAATTGCGGAAGTGCTTGGCAAAAAAAAAAAAAAAAAAGCACTTCAACCCATCATGTGTAACTGCAAATTACAAAACTACTATTTCTAATATGTAATTTTACAGCATTTTCTTAAGTTTTAGAGATCTAAGCAACTTGACCTAATGGCAACTTTTGTATCAACAGAGAAACATCAGGGTTCCAGCACAAGGAGACGAGAGATAGTCATAATTATCTCCCTGCTAGTGCTACTAACTACAGGAGTATGCATTTGCCTGTGGTATCTACTCGAGAGGAGAAAGCTGAGGAAAACAGGTAATGTGCTTCATGTACATTAACCCCAACAAAGCACACAATTTGTTTATCTTTTTCATCATGCCTAAAACCCAACTCTTTGTCCAATCCACAAAATTTCTTATCTCTATATCATTATAGGAATTCAAGCACAAATCAACCAATTCATTACATGTTCTTATCTTGGACTATATTATATCAAACCGCAATTCTCAACTAACTGGTCATATTTAGTGAAAATGATTGACTTGTTAGTAAAATTAACATTGATATACATACAGAACTTCTGTTCCTAATATATAAGTTTAACAGCTTTGTCAGAGAACTTTGGCCACAAATTCAAACAAGAAATTAACGACGAAAGCCAGAACAAAAACATGGATTTGCCACTGTTGAGCTCGTCTACACTACTTAAAGCTACCGACAACTTTTCAATCAACAATAAGCTTGGAGAGGGTGGATTCGGACCGGTTTACAAGGTGAAAATTATAAAAATATGTGTGTACTAGAATGTTATACTGATGGCTAGTCAACGCCTAAAGAATTACTTGGAATCAACGCTAATATAAATGTTTATCAACATAAACATAAATCTTAGACTGAGCTAAAGTAATTCCTTATCAAGTATTCTGCTTGAGTACATATGACGTTTTGGATGCACAAAACAGCATCGCTAGTACAGTAGTTAGATTGATAATTCACATTAAAGGGAAAGTTTTCAATGGTCATCAAGTTTTCTTGATTAGGTAGCTTAGTTTATACAAGGAAAAAGGAAGAAAAGCAACATCAAACATCATCGTCTTTTGCCCTGTATCTGATAAGATGGAAGTGTTGCAAGTAGAATAGCTCAAAATATATACTCCCTCCGTCCCACTAGAATTAGGACAAATTTCCATTTTGGGCGTCCCATTCGAATTAGGACAACCCAAAAATGTAAGTGTTTTATTTAATGGGACCCACATTCACACTCACAACAACTTCCACTCATTATTGCCTACCCCACTTTCTCTCTCATACTTCACTTTTCATACTCACAACACCTACTCCACTAACACTTTTTCCTTAATCCCCGTGTCCAACCCAAAAATCCTAATTCGGGTGGGACGGAGGGAGTAATCATTTAATGTTACTTTTTTTTGAAAAAAAAAAACATGGCACATCAAATGTAACTTCATATCTGCGTTGGTCTATAGGGTAAGCTATTAACAGGACAAGAGATCGCAGTGAAGAGGCTCTCAAAGAACTCCTCTCAGGGTCTTGAAGAGTTTAAGAACGAAGTTCTTTTGATTTCCAATCTTCAACATCGGAATCTTGTCAAGATTATCGGATGTTGCCTTGAAGGAGAAGAGACAATGCTAGCTTATGAGTATCTACCCAACAAAAGCTTGGACAACTTTGTTTTGGTCAGACTTTCAGCATTCACCACTTCAATAGTACTCCCACCGTCCCATTAAAAGACGCACTTTTGTTTTAGGCACGGGGTTTAAGAAAATGTGTAAGTGGTGCAAGTGTTGTGAGTATGAAAAGTGAAGTATGATTGAGAAGGTGAGATAGGGAATAGTAAGTGGATAGTTGTTTTGAGTATGCAAGTGGGCCCCGTTGAATAAAGAAGTATTTTGAAAATTCCATTTTGGGAAAGTACATCTTTTAGTGGGACACCTTTTTAGGTAAAGAGTGCATCTTTTAGTGGGATGGAGGGAGTATTTAGTAAACCAGTATTGTGTTGAAATTTTAAACATTACATTATACTTATCCCAATCAAAATGCCATGCAGATAGTGAAAAGAGAGTGTTACTCACATGGCAACATCGTGTTCCCATAGCTATTGGTATAGCAAGGGGACTGCTCTACCTTCACTATGACTCCAGATTAAGAATTATTCATAGAGATCTTAAAGCCAGTAATGTTCTGCTGGACAGTGAGCTGAGCCCAAAAATTTCTGATTTTGGCATAGCAAGAATTTTTGGAGGGGATCAAAGTGAGGGAAGGACAAAGCACGTTGTTGGAACATAGTAAGGCACTACAAGATTTTAGAGATATGCCTAAATCATTTTTCATTTCCCTCTTATTTAAATATATGGTCTTGCAGTGGCTACATGTCGCCGGAGTATGCAATTCATGGGAAGTTTTCTGTAAAGTCTGACGTTTTCAGTTTTGGTGTGCTGTTGATAGAGCTCATGAGTGGAAAGAAAAACACAAAATATCATCCTCCTGATCACCATTACGGTCTTTTGGGACATGTAAGTATCTACAGGAAACCGCTTTTCTCTCTCTCCTTCCCTAAAGACTCGTAAATCTGTCCAATAACATATTCACTCCAAAATCAACTACTTTGGTTGATCTCCCTGTATCCCTCTATATCTGATTTGTGGGTGTCTTTCTGTGTTTTTTCATTGCTTTTATAATAAACGGCTCAATCTATGAATTTTTTTTCCAGGCCTGGTTGTTGTGGAAGGGAGGCAAGGCTCTGGAGCTGGTTGATTCATGTTTAAAGGATTCACTTGTGGAGCCTCAAGTGTTAAGATTTATTCAAGTTGGTCTATTGTGCATTCAAAGGTTCCCAAGTGACAGACCAACAATATCGTCAGTAATTACAATGTTGAGCAACGACGATGCAAAATTGCCTCAACCTAAAGAGCCAGGGTTTTATTATGAAGGCAACAGCACTGAAGCAGCTATGTCATTTAGTGAAGGCAGTTCCCTCTCCAAATGTGAACAAACGATAACAATTGTAGAGGCTAGATAAAGTAGACCAACAGCATGTCGTGTCATAAGGTGTACTCCCTCCGTCTTTCTTGAAAGGGCAATTTTTGCCATTTTAGGTGTCCTGCTTATAAGGGCACACCCAAAAAAAAGAAAAATTTATAATAAATTTTATTTAAAGGGACCCACTTGTCATACTCACAACCACTATCCACTAACTATTATCTACCCCCACTTTTTATACTCACAATACTTCACTATTTAACACACTTACTTAAATCCCGTGCCCGGTCAAATATGTGCCCTTGTAAAAGACACGGAGTATGGTGTTACATTTTGCATATACCAAGCTTAAATCAAGATCATTACAGTAAACTACAAATCTTGCACAAGTATATCAAAAGAAAATTCTCAACCTAAACAAATATTAGAAAAAGGATCAGAAAGTCCACCAACTGTGAATGAAGTACTGAATGTTCGTGATTTTCCAACAAAACTCGCTTATGTTCAGGCATTGACATTTTCGCAAACACATGTGGTGATGGAGGTTTACAGATTCTCAAACGCAATTAAATCATTTGCCATATTCAAGTCATGAGTTGGAACAATGCATCAATCTACTGGACAAATTATTTGTATAGGAAATGAAATCGAATTGGATAAAAAGAATGAACTGACCAGGCACGATCTAGAAATATGGAGTATTTGGAATTGGAAGTTCTCCTGCGAAGCTAAGCTGCATCATGTATGCCATAAATTGTAACACCAACGGGGATGGGGATTCTCAAATGTATTCCACATGCCCATAACGTCTCCCACCACCGAGGATGGAGACCCTCAAATGCATTCCTCATGGGTAGGTTATCGGGTAATCCCTGTTAGTAATTTTAAAAAACATTTGTACTTTCAGAAGAAAAAAGAGTCGTTCTTACGTAGAACGCGTTCTACACTAGCGTTAGTGTAGAACGTGTTTTCCACAAAGAAGGGTTCTTGGGCAAAAGAAGGGTTATGGGGCAGGCACTTTCTGATACTGTAGGAGGCACTTTTCAATATTTTTACAGCAGACACTTTTTTTACCCTAAGGCAGGCACTTTATTTGGGACTTTCACAGCAGGCACTTTTTTTACCTTAGAGTAGCCACTTTTTTTGGCACTTGTAAAAAAAAAAAAAAAAAAACCTCAGCAGGCATGTTTTAAAATTCAAGCAGGCACTTCTAATATTCAGCAGACATTTTTATATGTGCCTGTTTGAATTTTAAAACATGCCTGTTGAGTTTTTTTTTTTTTTTTTTTTTTTACAAGTTCCAAATAAGTGTCTGCTCTGAATTATTTTGTGCCTTTTATAGCATTAGAAAATGCCTCTTGTATTATAACAAATGGAAAATTCAAAACAGGCACTTCTTAAAATTCAAGCAGGCACTTCTAAGTTCAAAGCATACACTTTTATAAGTGCCTGCTGAGATTTTTTATTTTTTTTTACAAGTCCAAATAAATGCCTGCTCTAATGTTAAAATAAATGCATGTTATGGGCATTATTTGTGCCTGTTCTATGCATCAAAATGTCTAAACATGCCTTGGTAGTGTCAAAACATGTGTCTGCTCTAGTGTTAAAATCTGTCTGCTGTAATATTGAAAAATGCCTCCTACAGTTTCGAAAAGTGCCTGGTGAGTTTTCATGAGTTCCAGTTATTTACATCAATGCCACCGCGACTTCTCACAGCGTTCTGCTTATTTTCAAATCTGCCACTCCGCTTTTTTAAAAACACGTTCTACACTAGCGTTAGTGTAGAACACGTTTTTCTCAAGATTTTCTGAAGAAAAAAACATTTAACACAGTAGCTACACTTCATAAGACTTGCTAAAAATGCATAATACTCCCTCTGTTCCAAAAAAGATAGTGGTCAACAAAAATGAACTTTGACCAACCATTGGTAACGATCTAATCATTCTAGTGAAATTCTAAAGGGAAATGGAAAGCAAGTCCAACAGTTCCAACATCATGCAGATCAGATCAGATTTTTCTAAAAATGAATGGTCACTTTGGTACAGAAAGAGGTTCGGGCTCTGTTCGGACTAGCCTATTATCATATGTAACTTACCCACTATCACATGCAACTATCCTACTATAACACGTTACTCATCTCGGGGTTATTTCAGACATTTTGTTATCACAATCGTACTCCTGCTACTCAAACTAAATCAAAAGACTTAAAGACTTAAATGAGTATAGGAAGCTTATTGGCAAGATTATATATCGAACCACAACCAGGCCTAATTATCAGTACATGTTTCTTACTAGGGGTGTAAATGGTTCGGTTTGGTTCGGTCTGGGACAAATTAGAGGCCGAACCGCTATGTATCGGTCTGGTGAAATCTCAGACCGAACCGAACCATAAAAACTTTCAAACCGAACTGAACCAAACCGCTATACCGTGGTTTGGTTCGGTCCCGAACCGCGGTCTGGACTTATGTAATTTTCAAAAGGGGAAAACAAGAAGGACGCCTTACAGAATATCAAAAGAATCAGAAATCAAACAAATGAAACCCCAAGTAAAGTATCATAAAGACATAATTGGGAACAACAATTTTAGGTCAATTATTTAAAATTCTCAACTGGTGGAGCTCCAATTCCATGTTCACAAACACCAAATTACCAAAATCAAAAGAGGTAATGAGTTGAGTTCAAGCAATTTGAGCATTGTGACTGATGGGAGAATACCTAGACGGGAGCAGAACCGGTAACGATCGTCCGGTCGAAAAGTATCAGGAACGGTGAAATCGACGAACTTGGGAGCTTCGAGTTGTTCGTAAAAGTCCTCATCGTTGTTGCCTCCTCCTCCTCCTCCTCCTCCTCCTCTGTCTTCTCCATTAATGGTGTCTTCTTCGATCTTGATTGTTGGTTCTTCACACCCAATCAATCGGACAAATGGAAAATAGTGGCCGGAGCTAGTATGAGGGTGGACCACGAAGAAAAAGAGAAAGATTGAGTGCGTTGATTTGGTGAAGGGGGAGAGATGAGAGACGACGAGATGCGTCGCCGGTCGCCCCGTAGAAGGTGTCCGTCTCTTCTCTGCGGCGTGAAATGTGAAAGTGAGATACTGAGAGTGAGATGAGAATGAGAGTAGTTAGCCTATATTATGGTTTCTAATGTTAGCTTTTCTAAAATCTAAAGGTGTATATTAATTCAACTAAAATCCTACGGTCATTATTAACGGTTCAGCGGTTCGGTCCACGGTTCGGTCTGGCAGTCGGTCTCGCAGTTCGGTCTGAATCGGTTCGGTTTGGTTCGGTTTGGTCTAGAGTGGTCAGACCACAGACCGAACCAAACCACGTGGTTTGACAAATTTACAGACCGAACCGAACCATGAGTGCTAAAAAACCGAACCAGACCGCATGGTCTGGTTCGGTTCGGTCCCGAACCGCGGTCTGGCCCGAACCACTGACACCCCTATTTCTTACTCCATAAGGCGTTAGTCAACAGCTTCTATTTCTAGCCTCATCTTAGGCAACCTTAGTAGCAGTTGGTGATTTTAAGAAGCATCCGACAAGTTCAAAGTCATGTGAAGAGGCAAAGTAGATCCATGACAAAGAGTTTAGTTAGTTAATGTATGTCTTTAAGTATAATAATCTAAGGATTGGTTAGAATCAGCAACTACTGTTAGTAAAACTTTGAATATCAAGGGCGGACCAATTTGGTATTCTTTCCTTACACAAATAAACACAACGGAGTATGACATTAGAGTTGACTTGCAAATTTTGAAAATGTGAATGAATGGGATAGTGAAATAAAACAAGAAGATAATACCAACTCGATCAGAAATATGTCTGCAAATGCAAACATGTTCGGACTGATAACAACCCCAGCACCAGGAATATGGTCGGTCAGGTACAAGGAATCTAAATGTTTGCGAGTCAAATATTTGTGATTGGTGTATTGAGGTTTTGATAAATAAAGCAACTTTTTTTAAAAACGTTGCAAGTATTTATTTGGGGGCAAAGGGATTAACATGTAATCATGGATTGTATCCTCTACAAAAAGCTATGATGCGCAGACTCGGGTACGAGTGTCTGACACGGATACGGATCCGAGTGTCGGATCCTCTAAAATTTTAGGATTTTACACCAATTATAGTGTAAAATAGCCAGACCCGTACCCACACCCATGTCGTGCCGTGTCGACACGGGTATGATGAGGTAAATTGGAGAGTCCAGGCATCACAGACAAAAAGGGGAGGGGAAAAAAATTAGTCAAAATTTGTTGGCTGAGCAAAAAGACAAAAAAGAGAAAAAACAAAATAGAAGAAAGCAACCAAATTACCTTATGGCCTGTTGGAATATATTTTCTGCCATTTTCAAGATGCCAGTGCCACACCTCAGGAAACTTGAATATTCAAAGTAGGCTTGCCTGCTAAAATGTCAAACCACATCGAGGGAGAACTCTGTCAATTAACATGGCAACTAAATGAATTTCTCATCACATCAACAGAACAGAAAAACAAAAAAAATGAAGGGCCTTACAGTATTGATGTTTTGCTTAACCACTTTATTTTCCATCTCAACAACGTCTAATGCGGTAGGCACCTTTTCTGCAAATCAAACCATCAGAGATGGTGAAACCATTGTTTCAGATGGTGGGAACTTCGAACTTGGGTTTTTCAGGCCCAGAAATTCTTCCCAAAATCGATACTTGGGAATATGGTACAAGAAAATATCAGCTCGCAATGCCGCAGTTGTATGGGTTGCCAACCGAGTCACTCCACTTACTGATGCCTCTGGTATCCTAAGGCTCGATGGCAAGGGATTTCTAGTACTTCTTAACAGCTCCAATATCGTCATTTGGAAGTCAAACTCATCAAGATCCACGAGTCAACCGGTGGCGATGCTTTTAGATTCAGGAAATCTTATCATTAGAGATGATAGTGATAGTGATAGTGCCAATGCCAGCTCGAGAAATTTCATTTGGCAAAGCTTTGACTATCCTGGAGATACAATATTACCAGGTGTGAAGTCCGGAAAGGACTTTGTAACGGGTGTAGAGAGGCAGCAGTCATCGTGGAAGAGTGAAGACGATCCTTCCCCAGGTGAGTATACAATTTACTTTGACTTGAATGGATATCCACAGGTGTTTCAGAAGAAAGGTTCAGTTATACAATATAGGCTTGGCGGATGGAATGGCCTTAGGTTTACTGGCATGCCTAGTTTGAAACCAAATCCAATTTATACGTTCGATTTTGTCTCTAATCAGAAGGAGATCTATTATAAGTGGGAGCTTATTAACAGTTCAGTTATTTCAAAGACAAGGTTGACTATGGACGGTGAGCTGCAGCGCTTAAATTGGAATGAGCGTACCAATGATTGGTTCATGTATTCAACTCCAACCGCAGATGCATGTGTCCGATATGCATTATGTGGCCCTTATGGGAGCTGTAACATTGATAACTCTTTTTCTTGTGGGTGTTTGGAAGGATTTGAGCCAAAACACCAAGAAGAATGGAATAGAGCGGATTGGACTAGTGGGTGTAAACGGAAGGTAGTTTTGGGTTGTGGGGTTGGGGAAGGGTTTCAGAAGTATTTGAATGTGAAACTGCCAGACACACGGCAATCATGGTTCAACTGGAGCGTGACCCTAGCAGACTGTGAGACAAAGTGCAAGGAGAACTGCTCATGTACAGCTTATTCAAATTTGGATATCAGAGGAAGCGGGAGTGGTTGCATACTGTGGTCAGGAGACCTGATTGACATCAGAGAGTATTCTGAAAATGGGCAAGACATTTACATTAGAATGGCCGCGTCTGAATTAGGTTAGTGCATCTTTACCAACATATTTAAGAGGAAATTTAACTGCATCTATCAGAAAATTTATCTTCAATATTTGTCAATTAGTTCTGAGTAGTAAACTAGAAAATATGCATTTAATAAAGCACAAACATGTAAACGTACTTGGTATTGGTAATTGAGTACAGAAAGCACTACAACCCATCAAGTGGAACTGCAACTTGACCAATTGGCTTTTCGTGTCGACAGATAAATATCAGCGTTTTAGCACAAGGAGACGAGTGATAGCCGTTGTCATCTCCCTGCCACTGCTGCTAACTACAGGAATATGCATTTGCCTGTGGTATCTACTCAAGAGGAGAAAACTGAGGAGAAAAGGTAAAACTCAGCTTTATGTCATTGTAGTTATTCAAGCCAAAAATAACCATTTCATTACCCTGTTTGCTTATCTTGATCTACATAATATCAAACCGTAATTCTCAACTAACTGGTCGTATTCAGTGAAAAAAATGACTTTTTAGTCATGTTATGCATTTATAATATACACACACATATATACTCCCTCCGTCCCAGCAGAAGTGTCACCAATTTTTGGGACACGGGGATTAAGAAAAGGTAGTAGGTGTGTGGTAGAAAATGAAGAGAGAGAATGAGTGGGGTCAATGGTAGTGTTGGTTGAATAAAATGAGTGGTGGAAAATGAAGAGAGAGAATAAGTGGGGTTAAATGGTGGGGTTGGTTGAATATAAATATATTAAAACATTTCCATTTTGGGTAGTGACACTTGTGCTGGGGCGGACCAAAAGGGAAATAAGTGACACTTCTGCTGGGACAGAGGGAGTATATGTATATATTCACAAAATTTTTCTTCCTTATATTTAAGTATAACTGCTTTGTCAGGGAACTTGGGCCAAGACATCACACAAGAAAATGCAAGTGAGAACAAAAACATGGATTTGCCACTGTTGAGCTCATCTACACTACTTAAAGCTACAGACAACTTTTCAATCAACCATAAGCTTGGAGAGGGTGGGTTCAGACCGGTTTACAAGGTGAAAACAACACAAACATTTGTGTGGGTGTGGGTGTATTCGAGAATGTTTATTAATAATGTCTAGTCAACGCCTATAGAATTACTTGAAATTTAAATTAATGAAATGTTTATCAACATAAACCTAACTCGTAGACTAAGCTAAAGGTCTTCGCTTTCAAGTTTAACAATTATGCCCGACTACAGGATTTCAGAGATATGCCTAAATCGTTTTTCTATCCCTCTTATTCTCTTATTTAACTCTAGGGTCTTGCAGTGGCTACATGTCTCCAGAGTATGCAATTCGTGGGAAGTTTTCTGTGAAGTCGGACGTTTTCAGTTTTGGTGTGCTGTTGATAGAGCTCGTGAGTGGAAAGAAGAACACAAAATATCATCATCCTGATCACCATTACGGCCTTTTGGGACATGTAAGTATCTAGAGGAAACCACTTTTCTCACTCTCCCTAAAAAGACACGTAAACCTACCCAATCACGTATTCTCTCCAAAATCAACTACTCTGATTGATTTCCCTGTATCCCTCTATACCTGATTTGTCTGTGTTCATTTCTGTATCGCTTAAATGATTAACAGCTTTATCTATGATTTTTTTTTCCCAGTCATGGTTGATGTGGAAGGAAGGCAAGGCCTTAGAGCTAGTAGATGCATGTTTAAAGGATTCTTATGCTGAACCTCAAGTGTTAAGATTCATCCAAGTCGTCTATTGTGCATTCAAAGGTTCCCAAACGACAGGCCAACAATATCGTCAGTAATTCCCATGTTGAGCACCGACGACTCAAAATTGCCTCAACCTAAAGAACCAGGGTTTTTTTATGAAGACACCAGCACTGAAGCAGTAGGGTCATTTGGTGAAGCCAGTTCCCTCTCCAAATGTGAACAAACAATAACAATGCTAGAAGCTAGATAAAGTAGACCAACACCGTCTCGTTTCATATTGTATATGATGTTACATTTTACATTTACCAAGCTTATGCCAAGATCATTACAAAAAAACTACAAATTTTGCACGAATTTATCAAAAGAAAAATCTCTACTTAAATGAAGATTTTAAGAAATGATCAGAAAGTCCAATAATTAGGAAAGAAGAATAGAATATTCTTGATTTTCAACCAAAACTCATTTACGTTCAGGCATTGACATTTTTACAAACACATGTCGTGCATATAGGGTATGTACAGATTAGCAAACGCAATCAAATCCTTACGCACATTCAATTCAAAAGATGGAACAATGCATCAATCTATTGGAAAATTATAATTAGTATAATAAGATGTGAAATTGGATTGGATTGGATAAACACTTAAACAGATTGAACTGACCTTGCACGATCAATTTTCAAATGAGCCTTCTCCCGGCGTTCGGAATAGGGTTGCCGTGTCCCTACCATTTTTTTCTTCTTTGAAAACAAGTCAGATTGGAGTCCGTCAATAAGCGCCATAGGGTTAAATGGAAATTCATTTCCAACTTGAAAAAGACCTTTTATGCACGTAGGTGTTGAACTGTAATTTTATTTTTATTTTTCAAAGTATTTTTATAATTTTAGTTGTTTTGAGTGATCTGATCTAAGTGGAAATGACAAGGAGACAGCTGTCTCAGTTCTCGTGTAAGTTGACATTAATTGAGAAATTTTCGTGGATAATTGTTTTTGGCAAATCTATTACTCTTTCCCGCTTTAAATTTATTACTTTTCTTTTTAGTCTGTCCTAATTTATAGCTTTTGCTTTACTTTATTGCTTAAAATAGAAAATGGGACTCATTTATTATTCTCACAACAAAAACTCTCTACCCACTTTTTTTTTCTACTTTATTTTTTATATTCACAATATTTACTTTTTCTTAATCTCCATGTAAAATCAAACTAAAAACATTAATTTAGGCAGATGGAATGTAAGTTATAACAAGCTCATTTACTCTTCAAAACATGAATAATTTTAAAATAATGGGTTTGCTTCAAATCAAAAATAACCTAATTACCTTTTTAGTTCCTAATTAGATGCAGATAAAATATTACGTATTTCTCTTAGTCACTATACTTAAACTCTTTTCTTCATAAATTCATGATTATCATTGCTTTGCAAATTCTTAGTTTTGCAAGTAAAAATAATATATGAAAAAAAATGGTAAAATTATTTAAAAACACATTTTTGGACAAAAATAATTATCATGGATAAAAAGGTAATTTATTTTGAAATTGGGTAATAGTAAGAATTGTCGTTTCCTAAAAGACTTATGTAAAAACGTTTTTACATTTGCAAGTACACGTTTTACATTAAGTAGAAAACGTTTTACAAAACGTTGTATAACTTTCACATCGGTGCAGGGGTGCAGCTAACTGGTCGGTGCAGCGGTTCGAAATCCGAACATCAACAGTTATTTAGGATATTAATTCTTTCATTTAATAGAATAGTATTTTTGAATTAATATAAATTTAAAATTCTATTTTAGATATAAATTTTACAATATTAGTATTTTGAAGTTGTAAAAAATTTATAAAAAAAAAAAAATATTTTTAGGTAAATTTAGAAAAACTCTCACATTTATCTATTATCCAATATCTATCTATGTTTAATCTATATATATAAATAAAAAAATAAAAAAATAATTGAAGTGAATAGAACACGTCAACAAACCCATTTTTCCTACAATACATGGATAATTCTATAATATTGGTTTCGCTTCAAATCAACTAATCAGATAAATAATTAATTGTTTTTAAATTAACTTACTTACCTTATTCCTTCGCTTATTAATTAAAGACAAAATCTTGGATACAACGGCCGCATGGTGTGCGGCGGGCTTTGCCCATGGGCCGACCCGATCGACCCGCCCCGCCCCGCCCGCCTTCCTCCATTCCCAGCTTGACACGTGGCGCATTGTGAGCCACATGCTGGTTCACCCAGCCGCGCGCTGTCACGTGTCTTGCTTAAAAAAAAAACATCCATTAACTTTAAAATGCTACTCCCACCGTCCCAGAGTAAGAGTCTCATTTTCTTTTTTGGTCCGTCCCAGAGTAAGAGTCTCATTCCTAAAATGGCAAAGAATCTTTACTATTCACCCCACTCATTCTCTCTCCTATTTTACTTTTATACTCACAACACCAATCAATTCACTATTCTTTCCCACTCATTCTCTCTCATACTTTACTTTTACACTCACAACATTTACATCACATCCAATATTTATTAATAAGCGTGCAAATGAGAGGTGAGACTCTTACTCCGGGACGGAGGGAGTATATCTTGAGATTTATAAATCGAAAAAAATATTTAAAAATACTGTTGTGTCCGTCTCGACGAGACGAATAAAACTACATAGGTCATGATATGGTTTGATTTTTTTTAAAAAAAAAAACATATCTTTTTACACACAAAAAGTTTGAGTTGCTCACCAGCTAACATGTAACACTCTGTTCTGATAAAAGTAACACTTTTTACCGTTAAAGGTAACAGCAGTTTTACAAAAAAAAAAAAAAAAATTGGGTTTTCATTTCAATTGTTACTTTTTCAATAAAAAATTCTTACATTTCAGATATAATGTTACATTTAAGAATATAAACTGTTACAATTGAGAAAAAAATGTTACATTCATTTTTTATAAAATGTAACATTAGTTTAGTTGTCAATCATGTGTTAATTTTCGGAGAAAAAAAGTGTTACATTTGAAAAAATGAGTGTTACATTCCTTTATAAAAAGTGTGACATTTGTTTAGTTGTCAATTTTTATGGTATCTTTAATTTATTGTAGCAAAATTGTGGTACATTTGAAAAAAAAATGTTACATTCGAAAAAAAAGTGTTATATTTGAAAAAAAGAGTGTTGCATTCCTTTAAAAAGAGTGTGACATTAGTTTAGTTGTCAATCTTTATGTTATCTTTAATCTATTGCAGCAAAATTGTGGTACATTTTCTCAAAAAAAAAAATGTTACATTTGAAAGAAAAAAGTGTTACATTTCGTTATAACAAGTGTTACTTTTGTTGGGAAGAAAAAAAGTTTAGGTTGACAAAAAAAAATAAAAAATAAAAAATATAGGCTGACCTGGCACCACCGCACAGTGTGTGACGGTTGCACAGGAGAGTGCCTCTTAATTAAATGCAGATGTAGTATTTAGTATTTACTTCTTTCTCTTAGACACTATATTTAAACCCTCTTCTTCACAAATTCATAAATATCACTGTTTTGCGAATCTTAGTTTACAAGTAAAATGACAAATAAAAAACAATGGTAAAATATTTAAGAATACATTTTTGCATAAAAAAATAATTTATCCTGTGATAAAAAAAGGCAATTTATTTTAAATATATGGGTAATAGTAAGAATTTTCTTAAAAAAAAAAAAAAGACTTACGAAAACTCTAAAACCCACAATTATTTTAGACATAGAATCCTTTCAATTAATAAAACTATATTTTTGACTTAATATAAATTTTCAAATTCTATCTTGAATACAAATCTTATAACATTAGTATTTTGAGTTTAAAAAAAAAAAAAATTATTTTATGTTAATTTAGTTGTTTTCACATTTATCTATTATATACTCCTTACGTCCCACCTGAATTAAGATTTTTGGGTTAGCCACGGGGATTAAGGAAAAAATGTTAGTGGAGTAGGAGTTGTGAGTATGAAAAGTGAAGTAGGAGAGAGAAAGTGGGGTAGAGAATAATGAGTGGAAAGTTGTTGTGAGTGTGAATGTGGGTCCCATTAAATAAAACATTTCCATTTTTTGGTTGTTCTAATTCGAATGAGACACAAAAAATGGAAATTTGTCCTAATTCGAGTAGGACGGCCGTTAGTTATCGGTTTTAGGTTACTTAGAACCGTCAAGCTTCGGTTTCTTAATGGTTCGGTGCGATCGGTTTCGGCTTCGGATTCGGTTTGATTCGGTGCGAAATTGGGTTCCAAGAAACAGAGAAAGAAATTCCTACTATGTTTCAAGATCAACATAACACAAGGATATAATTGGTGATGTTCAAAATGGACCGAAGTCCACGGAGGCCCGTCAAGCTCGCCGGCCCGAGGCCCGTTGGTCCGAGCCCGTCAGCCCACGGACTGAGCCCGCTCCAAGCCCGCGCGGACACAAGGATGGGCCGGACAGTGAAAATGACGCACGGGCCGGGCTAAAGCCCGCGGATCACTTGGCCCGTTTGGCCCGTGTCCGTTTGGCCCCTTTTTTTTTTTTTGGACCGGGCGACTCACTGGCGCATGCATGGGATGGCTGTTGCTCTGTCTGTGTGTGCTGTGCTGTGTTGTGTCCTCTTCCTTGGCATTTAGCCATTTAGTGTTTTTTTTTTTAATAAAATTATTATTATCAAATAACTTAAATTTAATAACTAACTCTATTTAAATATAAAAGACAAATTAAAGTAGATATTTGATGTGGCGGATTTTGCATATTTTATTTCCCTTATGTTCCTATGTATTTTCATTCATTTTGATGTACTTAGACTAGATTTGATGTATTTGGGGCATTATTTATCATTTGGGTTTTTATTGTAATCCGGGGTAGAATAGTCGTTTTGATTTATTTATTTTTCCGGATGTAATTTTTGGTGAGCTTCAAAGTCATGTCTCAATGATCAAGTAGTCAAAGTCAAGGCAAAGTCAAAGTCAACCGGGGCGAAAGATTATAGGACCAAACTGTGTTGAACTCGAAGCTGAGGGACTGTTTTGCAACTTCTGAAAGATGGAGGACTTAACTGCAAATAACTGAAACTCCAGGGACTGAATGGCAAATTTTTGAAAGTCAACCTAGTACTACGTACAATCATGGCGGCTGGGACTGATTTTGGGTTCTATTTATTTTATTTTATTATCCTTTTATATTTATTTTTTTTATTTGAATTTTGAAAGGAGTTATTATTAGTTTGGAATTGAGATTAGGGGATCATTCATTCGCTGAACTTGAAAGACTACGTTCTTTTCTTTTTCTCTCTCTGAAGCTTTGTGTAACCATTAATGGAGAACTAAACTCCATTACTTTGGATTTGAGATCTTGATCCGGGTTTTTATTTCTATTGAGGTATTTCTTTTTTCTTTATTAATTCTTGTTCATAATCTTGCTTGTACCGTTTTAGATTTATTTCTAGGGTTTGTAAATCTGGCCAATTTACTTGTCCTCTTTATTGATCTTTGCTAGATTACTCGTTCTGTGCCAGAATTAGGGTTTTCATTGTAGCATCTCCACGAATTGTGTATGTGCCATAGCAATTTGGGGAGTAGGCAAGATTAGACGATTATCTAAATTATTTTTAGAAAGCGTTCTTGATTTTAGTCTCTTAAAACTTCATCAATTAATCTTTAGACCTTTTCTGTGCCAATTTAGGTTTAATTTTAATTAGGTTTTATAGTGAGTGTGTCACTGCTATAAACTATTCTGAAAGAAGAGACAGAGATTGAAATACATCTCGTAATCAAGTGAATAAGATTAAAGGAGATTAGAATTATCAGTGATATTAGAATTAAAATCCGGTGACGGTATCAAATCTGAACTGCTTTTTAATCATTGTTTTAATCACAATTAGTTTAATTTCCCGTCTAGGATTTAATTACAATCAAAATCAAACCCCCAATCTGGTCAAGTGACTGTTCGCAAATAATCATCGTTCTTCGTGGATCGACCCTGACTTACCCTAATTACATTATTAGTGGCCGAGTTCAGGTCTAATTTAGTAGGTGTGCGACTAAGCCTACCAATATTAAATCACTTTTTATATGTATTTTAATTTATATTATATATTTTAATAAGTCTAAGTCATTTTATTTTTTTATAATTTTTTAAAAGTTTTTCTGATTTAAAAAAAAAAAAGAAAAAAAAAGGACAAAATCCGTTTGGCCCGTAAACCTTTCGGTCCGGACCAAACGGACGGGCCGGACCACACATAAAACGACGGGTCGGGCCGGGCTTTTATCCGGCCGGACCGCTCAAGCCCGCGGACATGACCAAAGGCGGGCCGGGCCGGGCCGGATAACCCGTTTGAACATCACCAGATATAATGCAATCATACAAGAAATAAATTCAAAAAACAAATTCAAGGGAGAGCAAAAAAAAATTGTAGCTCCAATAGATGAAACAAAATCAGAAAGAAGTCAATAGCCGGCAGTAGGGATGGCAAACGCCGGTCCCGGTTCGGCTTTTATGTGAACCTTAACCGGACCTTTGGTTATACCGGTTCCGATTGTCACAATCCGGTTCTGGTACGGTTCCAGTCCGGTTCCGCGGTACCTTTTTTTTATCATACAATAATGAATAAACAACTTAAAAACCATTTCATAAGTGATTTTTTTTTTTTTTTTAAAAAAGAAGCTAAATCAACATTATATTGAAAAACAAACATAGAAAAAATAAAATAAATGATAGTATATAAAAGAAAAAATGGACAGTACCCTTTAAATTTTATTAATTAAAGGCAAATTTACAATGAGGGGGGCAACCAAATTTTTATTATTTTCATTCACTGAATTTGGCTAAAAAATAAGTCAAAACACAACTTTTCATGTCAACCTTCCATTAACGGTTAATTCTGATGAAACTGTTAGAAATCTAATGATTTTGATTTTTTTAACGGTTTTACTGACGGTTCAGACGGTTCCGGTTCACGGTTTGGTTGGGTGGTTCGGAACCGCCGGTTTACGATTTTTTTTGGGGGGTTGAACCTTATCCAGCCCTTATCCAAAACGGTTTCGGTTCCCACGGTTCCGGTTTTCGTGGCGGTTCATGGCGGTTACGATTTTTTCGGTTCCGGTTCCAGGCTGGTTCGACGGTTCTGGTCCGGTCCGGTTTGGCCATCCCTAGCCGGCAGACTAACGACTTGCCAAAAGAGAGAGATAGTGTAGGTGAAGAAAATTTAGAGAGAAAGAAGGATAAAATCTTACCAAACCGGGTCGGTTTAAAAGGCTCGGTGTCGGTTTTTTCGGTTTTTAACGGTATGGTTCGGTTTTTCGGTTTTTTTGCTCACCCCTACTCACAAACACCCCCTTCCATTATTTATCTCTTTTATTTTTTCGTAATTTGTGTGCCCAATATTTTGGTTCACACTAACTAGAGACGAAGAGAGTATATATATTCTCCTTCCGTCCCGATTTAAACTTTTAAAAACTTTTGGGTTCAAAAATTAAGAAAAAGGTGATGTGTTGTGAATGTAGATGTTTTGGTAGGAAAGAGAAAGTGGGGTAGAAAATAGTTAGTGGGTAATTGTTTTGAGTATGACATGTGGGGCCAACAAATAAAGAAGTAATAAAAACTTTCATTTTTAGGTTTTGAAGTTTAAAATGAGATATTCAAAATGGAAATTTTTGAAGTTTAAAATGGGATGGATATATACTCCCTCCGTCCTACCTCATTTGAGACTTATTTCTATTTTGGTGTGTCCCACTTCACTTGAGTGTCTCCAAAATGGTAATCATTTTATAATTTTATATTCAATCTACCATACCCACTCATTCTCTCTCTTCATTTTACATCACACAATTTATTCAACCAACCTACTATTAACCTCACTCATTCTCTCTTCATTTCTACCATACATTTTTTTTTTTTAATTATTGTGCTCACCTCTTAAGTTTCAAATGAGGTGGGACGGAAGGAGAGATTTCGAACCGCTGCACCGAGCGGTTAGCTCCACCCAATGGTGTAGATTAGAGCCACCTCATTTTAGCTCCACCCAACGGTTGAGATGTGTCCGAACTCGGTGGGACCAACAAAAAATTGAAATCATCTTAGCCGCACACCCAAACCGCTCATCTATGTGGCATTGATTGGAGCCGTTGGGTAGAAGGGTGAAGCTAATTTGCGTGGAGCGGTTCCGGGTCCCGGAAGGAGCATAGAATAGATGTAAGTAGGTGTGGGGCTGGAGATACCCCATCACTTGCTCTGCTTTGGGACACTGAAAACGAACATTACATCTGGAATCAAAGTCCCCATGCAGCGCACCTGTCACGGTCTCTTCTTTTCCTTCTCTCTTCTATCCAATTAATTGTGGACGCCACATCAGCAGGATTATGTTCCAACCATCCAAATAGATTTGTTACAGCATTCAAGGACGTGCCACGTAGGATTTACTCACATGGGCACTTGATACTTGTCAAACATCCAGAATCCTTCAGCTACACCGTTCGTTCTTGTTTCCTATAGTATCTATCTGTCCCCACTGATTTCACTTTCAACGTTATCTCAGCCTTTATCCTTTCAAAATAGAATAATACTATGGGCACAAAAAAAATCATAAAATCATGCTCACTAAATCTTATGTGTAATGATTTTATTGGTGTTTTTAAGTAGAATGGGGTGGGTCTATTATCATAGTTATAAATCCCGTCCCGTACCGGTCGGTACCGGCCGGTACGTACCTTCTCAGTTGAAAACCGGTGCGGTACAGGTTTAATTCCGTCCCAGTTTCTGTACCGTCCTGAACTGCCGCGTACCGGTCTGAACCGGACCGTACCGGCCGAGATGGTCGTACCGGTCGGTGCGCGAAAAGAAAGACTTTTAAACCAATTTTTAATTTACGGATCTAATAAAAATATATTTAAACTTGAGTTTTTTTTTTTTTTTTTTTTTTTTAAAGCTATGCCCTAGATTTATACTTCACGATTAATCAACATCCATTCAACGCAATAGAACTTTCAAGGTCGTCAAGTCGCTAAACAAGAAGCAGCCTATGTAGTCCAAGAAATTGAAGCTGCAGAACTGTAATTTGTAAGCAACCTATACTAAACTTATGCTAGTATTGGTATAGTTTGATGATAAAATACAAGCTTCTGTAAATTTTTGTTGAACATATGTTATATATATAATTATCTTTAAAAAATACTAAAATGTGCGGTAAATCCGGTACGGTACACCGATACCGGTACGTCCCGTCCAAATGGCAAAACCGGAGCGTTGTCCGGGACGGTATTTATAACTATGTATATTATCGATGCAATCAATAAAATATCACCAGCTCATTTTATGAGCAAGATTTTGTGAGCTTATTTTGTGCGTCTAGCGTTGCTCTTCAAAATATTACTCCGTATTTTGTTTTCAATTGATACTCCTTCCTTCCATCTTTGAAGCACACATTTTTGCAAAATTTTTGCTTGTGGTATTTTAAGTTTTATATTGTTTAAACTGATTTTCTTTTTAATGTTAGTTTACTTTCTATAACTTACGTGACTGCATGCTCACACAATTAAAGTATAGGAGTATATTTCATTTGGAAATTTTATTTATTTCTTATTTTTTCACTCATAATATTTTTAAATTTTTAAATATCATGTAAAATTTAAATTAATTTAAATGTTCATTAGAAAGAAAATTGTTTGACGCAGATCGTAAGTGCTAGTGGAAAACGCCTTTTTAAAAATGGCACGGTGGCATTTTTATAATAAATGGAAAGTTGTTTGACGCTGATCGTAAGTGCTAGTGGTAGTCTTAAAAAGTGTCAGCCATGTACACTGACACTTATTGACACTACCACTGGCACTTTTAATATGTGTCAATATTAATTTTAAGAAGTGCTAGTGTAATGGTTGAGACTTTTAAACACTAACACTGACACTTATGAAAAGTGTCAATTCCAATATTTATAAACGTTAATTTGAATTACTAGAACTTTGTAGTATTAACACTTGCCATTTACTATGCTCCCAGTTATTTACGAAAAACGCCACCGCTTTTTTTTTTTTTTAAGAAAGCGTCACTGACTTTTGAAAAACACATTTTTCCTATACTTAAAAAGTAAAATATACTCTCTCCGTCCCACTCGAATCAGGACAAATTTCTATTTTTTTGTCTCATTCGAATTAGACAACCAAAAAATGGAAATGTTTTATTTAATGAGACTCACATTCACACTCATAATAACTTTTCATTCATTATTCTCTACCCCATTTTCTCTCTCTTACTTTACTTTTCATACTCACAACATCTACTCCAATAACACTTTTTTTCTTAATTCACGTGCCCAAATCAAAAATTCTAATTGGGGAGGGACATAGGGAGAGTATATTTTTGAGTTGGTCTGCCACCAAACCAAATGAGTGTATTGGATATCAATTTCATCTTTAAAAAGAGATAACAAAGCACAGAACAATAAAGCATGCATTAAAAAAAGAAGAGAGAGAAGAGTCAAACGCACTCAATCGATCTTCTCAATTATGGATAGGATACATTCTATTATCCATTAAAATAAGGAAGAATCAAGTACGTAGACCAGGTGGAATTCACGTGGTTCACATCATTCAGTGGCTCAGGAGGAGCCATGTAGGCAAAGGAGCTGCAATCGGAGTATTATAAACCCTACACACACGTCGTCACAACCTCAAAACCACAAATAAAATACCTCTAGTTCAAATCATATACTCCCTCCTACAGAAGTGTCACTAATTATTGGGATACGGAGATTAAGAAAAGGTAGTAGGTGTGTGGTAGAAAATGAAGAGAGAAAATCAGTGGGGTAAATAGTAGTGTTGGTTGAATAAAATGAGTGGTGAAAAATGAAGAGAGAGAATGAGTGAGGTTAAATGGTGGGGTTGGTTGAATATAAATATATTAAAACATTTTCATTTTTGGTAGTGACACTTGTGCTGGGATGGACCAAAAGAGAAATAAGTGATACTTCTGCTGGGACGGAAGGAGTATGTGTCATTTTATGTACTACTTCATATGTCACAAGCCCACAAGTGATCTAATGATTCACAGTTAATTATTGAGATGAATATAATCGTAATATTATGTAAACATGTGAACAGTTGGATCGCAAATGGTATATAGAAATAGAATGGCACACGAAAGTGGTACAAGAGATCTCGACTCCCATAGAAAGCAACTGGTGACGGCTTTACCTGTTTCGCTTTGGATCCACAAATACCGGATAATTTATCTTTCACATAATCATGGACGCCCACGCCGTAAGGAAACCACAACCAATTTGTGTAGATTGAAATTATGTATCATAATTATAATTAGCTACTCTCTTTGTCTCATAAATAAATGTCAGAGTTGATCCCAAAAAAGAAAAAAAAAAAAAAAATTAAATTATCATAGTTAACGAGTAATGTTTTTTAAGCTTTTAGTTTTATTTGTTTGATTGACTCAATCTATTCATATGAGTAAAATGACACCTCGTTGCAATGATTGTGGCTATTAAAATGGTTAATATAAAAAAATCACCAAACTTCATACCTTATTTTTAGTAGGCGACATTTATTTTTTGAGACAAACAAAAATAAAAAATAAAACATTTATTCTGCGATAGATAGAAAGAGTAGTTAACTGGAAAAATGAATTAGTGACATGTTATTCCAGTTTAATATGACAATTTCATAGTCAAATTATACAAACTCCAAAATACTCCATTCGTCCCATAACCATGTGCACAAATTGTCATTTTGTGTGTCCCATTGTTAAGTCACACTTTTTTAAAATGGCAAAGAATCTTTACTATTCATCTCACTTATTATCTTTCATACTTTACTTTTACACTCACATCACCAATCAACTTAGTATTCCCTACCTCACACTCTCTCTCCTACTTCACTTTTCACCCCCACAGCCACAACAACTACCCACTGCTATCCATCTCTTAATTCCCGTGCAAAACCCATTTTGTGCAGATAGTTATGAAACGGAGGGACTGGTTGATATGAATAAACTTACAGTCGAAGAGTTGAAGATTAAATCTCACACAATTACCATTGACAACTCAACCTAAAATTGAAAGATAATCCTACTCATTCGTCTCATAATAAAAAAAACTAATTTATATTTAAAAACGTAATTAAAAAAAGATGTTTTGAAAATTAGATTTTGTAAATGGATACGAGAGAAAAAGTGAAATACTCACTCCGTCCCATTTGAAATTGCAAAATGTTGACAATAATTGTCAACTTAATTTCATTTGACCAAGAGATTATAGAAAATTTGATAATTTTAATGAAAATTTAAAAATAATTATTGATTCAGCATTACAAATAGTATCAATAACAATTTGTAAATTTTTATTTAGGTTATCAAATTTTCATATATTTTTAGTCAAAATATAATTATGTTGACCATTTTAATTAACATTTACAATTTCAAATGGGAAGGAGTGAGTATAGAATAGTAAAATATGAGAGATAAAGTAGATATTATGAGTGAATATGACAAAATAGATTACTTTCTTATAGGCCAGAGTGAGTATATCATTTCGATTGTAATGGGAAAATGCATCTCACTACAGATGGTGTTATCTTCCGGCCATAAAATCAATAAAATTCACAACCTTATATGAAATCACATTACATTAGGAATATGAACATAAAAAGTTCCTTTTGAGACAAACCACTTCCCCCTCAAGTTTTTCTATTAAATTGAAATATTCGAAAATTTCTTATGAAATTATATACTCCCTTTGTCACAGAAAGATAGTATTATTTTGAATTTTTATGGTCAACAAAAATGAACTTTAACCAACTATTGATGACGATTTAATCATTCTAGTGAAGTTCTAAAATTTGTAATTGACAAATCAATAAGAAATTTATCAATAACAAGTTTTAGAATTTTATTGTGATCATTAAGTTGACACTAAAGTTTGGTCAAAGTTTATTTTTGTTGACCATAAAAAGTCAAAATGAGACTCTTTCTGGTACAGAGGGAGTATCATACCGGATGCAATATGCAGTAATTTAAAAATTATAATACATCATCAATATTACTGTCCGGTTGCCGTTTGCCGGTCACCAGCCGGTGTTGACCGCCGCCTCCACGCAGTATTATATCCAGCATACAGTGTCATGTGATGCATTAGATGGCAAAATAATAACGCATAAATAATACAAAATGTTATAAGAAACTTCTCAAATATTTTGATAATTTATTTGAAATTCCCAATCAATACCCCTGTCACATTCATTTTGAAGGGATGGTATCCATTCAAATAGAAACAATATACATTCCAATAAAGATGTGGTCACTAGAGAAGTGAACATTGTTGAAGCCTTGAAGGTCCAGATACACAAGAATAAAACTTGTTAATTTATAGCGAGAGAAAAAGGAGTGGGTCTGTCTGGGTCATTTATAAAACGCGTAAAGATCTTCTCTAATAATAGAGAGATAGAAAGAGAAAGAGAGAGAGAGAGAGAGAGAGAGAAAAATGAAGGGATGCGAGCTGTGTAACCAGGCCGCCAGGATGTATTGCGATTCCGACGGAGCTAGTTTGTGCTGGGATTGCGACGCCAAGGTTCACTCCGCCAATTTCCTTGTAGCCAAGCATTCGAGATGCCTCCTCTGTCAAGTTTGTCAATCTCCGACCCCGTGGACGGCTTCCGGCACCGACCTTGGCCGTACCCTCTCCGTCTGCATCTCTTGTACTCGAAACAAACAGGTGGCGGATGTTGCTGATGATGATCGGAGTGAAGCGACGACGGATTCTGAGGAGGAAGAAAGCAGTGACGGTGATTATATTGAGGATGAGGATGATGATGATGAGGATGGGGAGAATCAGGTGGTCCCTTTATCTTCATCTCTATCGCCGCCTTGCACATCTAGCAGCGAAGATTTATCTTCGAGCCGGCTATCTCTCTCCTCACTGAAGCGGAAGAGGCGTCAGGATACTGATATCAGTTCTGAGGTATTATTCCTAAATTGACAGCGTTAATTGAATTCATGAGTTCATTGATAAATTGCTTGCATTTTATTTGATTTGATTTGATTCAGTCCAAGTTTAAAGACTAAATTGCACTTCAAATTGATGCAGGATGAAACAGAGTGCTCCTCATCGACATTTCACAGTGAAAATTTAAGTCATCCGGCAGCATCGCAAAGCTATGAAGGCAATACTTGGTCGAGATCCCTTGGACCGTAGCTGGAGAGAGTCCTTGAAATTATGAAATTCACCCGAAAGCACAATTGCCGCTGATTACATGATGACTGTTGGGATGTGCAAGAGAAAGAGGACTGACTGCTTCTACTAACATTGATGTTAAAATTTAGTTCGTACTAGTTTTTTTTTCTTGACATGAATTCTAAAACTGTACACCTTTGTTTGTTGTGCCATTATAATTCAACTAATTACTTTATCTGCTCTCTTCAATTTTTTTTGCCTTATTGCTCGTTCATTTGGAGTATCACGTCCTCATCCTTTACACTACAACCAAAATGATCTATACATATCCGATATGTGGGTAGGCACTTTCCTATGCATGGCGAAAGCTCTTATATCACCAGATTACCCTAAGAACCAAACAGGCATATGGGATCGCAAAAACGCAAACCTTCTAATTAGAGAATATGATCATTGATAAAGCACATGCCAAATCACATAATCAAACCATAAATAGAAGCAAATAAGTTAAGTACATAAATCAAAAACATTCTTACAACACGAATGTATATATCACACAAAGAAGGCAGTTAGGCAGCTGGTAGACCTTACAAAAACAAATGGCGGTAAGCTCACCAACTATAAAAACTAGCATAGTTTACACGTGAGAAGGTAGTCAATGGACGAGGAGATAGCAACTACCACTGCTCATATACACGATCCAAATCCATCCTTAAAGAACATCTAGTTAATTCAAACTTCAACTAGGAGACTGCAATGCTTTCGTCAAAATAAAATAACAGCCAGAACGAGGATCATTCATCTGAAAGAAAGCAACAAAACGGCCTCAAAAACTTGAGAATTGATACATACACACACACGCACGCACGCACACATACTCCTAGGTAGTTTACAGGGGAAAGTGAGAAGAGCAGAAACAGTCTCTTCATAAACCAAAACTCATACCTCAAGCCAAGAGATGAAATGCATAACACAAGTTCAGCTATGCATCTGACAAAATACAAGCAACAATGTGAAGTCAGTACAAAATAAATGAGGAATAGATTCTCGAGTACAGCTTATATGCACACTGGTACACTCTGTAGTTGAACAAGATAGTAGAATTAAGAAAAGATACACAACCAATATACACCAACAGGAAAACCATTGGATACCTTCAAATTCAGAATTTCCACAAGTTTGTCATTGAAAACAGAAACTACGTGCCAATGTCATTATAGATCCAACAAAGATTTTTTGTTTATCCCTCTGCAAATACTGTAGAAAGTACTATCATAAAAGTTTCCATCGTAAATGAATCTCCCAGCCCTGTAAGTTGTCTTTATCATCAATGCTCAAGTAAATAAAGAGATGTGCCCTACAACTTTGCAGATGCAACAAAACATCCAACTTGTCACATCCGTCTCATCAATGCGTCATCTATGTGCCAATGTTATTATAGATCCAAAGAAATCAAGACAAATTTTCAGCCAGGATACACTGGATGATACATGAACATTAGCCATATTTTATAATCTTATTTACAGAAGGATAAGCAAATGTCCTGTTGCAGATCTTCTCCATCCAACTACCACATTTAGATCATGACACTGATCATGCAATTAACATTATTGAACAGCCTCAAATTTTACTAATTACATATTTCCTCTAATATATTAACATGTATGCGAGCATTATGCTTAATCAACGTGAAGAAGGCAAAGGGTAATTAATGATTTGATAGGCACCTGTTAACCTAATCAAAATCGATATATATGTTCTCTAGTTTTAGGAATTCATACATCAGGATGTGTAAACTTCATGCCACTTCAGAGTAGATCTATCCTCTCTTCCCAACGTCACAATCAGCAAGATGCCGGAAGTCTATTTTCGACGTGTTAATTCATTATCAAGAACCAACTGCTACATCCTTCCATATGCATTTCTCTTGTTAAGTAAAGTCAATATGCAATCCAGCCACAGGTCTCACACTATGTGCTAGAATCTAGAGGACCACTTCAGAAATATTGACCCTTGAGATCACTAGACACACATAAAACTCTTTAATAACTCCGGAATAACTGTAATATTTAACACAAAGAAGAGAGGCCATCAGAGTTCCCAAAGCTGTCACCACTTACCTAGACAAACATAAGGGCTGACACATCAAAAGATGAGTCGAGATCTCCTGTACCACATTTGTGTGCCACTCCATGTACCACTTGCAATCCAACCGTTCACATGTTTGCATAATATTACAATAATACCCATCTCAATAACTCTGAACCATTAGATCACTTGTGGCACATGAAGTGGTACACAAAGTGGCACAGAGGATTTGAACTCAAGATGAGTCGAGATCTCCTGTACCACATTTGTGTGCCACTCCATGTACCACTTACAATAATACCCATCTCAATAACTCTGAACCATTAGATCACTTGTGGCACATGAAGTGGTACACAAAGTGGCACAGAGGATTTGAACTCTCAAAAGACATATATTGTGCATCATTTTTTGTTCTAAGCTTCCTAAATACTTTCTTAATGAATCATTGGAATCAAAATTGCATATTGGACCTTTCAACCTCCTTTGTTTCTATACGGACCACCATAACTTTTAGTGAACTGTCAGCTAAATATACAATGCACTCACTTAGGAGGTTCACTTCATTCAGGAAGGAAGCTAGATCTTAAATTAATTGGAACAGATTTGTATCATATTTTACTTGTTCGCATAGTTTGAACAAGCCCAAGTTGTTTTGTAGACTATCTCAACAATATTATAATTAAAGAAAAACCTTATAACATCAAATTTTTCTATTTCTTTCCTATTTTGATTAGTATTTCTTTTCAAATAAGTAAATGATACACAAATAACAAGTTTATGCAAGGACTACAGAAATCTTTTTAAGCATAAGTGGATTATTAGTAGTCCCTAAAATGCATTACTATTATTTTAGAAGGTGAAATCCATTTAGGAAGAAGGTATTATTGTTATATAAATAACTACAACAAAAATACCTTAACTTTAATCAAGTTTCACTAGCTTGTTTGCATTATTCAGGTCATTCCAATTGGTACAAGCTAAAACTGACAAAGATTAAAGGTCCACAGCACTAAGAAAAGAATAAGGCAGTATCCATAATCAGTATATCAATAGCGGAAAAAGAACTCAACACAAGCAGACGGTCTGTAATGCAATTACTTTAGGAGGAAGTAGGAACGAATAATTTAAGAAGGTAAATGATCCCTAGAAAAAAGTTTTATTCCTATGTTTTTTCAGTTATTTGTTTGCATTTTGGGGGCTACTCCAACTCACTTAAACAGGATATAGCCACTGTTCCAAGCTAAAAATGACGAAGACTAAAGGTTCACAGCATTTAAAATAACAGGGTAGTTCATCCTCAAAATTTTAACAGAAAAACAAAGTACATAAGATAATTGAGTCGCGTCTGCAGATCGCTTATCTCCGTTCATCTTCCGTATAAGACAACTTGAAATTTTACACGCTCTATTAATTCAAGATTGAAATTCAAAGCTTGATATCGTTTATTGGTGTGTGTATTTCATTTTTGGGTTAGTCAAATTTAAATAGAATTAACACACAACAAACTCACAGACAACATCAGCAAGTATAACATATAAGCACAATCAAACGCCACAATCGCGAAGGGGGAAACGAACTAACCTTTCCGATCATCGGTGGCATCATGATACTCCGGCTCCTCATCATCCACCTGAGCCTTCCCAAAGGAAATCATAGGATCGGCGCCAGCATTTCCACCATCCTTCTCATCTGGATATCTTACAACAACTACCGGACAAACGCAGTGACGCACACAGTAATCGCTCACACTTCCGAGCCTACCGTCGCTCCCGCGCTTAATCGCACCAAAGCCTCGGCTTCCCATAACGAGAGTACTTAACCCTAACCTCTCCACCTCCAAGCAAAGCCTCTCCTTCATGTCATGGTCCTTAACAATATGGATTTTAAACGGTATGTGAGCATCGACAAGCGGCTGCGCTAGATCCGACGATTTCGCACTAGTAAACGCATCGAAGTCGTTCTCAAGCTTCTGCTGTGCCTCTTCGTCGGTGTCAACTATGGAGAGGTCAATGGAGCCCCAATCGGCACCATACAGAACGGAGGTAGGACGGACATGGATGAGAATCACAGCATCTCCGGGACGGAGGTACTGATGAACGGCCCACTTAACGGCGAAAGCACTCTCGTCGCTGAGGTCAACGGCGATACCGATTTTACGTTGGGCACCGGCGGTGGGGGTTTCGGTGGATAAGGGAGTGGTGGGAGGAGGGAAGCGGGGTGAGGAAGCTTTGACTTTGATGGCGGCGAGGGAAGGTAGGTCGGAATCCGGTAGGTTTTTCTGCGGCTGATGCATTGCGGGAAGTTAGGGTTTGGGTTCGAGAAATGTCCGATCGTTGACTGGGGTTTTGTTTTTTCAAAGGAAAGGGGGAAAGTTTAGATGGTGGCGGTGACTGACGGGGTGGGGTTGTCTGTCTAATTTCATGTGGGGGTTTCATTACCCTTTACGCTAAGCTTGGAAGGTTCGTGCAATATTAAGAATATTCTTTGCAAAGAAAATTATACCCCCTCCGTCCCGATTTAAGGTTCTATTTGCATGCTTATTAATAAAGAATTAAGACAAATTTGAGTAAGAATAGTGGTATATGAAGGATGTAATTGCCCATTAATAAAGCAATTGAGTGAAAAATAGATTAGTAGTGATGAGTTTTTTGTAATATATGAACTTTACGAGGACAAGATTGTCAACAACACTATTCATCATTTGTCATTTAGGGAGTAAAGCAATTAAAAATCTTAAACTGTGACATACCAAAAAATAAAGTAAGAACTTTAAACTGAGACATAATGAATACTTATTTCATTAATCTTTGAGACTGAAACGAGACGTATAAAAATGGGTTGAAATCCTCAATACCACTTTGTGTATCGCATGTATCACTTGTGCACCACGAGTGATCTAACGATTGTAAATCATTGTTGATATTATAATGATATTAGCTTTAATAATTTATAATTGTTGGATCACTTGTGGTACACAGTGGTATAAAAAATGATACAAAAGATCTCATCCCATGAAAAAAAAAAAAAAAAACCCTATACTTATGACAAATGAATTCAGATTACTTTCCTCACAATTTCCTTATATACCTATGATATTTCCTTTTGCTTCATTAATAATTTAGAACAAAATGCATGCGAGTAGATAAATATAATTCATTTTATTCCAAGCTTGAAATTGAGTTATAAAACATCTTAATTTATGTTTGCAACAAAACTTAAAAGTGTGAATTGCAAGTCAACATTTGATGTACTTAATTAATCCTTTCAATTTTCATTTCAAGCTTGAAATTGAGTTATAAAAAATAGCTTTAATATGATTTTATACAAACGAGTACATAAATACAAGGCAAAACTGCACCAAAAATCACTCAACTATGATCAGTTTGGGTATTTGGTCACTAAACTAATTTCCTTTTAAAACAATACATTCAACTTATTTATTTTTGCATCCATAGTCACTATCACTAACCCCGTTAGATTTTTGGCTTTAAATAGTCATGTGCACCGCATGTGACCGAATTTGAAGGGGTAATTTAGGTAATACAGTCTAAATAGTATAAAAGAAATTATAGGGTTTTTTTTTCAATTTTATAAATTTGAAAGGGTAATTTGGAGAGAGTCGATTCTTGGGAGATTTTCGCCAGAATTTTTCCGGCGGCTGTTTCTCCTGCTCCGGTGATTATTTTTCAGATCCCAACGGTCAGAATGTGCGCCTAAGTGATGCGAATATACCCCAAAAGTTTGAAGACGATCCAACGGTTAACGAAGCGGGAATTTTATTTTTTCTGGTCCGGGTTGTCATTTATAATGTTTATTTAGTTTGTAAAACCCTAGATCCACCATTAGTGCCTCCAACACCATCAAACCCAACTCCAATCCCCTCCTTCACCATAGCCGATCCTAGGAAAGATCTAGGCGCCGGCCACAACAAGCAAATGGCCAAGAAATTCGACCAAAACAGTACAAATCGAAAGAAAAACAAAATTATGTCACCTCCCAAAATCGGACCAGAAAAAATAAAATTCCCGCTTCGTTAACCGTTGGATCGTCTTCAAACTTTTGGGGTATGCTCGCATCACTTAGGCGCACATTCTGACCGTTGGGATCTGAAAAATAATCACCGGAGTGGTAGAAACAGCCGCCGGAAAAATTCTGGCGAAAATCTCCCAAGAATCGCCTCTCTCCAAATTACCCCTTCAAATTTATAAAATTGAAAAATAAACCCTATAATTTCTTTTATACTATTTAGACTGTATTACCTAAATTACCCCTTCAAAGTTGGTCACATGCGGTGCACATGACTATTTAACGCCAAAACTCTAACGGGGTTAGTGATAGTGACTATGGATGAAAAAATAAATAAGTTGAATGTGTTGTTTCAAAAGGAAATTTGTTTAGTGACTAAATACCCAAACTGGTCATAGTTGAGTGATTTTTTGTGCAGTTTTGCCTAAATACAATTCACTTTTTACTTATTTTGGAATTTATTGCTGCTCATGAGGATGTTTACTTGTCCAGCTTGTTTAGGGCCTTCGGCGACAGGACTTAATCTTGGGCCTTAACTCACTAGACCACAACAAGAGAGATCTCCAAAATGCTTATCAATACAATCCCCATAGTAGCAGTTCAGGCCCAGAATAATGGTAAGGCCCAAAACACTTTTACTATATAAAGGGGTATATTTTTTGGAATAATACTAGGGGCACAACAAAATCCTATTTGTAATGATTCTATTGGTGTTTTTAATTAGAGTGTGACGGGTCCATTATCGATGCAACCAATAAAATATCGCCACCTTATTTTGTGAGCAAGATTTTGTGACCTTATTTTGTGCCCCTTTGCTCTATTTTTTTATAGTAATGCGAATGTGATAAAATGTCACAAAATAGTGCTCTCTCCTAAAAAAAAAATTAGGTGAATATTTTAATTTCAGTTAGAAGCATTGTAAGAATGCTTAACTTTATAACACTTAAAACAATTTTTTCTATCAAACTTTATGAAAGAAATAAACCGACTTAGTCAAACGGGCTTGTCCGATTTTTCCATACAGATCGAGCAAAAAGCCCACTAAGATTAAGACCCATCTGGCCCAGACCCCTAACAGGAGATCCAGCTCGTTTATCACCGAGCTCACGGGTTCATCGTTATTAATCAAGTTTCCACCAGCTCGGTTGAGCCGAGCTGGCCACAAGGAGCAAACACAGTAAGAAGGCAGACAAGGAATAGACGAGCGTGATCCAACTAGGACTCCTATACGGGTAAGGACTCCTAGCCCATTAAGGAGTCTTTACTATGGACTCCTCTACTAATCAAATAAATAAAAGAAATCTCCTTTTCATATAAGGATACACTCAAATCCCTACAAAATAGAATCTACAATTTGGAAAATAAGCCAACCGATTTGTATAAATGGGGGTCTCAAACCCTATTTCGAGGTCTGTTTTTTTTTTCCTCCCGATTTATCTAACGTCTTATTTTCTCTCTCAAAGAATGTCGCGCCCCGACCCGTGGTCCTACTTGGCCCAACATCCGGGACACGCACGGAAGACGTCATAAAACATTTTTAAGAAAATTTTTCGAAATATACTTTCTATAAAAAGGTTCACACCACCAACTCAATACTAAAACACGACTTCAAGTCACAAAACAACCTTTCACAAACAAGTACTAAGCCACTTGGCTACAACTACTAACTTTACTTACTTAAATACAAACACGAACATCTACTAAAAGAGATGATACAAACCAAGTCACGGGTATACTACCCAAAAGGTATTACATTTACATAATGTATCATTTACTTACACCACATTTCCCAAAATGTCTTACCCAAAGATCTCATCGACGTCCTCCCTGTGTGTGTGAACTATCCCCTGGGCTCCTTCTTATCTAAAACGGTAAACAAATAAAGGGTGAGAATAAATCTCAGTAAGTTACTAAAATGCAACTACATTACATGCTAATATGATAAACTTAAAGGAACAATGCCACAAATGATCATATAGCACATATCACATAATATGAGAGGCTCCCTATCGCCAACCGTCCCATACCGGTTGGAAATAACGACCAACTCATCAAGCAACACATAAAGCGGAAATGAACACTCATACATGGATACTGAGCCAAGGTTCTCAAACCAAACAATAGCCATCTGAGAGGCATCAACTGAGCAGCATCGAAGAGCTGAAACGGGTTCCGGAACCAAACAACAACAACAACAACAACGGGGAAAATGACACAAAGTCATAACCCAAAGTGCCCAACCTTTGGCCTAAAGAAGGGGGTTAAAAATGGGAAACCAATGATAGGAGCCTTACAATGTACTTGGCTCGGGAGACCATTATAATCCCTATCACTGGCCAACACACACAAAAGTACCAGCTGGACTTTACACGCAAGCACCATATAGAAATACTTGCTTAAACACCAATCAGGGACAATGATTCCAATGTAGGGAACCATGCCAAACACATCAAGAAGATGAACCATTCAACACATTACAAAGTGTTCAACAATGTGCACTAAATCCATTACTCACATTTCACAACAATTATGTCCACAAAGGAACCAATTCTACCACTTTAGTGATCCCTAACAATCATCTAACTACTTTAGGACACTACCCAAAAACTAGACCAAGATTGACCTCTAAACCTCTTAGTTTGAAAACTCTAAACTTTTTCAGATAACTGGGCGGTCGCCCAAACAGGGCTGTGCGGCCGCCCAAAATGCTCTGTTCCATGAAGAAAACCCTTCAGATAGGTGTGCGGCCGCACGCCCATTTTTGGGCGGCCGCCCACATCACCCAGCAGGCCCAAAAACTTAACCAAAGTTCACTCCTTTCATTTCACAATCCAAAATTTCCAATGCTTACCACCCTTAACATCTACAACTTACACAAAGACTAAAACTCAGCCTAAGAACAATACTAACACCCAACAATACCATTTTCATACTACTCCCTTTGTCCCAAATTTACAAGTATAAATAAAACATACCAAAACATTGTTTTATCACATATAAAGCATATCAAGCATACTTATGACCATTTTAACATTTAAAGGGGGATTAGTAACTTACCTATTTCCCAGAAAAAGTGTCAAGAAAAATAATATTGATAGGTAGATATGATCTAATCAACACCCTGAACATTTATATGTAATTAGATTTGAAAATGGAGTAGTAAATTAAAATAGGGAAAATCAACAAGAACAAACTTACCTAGCTTTTCTTCTTCAACAACAATGGAGGAATTTGGGAAAAGTTGTAAAGAAATGGTGAAGTATGCGCAGGAGAGGGAGAGAAGAAGAGGGATAAGTCATGAAATCTTTACCTCTTTCTTACTTAAATCACTCAAGTCCCAAGTTTAGCAACTAAGACCCTAAAGTTTCAACTAACATAATTAACTTCCTAAACAACTATTACTACTAACACTTTAACTAACTCAAATAGTCAAATAAGATGTGCAACTCATATAAGATGATGCAACACACAAAATGCACACATCATTTTAAATTAAATTTCTCAAAATATAAAATAAATATTAAAATAAATAAAACGGATTTTTGGGGTCGTTACAAAGAACATCTAACTTATACTCACGACGGAAGGCATTCACCGGTGAAGCCTCGGCCTAGTTTACGTTTGTTCTTCTTTTTCAGGCCACACAAGATTTTTCAGATATCCATCGGAGGGTCCGGCAACATTGATCACAATTTTGGCTCGATCATTCTCAAACATTTAGTTTCGCAAGAATACAATGACTAGTAAAAAAATTAGTGAAAACTCAATCGGGTTCAAAATAAATACTCAATCGCAAGTATAACATATTATACACTCTGTTACACCAAATGCAATGTACTTTAAAGTTACCACTTAATACAACTACTTTTAATTTGTTTCAAATAATGCAATTTTCGTTTCAAATAATGCAACGTACATTTTAGTAGATTGCATTATTTGAAACGAAAATTGCAGTATTTGAAATAAATTGGAAAGTACGTTGCATTAAGTGGTAACTTTTAAGTACTCCCTCCATCCCGATATAATGTTCTTAGTTTAACTTTGCATGGAGATTAAAAAAAAATTAATTGTTGTGAGTATGAAAAGTAAAGTATAAGAGAGAAAGTGGGTAGGGAGTTTTTGTTATGAGAATGACAAGTGGGTCTTGTTTTCCATTTTATGTAATAAAGTTAAATAAGAACCTTAAATTGGGATATACTCCCTCCGTCCCACCTCACTTGAGACTTATTTCCATTTTGGTCCGTCCCACTTCACTTGAGACTTCCTAAAATGATAATCTTTTTATAATTTTATATTCAATCTACCACACCCACTTATTCTCTCTCTTCATATTCCACCAGTGTTCTAAAAGACGCCCGTCTAGGTCGCCAAGGCCCCGCCTAGGAGCTAGGCGTTCATGAAACGCCTAAGCCCCGCCTAAGATATTATAACTATTTTTGAATTCTCGGCCCCGCCTAAGTCCGTTTAGACCCCGCCTAGGCGCTAGGCCCTGTTGCGGTGCCTAGCGACCGCCTAGCGCTTTTTAGAACATTGTATTCCACCACACAATTCATTCAACGAACACTACTATTAACCCCACTCATTCTCTCTCTTCATTTTCTACCACACATTTTCCTTATTTTATTCTTTTTCCTTAGTTCTCAAGTGAGGTGAGACCAATGGAGTACTAAAAAAGAAAGTAAGAACCTTAAAGCGGGACATATGGAGTATATTGCATTTGGTGTAAACAAAAGTGATAGACCTTGTACCAATTGGTCGATCGGCCAAGCTTATACAAAACTTACTTTTACTTAGGCTCCGTTTGTTTGGCGGAAAACAACTTCCGGAAAACATTTTCCCCATTTTCCGGTGTTTGTTAAACACCGGAAAATGGGGAAAATGTTTTCCAAGGAAGTGGTTTTCCTCCATTCCTAAGGAAAACGTTTTCCTTACCTCCACCTAAGGAAAACGTTTTCCGGAAAATGCTAAACACTTCAATTGTTGTTTTAACTCCAATTTTTGTTTTACGAAAATTATTTTTTAAATATACCCAGTTAATTAACTTAAAATTTTTTATTTCTTTGAATATTTTGCAATATGTCAAATTATTAACTTTAGTCCATTATAATTACAAAACTACATTTCCATTTTACTTTATAATTTAAATTGGAGATAATGACTAATTTATTGATTATTTCTTTTTAATATACTCTAGGTGATCAAAATTAATGTATCTAAAAAAGTTTTCCGGAAAGCATTTTCTTAAAATTCACCAAACAGTGAAAATTGCATTTTCCGGAAAACATTTTCCAATAAATCGTTTTCCGGAAAACATTTTCCAAAAAATCGTTTTCCAGAAGTTATTTTCCGCGAAACAAGCGGAGCCTTAGTGTCTCTCGCTAGAGAGAGAGAGAGAGAGAGAGAGAGAGAGAGTAGTTGTACTGATGAAAACGCATCAGCAGTGCAGGCAACTTAAGCTGAGTTGATACAGTCGCTGTTCCCCAACCCAGCAGCCACTCAACTACTTTCCTCAGTCCGCCCTAGCTAATTAGTTATTACCCTCAATCTTTGAATAGGTTTGTCTAACCCTAGCTGGTCCCACTGCTACGGCCAGGGACATTATAGATCTAAATTTTTGTTCATTTATCGATTAAATTTAAATATTGAAACTAAATTGTGCTAAAATAATGTTTTTTTTTTTGTTATTGAATTGCATTAATATATAGCTGACTTAAACAATGCAAGTCGGGGGAAAAAAAAACTGCCTTTAGATCACATGATAATACTTGAATCTATGTAACTATTTCAATTTTACTTAAAAAAATCTCAACAAATTACCTAAAGCTGCTATAATTACGTAGATTCACTGTTATATTTAAGTCTTATCATGCGCCCTTAAGAAACATCTTAGAAAAACCAAAAATGAGGAATTGCATTTACTAAATACAGACAGTTAATTATGGAGCAATGCTAGGGGCACAAAATAAGGTTACAAAATTTTGCTCACAAAATGAAGTGGCGATATTTTATTGGTTGCATCGATAATGGACCCGCCACACTCTAATTAAAAACACCAATAACATCATTACACCTAAGATTTTGTGAGCAAGTTTTTGTGATTTTTTTGTGCCCCTAGTATTATTCTTAGTTATGTGTGTAAATGCTACTCTATCCGTCCCGTAAAGAATGTCTAATGTTTAAGTACATTTTTATTCTAGAGTTTATTTTAATATTTTGTGCTCACCCATTTTATTTATTGATGGTGGGAATAATTAACTAAGGGTAGTTGTATTTTCATTTTTCAGGCATTATATAGACTATATTCAGGTTTGGTAGGGCAATCTTTAAAGAGTTACAGAAGCAGAAAGTGCAGTGATGAATTCCTTGTGTTTCAGCAATTTGCAGCATACAAATATGCTCCATTTCCAGCTTTACCCTCCTGTCCACTCTCAACTACTTTTCAGATTACACCCACATAAGACATTGAGAGAAAGATGCTTGGCTAGACAATTAACATTCATTTTTTTTTTTCTAACTATATTAATTTATATAATACTACCTCGGTCCCATTTGAAATGGGATTTTGGGATTAGGCACGGGGATTAAGGAAAAAGTGTTAGTTGAGTAAGTGTTGTGAGTATGAAAAGTGAAGTAGGAGAAAGAAAGTGTGGAAAGTTGTTGTGAGTTTAAATGTGAGTACAATTAGATTTAAAAAAAAAAAAAAACTTCCGTTTGTCCTAGTTTGAGTGGGAAACCCAAAATAAAAAATTATCCTAATTAGAGTGGGACATGTTTATTTGCTAACCATGGAATTATAAACAATCCACAGTTATTAAATGAAGTAGTACTTTGTAAACCAAATTAAGTGGTATGCCAACATTAATATACTAGTAGTAGTCTCCCAATTGCTAGAGTCAAAAAAAAAGAATATAACTTGGAAATAAAGTCCTTTATTTGTGTTGTTATACAGCTTATTTAAATTGGACTTATATGAAACACTATTCGTTATTTTTGTAAATAAAATAAGATAAATAATTTTTTTGAAGTATCAAAAAATGTACATTCACCTTTTTTTTTTTTTTTTTTTATCAAAAGTCTTACAAATGTATTGACTATGCTCACCGATGAAATCAATTTCTTAGTTTGTGTGTGTGTGTGTATTGAGAGAGATGTATGTTTAGTTCATACATTAATTATGAAATACCTATTGAACAAATCTAATTATTCCAATCTTGTGTTACCATTATGATTTACTAAACAGAAAATAAAATTTTACGTCCACATTTACATTTAGTGTCTTTGTTTTGAAATGAATATCATTTATTTATTGATAAAAAAAAATCAATTTAATTAGGATATAGCTAGAGTAAAAAATAAAAGTATTTATGGAATTTTACAAAAAAAAAATACCAAAGAAACCAGAATATGTATTGATCAATTCAGGAAGGGTAAAAATAGTTGAGGTGGTCTCCCATGAGAACAAGGGGATCCGTCTCATGCATGAGACGGGTCGCCCCATGACCCATGGGCCGAACCCGCCACGTGTCAACCCACCATTGGCCGGGAAAAAAAAAAATTGAGTTTTTATATTTTTTTTTTCCGGCTTTTCAGTGGTTTAGCAAAAAATAATAGTTACCATCTCTTAAAGTAACATTGTTCATAAGTAAACGTAATACTTGTTTTAAAAAAACAAAAGCTCGTTTTTACTCATTTGAAAAGTAATAACTTATGTATATGAATGTAATAGTAAGTTTATACAAGTAAATGTAACACTTTGATTGACGAAATTGTAACAGATTTCTATAGATAATGTAATACTTTTACATGTATCATGATAAATTTGACCCCATTGTAACTTATTGTTTGAAAACAAATAGATATCTATACATATGTATTACAATTATTTACAAATACTATTACATATAAATAACACGTTTGTTACATTTTAGTTATAATAAGTATTACTTTTGGCAAACGAAGAAAACATAGGAACAACACTATTACTTTAAGAGATGGTAACTATTACTTTAAGAGATGGTAACTATTACTTTTCACAAACCGAAAAAAAACCAAAAAAAAAATATAAAAATTTAAAAAAATAAAAAATAAAAAAATTGGGCCAATGAGGGGCTGCCACGTGGCAGGGTCCCCCATGGGTCCTGGAGCAGGGTTGTGGGTCGGGTAATGGGTCAAAAAAATGACCCGTCTCACCCATGAGACGGGTTGGAGTGTTCTCACACAAGTTTTTGTCAAAATAGTTTGACAGTGGAGAGGAAAGAAAGTGGTAATTAAATTAAAAATGCTGTGTAGCAAATCTTGGATCACATGCATTACATGTAAACGTGATCAAAACAAAACCCTAATTAACAGATCCCAACCAACAAAACTACTACTACTAATAATAATATCATGTATTTTCTTCTATCATTTCATAGCTTGAGAGATAAATCAATGGGATTAGAACCACCTTCCCCAACTCCATGAATAAAATCCTGATGATGATGATGATCAGATGATGAAGAAGAAGTAGCCATGTTTATAAGTTCCTTGTAATTGCAATAATTATTTCCGCCGACTTTCCCTGGGAAAAACTCGTACTCCATTACCACGCTCCCTCCTCCTCCTCCTCCTCCGCCTGTGTTCATCCCTTTCCGGTGCACCGCCACCACCTCCGCCACCTTCATAAAAATAAAATTAAATAAAAATAGCACCGATCAAAAATTATAATCACACACATAAACTGAAGGTGTTTTTGGGGTTTAAAATTACCTGTCCGGCAGGTTTTGATCCATAATAATATGGATTCCCTCCGTTAAACATGTTTCCCTTATTTCCAACATTTCCGAAATTACCAAACCCAGACATCTCTCCACAAAATTTTCTCTCTCCGTTGCACATCAAATTTTCACCATTCCCACGAAATTTCTGCAATAATAAAACAAAATAACAAAGGGTTAATTTATTATAAATATTGGGCATAAAATATTATACTGATAATTTGGAGGGGGGAGAAATTAATTAAAACTCATTACCTTATAACAAACGCCACATTCTGAGTTCCATTTGAGACTGTTTGGAATTGAAGAGAGCTCTTTCGAGGTCTGATCAGTCCCACGAAAACCCGACCCAACAGCAAACGGATCCATCGCCTGAAACTTCATTTCATGATCAGAAAACAAGTTTCCGACACCCGAATTAACCACCGGCCCATGATTATGAACCCCACCATGGACGTCGAAGCCCCCCACCTGTTCAGCCCCAACGCCGCCGATGTTGTAGCCGCCAAACGCCGGAGTTGTCGGGAAAGGCAAAGAGGGGAGAGGGTTGATCTCTGTCATTTTTTTTATCCTCTCTTGGAATCTCAGCCTCTCCAGTTGCTCAACTCCCATTCCTCTCTGTCGAACCTTCTTCTGAGTCGACTCGTTCACCTTCTTCCTCCTTCCACCACCACTCTGTTTCCCGGTGGGGATCCGGTTTGGCTTTTCACCCGACCCGTTTGTGAGACGTATCTCCATTTCGTTTGATCTTGTGTTATCAAGATCAGAAGAAGAAGAAGTACCTATAAAAACTGAAGTGGCCATTTTGAAGTGACAAAGAAAGTAAGACACACGCAAACAATGAGTTTTTTTTTTTTTTTTTCTAGAGAGAGAAAGTGAGATTTTGTTTGTGAAGAAGGAGACTAAACAGAACTAACAGCATTGATTTTATATGAGCTTTGAGTTACTATGTTTTCATTCTACTGTGTAATACAATATTTATACCAACTTTATTTGATAAGCTCACTCCCTCTTTTACTTTTTCCAGAATTGCATCATTTTGTTTTTAGTGGTGTGACACGGACAGTAAATTTTCTGGAGAGAGTAAAATTTTGGGGTGGTGTCAGTGTTTCAACTGTGTGGCGCGTGTATCAGACATGCCATGGTCCCCTCCTATGTATGGAGGTGGCTTAAAAAGGGGAGTGGGCAGGGTCATATGTAGCCTTTATGCAAAATTAGAAACTAATGATTGCCTCTAATTTCAAGTTTTCATACAGGATTAGGGTTAGCAACAATTATGTAGTTCCACGTCAAGGACTCAAACCTCGTGTTAAGGTTTTGGAGATTAGGGTTTTTGAGAGATGGAGGGGGAAAACAAGTACCGCCCCTGTCTTAAAATGAATGCACATTTTTGCTCTTGATCAAGAGACAAAACGGACATTCATTTTGGGAGGGAGGGAATAGTTTAATAATGATAATGAAAGGTAAAACCTACTGAGTTTCTCAAACAATATAATTGATATCTTGAATTTGACATGTTTTGACATTCTGATTGTGTGGCAGGCCTTCAATCGATATAACTAATAAAATATCGTCACCTCCTTTTTTATTCATCCTTTTGTTTTTGTGGTCACTTTTGTTGTGCCCCGATCCCCCGGTTGACTTTTTTTAAGTAAGTCGATGTGGTCATTTATAAGTCACAAGAACATATGGACATTCAATTTAAGTCAATTAAAATTCAGTTGCGTCTAAAATTAGATCCTCAAACTTGCTTGTGCTAATCTTACATTCTAGTACTTGTAAGTACTGCCTATATATATAATTTGTTGTTTGCATGTTAGTTAAGACTGGTCGATATGGTTTGACTAAAAGATGATGCTTCAAGTTTGATCAATGTCTTATGTTCTTAAAGCAATTCGGTAATATGCACTTACGCTACTAACTATTGAAATACTTAAACAGTTTTTCTAACGTGTACCTTTGACTTTGAGGCACATAATAAAATTTAAACATGGTAGTGAATTTACGTAATTATAACAACTTTCAATAATATGTTGAGATTTTCTAAGTACAATAGCTATAATTACATAGATTCACTTTCATATTTAAATCTTTGGTTGCAAGCAGAGGCGGAGCTGCCCACAAGGCAAAGGGGGCAATTGCCCCCATTGATTTTTTAAAACCAAAAATTTACTAGTGTGAAATTTACAAAAAATATGGGGTTTAATGCAATTTTTTTAAATTTGCCCCCTTTAAGATGATAGTATTAATTAATACACTAGATTTTTTATTTTGCCAACATTAACAAAAATACAGTTGAAATTTTATTGATGTGTAACTTTGCCCCATTAACAAACATTTCTAGCTCCGCCACGAGTCTGAAACGGTTGATAAGTAAATAAGTACATATTGCTAGGCTCTTGATCTCAACGACCATTTCTAAATATGGGCCTCCTAACATAAATCTTCACCGGTCGTGGAAGCGCTACACTTTTACACATGAGCAATTCAAAGTCTCGTACTGTTGGAAGAGGCTACTCACAACTTCACAACTTATTACAAGTCACAACATTTTAGATAAGCAAATTAAACTAGATATCAAAAAAAAACCGGCATTTTTGTGGTCCAAACTCTGAGAAAGTACTGATTAGAGATAGAGAGCGAAAAATCCAAACAGCGTGACTCACCAACGGCAAAAGCAATCCGGATTTGATTCTGGTTATTATAAGTGTGACAAATCTCTCTCTCTCTCTCACACACACACACACACACAGCAGGACTTCTCTCTGTTGCCCAGCGCCGTCCACACCTGATCACCAGAGAGCCAAGAAGAAAATTGTGAATCTCTCTCAACCAATAAACAGTCGCCACATCAACAAACGGTTACCCTTTTAACCAAAAATGGGTCTTCATCTCGTATACAAAAATAGTGAAGGCAATTGAGTAGATAATGCGAAAGAAACTCGCCACGCCAAACCAAGCCAAGCCAACCTACCTCCTTTGTGGTCCCCGCTTTTTTCATTGAAATAGTGACGGTGGGGTCCACCTGATATACGATGTTGGAGTAGGCCCACGTACGATGAAATGATCAACATACGGAAATAAGGGCGGCTCGGGGTAAAGCGACGTGTGATCATTTTGGTTGAGGTGGCTGTTTGGATATGGATATAATTATACTTCCTCCTTCTCAAACTCTCAAACCGAATGTTAAAGTAGTAATTTTTTAAATTTGCTCTTAGTTAATTAAAAGTAAATTTAAACACTTTTAAATATTTATTTTGAAACACACTCTTTACATCCTATAACGATGTACACTACACAATTTTAATTACACGGGAATTACTGAAGAAATAGTATTGGGTAGTTTTTTTAGTATGAAAAGTAAAGTAAGAAAGGTAAAGTGAGATAGAGAGTATTAGTATATTTGTTGCGAGTATAACAAGTGGGTCCAATTGAATAAAATAATACACTCCCTCCGTCCCGGCCGACTTAGGACAATTGGTCCCGACACGAGGATTAAGGAGAAGTATTATTTTAAGAGGAAAGAGAATGAATGGAGGATGTGTTGTGAGAATAAAAAGTAAATAGGAGAGAGAATGAGTGGGTGGAATAGTAAATTGATTGTTGTTGTGAGTATGACAAATGGGTCCCATTGAATATTAAAGTAATATAAACTTGCCATTTAGGGATGTCCTAAGTGGAGTGAGACGCTCAAAATGGCAATTTGTCCTAAGTCGGGTGGGACGAAGGGAGTATAAATTTTTCGTTAAAGGGAAGTGTGATTTATAATGGGACATTTAAAAAAGATATTTGGGCACATTGTTATAAGACGTAGGGAGTAGTATAACTATATACATCAGAGACACACATCTGACAAAATAGAAATTGTGGACAAATCTCGACGGCAGGCAGTAGGAGGAGTATGGGTGTAGTGGTAATTGCAACAAGGGAAACTCGAGTAATAAGAAAGAGTAACTCGTAGTCATGACTTTATGCAAACTCTGTAAAGCCATATCTATTTGCAGCAAAAGAAAAAAAACTAGCCCCCAACTTCTCTTCCAGTCTTGTTCTGCATGCATGGACCACAGAGAGAGAAGAAATAGGCATATCTCAGTTCAGATTTCAAATATCTCAATACAAACAGAGATAACTATAACTATGCCTTCTTGCCCCTCCAAACCTACACTACCCTATTCCAGCTAAATGACAGAATAGGAGCTAGCAACCCAAAACTCTTACTCCCTCCATCTACTTTCCTTTTTGATTTGTCACAGACTAAGGTTATTAGTTGTTTTATTATATAAAATGGACAATGGGACTCACTTATCATTCTCACAACAAAAACTTTCTGCCCACTTTCTCTCTCTTACTTTCTCCTACTTTACTTTTTTCATACTCACAACATTTATTTTTTCTTAATCTCCGTGTAAAGCCAAACTAAGAACCTTAGTCTGGGACGGAAAGAGCAGTACATAACAACAAGTCCACAGGTGTCCACAGGTGTTGAGGACAAATCTCTGCCTCCGAAAACCTAATAGGATATGCATCTGGGCGTTACTTTAAAACAAGTATTGATGCACTAGGTACAATTTCGGCCTGTTTCCATGTATACGAAACCAGGGTCGTTATCACATCCTGTTCTTTGTGTTTGTACAGTAAATAACAATACGGACACAACCCTCTAAAGCAATATACATGTCCGATTGATGTCTGGGGACCCACCTCCCCTGTTCTTCATTAAATACTGTTAAGAAAAAAAGTAAATGTTGTGAGAATGAAAAGTAAAATAGGAGAAAGTAGAAGAAAGAAAGTGGGTAGAAAGTTTTTGTTGCAAGAATGATAAGTGAGTCTCATTGTCTATTTTAAGTAATAAAACAACTACGAATTTTAGTCTGGGACAAACAAAAAAAAAAATAAAAAAAAGTAAGAACCTTAGTTTGGGACAGAGGGAGCAGTTTTTTTTTATTTTTCAACAAGGAATTGATGCTCTCACCTCCTTGTTGTCTTGCTATAGCTAAAAGCCACACACCACCAAATGATAAGATTAGTTAGAAAAGAAAAATAGACATCATTTGGTGGTCAAAGAGGCTAAACGATTTTAACCATTTCACGTAATCATGGTTAACTACATATTGCGTCATAGCTCATGATTGCCATGTTACTAGTTTGTTATTGGTCAAACGTTCTTCTCAATTAGCGAAGGCGACAGTGCAACAACCACAGACAAAGGCTCCTATTGTTATGGCAAGTATCTCATTTTGTGAGATGGTTAGTCAAAATGAATTCAGTATTTGGTAGTGGGACCCATGTACTACATAATTCATCTCATAAAAAGTTGAGAAATACTCTTTCTGTCTTTGATAGTTTCATTTGACTTTTCAAACATTTTAAACTTTTAAAGTTACATTATAAATTTTGAAAATTTTGTATCTTGAAGCCTTAATTTGGGAAATGAGAGTAACTTTCTAAGATAAACGAAAAGGGAAAATGGAACTATCATTTTGAGAGAACGCATGAGCCCCCTCCCCCAACCTCAACACACACACACACACACACGGAGAGATGAAAGAAAATTATAAAAAAGTACGAGCTCCATCTTCACGGAAGATTAGATTATGCCCGTTGATCGGAGGGAGTGGCAAGTATTTTGGTAAAGCATGACAGCTACGGAAATGCTGGATATATCAAAACCATGAAGAATTGATTAATATATGATGTCAAAGTTATGTACAAAACCTGAGAATATGACCCAACTTAGTCTTCATACACAACTCGTTTTGCAAAGGCTACTCTCTCGGGGAGTATAAATGATGCACACAGCATCCACTTTCCTGGTGCAACGAGACGAACTCTATGCATTTCTACCTCAAATGCCACCTCTTCAAGTGCAATTCTTATCCGCTGATTAACAGTAAACAGAAACAAAAGGAAAATCATTGCGTAAACATAAATAGGTAAATCTCTTCTCTACATCAAGCGTAAGTGAGAAATTTCAAGTAGATGGTGTTTTCAAAGTTGCGATTTGTAAATCATTTAGAATCATACCTCATGAAAGTCAAACTCTGGATCTCGAGCTTTAGAAAATCCATAAACGTGAATTCTTGGCAAAGTGTACTCTCTATCCCTGGGCATTTCACTGTATATTCCCCTAAATGTATCTGCAAGAGCATATAAGAGATTGAGTAAAGGAGAAAGGAACATTGCAAGAGGAAGGTTACATAGAGAGAGAAAGAGAGAGAGAGAGAGAGAGAGATAAGGTGACCCAAGTTAAAAGAATGCAGTTGACAATATCAAAGAAGCAAACTGGAATCAAGAAATTCAACTCCTGGAACCGCGATGGGGCTATATACTTTTAAATGCACATTCATTTTACTCATGATGTTCGGTTAATAACTTGATAAGCTGTACTTATATGGTATGCCATTTTATTCCAAATTGTGGGGCTCACTTAACAGTTATCTTTAATAAACGAAGTAGTATACTCAGATCATATTTATGTTCGTACTTATGTTCTTGTACACGGCTTGAGGACTGCCAAATAAAAGTAACCTTGAAAGTCCTAGGATGAATAAGAGCCACATAAAGAAGCAAAAATTTCTAGTCAGAAAGTCTGTTTAGGCTCTAAGTTTATCAATTGGCAAAAAAAAAAAAAAAAAAAAAAAAAACTTATCCAAAATGTTCAACAATTTGTAAAGCTAATTTGCTTGGACAATAGTAGCTTGATCATATGTATAAGCCAAATGGACAAATTAACAAACTTCCACTTTCGTGTTGTAGCAAAACCAGAAATATAAAGCACTATTTTATGTAAGAAAATAATTGCAAATAAAAACTGCTTGATGTCAGAAATTGGATCTTTCGAAGGGTAACCTACCAAGAAACTCGGTTGCATCCTTTGGCAAATTCATTACGACTTGCGTGATGGATCGTGCTTTTTGACTAGTAAACATAGCTTCGATGAACCTCCTCCCGTCCATGTTAAAAACCTTGGAAGTGTAAAAATTTAAGCTGTATAAGTACAAATCAATTGATGACAATAACACCTTCACATGACCGTATATTACTACTCTGAAAAATCCAGGGGAAATGATAAAAAGAAGATAGTCATGAAAGGGGGTAATGCATAAAAAGATCGAACGGTTGGGGAATCCTCTGCCACTAAAAGTAACAGACATTGCATGGGTGACTTATCTAAAGTACATCCAGTGTACCTCAATTTTTCTCTCAAGTTTGTTGAGCACACAATTTCTTTCAAGATAATCAACCGCGTGAGGGTTCAAATCGTTCGCATAGACATGTTTGACTTTTCTTGCAGCAGGCAGAGCTATGGGGCCAACCCCTGCGAAAACATCACCTGTTGCAGAAATATTGTAAGACGAGAAAAGGCATGGGAAAACTTGTATGTTAAACGTATGCACACATCGAAAAGAAAAGTTCGGCAGCAAGAAGAATGTATTTGTATGCAAAAAATTGCACAAGTATGAAAAATCAATAGCAACGTTCTTAATCAACTTAGATCACATCAGACTTACAAACAACATCATTCTGTCTGAAGCCGCTCACAAGCCTTTGCCTCTCTGTTCCTAGCCTTGAATTCCAGTACCTGCATACAAGCATACAATTGAAAAGGAAAGACCAGCATTATCCCCTTAATTTGCCGTTTCCAACATTAACAGTTTCTAAATCTAAACCCATGTTCTAGACTTCAGAAATTAGTTGGCTGCCCCCTAGCTGAATATGAATGTATGGGAAAGGCTTTGTTTTAAACATCCAATAAAAGATAAGCAAATGCAGTTCACAATGATGAACATGAATTTAGTAAAACTGCTGCCACAAATGTAACTGCATATTATGAGTTTTTTCTACAAGCTTCATCAAGGGAAATAGCCAGAGGTACAACTTATAGAGGTATAAAAAGGTCTTTCGAAATCACAAACTATTGGGGACTCTTCCGTGAATTCTTAAAGAAGGTTCACAAATTCACAAGGCAATGTGTCACGTGATAAAGTCTGAGGTTCCACTTCCACCTTAAACCAATTGGTGGTAAGGGGAGTAGCTCAGGATCATTATATGTTATAGGCAAGGCTAATTTGTTCCCGATGTGGGATAATGTTCTCTTACACGCCCCCTCACGTGTAGCCGGGCTTTGCCAAAGGCTTACAACGTGGACTGGTTGGTGGGGTTGTCACGGGTGGCGTGGTGGGTTCATCGTGTGGTGGGGTTGTCACGGGTGGCGTGAAAGGTTCATCGTGGGGGCCTTCAGGTGTAGAGAGCCAGCTTTGATACCATGATAAAGTCTGAGATTCCATGTAATACCCCACCCCACATCGGAATGATATGGGCTTTGATTGTGATATATAAGCCTCCACTATACTACCATTGAGCACCAATAACATCCATGGACTTTTGGGTGGGCCTGTGGTAAGCCAAGTGGACCCAGTTATTTGTGCTCAGTGGGCCAGTGTGTGGTGCTTATGTAGCGGGTCAGGCTTGCGGGCTCGGGGGGGGGGGGGGGGGGGGACGATCTGGGTATTGTTTGGGCCTTGCCGGGGACAACAAGGATTTAAGTGGGGGTGTTTGTAATACCCCATCCCACATCGGAAAGATATGGGCTTTGATTGTGATAAGCCTCCCCTATACTACCATTGAGCACCAATAACATCCATGGACTTTTTGGTGGGCCTGTGGTAAGCCAAGTGGACCCAGTTATTTGTGCTCAGTGGGCCAGTGTGTGGTGCTTATGTAGCGGGTCGGGCTCGGGTTGTTACAAATTACCCCATCCCACATCGGAATGATATGGGCTTTGATTGTGATATATAAGCCTCCACTATACTACCATTGAGCACCAATAACATCCATGGACTTTTGGGTGGGCATGTGGTAAGCCAATTGGACCCAGTTGTTGTGCTAAGTGTGCCAGTGTGTGGTGCTTATATGTAGCGGGTCGGGCTTGCGGGCTCGGGTCGTTACATTCCACCTTAAAACCAATTGGTGGTAAGGAGAGTAGCTCAGGATCATTATATGTTATAGACTTATAGGCAAGGCTAATTTGTTCCCGATGTGGGATAATGTTCTCTTACATCACGAATATTACCAACGCATTCAACATGCAACCACCACCCCAAGAGTTCAAGAAATTCTCACGTAACTTTGCGCTAACGTCAATAATAAAGCAAGCTATATTTTTTATTTTTGGGATAGGAAGCAAGCTATATTTAATCGATCCGGATATCACATTTCCTGGCATCTGAAGCATGCTTATTTTAGAATGACCCAACACAACTTATCAAGATTACATACCTGTCACTCTGTTACAAAGATTGTAAGCATCATGCAACAATGAAAGTTTAGCAACATGAAATATGTGGGGATTAGGTCTTCAGAAAACATTTGCAAACTTATACCAGCCTTAGAAAATAGGTGCTTGTCTTCTATACATTCAGTTCATATCATTACAAAGTTACAAAAGGAAACATTTCTTTTGGTGTGGAACTACTTAAATTGTCATTAGATGCAGTAAAAATAAAAGTATTAATGAATGGTTTCTCCATGACAATTAATTATCAATCCAAAGGCATGGAAAACCAGAACTAACCCAACTTCCATAAAAGTTCATCGGATTGCTGAACGCAATTATGGTGAGACATGTTACAACATGCTTCCATCATAAGCATGCAAGCAGACTACCCAACTCTAATTCCCTTCGTCTCAATAAGAGTCATAGTTTACTTTTGTATTTGTCCACAAAGAGCCACGCTTCTAAATAGAGTATAAACTTTAGTGATTTCCCCAAAATGCCAAAATGGAAGGTTCTTACAAAACTTGCATTTTCAAGGGAAGGTCTAGGAGGGTGATGCGAAGGATACAATTGAAAGGGCAATTTAAGAAATGAGAACGTACACAGTCGCCAGATCAATATGAAAACGCAGTCCATTCTCTGTGAGTGTAGTCACAAGAGAATGATTTCCAGCTAAAACCTCAAGCTGCATCGTTCTGTAATCATTGTGAATGGCATCAATCTTATTGACAACAGTTTGTATCTTTGGCTTGTGTTTATCCAAAACTACCTGAAAACGAGGGACAATACAAAAAAGTAATCAGAAACTAAAGTATGGATGCACGGGTCATCAAGAATAAGAGCAAGTACTGACGTACATAAACTAGGTACCTTTGCTATAAGCTTCTTATATGGAAGATGTTCATCTCTCAAGTTGAGGTGGGCAATATGTCCAACAGTCTCAAAAGCTGAAGGAACAATCATACCTTCAGGAAGCAGTGCCTCTAAAATCTGCACTATGTAAATAGTTTTAGAGCCTCAACATATAACATAGTATATGGCAACTTAATAAAAACACAGTGAACAACAAGTTTTAGATTGAAAATTAGACCAACCAAAAGGTGACTTCATGACCCAGTAAAAGTAAATGTTGGAAAATGTGAAATCAGTAGCGATGGTTCTTGTCCTGGCAAATACGAGTATAATTTGATGAGGCTACAGCCTTTATCTAAACGCAAAGGAAACAGGTCCAGAATGATGCAAACATGTATAACAAAGGTGCTATAGTAGGAGCCTATACTAACATAAACATGGACGAAAACCTACTTTATTGGCTGGGTATTGAAACCCATTTCAATTTGTTTCGTTTTAAGCCAGTTAAGATAATATTCTGGAGAAAAAAGAGGTCAAAGTAAATCCAGAATTCAGTATTTTTTTCACATGATTCTGATAGTGTTTAAAAGACCATGTAGCTCCTCAAAGACTTTTAAGATTTCCATGATTTGCTATTAAAAATATCACAGAGGTGCCTGAGTGATTTTTGATAGTTCCCAAAATACATTGTAGCTCCTTAAAGACTTGAGACATTTCAAATATTTGAAGTGAACAAGTATCAATTGGGGCCGAGGTTCATGAAGCCACCTCCGCAAGTCATGTCTCTATCTAGCTACAAATGTTGCACATAGTCATACCAACTCAAATACAGGCTGCTCTTTTCATTTTATGTTATTTATCTTTTTGATACACGTCAGTCAAATCAAAGCTCTCACCACCTTATTTTTTTCTCACGCTCCTATTGTACAATCATTAGCAAATTATGTTAACGAATGAGCGCTAGCTGCTAATATACAACTTCTTTGTTACTCCAAAGTCCCAAGACCTAATCTTGTCAACGTATTGCACAATTCAGATCGTGAAAAAGAAACCGTGTTACGACTTTAAATAAGGAATTGAAGGGCCAGGGGAGCAACAAGAGAGAGCAGTTATAGGGGCTATTGTCTGTGTTTCTACCTCGTTCATTTGCCAGTAGCTATAAAACAAAGTTAGCTTGCATCTGACAACTTCAATATCTGAGTTCGCACTTTGAGCGTCATCTTCTTTAAACACTGCCTGAGGAACATAGAAAATTAGAGATACAGCAAGGACGAATCAAACATTTATAATGTAACATAATTATCGTCACAAGGTTAACAAAATTGTACTCCCTATGGCTCAAATAAAAGCGAAAATAACTGCTTTGACCCAAATTAGGAAATTCCTTAAAGTAGTTTATAATTGTCTTGATTTTATAAAAAAAATGTGTTATAATTACTGATATATCCTCATATCAAATGTCTAATAAATGTGAAGTTATATTTGGTAGTCATGCATACAATTGTATTTAATGATTTTTGCATTGATAGTGGTGCTTTGCTTATATTTAAGGCCAAAAAAATCTTCTTTTTTGCGCTTATATTTGAGGCTAGAGGAAGTATCAAGTATAGGTGAGTAACATAACCTAACTAATCCAATTGCTAGTTCCTGAGGAGGTTATTACCAATTACTCTTATACTTCCTCCACAGGTTTAGATGCTTGTATCTTTGCATTATATTACTACCCTTGAGATGGGACTATTTTTGGGTGACAAATAAAAAAAATCTCCGACAAAATGAGTATAGATATACGTGTATTCTCACCAAAGAGCAGCCATGCATCCAATTTACAGTCTATCTTTCCCAACTGAAACATACCCATTACAAAATAATTATCTATCACCCCAATATACTTGTAAGTATGGACTCTCACTGATTGTAAATCTTCCCAAGTCCCAGGATATTTTTTTTCTCATAAAAATCCCAGCCATCAATTTCATAAACATGACAAGATATAGCATTATTTCATAGAAAGCCAGCCATTATCAACAAAAGTGGAGTCAGTTAGAGACATGATTCACGTAGCTAAAGCAATCAAGGGTGTGCTAATTAAAGTTCCTGTAAACTAAACAAAACTCAAGAACAAAAAACCAACTCACAGAAACTTAAGAGTATTGGAACAGACACCTTAATTGCACCAGGCATTTCCTCCATAGATTTATCAGCGTATTGCTCATCCATAAGCAGTAATCGTGTTGAACCCCTCCATTTCCTCCCCTTGAACTCATCCCCCAATAAGCCACTCAAATCCTCCTCCTCACTCCCATCATCCACAACCTCCACTAAATACAGCTCATTTCTCCTTATTTCATTCTTCTCTCCCACTTCTTCTTGCCCCTCCTTTTTCTTCCTCCTTTTGGGCCGAGACATTTTGGCTAGATTCCTAAAATGTTCATACCCCGTCGAATTGAAAGTCTTTGCAAGCTTATCTCTATACAGAATTGGACTCAATTTATCCCCATCTCCCTCAGCTTTGCCATGAATTCGTCGATCCAATGACACTAAACCGTCGACATCACCTTCATTAATCCTGGAATCCTTGAGAAAATTCTTAAATTCATCTTCAATTTCGTCGCCGTCAACCCTAGCTATGTTGCGAATCCGAGGCCAGTTCAATAGGTGACCGCGGAGGCGGTTTTCAAGGGAGAAGCAACGGTCGGAGGGGACGCGAAGGGCGGCGATATCGAATACACGTGTGAAGCTATCCTCATCAAGCAAAACCTCGTCGTTTTCCGAGTTGTGTAGGACGGAGAGGGATTCAGTTATGGGTTTGAGTGGCTTGCGGCCTTTGCGGAGGGAAGGTCCGTACAGAAATGCTTGGTTAAATGTCTTCGATATGGATGCGCCGGCGGCGGCGGTGGTGACGGAGAGAAGAGAGATGGTGAAGGGTTTGGGGAAGAAGAGGTTGGAAGGAGAAGAGATAAAGGTGAAGGAGTGGAGAGAGTGAGGCCGAGATATGAATTTAGTTAACATGGATGCATGTAGATCGCAAATTTCAAGATTTATCTATGGAAGGAGGTTCCTGTTATTGAATCAAAGTGGCTGTTGGGGATTTTGATTTACCCGGGAAAATATCTAGGTTGAGGATGATGCGCCAACGCCATGCTGGACTCGATTGAGCTAATCGACCAAGTGCTTCACCTAGATAGCAAGCCCAGGGTACAGTACAGTGGGTCAGCAAATACTGATTTAGTCAAAAAAAAAATAATAATAATAATAATAATAAAATGTTATTATTGATAAAGAGACATTTTTATGAAAAACTTATTTTACACTAAAAAATGTATAAAAACTGTTTTACATATTGTGTTTTACATTAAGGGATGAAACAAGTTTTACACTAAAACGAGCGTATAACAAGCTTTTCTAGAAATTTTCATATTGATAAAATCATGGAAATTTCTAGAAAAACTTGTAATTTGAAAGTAAAACTTGTAGAAAGTAAAAACTCGTTAATTTTTCAACAGAATACATGTTATGCAAGTCACATGACAATTTAAGGGGCACAAATGTCTTTTCGCATGACATAGCATACAATTCAATGCTTAATGGTAGTGCAGAGGTTAAAGTGTAATCTTATCTTTCTCTCGTAATTCTCGTAAATACAACCTAAGAGAAATCGTCGTCCCACTCCTCCCCCACTTCTCCATCTCTCAGAAGAGACGTCATCGTCGACTCTTATCTTTTTTCCTGCAAAAGCAACAACTATAGTGGACCATCGCCAAAGACGCGTTCGTCGACAACGATTGTGGAATATCAGTTTACCTCTACGCTCAGGCCGTCTTCCTAAACCCTCAAACTCGATTTTTTACCGATAGTGCTCAAGCCAACAACACAATTGCCCCTTACCCCATGGCCGACCTCATTCCCACCCCGTTGTCCAATGTGCACCTCCCCAAAGCCAAAAGTCTACTTTGGGTTGACGTTCAACTTCTATTCCTTACCTGACAGCGACGTTGTGGAAGGATCGTCTCTCCTTTAGAATCCTGAGGAGAGCCTGATGAAGGACCTCTTCCCGGATAAAAGACTCCGGGTTCACCACTTCTAGTACATCATAAAGTCTGGGAGCGCAGCTCTGGCCGGAACAAGTTGATAGGATCCCCTTTTTTATCTTCTCCAATCGTAGAGGCTTGATCTGAAACTTGTAAATTCGACTCAACAAATTGGTGATGTCATATGTGCTAACTCAGTATTTTTGTGACATCATAGTGCCAAATCAGCATATTTAACGGTGAAATTGACGGAACGTGGATGGAAGGATGATATAGAACATTAAATAGGTAGGTCAGTGGCCAAAACATACAAAAAAACATGTCAGTAGTGACCAATAGGTAAAAATGTCTATTGGTCAGTGACCTTTTAAGTACTTAACTCCATCTATTTGCAGCAAAGGTAAGGCCTTCTAGACCTAAGGGCTATAACTAGGGATGACAACGGGTCGGGGTCGGTTCGAATCAGCCCTGATACGTACCCGACCTGAATCCTAAATTTGTCGATCCGAATCTGACACGATCTAAAATCTAAAAGTCAGTGACCGATCTGAACCGAATAGGAGTGGCAAATTGTACTCGTCCCTACCAACCAACCCCGTATACCAACCGTACCAATTATAATTGGTATGAAGAAGTCGGTATTCCGAACTTTTTGGTAGGTAGTACCGTACCGTTTTTATCTAATTGGTTGGTACACGGTATACAATATCGACTTTGGTTGGTATACCATGTACCAACTATATATATATATATATATATATATATATATATATATATATATATAAACACACGCGCAAACACATGCTCCCTCCTTCCAAGCACAAGTAGGACTAGGGGGTTTGCACACTAATTAAGGCAAACTAGTTAATGTGTGGTAGAAAATGAAGAGAGAGAATGAGTGGAGTAAATAGTAGTGTTAGTTGAATAGATTGTGTGGTGGAAAATAAAGAGAGAGAATGAGTGGGATAAATAGTAGTGTTGGTTAAATAAATTGAGTGGTGGAAAATGAAGAGAGATAATGAGTGGGGTTGAAACATTTCCATTTTGGGCAGTTTCACTTTTAGTGGGACGGCCTAAAAAAGAAAGAAGTTTCACTTGTGGTGAGACGGATGGAGTATATAATACACCGTCTAATTGGTTAGGTACTTGAAATATTAAAAATTGGTTAGGTACTTGAAATATTAAAAAGGTAGTTTGGTTTATTTGATATTTATTGATACTTTTTTTAATACATGTTCTAAAACTACAAGTATTTTAGGACGAATGGAGTATCAAACATTAATTTCTTTTTTCTAACCTTAAGTCCTTAACTTAGGCTCCGTTTGTTTCGCGTAAAACAATTTCCGGAAAATGATTTCCCGTAAAATGTGTTTCCGGAAAATGAAAATGTTATCCGGAAAATGACATAAACATGTTTTTGGTTGTTTGGTAAATCTAAGGAAAATGTTTTCCGGAAATATGAAAATAATAATAATTTAATATGAGGAAAAGAATAATTATGAGAAAAAATTGAATGTGGGTGGAGATTTTGGGTTGGGGTGGGATGGGTGGTTGTGGGGGGTGGGGGTGGGGTGGGGGGGTAGGGGATGGGTGGGGGAGGTGGGGGTGGGGGAGGTTTTCAAAAATAATTTTAGTATGAGTTATTTTTTTTATTTTTTTTTGGGGGGGGGGGGTGGGTGGGTGGGGGTAGTAGGGTAGTTGGGGGGGTGGAGGTGTTCTTTTTTTTTTTAATGAGTGAAAAGAAGTTTTTTTTTTTTTTTTTGTGGGGTGGGTGGGTGGGGTAGGGTGGGGTGGTTGGGGCTGGTGGAGAATGGAGATGTTCATTTATTTTTAATATGAGTGAAAATAAGTTTTTTTTTTTTGGTGGGGTGGGGTGGTGGGGTAGGGTGGGTGGTGGGGTGGGTGGTTGCGTAGTTGGGGGTGGTGGAGATGTTCATTTTTTTTAATATGAGTGAAAATAATTTTTTTTTTTTTTTTTGGTGGGGTGGGGTGGGTGCTGGGGTAGTTGGAGGTGGTGGAGATGTTCAATTTTTTTTAATATGAGTGAAAAGAAGTTTTTTTTTTTTTTTTTTTTTTGGGTGGGGTGGTGGGGTAGGGTGGGGGTGGGGTGGGTGCTGGGGTAGTGGGGGTGGTGGGGAGATATTCATTTTTTTTTTTAATATGAATGAAAAGTTTTTTTTTTTTTGGGTGGGGTGGGGGGTGGGGTGGTGGGGTAGGGTGGGGTGGGTGCTGGGGTGGTGGGGGTGGTGGATAGGATGGATGAAGAGGGTGGTGTTGGAGGTGTAGTGGGTAGGGTGGGGTTTTATGAAGAGTTGGGTGTGAGTGAGAGAGTTAACATTTTCAGGAAAATGATTTACTTAGTAAAAATCCGTAAGTCATTTTACTTAGAAAAGAGGGAAAACCATTTTCCGGAAAATATTTTCCTCATTTTCCGGTGCGTAACAAACACCGGAAAATGGGGAAAACATTTTCCGGAAGTTATTTTACGCGAAACAAACGGAGCCTTACTTTATTACGATTTAAGAAAAAAAAAAATCAAACAGCCTTATTGTAATCTTTTTGATTTGGAGTCGTCGTGAAAATTATTTAGAGTCACTGTATTGTTTAGTTTGCAAGACTTTAATTGTTCTACTTTTCTTTAGTTTCAAGACTTTATAATTTGTATTTGAGATCTATTTTTATGTTATAATGTGTTATTTTTATACTAGACAAGAAAGTCTAACAAAAAAAGAGGCTGTCTCTAGTACAACCGTCGCACGGCGTGCGACGGCGCCGAACTGAGCCAGTTTTTTTTTTTCCCACCCCAACTTTTTTCATTCAACAAAAGTAACACGTATTATAACGAAATGTAACACTTTTTTTAAAAAAATTGTACCACAATTTTGCTGTAATAGATAAAGATAACATAAAGATTGACAACTAAACTAATGTAACACTTTTTATAAAGGAATGTAACACACATTTTTTCAAATGTATTTTTTTCTCCGAAAATTAACATAGGTTTGACAGCTAAACTAATGTTACATTTTATTAAAAATGAATGTAACATTTTTTTCCTCTCAATTGTAACAGTTTATATTCTTAAATGTAACATTATATATGAAATGTAACATTATATATGAAATGTAATAATTTTTTATTGAGAAAGTAACAATTGAAATACAAACCCATTTTTTTTTTGTAAAACTGCTGTTATCTTTAACAGTAGAAAGTGTTACTTTTTGAAGATGAAAGTGTTACTTTTATCAGAACTTTTATCAGAACAGAGTGTTACATGTTAGCTGATGAGCAACTAAAACTTTTTGTGTGTAAAAAAATATGTTGTTTTTTTTTTTAAAAATCAAACCATATCATGACCTATGTAGTTTTAGTCGTCTCGTCGAGACGAACAAAACGGTTTTTTTTTTTTTTTTTCTGAGTTATACATCTCAAGATATAGCATTTTAAAATTATTGGGTTTTTTTTTTTTTTAAAAAAGTGGACAAGTGGCAGCGATCTGAAAGAGGGAGGGGTAGATCTGGCCGTTGGCTGTAGCGGAATAGGCAGGCCCGCGAAGCAGCGGAGCGGACCACCTTGCCGCACGCGGTGCATCCGCCGCACGCGAGAATTTGTCCCAAAAAAAAAATGCACTTTTTTTTTTTCTTCATTTACATTTGGTATATATCGAGTAGCAACCGTACCAACCGAATACCAACCGTACCAATAAACTTGGTATACCGACTTTTGTGGTTGGTACTGGTACATATTTTTGTGTACCAAATCATATTTAGTTGGTACACGGTACAAGTAAAATACATTTGGTATACCTACCAATCCACCCCTAGACCCGAATATATAAAAAGTCTTTTTTTTTTAGCTTAAATTTATTTGAGTAAAATATATATTTAAGCATAATGTTGAATGTTTTACAAAGAATAGTCTAAAATTATCAAAATCATTCTTACAAACACAAATATAGAAATACAATTTAGGAAAATATTAAATATATTTTATTTATATTTTAGATTAACCTTTTATTTAGGGTTCGGATCGGATCGGGTTTCAGTCGGTCCACTAAGGTTCGGATCGGGTTCGGCCGGATCATCAACATGAACCGAATCCGATCCGAACCCGATCGGATTTTAGAAAATGAAAACCAAACCCTAATTTTTCGGATCGAATTGCCTTCGGTTCGGATCGGATTAGGTCAAATTGTCATCCCTAGCTATAAGTCAAGCGATATCCGGTATTAGCTCCCCAAGCGAAAGTCACGAGTTCGAATCATGTTAAGGAGATTTGTGTTAGCCTACTTATAAATAGTTATAAATCTAATTGTAACTTTCACGACATTATAAATGAATATAAATAAAAAACAATTTTTTTTCAAAAAAAGTAAGGCCTTCTAGATGTGAAACAACATTATGTATCTCAAAGGAAATGAGTCAAATGACAAGTTTTAGAGTGTGGGGTAGTTGAGCTATTATTTTAGTCAACAACTTGGTTGATTGTAAGGTGGCACAAGCCCTAAAAGGAAGAAAACAACACAAGTGTACTTTTCATGTTTAACATTCATTAACCGCGTGCCTAGATGAAGGCTTAGCCAATTCTCTCTCCCTTATTGATTCACAACAAAGATAAAATAATAAAAAAATAAAAAAAAATAAAGGGAGAATATTATTGCAATGCTAGTTATACAATCCAAAATAAACAAATCGTCTTCACACCACTTATAATTGTTCAAATTAGATATACTCCCTCCGTCCCAAAATCATATTTACGTTTGACCATTTAAGGATATGAGTACTTGTTTCACTAGCTATGTTGTGTTTATGCACTTTTAAGCTTAAATTATAGAAATGAAAAGAAATTTTTGGGACAATGAAGAATGACAAACGAGAAGATCATTTTGGGACGGAGGGAGTAAATGACAAATGTATAATAGTCTATAGCTAAGTGACATTAATGCAAAATAAATATTTAAACGTTCAAATTTATTTTTTATTAATTTTTTTTATAGTGTTAGTTGAATAAATTGGAAAGAGGAAATGAGTGAGGTAAATAGTAGTGTTAGTTGAATAAATTGAGTGGTAGAAAATGAAGAGATAATGAGTAGTGTCAAATGAGCTGGACAGACCGAAATGGAATAAGTGTCAAATAAGCTGGGACGGAGTGAGTATGCAATAATTCTACATTCAAGTCCTCGGGCATCCTCTCACTCGTGATTCTAAATTTCTATTAGTCCTCCACTTTGTCTTCAAGCCGAAGCCAACTGATCCAACACCATCAGCAAGCAAAAACTTTTGAGGCTACCATCTCTAATGATTTGAGTGCAAAAAGAAAGCTAACACCTCCATCACATGCTACACTCTCAAGTCCACTATCGATGCAACCAATCAAATATCGCCAACACATGTTGTGAGCAAGATTTTGTGAGTTCTTTTTTGTGCCCCTAGCATTGCTCATATATTAATGTTAAGTTATCAATTAATTTAAAAGTTTAATTTATCATAAATAGACAACTTACTTCAATATAAACATTTTTTTTTTATCAATTCATAACTTTGTTACCATGCTACATAACGAATTTATCTAAAATTTTAAGCTAATATAGAAAAGAACTCATCTATGAAGAAAACAAATTACTTTACAAACTTTTTTCTTATATTTTTTTTTTGAGTAATTTTACTTTACAAATTGTTAATTATTATACTTTGTTCACACTTCACAGTAAAATAAAGAGCACCAACACCATCAAGTATTCATCATCTCCTCACATGCGCTCAAGAAAAAAATAAAATTACAGTACAAAATTCTAATTATTTATGTCCATTTGATAGTGCCATACATAGTCAATGGCCAATCCCATAAGAAACATTCAAATTCAAACTGTGTCACTTTCATCCTACAATGAATATTAGAACTAGCACAAAATCACTTTCAGTTAAGAAAATTACAATGCTCAGTCAAATACTAATTTCATTACTTGCAATAATACATTTACCTATATCACCAAACATAGGAGGAAAAAGTAAAAGAAAAGGTTCACATCCCTTTACAAAAGTTTTTTTTTTTTTCAAAAAAGAAAAAAAAACATAAATTATTAAACTGTATTTTTCTTTTTTCCATATCTTCATGGGCTACACATTCAAATCAAACCATTAGGTCACACTCAAAACCCCTCCAACATTTGTCTCCAAACTTTTTAAAATTTCCACCAAGAAATGTAAGCAAAGACCTTAACAATAATCTGCCCCACCACCACCACCACCACCACCACCACCACCAACTGACCAGATGATTGAAATGGTCTTCTGTATGCTATTGAGCTGCCACCCGATTGCGATTCCTCTCCAACAATCCTTCCATGATCACTCTCTTCTTGTACTCTTCCGAGTCTAAATTCATCGAGCTTGCAAGTTTTACAGGCATTTCGAGGCCGCCTTTGATCCGACGAGGGCCAAAGAATAGCCAAACTGATGTACAAAATATGGCACAAATCTTTCCCCAAAAAACCAATACCAATAGGCTTACAAGAAGCAAACATAATCCAATAGTTGAACTGTAATATTGGCCTATCTTCTTTTTCTCTGCTGAATTTAGTTTTTGTAATTCCATTGACTTCAATCCTCGGGATGATTCATTTATTTCAACTGGATTTGTGGCTCGGAATGATGCATTTTTCTCCGGTGTTCTGAATGATCCTCTTCTGTCCATTGACTCTGCTAGAGTTGAATCTGCGTTCCTGGATGAAGCACAGGAAGAGGAGAGTGATGATGATCCGTTTGCAGACGATGAAAAAATAGATGAACGGCTTGCCTCTGATGATTCATCAAATGAGGAATTTTTGTCATTGAATGAATTCGAAATTTTATGGCTCTTTACAGAGACGCTACTGCTCGAGCGAAATGAGTTGTTCCTAGATTTCCTCTCTCGAATCTTCCTTGACTGTAAATAGAAACAAATATTTCTCCAATTTGTTAGAAAATAATCCATATATGCTGCCTAAACGAAGACCGGTTATGTGATTATTTTTTGGACATAATAAAAACAATTCAGAAGTTCTCGTCAATTGATCGATTCAAATTAAACAAAATCATATAATCAAGTTAAAATTAATCATTTTTTCTGATAGTAAATTCGCTGATCGTCAAATGAAAAATGTAGGAATTCACCAAAAATACAAAAATTACACACCAAAACAGCACCAATTTGACCACAAAAGTTACGCAATTGAGAAAGTCAATTTATAGACATATAGATAACTAACCAGCGACGTGTCAAAGAAAACCGCCTTGATAGCACGAGAAAACCGACGGCGAGAGGAGCCTTTGCTGCTACGGCCACTTCCACCACCGTCAACAGAGGAATCAGCGTCGTCGGAGAACGATGACGACGACAAAGAATTCTCGTCCGACGAGTTCACGGTCTTTCGTTTCCCCAAAGGCGGCTTACCATTCGTCCGTACAAAGGCACGGCCGTCTCCGTCGTCGTGATCGACAGCGTCCGGGCGAAAGCATGGAAATATCTTACTCATCCCTCTGTTCTTTCTCGAATCCATTATCTAGAGAATAAATTTGACAGGCGTAGAGAGAGGGGAACAAAAGGTTGGAGGGAGGGAGGGAGGGAGGGAAGGAGAGAGAGAGAGAGAGAGAGAATCTCGTGTCTGAGAAATCAAAGGTACGTGTTTGTAAATTTTTTGATGGCGTTTCGGAATCAGGGGCCGGTTTTGCCGCTCTTCGTCTTACTCACTACCGATTCCTCTCTCCCTATTTATCATTACTAATAATTTTTTCAACTGTGAGGGCACGTCAGTAAATTTTCACCGAATAAGATACTCCCTCCATCCCGAAATGATCTTTTCAAACGTGGCTAGTGAAGCAGGTATTCATATCCTTAAAAAATTTGAATAGTCAAACATGAAAATCATTTTGGGACGGAGGAAGTATTACACTTTTTCTTAATGTTCTTATAATAATTATTACCAATTTTGAAGATTTGTTTAATGGCTTATTGATAGAAATTAATTTAAGACACAAAAACCCGAGCGAAATTACCTGTGTACTAAATTTGTATACCACATTATCTACCACTAATAATTTAAGGTTATGCATCATTGTAAAATTCATTATAACGTTAACTTTAAACTTATAATCGTTAAATCATTAGTGATGCACGATCTGATAAAAAAAAACATAGTACATTTAATCTGATCTCAAAAAAAGTAGATCCCCCTTTTTAGTTCTATCTTATTTCCATTTTGGCTAGCCGTTTCCATTTTTGGCACTGCCTTTGATTTAAGTGTTTTTTCCTATGTCACAAATTTTGAATTTACCTATAAGAAAATCTAAATAGTCTTGTTTCTTTCTAGATTTGTTATTTATCCCAGTCAAAATAATTGTTCATTAAAAAAAGTGTTATAAGCACATTTATAATATAACTCCAACCCCCCTTAAATAGATATAAATTTTTTTAATAACAAAAACTTGTATGAGAACATCATGACCCGTCTCATAGTAGAGATGGGTCATTTTTTACCTATGCCCCGGATCCATGACCCACGGGCCCAAATAAAATAAAATAATAATAATAATAATAATTTTTTTATATTATTATTTTTAGTTTTTTTTCCGGTTTGTCAAAAGTAATAGTTACTATAACTAAATGTAACAATCGTGTTACTTATATGTAACAGTTTGTATACAGAAAAGTAATACATATACTCCCTCCGTCCCACTCGAATTAGGACAAATTTTCATTTTGGGTGTCCCATTTGAATTAGGACAACCCAAAAATAGAAATGTTTTATCTAATGGCACCCACATTCACACACACAACAACTTTCCACTCATTACACTCTACCCCACTTTCTCTCTCATACTTTACTTTTCATATGCACAACACCTACTCCACTAACACTTTTTTCTTAATCCCCGTGCTCAACCCAAAAATCCTAATTCGGGTGGGACGGATGGAGTATACAGAAAAGTAAAAGTGTTTTTTTTTTTTTTTTATGTTTTCTTCGTTTGCCAAAAGTAAAACTTATTACAACTAAAATGTAACGAACGTGTTACTTATATGTAACAGTGTTTATACATAATTGTAACACATATGTATAGTAAAAGTAATAATTCAACAATTTACATTTTTAGAGCTAAAAACACTTGATTAGTATTACATGTAAAAGTATTACATTATCTATAGAAATATGTTATAATTCTTTTTATTAAAGTGTTACATTTACTTGTACAAACAAACATTAGTATATGAGTTGTTACTTTTCAAATGTTAATTTCTTTCAAAAAATTAAATCAAAATACACAATATTTTACATTTTTGCAAAAGCACTATTACATTTCAGTATAAATGATAATTATATTTAGATATTGTTTGGGTTACACGTAATTATAGTTAGTATTACATTTGAAAAAAATGGGTAAAACGAGCTTTTGTTTTTGTAAAACAGGTGTTACGTTTACTTATGAACAATGTTCCTATATATGTATTGTTTTTGTAAAACAGGTATTACGTTTACTTATGAACAATGTTCCTATATATGTATACAGTCATTACATTAAGTTATGGTAACTATTACTTTTGGTAAACGACGAAAAAGCCGGAAAAAAATATAAAAAGGAAAAAAAAAACTGGATTTATTTTTTTGGCCAATGGGTGGTTGCCACGTGGCATGTTATGCCCCATGTGGGTCATGGATCCGGTTCATGGGTCGGGTCAGGTTGGTCAAAAATCTCGTCTCATAGAAGAGACAGATATAGGTGTTCTCATGGGAGACTAACTCTTTATTTATTCCAAGATAAATGCTTCTTCATCAAAGAAATTTCACTATTCGATACTTTAAAAAATAAAAAAAATTATAAATGATAAAATTTTGCAACCGTTTCTCTCTTCCTCTGTCAATTCTTGGTTCTTACTATGTTCTTCGATCAATTTTACTTATTTTGGTTAGTTTTCCAACAATTTTTTGTTAATAAATAAACGTAAAATTAAGGTTTCATTATGAGATTTGTGTTTTTTATTTCTATTTTGATGCTTAGTAAAATATAATATTATGTTTTCTCTCCGTTTATTGAGAGCCTTGTGTTTTCTCTCCTTTTGTTGAGAGCCTTGTGTTATGATCTATGTTGAGAAATCGTGTAGTGGATAGGAGTATGATGATATTTTGTTTATTCACTCTCAAATAATTACATTAGCCTAAGTCATCTATTTATACACAAACCTAAACTCTATTACTTGATCAATACTCTATTCCTAATTTACATACACTAAATAAGGTAACATTATTAACAAAATATATCAAGAATCTTTACTAGAGATATACACAATCTCCTTATTTCATTCAACTTGATCTCGTGCATATCTTCAGTTTGGTTTGATCTCGATCTCGTATATCTTTGACTTGGTCTGGCTCGATCTCGATCCACCTTATTCTCCATCTATCTACAATCTTGTTCTATGAGACTTTTTAATCTTGTTGTGTTTGGGAAGCTTGGGTCGCGTATAATCGTCAATCCAAATGCTTTGATGTGTATTATTCTCAAAGCTATATTTTATCAAACAAAGGGTTATTTGAATGCGTGTGTATGACAAGTTTCAAGTGTTACTTAGATTAGCATTTAGGCGTCCCAAATTATAGTAAGAAGCGGAGTTCATCAGAACGGGGATAATGAAGCAGACATCAATGATACACAAGAAAAAAGTGACGAGCTTCATTCTATTGGTGGTTTGCAATGCATTGGTCAAATCAGATGTAGACAATAGTTAATTCGCAACCAATATTTTTACCTATCATGATTTTTCTTCAACAAAAAGTGAAATTATCGTTCAACAATTGTATAATAATCGTATTATTTGGGATGGGCCTCCAAATCTTGTGGTGAATCATCTCGATGTTTGTTTGGAATACATATATTTTATTTGGCTTAAAAAATAAAAAAATAAAAACAAAAACATGAATATCAAGAACATTAGATATCTTTCTATTTTTTTAAAAACAAAACAATTACATATTTATTTGAAAAACGAAACTAGTATTTTTTATATGTTTTTTTTTTTTTTTTTTTTTTATTTATAAGCTCATAACTGATGATTGGTTGTGTGTCGCACGATGCACACTTCATGCACATAAAGTAATGAAATAATTTGTTTATTGAACTAACCAACAACTAACAGTGTAATTATTGTATAATTTTTTAAAGAAAGATATGCATACCATATCCTACCATCATTTATCTCCAACTCACGTGCAATGCATCAAAAAAGAGATCTTCTTCAAAAACACAAAACGAACATGGAAATTAATAAACTGAAGATGAAGATGCTCCCTCACCTGTCTTTAAAATAAAACCACAGTCTCCGTTTTCAGTTTTTGTAATACATGATTGTAGTGTGGTACTCAACGTATCACGAATTACAAATAAATATCAATATTGTTCAAAAACTTTTGAGTGAACAGGTGGTAAGACAAGTGGATCCAAAATATTTATATTCATTAGGCCAATGCGTGGTGCTTGTGTAGCGAACCGGACTTTCAAAATGTAACGCCCCAAAATCTTAGGTTTGATATGAACCATAGAATTCGACACGTCCCTACTACTAATATATTGATATAAATCAAAACTAATACAATTATACACCCCAAATAATCAAGGAAATAAGTTACTTGAGATGGTTCAAACACTTCACCACCATTTTAACTTTAAATTCCCACTAACTAATCTCAACTCTTTAACTGCTCGGCAAAGAAGCCGGCAAACAAAAGATGACAACATAATATATACATATACACAACTGTACACCAAAAATTCTGAGTTCAACTCACTCAGATTTAACCGTCGTCCTCACAACTAAAGAGTAACATTTAACCTACCAAAAAGTGATTTTCCCCGAAAAGAACTTGCTACAACGATCCTCACTTCGTGCTATCACTAGCCTTCTTGGAATCTAAGGAAAACAAAGAAACAAGAAACGGGGTGAGATAAAATCTTAGTAAGTTACTACTATAGCTACATGATATGCATACATATGATAATGAAGCATGGAAGGATCACATATAGCAATGCATCAAGTAGCAAGTCATATGAGTAGCTAATCCTACCCATTATGCAACACATATAACTGAGTACACATTACAAAGGATATTTCTTTCCTCCTTATTACTCCATACCCATTCATAACCAGAACTTTCAACTGATGTTACCGTTGATGTAGGCCTTCATACTGAATGTAGCTTCATAATATCAACGGAGACCCACCCAGTATCTCAAACCAAGAACAAAAAGAGCTATTAAATCATTGTGCATAATGCTCCAATAATCGAAGAAGCTAGACCCCTACCGTGATCAAGAGTAGGAGCAAACGGTCACAGATGCATAGATTCACGGTTATTACTTAGCCCCAGCACTCATAATAAACATGAACCTATACACCCCCGAAACAACAAGCCAGCTGGACACACATGTAAGTACATAAGTAATATTTACTTGACATTACAAAACTAGCACTAGGCCCAAAGTAGGGGACTAGTCCATTAACCACATAAATCATGTAAGCACAATTGCATATTCTTGTCAATTCAAATTGTATCACATTTGATATTCACCATTCAACATTTAAGCCCATATACATTAGACTTGACACTCATAACAACCTTCCCACAACACTCCTATAATTTCCCTAGACCATCCTTTAAGGCTAAACAAAGATCACCCTATCATTCACCCATTTGGAACCATTACTCATTCACAGGGGAGTGTGCGGCCGCCCAAGGAGGGGTGTGCGGTCGCCTACTTAAAAGAAAACCAAGAACAAAACCTTCCAGAAGATTGTGCGGTCGCCTGCCCATTTTGGGCGGCCGCCCAAACTTCACGTCAGACCCAAAACTGAAAATTGTTATACTCCCTTCGTTTCACCGTCCCAAAAGTATAACATACTCTCTATACAAAGATTGCTCCTCTAATGAAACTTATCACAACCCAGTATAAGAGAAGATAAACATACTTCTACCACTTTAAAACCCAAGAACAATAGCCTTGAAACCTACCCAAATCAACTTTCCCAAATAACCATACTTCTCCACAATTTCACAAAGAATGTCACATACAATAATTATATGACCATTTTAACATTTAAAAGGGAAATTAGTAACTTACCTATCCCGGAAAAGTATAAATGAAATATATTCTGATCGGGTAGAAATGACCTACTCAACACCCTGAACATTTCGGTATAATTAGATTTTAAAATGTAGTAGTAAATAAAATGATAAAAATTGTAGAAGATCAATCCTTACCTTATAAGCTTTTAAATCCAGAGGGAGTATACTTTAGTGTGTGTGTGTGTTTGTAAGTTCTACACAGAGAAAGAAGATGAGGGATAAAGATGCATAAAGCCTATTTATAGTCTCTCCCCAAAAGCCCCTCCACTTTCATTTCTAACAACTAAACCCCCAAACTTTAAAGTTACACTTTGAACCCTAAAGTTTCAACTAACTCATTTATTCCTTTTAACAAAATTTCTATTAACACATTAACTACCACATATGGTCAAATAATATATACAAGTCCTAAAAAAATTTACCTAGCACATAAAATGCACACTTTTATCATTTAACACTTCAATTAAATACCACATAAATCACGAAATAAATTATAATTATATAAATTGCAAAAATATGAAAATAAAATTGGGTGAGGCGTTACACAAAATAACTGAATTAATGGTATGTCTATAAATAACAATATTTTTGAAACCAAGACCTTTATGTAGAAAGAAAAAAAGTCTATGATGTATGATCAGTTGAGGTTTATTGGCACCAAGTTTTAGTTTTACAATTAAAATACTCCATCCGTCCCAGAGTAAGAGTCCTACCCCCCAAATCTCACGCTTATTAAGAAAAGTGCTTAAAGATGAATAAACAATTGCAAGTGGGTAGAAATCAGAAAAGAGAGAGTGTAAAATTACATTCTACTCCGATAGGCCAAAACACACAAGGAGAGGTTTTTCTGTAAATATATCAACTTTATAATGGCATATGTATAAAAGACACTATTCAAATTTTGCCATTTTAGGAATATGACTCTTACTCTGGGACGGACTAAAAAAGAAAATACGACTCTTACTCTGGGATGGAGGGAGTATAAATTAGTTTCATGTAATGAAAATTAGTTTTTTGTTGTGAATCAATAGCCTTTAGCTCACATATAGAACCAAGATTAACAAGAATATGTAGAGAGAAATTGAGGGAAAAACCCAGTTAACTTAACTGGGAAGGAGGAGTATATCATTAATATATATCGGTGATTATTACATTGTAAGCCAACACATGGCTGTACTAATTGTGGATGAGTCATCACTCCTATATTTCAGTATTGCAAATATACCCCTCTTGAACTTTCAATTGCAATAGGAAGCCCCACTAGATATTATATTTACAACACTCCCCCTTGGGGATTCCTATTGACCATTATTGTGCCTTACGTGTTGCCTCGTTAAAAACCTTTCGAGCAAAAACCCCGTGGGAAAAATAATCTCGAAGGAAAAGAGTACAACGCACAATCTTTTCAATCAACCATCATTGCCTCGTTAAAACCTTGGCGGGTAACAAAACCCAGTGAGAAAAATAACCCCGCACGAAGGAAAAAGAGTACAATGGAATCCGAGTATCTTCAGGATACTCCCCCTGAAATCTACAAGGGTGGAAGCTCCGACAATCTGCGCAAGCCAATCGCTTTCACATGCTTTTCAAAAATAGCTTTAGGTAATGACTTTGTAAACAAGTCAGCGCAGTTGTCTTGACTTCTGATCTGCTGGATCATTATCTGATTGAGCTCCTATTGTTGTTGATTGAAGAAAAACTTTGGTGCTATGTGCTTGGTTTTGTCACCTTTAATAAAACCCATTTTCATTTGTTCAATGCATGCCGCATTGTCCTCGAATATAACCGTAAGGTCTTCTGTAGTATCTAATCCACAGGAACTTCGAACATTTCTCACTATGGCCCTAAGCCATACACATTCACGAATTGCTTCGTGGAGAGCTAGAATCTCAGCATGGTTCGAAGAGGTGCCAACCAAGGTCTGTTTCGTAGACCTCCAAGACACAGCTGTGTTACCAACGGTAAACACATATCCGCTCTGGGAGCGAGCTTTATGCGGATCTGATAAATAACCAGCATCTGCATATCCAATCAAGTTTGCATCCTTCAGGGACGCATAGGGATAGAATAAACCCATGTCTGTTGTCCCTCAGAGATAACGAAAAATCTCCTTTATGCCATTCCAGTGGCGGCGTGTTGGTTCAGAACTGAATCTAGCAAGTAAATTCACTGAAAACGAGATATCAGGTCTGGTGCATTGAGCTAAGTACAATAATGCGCCTATTGCACTTAGATACGGCACTTCTGGTGCCAGCACCTCCTCACCCTCTTCCATAGGGCGGAATGGATCCTTTGATTTATCTAATGACCTGACCACCATTGGTGTGACCGATGGTTTTGCCTTGTCCTCATTGAACCTTCTCAACATCTTCTGGATGTAGTTCGATTGGTGGACCATTATTCCATCTATACGGTGAACTATTTGTAGACCAAGGCAAAAATTGGTCCTCCCAAGGTCCTTCATCTCGAATTCTGTTTTCAGGAGCTGCGAAATTTCCTGGACTTCTTCTGGAGTCCCTATCAAGTTCATGTCATCGACATATACAGCCACGATAGCAAACCCAGTCCTTGTTCTTTTAATGAACACGCACGGACATATATCATTGTTTACATATCCCCTTCCTAGCAAGTATTGGCTGAGACGGTTATACCACATCCTTCCGGATTGTTTCAAACCATATAATGAACGCCTCAAACTCACTGAGAGCGTGTTCCGTGGTCTAGAACTACTTGCCTCGGGTATCTCTAGTCCTTCAGGGACTTTCATATAAATACTCGTATCTAGATCCCCATAAAGATACGATGTGACCACATCCATAAGCTGCATAGTCAGTTTTTCAGAGACTACTAAACTGACCAAGTATCTGAATGTAATAACATCCATAACGGGAGAGTAAGTCTCATCAAAGTCAATCCCAGGTCTTTGAGAGAAGCCTTGTGCCACAAGGCGAGCTTTATATCTCATAATCTCATTTCTCTCATTCCTTTTTCTCGTAAATACCCATTTATATCCCACGGGTATAACCCCAGGAGGTGTAGGAACTACTGGTCCAAACACTCCTCTTTTCTTTAAGGAATCAAACTCAGCCAGGATTGCTTTCTCCCATTTAGGCCAATCAACTCTTTGCTTGCACTCATCTACGGAGCGAGGTTCAATATCATCACCACATATAATCTCAGTCGCTACCGTATAAGCAAAAACATCGTTGATAATCATATCATCCCGATGCCATATCTCATGTATGCATGCATGACTAATTGATATTTCTCTGTTCTCAGAAATGGGTGTCAGTGTCGAGGCGTCCCCCGACTTCGTTTCCAAAACGAATCCATAATCTGGAACAATATCATGAGATAGATCGGATGAGATCCCAATTTTACTATCGCTAACGGGATTCGACTTTTGTGCACTCACCCGTTTACGGGGATGCGAATCCTTGGATCCAACTGGCCTCCCTCTCTTTTGAGCAGGGGTATATATTTCGTTAGCGGGGATCATTGGCCTTCCTGATACTACTCCTTCTGGGAGCTCTATCCTTGCAGGCACATTTGCAGCTGGTATATGAGATCTCGTCACTTTTGCTAGATCTGAGAATGAGTCTGGCATATTATTTGCTACTTTTTGCAGATCTAGTATTCTACGCACTTCAATCTCTCTATGTGCGGTAGGGGGATCGTGATGAGACACGGTGGGGTCGTACCATACCAATTCACGTCGTTCTTCAGGAACGTTGGTATGAACGTTCTTTCCTCCCCCTAACGGCGGGAAGACAGTCTCATCAAAGTGACAATCTGCAAATCTTGCAGTAAAGAGATCGCCTGTCAAGGGTTCCAAGTACCGTATTATAGATGGTGATACGTATCCCACGTATATGCCTAACCTCCTCTAAGGTCCCATCTTTGTTCGATGTGGTGGAGCGATCGGTACATAAACTGCACACCCAAACGTACGTAGATGCGAAATGTTTGGTTCAGATCCCGTAAACATTTGTAACGCAGAATATGGTTAGGTTGCAGTTGGTCTCAGACGCACGAGCATAGCTGCATGCAAAATTGCATAGCCCCACACAGAGATAGGAAGTTTGGTGCGCATAACCAAAGTTCTCGCTATCCTCTGCAAATTCTTAATGAGTGCTTCTGCGAGGCCATTTTGGGTGTGAACATAAGCTACTGGATGTTCAACATCAATACCCAAAGACATGCAAAAATCATCGAAAGATCGAGATGTAAACTCCGCAGCATTATCCAACCTGATGGATTTAATATGACAATCCGGATAATGCGCTCTCAGCCGTATAATCTGAGATAGGAGTTTTGCATAAGCAGCATTCCTTGTGGACAACAGGTCAACTTGTGACCATCTAGCCGAGGCATCAATCATCACCATGAAATATTTAAATGGTCCACATGGTGGTGTTATCGGTCCACATATATCTCCTTGGATTCTTTCCAAGAAATCAAGGGATTCCTTACCACTCTGTGTATATGCTGGCATTGTGCTAGTTTACCCATATAACAAGGTAAGCATAATCTGTCACCATAGACAAGATCCTTGTTCTTTAGTTGATGCCCATGGGATGTGTTGATGATTCGGCGCATCACACTTTGACCTGGATGCCCCAACCGGTCATGCCACAAAACATACTTACTTTCATCACTTGGGTGAGAACTATCAACAAGAGAAACTTCGGGTACCCTTATGATAGTCTTATACAACCCAGTAGTATGTCCCTCTAATTTCTCGAGAGTACGCTTCAGGCCATACTCATTAGAGGTTATACACAGATATTCAATCCCATTTTCATCCATGGTTTCTACGTGGTAACCATTTGCTCGTATGTCTTTAAAGCTTAACAACGTTCTTCTGGAACGCGGGGAATAAAGCGCCTCAGAAATGGTCAAAACCGTACCATTAGACAACACAAGATGGGCTTTCCCATAGCCATCTACCAAATCACAAGTTCCTGATATTGTTGTCATTGAGGTCTTAGTCGGCTTTAATTCCTCAAAATAAGCTTTATCCTTTAGGATCGTGTGCGTTGTCGCACTATCTACCAGACATTCTTCCCCACTTGCCATATTCCTATGATCAACAAGTACATTAATCATATGTTTAGACCACTAAATATGAAAAAGTACTTATAATTCTACATGGATAACCGGAATAAGAAAAACACACTGCATACATCCCACACATATTTACAAGTGGTGGCTACAAACCAACTGTACATAAAAGTGCCCAAGGGATAGTAGCAAAAGATGGGCATGGATTTACAGAGAAGATCCATGAACTTGACTACTCAAACTACATACCACTTTGTGTCATATGGTCAGAAGTTCCCAAGTCTGGAAACTGTGGTATGTGGTCCATCTCAAGAGCATTGGTTTCCACCAAGTGTGCCTCACTTGGTCGTGCTCCTTCCTTTATAATTTTCGAACGACAGGTTCGAGCCCAATGACCATATCCACCACATCGATAACATCAGTTATCAGTATCCTGATTCTGATTTTGATTTCGATCGGGACTTCGGGCCCGATTATCTTTCCACTGGTTCTGACGACCATTTCTTTTACCTCCCCTCTGACCACGAAAACCTCCCCTTGAGGTGTTTCTTTTCCACTGATTTTGTCGTGGTCCGTTTCTTCCCCTGTTCTGTTTTCCTCTATTTGTGCGACTTGTGCCTGCACCATTATCCTTTTCTGGGTTGGTTTTAGAAACGACATTGACTTCAGGCAATGGTTTCATGCCAACCGGTCGAGCTTCATTATTTTTCATAAGAAGATCAGAGTTTTTCTCAGCTAAGAGTAAAACTGTGATCAACTCAGAAAATTTGGTGTAATTCTTAGCTCGATACTGCTGAGATAGGATAACATGAGAGGCAGGGAAAGTAGAGTACGTTTTCTCTAGGATTTCTTCCTCCGTCAATTTTACACCACAAAATTCAAGTGTCGACTTAATACGACACACCTCCGAATTATATTCATTGACGGTTTTGAAATCCATGAAACGGAGATGAGTCCATCTGTTCCTAGCTTCTGGTAGGAGGATGGTCTTCTGGTGGTCAAACCTACTGGCCAACTCATCCCAAAGCTGGTGGGGATTCTGAATAGATGTGTAATCCATTCCGAGGACATCATCAAGATGCTTCCGAATCAGAATCATTGCATTTGCATTTTGATCGTATGTGAGTGTGTTATTTGCCACAATGGCAGAACTAAGCTTCCGGCTTATCAAATGGAGTTTCACATCCATTGTCCAACTCACATAATTTTCCCCCGAAACACTGAGTGGTGGGAAATCCAATTTACTGAGTAGTTCCATCTAGAACAAGAAAATATGACATTAGATTATTCGTCAAAAACTTCAGGTTTTTGATTTCTTGTTCTTATGAGTTTTCTTAATCCGGGGGAACTTCTGGTCCCATTATTTGTGAAACTTCAGGTTCACGATCATAGAGCACTTATGAGTATAAATAAGTATACAAGCATTCATGGAAAATAAATGGCAACCATGAACTTGTACTTTTACAACTTGAAAGCCATAAGCCCCACTTACTATACATGCCAAAGTTATCATTCACAATTTTGTCTAAAACATGGGAATTAATTTTCTGCATTAATTGAAAATTGTGATATATAAAAGGCAATTTCAAGTGCAAAAGTATTTTGGTTTCCATTAACTGGCCAGACCATGATAGAAAAAGTAGTGAACCCAAACATATATTTGATCCAAGAAGAGTAACTCATCATGAACAAAACAAGACCAGGAAAATTTATGGGTTCAAATGTTTTAGGGCAAGCAAGAAAACGGGCCAGTACATAATCCAAGCTTTCAACCAAAAAATCAGCCCAAGTAGCTTTAATTATGATTTTTTCATTGGTCAAAGTCAATATTTTAATTACAAAAATGCCATCCTTTCTTTTCTTGAAAAAAATAGTAGGCAGCCTAAGCCTTCTCCGGCGATGGCAACCAAACACAGAGAAGCGACGGCGGCCAAGTGATGTTCAAAACGGGCTCGGTTTTGAAAAATAAAAATATGATTTTGTTCTATTTTTCGCAGAGATTACGAACCCATGACTAATTTGAGGTTAGGAAAATGAAATAATTTTCTCATTTTCTTAAAAGAAATATATGAACCCATCACAAATTCTCATTGAAATAGCTTATTACTAAGTCCCACAAGTATGCAAATATTTATTTCCTTTCATAAAGAAATCAACTAATCATGTTTTACCGATTTTGAAAAACAATAACTGAATACTTGTGATGAGCTAGTAATGAATATAAAGACAAGGATATGCTGCGAGCATAAAAAAAACTAGTAAAACGAACCTTCTGCGAATTTCGTTTTTCTTAAACCGACACCGATGAAGCTATAATCCGACCCCTTTCAAGCTGGTGCTTCACAGGTTCGTGGCTTTGGAGAGGATGAATTGTGAGCGTGCTGATAACGTGTTGTGAATCAATAGCCTTTAGCTCACATATAGAACCAAGATTAACAAGAATATGTAGAGAGAAATTGAGGGAAAAACCCAGTTAACTTAACTGGGAAGGAGGAGTATATCATTAATATATATCGGTGATTATTACATTGTAAGCCAACACATGGCTGTACTAATTGTGGATGAGTCATCACTCCTATATTTCAGTATTGCAAATATACCCCTCTTGAACTTTCAATTGCAATAGGAAGCCCCACTAGATATTATATTTACAACATTTTTGAGTTATGACTTTGGTATTAGGTAGTTAAAATGCCTTGATAATAACTTTATTTGGAACATGAGCTGAAAATAATTGGGTTGATTGCAATTTGGTTACCTGAGTTTTACCAAATTCTGCAATCAGTTACTAAATTTGTCAAAGTTGCGATTGGGTTCCTGAGTTTGTCGAACCGGAGCAATTAAGTGTAAAATTCGTTAACTAGTTAAAAAAATAACAAATTTGTCACATGTGCCAAACACGTGATATTTTAATGAGGGAAAAAATGTCACACAACCCATTATTTAAAAGTAAAACAATAGTTGTAGACCCTAATAAAATTTTCCCTAACCCAAAAGGCTTAAGTGTCAATTTTTATTTTACAAATAGCCCTTCCTCCCCCACCTATTCGTCCCTGCCGCCGGCCCTATCCTCTTCTTTTTTTCAACAAGAAAAATACTCATTTTTCATTAACAACCAGCTGCAACTTGCAATTCAGTCATGAAAAGACCAAACGAAATTGAGGAGCGTCGGAAGCGGCCGCCGGCAAGATCTCCAAACGGCGAGGCTCAATTTCTTCAGAAAAGGGACAGTAACCGGTGAGAGTAACCTTTTCCGCCGAACCTTTGACTGAACCGAACTCAAATACTATTGTTTCAGGTTCCGGGTTTTGACGATGGACCTCCACCGCACTGTTCGTGCCGGAGACTTCTTCGCCGGAGGTGACGGAATTTGGTTTCCTGTCGGGTTTAGGCTCGGAAACGGATTGGATTTGTTTGGTGGGGGCGTTGTTGCTGTTGGATATTATGCCCTAGGCCCTTGAGAAAGGCCTATGCGTTATATCATAGCTTAATTGTTATAGAGATAACAAACCTGATTATTATATCTTTTGCATGTTTATTATAATAATCATTGTCCCTAGCACTTATGAAGGGCTAGCATGAGTTTAATGGATAATCATATGATGGTTATAGCGCATAGGATGCGGATTAAACTTGTGGGTACATGTTGGATAACAAGTACTGGATAGACCCGTTATGAGATTTATGTCATGGTCAAATGTCATAATTAAATCTCATAATAGTTATATCATTCATCCTTAGACCTGAGATTATCATAGTCTTCCACATAATAAACATTATGTTTGACGTACTCAAACGCTACCCCTAACCGGGTGGTTATAAAGGCTACGATTGGCATAATCGGATTCTTGTAGGGAAGAATGATAAGTCAAGATGGGATTTGTCCCTCTCTCAAGAGAGATATCTGCTTGGCCACTCGATGAGTGAGATTGATAATAGTGTACGGCCGTACCCAAATGAATTGAAGCGTTCAATGTTATTTGCTCATATCAATCTACTCGAGATCGAGAAAGCATCGGACAACATATGTTGACGTGGACCATGACTTATGTCCAATATGATATCGCGTGACAAAGGGATTATGATATGTTCTATAAGGTAACTTTGGGCTTTCAAAGTTATACTATTTGGGTAGTCATAATGGCTTGCTAGAGTCCGCTTATGATTTACGAGGTCTTCAGACTTGTTGCCAACATAGTATAATCCTATTGGGTCACACACGCAGAACGGATCTTACTTGGCACGAAAAACGAGAAAAAACTGGGAAGTGGAAAAACCAGCCGTACGGATGGTTTGGACTAGCCGTACGGATAGTTTGTCCGCTGACGAGTTTTTGTCAGATTTCTTTCTGGGAAAGGAATCCTTTAATCTAATGGAATTAGGTTTCTCCCAGTATATATTATGTGTTCTCTTCAGCCGGAAACTAAGCCTTAGGCATTGATTTTGGAAATCAACAAGAGTTTCTTGGAGAGAGAAAAACACATAATATACTTAGGTTATTGGGGTTTGATTTTTGCTCATCATCAAACCATAATAATCAAAAGGTAGATTGAAAAATGGTTCTTCAACCATGTTTTTAAAAGCCTAAGGATCTAGCAGTCAAATCAAGAAGCGTTATTAAGTCCGTTCGATGTGTGGATACCGATAGAGGGTGTTTGCTTTAACACCCCAAAGTCCGTGTTCATGGATTCGATCTTCAAGGGTATGTTTCTTTCATCTTGTATTTAATTTAATCAACATGCACGGATCCGGGCTCTTGGGTGTTTGATTTTATCTGTTTATTCCGCTGCGCATGATGCATCAAAACCCAACAGTTGCTGCCGCCTTTCCACCATGAGAGAATTCACATTTTTTTTTATTATGCCCTGCTCAAATATTGATTTTACCCTCTCTTTTTTTCTTCAAGGATTTGGATTTTGGTTCCTCTCTCTTAAACCCATTTTGATTTTACCCAAATTCTCATATTCTTTGATTTTGCCCAGATTTAATCAGCCAAAATTGAAAGAAGGAAATCAAGATCTGAGGTGAAGGTGAGTGGTGGATTCGTTTACCAAGGCAAGCACGCCGCCTCTGATTTCGGATTTGTCACCAAGAAGCACCGGCAAGGCTGCTTGGATCGCTAGAATAGTTTTCTTGCTCCTTGTTGTTCCCATCTAGTAGTGGAAACATTTTTTCTGGTAATGTTAATCTTAAAGTTGAAGTTGTATTTTGGTATTTAATTTTGTGTTTTTATATTTTGTTTTTGGGCTGTCTGTGAGGATGGTGATGGTGGTGGTGGTTGTGAGGATGGTGGTAGTGGTGGTGGTTGTGAGGATGATGGTGGTGGTTATGTAATGACATTGTTATCCTCTAAAAATATCACGTGTTTGGCACATGTGACAAATTTGTTACTCCATCTGTCCCTAAATGAGTGTCCAAATTTCATTTTAAGAGACACTGAAAATCTCAACTTTTTGAACAATTTGGTAACAACGATTCATATATAATCTTGTAATCTCCTCTCCAAACCTTTAGTTTTGCATGTATAAAGAAACCGGTGAATTTTTTTTCGGAAAAAAACGTTTAGGGAGAAAGTTATGTTAAAAAATGACACTCATTTAGGGACAAAGATTTCTTGAAAATGGACACTCATTTAGGGACAGAGAGAGTACTTTTTAAACTAGTTAACGAATTTTACACTTAATTGCTCTGGTTCGACAAACTCAGGAACTCAATCGCAACTTTGACAAATTTAGTAACCGATTGCAGAATTTGGTAAAACTCAGGTAACCAAATTGCAATTAACTCAAAATAATTTGGCAGTTATAAATTTTAAATTATGTGTTGAATTTTTTTATGTGGGTTATCAATACAGGCATCTCTTAAATCAAAATAAGTCAAGGGCTATATAGAAAGAATTATTTTTTTTTCTTTTTAAAATGGAATGTTAGAAAAATATAGAGGTGTAAGATTAGGCTCCACGAATCAAAATTCAAAGCTCGTGTCAAGTAAAGAGGAAGAAGAGGAAAATGAGTGATGAAACGTTTGTTGTACTAGCAATTGTTATTTGACTTTTTTTTTTTGCTTTGTTTTTGAAGGAATGACTATGACTAGCGGAATAGATCTGTGTTTGTTCCACGAGTCAGAGTCTAGGGCTTCCCTGAAAACATGAATGAACCATGCCATACTCTAGGAAGGATCCTGGCCACCATCACTTGAATCTTTCTAATCCCTCCGGTTCAAAATATTATTCATTTTTTAAATAAAAATTTTGGTTTAAAATAATTTTCATTTTTAGTAAAAATATATTTAAATTACTCTTTTATCCTTACGATGGAATGGAAGTTGTTGCAATTTATAGATTATTTTATTGCGAGAAGTAATGTAGGTGGAAGAGATAGAGTATAGTGGGTACTTCGTGCATTAAACTGTAATAATAATTATTTTTCTTATAACTTGTGATATGTGTTAAATCAACGACTAATTTGAAAGGGGGAAAGAGTATTCACTTCTTTTCTCGCATCCATTCTCCTAGGCTTAAGATATTTGTTTAATTCTTGGTAACTGAATCAAAATATAAATAGAAAACAGAGGATTAAAATAGCCAAAGTAAGGACCATAAATCATTCATGTATTTGAGGCAAGTGCAGTATTATTGCAGATACGTAGGGTGGGTGGATGATTGCAGAGCGAGCTGAATCAATGAGCGAGATTTACGCTGAGCCAAACAAAACGTCCAAAATAACCTTAACTAACCTTCTAAGTATGGACGGTTAAGATCGAAACTGACGGCCGTGCGCTCTCAAGACCCAATCCGCGATACAACGGTACACATTTGCTCTTTAATTTTGTTGCTTTTCTGCCAAAAAATAAATACTACTATGTTGATTTTGGGCTTGCTTTGTTGTCTGGGCTGTTTTTTCTTTGGAAAAACTGCAAATATAATACCTGAACTATTGGGGTTATTTTGGATTAGATATCTGGACTCTCATTTTTTGCACCCGTCATACCCAAACTCGAATTTTACCGTATTCATCATACCTACCACTAATGACGTCCATTTTCCTCAGTTAACTCCATCATGTGACCACCACGTGATCAATTTTGCAGGGGTAAAATAGGAAACCTACCCTTTCTCCTTCATCACCAACCCAGAAAGAAATCCCCCGACTCAATCCTCCGGCGCTCTTCATCTTCTCAGGCGAACATCACCACAATAGACGGCCTTCTTCTCCATCTCTGATTGTCAGAACTCATTTCACCACCATTACCATCGCCGATTGCTAGTAACGATGACCTAGGCGCCGGCAGTAACAAGCAATAGGGCGAGAAATTTCAATCAAAACACCACAAATCGAAACAAAATCAAAATTCGTCACCTCCCAAAATCGGACAAGAAAAAAAATTCCCGCTTCGTTAACCGTTGGATCATCTTCAAACTTCTGGGGTATGTTCGCATCACTTAGGCGTACATTCTGACCGTTGGGATCGGAAAAATAGTCACCGGTGCAGGAGATATGGTCGCCGGAAAATTTCTGGCGAAAAATCCCCCTAAAATCGCCTTCTCTCTCCAAAAATTTGGTTTCCACAAAACCACCCCAAAAAAATCCAAAATAAAAACTAAATTTCTGAAATTAAACACCAAATTGATTTCCAAGATAATGATAGAAATATGGGTTCATAGCCCAACAAACGCATGCAAATCTCACCGGCTTCCCCAAAATTCTCGCCACGGTCAATCTGCTTCTCGTCTCACCACTCAAATGTCCAAAACCAGCTCAAAGCAACCAGATCTAAAAAATTTGGTTTCAGTTTGATTTGGATTTTAAAAATTTTGGTTTCAGTGGTCGTTGATCTTTAACCCAGAAATTGGGAGAAGCCGGGAAGAGATAGAGAGATGAGGGAGGAAGGAGATGAGGGAGGGGAGGGGTGGTCTTCCTATTTTACCCCTGCAAAATTGATCACATGTATGGCACATGACTAACTTAACGGAAAAAATAGATGTCGTTAGTGGTAGGTATGACGGATACAGTAAAAATTCGAGTTTGGGTATGACGGGTGCAAAAAATGAGAGTCCAGGTACCAAATCCAAAATAACCCCAATAGTTCAGGTACTATATTTGCAGTTTTTCCTTTTTCTTTCGTTTTCTTTATATTAGTATCCTATGGGCTTTGGGTGAAAGCCCAATGGGCTTTGGATGTTAGTCCTCCTTTTTCCTACAAGTCTGATCGGGCGTACAACCCTTTGCACAAGGCATTGAATTTCGAAGAACAAGAGAGGGTCGTTTCACAACAGAAAATGCATTGAAATACGGCGCTGTGCTTCTCTCCTCCCTGCACTGTCTTTTTAGGCACAAAATCCACTTTCTGAAACCTTAGGGCAAAAGAATTATACTTACCTTGTTACTCCGTTCATTCCTCCGTCACAATTTTCTCTTTCTTTCCATTGATTTTTTCGCTCGGAAAACAGTTAATTTGCGGCGAAATGGAGCTGCTCCGATCGAACCTCGCCAAAGTTCGAATTCCAGAGCCAACCAATCGCATCTACAAGCAAGAGTGCTGCATCAGCTTCGATACTCCGGTAATTCTTACTGTTTTCTCCAAGCTATGATTATTGCTTGTTCGTGACCTGAGAAAGCGTGGGAAAATGCAAATTTAAATTACAACTTTTGCGACCCCGATTTTAGTATATATAATGATTGCAACGGCCTTGTTGATTTGTTGATACTGTAGAAGCTTGGCTTTGATGCTATTCTACTCTTTGGTTAGGGTTTGATCACTTGATTAGTACTGTTTTATATGTGTTCTGCTACTTATTATGCCTATTGAGATAGAAGACTTGATTGGATTCAATGTCCGTGTTTTATTTCACATAATGATTGCAACCGACTGATTTATTTGTCAATATCATAGTAATTTAGGCCTAGAATGTTATTGAAGCTAGGCTTTGATGCGGTTGTTCTCTTTAGTTAGGGTTTGATCGTTTAGTTAATGTTGTTTATATATGTTCTGGTACTTGCGTATCGAGTTAGCAGAGTTGATTGGATTCAATGTTTGGTAGTATTACAGTCTACTCGAGTTTTAATTCACGTAAGCAACGATAGGGTTAGTTATATATAATACACCTTTTTTTTTACTGAAAAATTATTTTCACGTTTACTTGATCTATGTTAACTCATCTTAGATCGATTTCGCTTGCTCCTGAATTAATAATAAGGTGATCTATGTCACAAAGAAATGATAGAACTTTTAGAAGCTAGAGATTAATGCAATCATACCATTTTATTTGATGTAAATTTAGGGTTTGATCACCTATTTGGTAATGCTTACAATCTTCTAATAGCTTTTGACATCGAACTCATATATTTTCTTGCATACAGTGCTCATTGTTTTCCAGTAGGTTCAGGTTTCGTTTCCGTTTATCAAGTACTAAGAGATAGTAACATAATTTGGAACTGCCTTACATTTGTTCCGGGTGTATTTGTGTATTCAATTACGCATCTCGCTACTTAAAATGGGGACAACTGTGTTATGTTGTTCTAGGATTTTGATGATTTTAGTGTGTTTTTGGTTCCACAGAAATCTGATGGCGGGTTATTTGTTGACATGAATACATTCCTTGCATTTGGGAAAGATCATGTTCAATGGAACTTTCAGAAGACTGGAAATCCGGTTTATTTGCATATTAAACAGACAAAGAAGGCAGTTTCTGAAGATAGACCTCTAAAGAAACCAACTCTGCTGGCTTTAGGTATCTTAGATTTGTGGTATTGTGATGGTTTTGACTCAATTCTACTGCAGTTTTCATTCGGAATAATTACCAAGTGGTATAACGTACTATACCCTCTGTTACACCAAATGCAATGTACTTAAAAGTTACCACTTAATGCAACATACTTTCCAATTTGTTTCAAATAATGCAATTTTCGTTTCAAATAATGCAACATACTTTTTAGTACATTGCATTATTTGAAACAAAAATTGCATTATTTGAAATCAATTGGAAAGTACGTTGCATTAAGTGGTAACTTTAAAGTACATTGCATTTGGTGTAAACAAAGTGATTGTACATTGTACCGATTGGTTGATCGGCCATTTTCATTCAGATGTTGTCGAACAGTTGGTTCTATATTTTTTATTTCTATGTTATGCTTGTGCTGTCATGTAGACTTTCAATGCAACCTGCTGGGTAGAAAAGTTTCTTGCCATCATAGAAAGATGTGAGCGAGCCTTTCAAGCATACCTCAGTTTCTCACGAGACTAGTGAGGAATATATGAGTTTTCAGCCAGTAACCAAAGGAGATGTATGAGCACCAAATTTCACCATTTTAAATGTTTAGGCTGATCACTAATGGGTTAGCTTGTTGAACATCTACTCTAGGTGATTTTCTGTTTCAAATACCACATTGAGATGACGAAGCAAGTAGTGGTTAAGACATGTTTTCATATTAGTTCCAAAGGAGCTAATTAAATAAACCCTCCATCCCCGTCAATGTGCACACTTTCCCTTTTGGCTGGTGTCATCGATAAGTCCCACTTCTTGATAGGGACAACTTTAATTAATTATTATACTCCCTCCGTCCCACTCGATTTAGGACAAATTTCCATGTTGGGTGTCCCATTCGAATTAGGACAACCTAAAAATGGAAGTGTTTTCTTTTATGGGACCCACATTCACACTCACAACAACTTTCCACTCATTATTCTCTACCCTACTTTCTCTCTTTTACTTTACTTTTCACACTCCACTAACACTTTTCCCTTAATCCCCGTGCCCAACCCAAAAATCCTAATTCGGGTGGGACGGAGGGAGTATTTACCTTACCCCACTTGTCATACGGTCATACCCTTACACTTAAATTGTGGGTTCCACTTGTAATCACAATACTTTAACTATATATATTCACCCCTTAATTCCTGTGCTTAAAGCGTGCACATCGAACATGAGTGGAGGGAGCATAGTATTTACTACTCCCTCTATCCTGGAATACATGTCGCCGTTTTTTGGACGTTAGTACAAAGAAACTTTAAGCAATAAATTTAGGTTGATTTTAATTAACCTAATAAAATTGTAAAACTTGTTTTTGATACACCAATATAAATACTATCAATAACCATTTTTAAAATTTCATTGGAATGATTACAACAACAACATTACCCCAGTGCCGCAAAGGCTCCCACCTATGGTGGGGTAAGGGGGGGGGGGGATGTACGCCGCCTTGCCCCTGTATTAAAGCACAGAGAGGCTGTTTCCAGATGACCCATGATGAAAATTGCGTCGAAAATTGCGTGGACTGACTGCTGCTTCATCACAAAGAAGCGCAGACAGTTTAGTGACCCATTTTGCTTTATTCCATCATATTCCCAAGCCAAAAAATAGTGAGTCTTTGGCTCCATCGGAAATGATGGAAATTCGTTGGAATGATTACATTAATTTAAAATTATTGTTCAAAGTTTCTTCGTACCAACGGACAAAAAACAGCGACATTTATTCTGGGACAGAGGTAGTATAAGTAAGCTGAACTTTTAGGGCCAATTAGTATTTCCCTGTATTTCTCTTTCTTTTTTTTTTCTGATAATTTTCTTATTGTTTTAATTGGTTATTTGTGACAGTTTGGTTGTGGTTGTGCGCAATATTCATACCATCTTGCCAGCATGCCTATTGGCCCTTGTATTTTTATTTTATTATTGATTTTGTAATTATTGACAGAGTTGTTAGGAATATTATTCAAATTTATAGACAATATTTACTGCCTTTGTGTATTGGTCCATTCCATTAGTGATCTGTCCCTTAATATCAGATGCCATTATTGTTACCTCACAACGTCAAGTTAACTTACATAAGTATAATTTACTTGCCTTAAATTGCAGGTATCGATGGTGGCTTTGATAACAAAGAACCTGAATATGAAGAAACATACAGTATAGTAATATTACCAAATTATGCGACTTTACCATTTCCATCAGTGGAATTGCCTGAGAAGGTTTTACTGTCCATCTCTTTTTACTCCCACCAATCTTCGTTTCTCTTCCTTATTATATTTAGAGTGGCCTGTGAGTTTAAGATTTTACTTTCACTGTTCGAAATAAGTGTCCCTTTATCCTTTTCCATGATGTCCCAAATTATTTGTTCCCTTTACTTATTTGGTGCATCGATAGCTATACTGTACAATAGTTTAATGTTTTAGTCAATGCATTATATGCTTTTCCTGAAATTGTTAGCCTTTCAAAAGGGGACACTTATTTTGGGAGTGAGGGAGTACTTGATTTGATTTTAAGAATTCATTTCTTGTTTATTTGCAGGTTAGGTTGGCAGTTGACGCTGTTATTATAGCTGAGGGTGCTGAGAGGAAAGAGCAAGTTGCATCCTGGACTGCTGATAAGAAGCAAATTAGTAAATATGCCTTGGATCTGAAACAAATTGATAATGCTGTCATCATTCCCCCATCTGGCTGGAAATGTTCTATATGTGGCATGACTGAGAATCTTTGGTTAAATCTAACCGATGGAGTGATCCTTTGTGGAAGGAAAAATTGGGATGGAACTGGTGGTAACAACCATGCAATTATGCACTACAATGAAACCGGATATCCTCTTGCTGTTAAACTTGGGACGATAACTGCCGATCTGGAGGGAGCAGGTAATGCCACCTTGCTTCTATAAGTGGATGAAATGATTATTCAAGATTGCTCCTCAATTTGAATTGTACATATGGTTCTTGCTATACTATACATTGCGGGAAAAGTCTAGACGTTGTAAGACTAAGAAGCATTTTTTTTCTTCAAGAAAATTCATTTATTGACCTCACAATTAATGCATACATCTATAGACAACAACAACAACAGCAAAAACTTAGCCTAGTCCCAAAATAATTTGGGGTTTGCTAACATGAATCATCAGATGAACTCACAATTAATGCATACATTTGTAGAATTGAAGATCAAGTGTTTCTCTTTTCTAGTCCTCGTGTGTTCCACCTTGTCCGATTAGCCCTTGTTTGTATTCTCCAACTTTAACGAGGTTATAATATTAGCAATGCTGTTGTATCTTGTTCGATTATCCCTTGACCCTTTGTTATACCTAAATTTGATTCATCATTTTCATCTTGTAAAAGCGAAATGAAGATTTATATTATGTCTCTAGGGTAATAGTTGTGTTTCTAGTGTACTTGTTGCTGAAGGAATTGTGTTTAGAAAGATATTGATTTGACAGTGCTGGAAGTACTTGATTTTCTGTCTAGTGTAGTCCTGTATGTTGGACTCACAGTTATTCTTAATGTTTTCTTAATGAACTTCACAGTTTTCAAATATAGTTATGAGTTACATATTTTGGCAGCTCAGATGTTTTTTCATATCCGGAGGATGAAAGTGTTTTAGACCCAGATCTAGCAGATCATCTGGCTTTCTTTGGTATTGACTTCTCATCTCTGCAAAAGGTTAGTTATGCAATCTAGACTCGATGTTTATGCCATCTGTGCGTGTGAGAAATTTTTAATTCTAATATTTTGTTGACTCACATGCCTCTTAAACTAGAATCAAGTTTAGCCCAGCTATTCTAATTCCTCTTTGATAGACAGTAGTCTCATAATTTATTAAGAAAGTATTAGAGGTTGCAATGTGTAAGAAAAAGCATGATTCTTCTATTAGAATGACTATTTTGGAATCATGGATATTCTTTGCATGGTGGGCTTGTGCTTAGGTACATTAAAAGACTAGACACTTTGATAAAGTTATCACCTATTGCATGAATTATTTTGGTGTTACTACTTCCTCAGCTTCCAGAATGAGATACTGTATGTTAGCATATAATACTTTAGTAATTATGTACTTGATGTTTCCATGTTTGTACGCCTTCCTAATGGTATTTCTTTTTGATAAAAAATTATGTAATGCTCCCTTCTTTTGAGACTTGAGAGTGATTATACTGTTTCAATCAGCACAAAGTTTAAGAAATGCAATGTTTATGAAACATTATCAAAGCTAGAGAAAAAGATTGGATGCAAGATTTGCTATATAAGGATAGTAATGGTCAAACTGGCGAGCAGGAAGATGTGAAATTTAGGAATAATAGTTAGTTAGACATAATTTTAAATGGAAAAAGATGGAAATTCTTTTGGGGGGGGGGGGGTTAGAGATAAGTGACATGGTTGATTCATAGGTCTTAGTGTAAACTTGATTTACATTGTTGGTTGTATCTAACAGCCTAAGATTTTAAATGAGTTGACAACCTAACGTGGTATTAGAGATCAGGTTTGACGTGGTCTAAGGTTAAATCATCTCTTGCCTCATCACTTTTAGTATTGTGAGTGCGTATCTAGGCATCTTTTCTGTTTCTCGACATTACATTGTTGTTCCTATAACGGGAGTGTTAAGCTTGATTTATTGTTATGCCCCCTTTAACAACTTGAGCTTCTTGATGAGTTTGTTTCTCAGCACTACGTACTAATGATGCATGGCTCTTTTAAGTGTCACTGTATGCAAACATAGGATGCTTAAAATTTGGTTCAGTGTGTCAGATACGTGGACATGAATCGTTCCATATGCAGAAAGGCAAGCTTATACAATACCACCTTACTGCAAGTGTCAAATTCTATATGCCACATGGCCAACCAACATGGTGCACGTCATTCTAACCTTGCTTGGTAAATGGCAGGTTTCTTATTTGTTGGTGATAAAGGCGGTTCATTAACTATATCAACATACTCCTATGCAAATTTTCTTGATTTGTATCTATGTGATTTCAAGTTAAGGGGAGAGATTGACTCATTGTAGCAGTTCCCTGTGAACCTCTTATATTCACAATTATTGTATCAAGTTACTAGAAATCTAGTGTGTGTTTTTTTTTTTTTTTTTTTTTGGTTTACATTTTCCCTGATACCATTTTTGCTCAAGTCTTAAATATGCTAAGCTTTTAACATAAGCAAACAAAAAATTGAATAAATTTCAGACTGAAATGACAACTGCTGAAAAGGAGCTTGACCAAAATACCAACTTTGACTGGAACCGGATACAAGAAAGTGGACAGGATGTTGAATCTCTATTTGGACCGGGATACACAGGGCTTGTCAATCTCGGTAACAGGTAAGTAAACTTGTCCTTTAGATATAGATGCAAGGAAAGCTTGGGCAGTACTGCTTTTTTCAGTTTTGTTTTTTATTTTGTTACCCTGCAGTTGCTACCTGGCTGCAACAATGCAAGTTGTCTTATCAACACGTTCCTTCTATTCTCGGTTTGTTTACTATCATTCCCTTTTTTCACTTAATGAACAAATTTGAACATGGAATGCAATTGATTTAACTGTTTGGGCTTTTGATGTGATATCTCAAAGTTCATTGATCAGTCTATGCTTCTATCAGATACTATATGAACCAAAATCTGAAGCTTGCCTTTGACACTGCTCCTGCTGATCCAACAGTAGACCTGAATATGCAATTGTAAGTATGTGATTTTGGCCATTTTGTGACGCACTATCTGTTTCAAGTACCATGTACCGTCTCTTACACAATTTTTAATGTAACAATAGATAAATTTTATGTGATAAAACTTGCACTAGAATAATTCTTTAGTTGCCATTACATGTAGAATATTGTTACTAGTCCACATTTGTATGGTTCTACTCATTTACTTGCTTGTTTATAAGTACATAATCCATGTTTCATATGGTCTGAACTATCCGGGTCCATTGTCTAGAGTAGCAGAGTTACAAGGTCCCATTTCCACCTTTCTAGTTGTATTATCATTCAGAAAAAGGAACAAGCACATATCTTGTAATGTGATTTACATTTGATGTTTCAACTCAGTGGCAACAGTTCTAGGAGGATCGTAATTGCTCAATCTTCTTGCCTTTTGGGTTAGGTAAACTATTTTTGGGACGGAGAGATAACATTTTTGAGTTATATCCTGCTTCAGCTAAGGAGTATCTGGCATGATATTACAGTAGTTCTATACTTCGTCAAAGTTCAAATTTTCTCTACATTTGAACATTTCTATAGTCTATAGCAAATTATGTGTCCTTGTTGCCAAAGAAGAAAGAATGCTTCTGCTTGTACAAGCAACCAGGGAGCTTATGTGCTTGTATGTAGCATGGGAGGTTGTCTTATGACTTCAATATCTGATGTAAGAGAATCCAAGAAGATTATTTTTAAGCTTGACTTTGATAGATAGGATCGCATGTAGATAGTGGGACTCTTTCTCGTAGTAGGTACTTTTCTTCATGTGGTAACTCTAATTTGCTATTGCGAGGATCTGGGTTATTTCTTTATTGACTTTGATTTATATGCCGTACGATTTGATTCTGCAAGAAGAAAATCAATATATGTTCCTTTTCTGTTGCAGAACTAAGCTTGCTCATGGTTTGCTTTCTGGTAAATATTCCATTCCAGTGGTGCAGGTAGGTTTGATATTGATAGTGGGTTTTGTTATTCTTTCATTGTCTTTGTCCGGGATGATAATTTAATTATTTGCCCACAGAAAGATGATGTTGCCAGTGCTGTAGACTCAATTTCAAGTGCTGTAAGTTCCTGACTGTACTGCTATGTCTGTTTTCGTTGTTTTAATCTTTCTGTCAAATGTGCATAGTTATTTGACAAGTTTCATTACTCATTTTTCGCTTGTGTAAATCATTTGAGCTTTGCTCTTAGTGAAAGACTTGTCATTTTGATACATTTAGCTTTCCTTTTTATGCTCTTTCCATCTGGGTCTAGAATGGCATATTTTTGTCTTCAGTTCGTCTTATTTGGGTTTCTAATGCTTGTAACATGTCCTGCTTCTTCCCATTCGCTGCTGCTCCATTTTCAGAAACAGGAGGGAATTCCTCCTCGAATGTTCAAGGCTGTAATTGCTGCCAGTCACCCTGAATTTTCAACTATGCGTCAGCAGGTAACCTAAGTATTTTTTTTGTCTACAATGTTTAGACACAGCTTGATTGGTTGCTATGGCCTATGGGTGATCCTAATTTTGTACTTTCTCAGGTTGTCATTGAAGATATATGCTTTCGTCTTTAGTTTGCCCTAATTTGATGTGAACATTTCTTTCCAGGAAACCTGTTTGTAAAAATGATGACTTTATTACTCTGATGAGAGCCATCATTTCGAATCAACTTCAAATTGTGGCCACACATTTGATATGGGAACTGTATAGAATTAATGATTTTTTAGCTGTATATTAACATGCATAATAAGTCTACTGATATTGTTTTTGTATGCAATATCTGAAAGGCCGCACTTGAGAAGCTTGTTGTGGCTGAAACATATTGATGGCATATTTGTTGCATCTTTTATAGTCACTGTTTTATTTCTGCTTGAAATGATTGGGACCCCAACTTTTACCAATCTAGTTGGCAATGCATGTAGTTGCTTAAAGTGTGACCTCACAGGTTAATAATTGCAGTGATACCTAGCCATTGAATGCATTGCACTTGGACATAAAATTGAGATCCCTACCATATCCCCTATTCATGATACTTCCATTATACTGCAACAATCTATTTGCATTCGAGCTCCGCGGTGCCTCCTGGCTACCACTGCCTGCTTTAAGGCTTACTTCCACTAGGTGGTATGCCTCTTGATGATCCTGGTTGATAATGCCCTTTACTGTATTATTTATGAAATTGGTTCGAAATGTTGCTTATTGTTGTTGTTTGTAGTATAATGTTTTGTTTATTCTACAACAGTTGTTATCTAGATGGTTGACAACAACTTTTGTTTAGGATGCGTTGGAGTTCTTTCTACATGTGATTGACCAAGTTGAGCGTATCAATGCCGGCAATCCTGAATTGGATCCTTCAAGGAGTTTCAAGTTTGGGATTGAAGAGCGACTTCAGTGCCCCTCAGGGAAAGTGGCTTACAATAAAAGACATGACTACATTCTTTCATTAAATATTCCGCTTCATAAAGCCACAAATAAAAGTAAGCTATCACCTTGCTTATTATTTGGTATATGTGCTTGATTATATATTTACGTTTTTGCTTATTCAAAATTCAGAAGAGCTAGAAGCTTATGACAAATTGAAGGCAGAGAAAGAGGCTGAAGGAAAGCAAGTGTGAGTGTCTAATCAGCTCAATATTCCCTCCTCTCTCCCTTGTCATACTTTTTTTCTGTTTGACTGGTTACTAAGTTGTATAGTTATGGCAGGCCTGCGGAAGAGATTGTTCGCCCAAGGGTGCCGTTAAGTGACTGCCTTAATAGCTTTTCAGCTCATGAGGAGGTGCATGAATTTTATAGCTCTGCCCTAAATGCCAAGACAACCGCGATCAAGTAATGTATTTGTTTGCATTTTCTGTCCTCATCGATTGTTATAATTATTGGCCTTCTGTTCGTTGAGTTTTTTTGAGGGACATAGAGATAACAATTTTGTTTGTCTCTGCCTGCAACTTTTTACGTAGACACGGAGCTGCACAGTGAATATTCTGAAGGACAATAGAACTTTAGGACAACTCAACATAATACTTGTTCGGAGTGGATACATGATTACTTTCTTCTCCGTTTTACTTCTTTTGGGACTATCAAAATTGTGATGGTAGTTCAATTTTTTTTGTTTGTGTGCTTATTTTTCCTCCTGAATACATCTACCAATCTTTGGTGGATATTCTCATCAATTTTGCTTCTCGGTTTATCTACTTCTGGCAGTAGTTGTGCGTCATCTATATGTATGTTTTCCTCGCTCCGTCCCTAAATGAGTTGACTCGTTAAAGTATCATGTACTGCACTAATCTTCTTTTGCAATGATGCAATTTAATCTTAGCGTATTTATATATATGTGCCACTAAAAGTTCTTAAATTCAATATCATTGATGTTGTTGGAAAACTAAAGATGGATATACTCATTTTGGAGGGAGTAGTACTCATCTCTTTTTGATGACCGGGTCCTTAAAACATGCTTTCTAGTTACTATGGAAATGGGGTAGCACATTTTGGCTGGACAAATAATGTGTAGTTTACGCCCTTTGTGAAAAAAATCTACAAAAAAATCTGCAATACCAGTTTCATGAATTTTGTGGAACTTGACGAGCTCTATGAAAAATATTTGTGTTGGTTGGTTGGTTTTGCTGTGTTAATATTCATGTGTATAGGCTATTAACAAGCATTGTTGACCTATTCTTCTTTGTAGATGAATGTTGTTCCCTTTTCTTATAGATGCTCTTTATTCTGTCAACAGAACTGCTGGCCTGACTTCTTTCCCGGATTATCTAGTGTTGCATATGCGAAAATTCGTCATGGAGGCAGGCTGGGTGCCAAAAAAGCTTGGTACTCATTTTTTCTTCTCGTAGCGTTTCTTGTCTCGCTCTGAAAGTTGTATTTTTCCAGTATGATGTTTTTTCTCTTATGTTCTTGTTTTGGTTGGCAAGCAGACGTCTATATAGATGTTGATGATGTCATAGACATTAGTCACATGCGCAGCAATGGCCTTCAACCAGGGGAAGAGCTCTTGCCTGAAGCTGGTAACTGTGTTATCCTATTATTATCTTAACATGCATATATTTCGGTTTCTCTTTAACTTTGATTGGACCTTTAGAATTCAGCTTGTGCTATTTTACATTCTTATTACTCTCTCCTGGGAGTTGTGGGATATTATTTGCTCCACTTTGTGTTGTAACATGTTATAACCTGAGCATGAAGGCTTGAGACTCTATGTATTCGTAGAGTCCAGAGCTGGAAGCATCCTCAAACCTTGGGAATTCAGCTGCTTATGGACTATAACTCAGGGTTACTGTAACGTTCTCAATGATCCCCCATTCCAGTAAGCTACTATGGCTTGCTGCATTGGTCCTAATAAGATATTTGCATACAAGTGTTGCAAATCCTTGTTGAGTAACAAGTTGATACTTTTTTTGTCACTACAATTCCATTTACTCTGTAGAATGTCCAAGAACCTGCATGTTCTTGTCTTTCTAAGTGAAACTTATCATACTCTCTCCGTCCCAAAATGATCTTTTTACGGCCGTTAATACGAATGAACTTGGAGCAGCAATTTTAGGGATTTGATTATACTGAAAAAGAAAAAAAAAATCCAAAACTTGTTATTGATACACCGTCAACAATACTATCAATAACAATTTTTAGATTTTCGTTAGGAGATTTAAATCAACTTAAAAATTATTCGTCAAAGTTCATTTGTAGTAATGGCTGAAAAAGTATGAAGATCATTTTGGGACGGAGGGAGTATTTGTGTATAAGTTTGATGGATATAATAAACTACACATCAGCTTGACACACTTTTCAAATATTCATGGACCTTGGGGCTTGTTTTCTACGGAAGCTTGAATGGAGATGAATTTAATACTAGAATGAAAATTAAACTACCGAGAAGAGGGAATGGACATTCTAGCATTATTCAAAACTTTGTATGCTACCACAGAAAGGCTAACCCATGGCTCAAGAGATGGAACGGTCATTTAAGCTTTTTCCTTGATTTAGACATGGAATGAGCTTTTCATTCTTGATTACGGAAACATTTGAGAAATCTAGCATAGTCCAGGATCCCATGCAGACTGGATATCTCCATACTAAACCTAGACTTCTAAGCTAGTGAAGATTCTTTGCGGTGGAAAAGTTTAGTGCTTATAACGGAACTTGGTTGTCTTCATGTCCCAAATGCTTAATATGCCAAGAAATTACATACTCTCCATCCCCAAAACATATCCAGCTTGCATTTTGGTGTCTCTCCCCCCCCCCCCACCCTGAAATCTCATTTTTAAAGTAGTTAATCTTTTTAGAGAAACTTCCAAAAAGGTACAAGCATGTAAGGCTGTATCCTTAAAAAAGTTTGACTTGCCATCAGAGATTATCTTTTGAGATGGATGGAGTATTTATTTATGTTGTATTAATAGATGCTGAAGGTCAGGCGGAGCTGGAGCTTTTGGCCAATGATGATATTGTATCCCAGCTTGTGTCAATGGGATTTAATAAGCTTCATTGCGAAAAGGCTGCAATCAATACCACAAATGCTGGAGTAGAAGAGGCAATGAACTGGCTGCTTTCTCACATGGATGATCCAGGTTTTCATATTCGACTTCTCACTATCACAATGTCAATTTCGTACATTGGATATATTCATAGTCATTTCAGAACGTGACAAGTTTTAATGCACTCTATCGTTTCTATCTTCCTAGATATTGATGCTCCAATTTCGAAAGAGCCTAAAGGATCAGAGGTTGATCCATCAAAAGTTGCTACATTGGTGTCGTTTGGATTTGAAGAAGAAGTAGCTCGGAAGGCACTAAAGGCATCGGTAATCCTTCTTAACTACTCTTCATTTTCTTGGGCGTATTCGTACTGTAACACCTGCATTTGAGGCATCCAGAATGCTGAACATCTATGGTTCTTTAATTGGATACCCGATTTCGCAGGGTGGTGATATTGAAAAAGCAACAGATTGGATTTTTAATCCCAGTGCTTCTGGTCCATCAGATATGGACACTACATCGAGTGCTGGACCTGCAGTTGATGCTCCATTACCTGATGGAGGAGGAAGTTAGTCTACTACACTTCTCTTCTTCTACTACTTTTTAATGCACAACATGCTTTCACTAGTCGCTCGCATTAGTTTCACAACTTCCTTGACATTTTGACCTCAGCCCTCATAATTAGTACTCCCTCTGTCCCATACTTATCGCTACTTTTCGTTGACCATATTTGAACTTTGACTAACATTTTATGCTAAACTATTAATCTCTATAAAAATTTAAAGATGGTTATTGATAATGTTTCTATTGGTGATTTAATAACTATTTTTATTATGGATTTTAAAGATGGTTATTGATAATGTTTCTATTGGTGATTTAATAACTATTTTTATTATGGAGATTAATAGTTTAGCATAAAATGTTAGTCAAAGTTCAAATGTGGTCAACGAAAGTAGCATAAGTATGGGACGGAGGGAGTATATTGAAGTACCCATGTTAAGAGCACTAATGGTGGAGGCTGTATTATAATGATCTCTCTAGCGTGCAATGATAACAACACGTTATTAGTACTTTCCATAAGGGACTCTTCAATTGGGGGAGAGGGAGCAAGTATAATCTGCCTTTATATATTTATATAAGCCAAAAATCAAACTTCCCATAGGTGTATATTTAGAAAAGAGAAGGTGTAGAAAGAAGTGCGGTTGATTGTATTTTCTGTAATATCCATACAATAAATTGTCCTTCTAGATAGGAGAGGGTTTGGTAAGGGGACTTCTCAGTATGAGGTTGGAGTACGGAGTGCTCCATTTATTATGTTCTTGTATGACCAAGAATTACGTCATTCCTTGAGTTGAAATAAAAGGTAATATGATGACAACGTTGACCTAGACACACTATGGAATGGTAGTAGCAAGTATGTTGCAATATAACCATTTACTCCCTCCATCCCATCAATTTCCTTTTTAGTCCGTCTCAAAACAAATGTCGTTTTCTACATAATGAAACAATCTTCGTGCAATTTTGCTATTATACAAACAATATACAAACAACTAAAGCACATTGCTTAACATTGACTAGTCAAATGTGACATTTGTTTTGGGACAGAGGGAGTATGATTTTCTAATTACCCCATAACTGATCCGCATGATGAGTTGCATGTTTGTTTCTTAGAAGTTTGGTGTTCAATCCAGGTGTTGCCTTGTGTCTTGAATACCAGTGCTTATCAGATCTTTATTTTTCTGTTCGCTTTCTTCCATCATGCAGAATACAGGCTCATTGGGCTAGTTAGCCACATTGGTACCTCTACTCATTGTGGTCATTACGTTGCTCATATATACAAAGAAGGAAGGTGGGCGATTTTCAATGATGAGAAGGTTGGGGTTTCCAAAGATCCTCCCAAAGACATGGCATACTTGTACTTTTACGAGAGGATCAACAGTTGAAAGACATGAAAAAGTGTAGAATACAAGCTGAAAGACACTTTGAGGTTTCCTGCTGTTAGGGTTGGTTTTCGACGTCTGACTATAGTCCTAGATCCTCGGCAAACTCTGACTGACCATCTGTGAAATGGACCGAGCTTGTGTTGTAAAACATTCTTTGTTTGGTTACTTTGCAGTCAATGCAGACTGCTGCAGGAAGAGTTTTTCGGGGCGTGTATGCTTCAAACTTTTTGGTCAATATCTGCTGCTGCTTTTTTCTTTTGGAATTCATACATTCACTTGTAGTTGGATAACTAAGGAAGATTAAATACATGAATGAAGTTTGTGTGATGGGTATTTTTAAATTAACAAAATTTATGTAGTATTACGGACACATATCTTCTTTTCTTGTCTGTAATTTTAAGGACCCTCTTCATGATGTGGGCTGGCTTTTTACTCTCCCCTGTATTTAATTAGGTAGAAAGATGTCCTTGGCCCCTCCCCTTTCAAGTAAAATTTTCAAATTTACTCATGATCCATCAAAAGTAAATTTGAAAAACCTTCATTTTGAGATGGGCGGAGAAAACATTAACGAGTCCATTTAGACTAAGGTGGTGTTTGATGTATTAAACACTTGATGCTTAATAGATTGCAAGATATATTTTGGAGGTAGGGTGCCTTTGATGACATTGAGGTATAGATGTTGGAGGTTACGTGAGGCTCTTAATGATTGAGAATCAAAATCATTGCTTAACCAATAAGAGTCTCCTGGAACTTTCAACATGTTACATCCAAATTATACCTTGCAATCCATTAAGCATCAAACATCAAGTGCTTAATACATCAAACACCACCTAAGTCAATATGTTGTCAATTTTGGTTACAAACCTATGCCTAATAACAAGGAAGGTGTAATAATATTCCCATCTAAAACTAATTTAGAGGCCCCGTAAGAAGTATCCGCATCGTCACAAAATGATCACCAACATGTGGCTCTGTAAACCCATTCATTCATCTTCAGTCAATCACTCAGCTTATCCATACCCCCCCCCCCTTCCACTTGTTTGTTTCCTTTTTAACATAACACTGCTACTTCTGATTTCTCCAATCCTTCTTCCATGGCTGCCTTCGCCCTCTCTCCTGCAACTCCTTCTCAGGTACTTTCTTCATCCTCCTCTTTAATCATTTCCGCTTCCCAACTAGTACACTCTATATTTATCCCACCTTCGTTTTCTGCTATACAAAAATGGTTGCTCCCTCCATTTCAAAATCAACGTCCAAAATATTGAATTTTTTTTTTTTTTGGGCTCTCATTTTGGGACTGTGACAATATTATACTGTACTATTCTTGGACGAAATGACTACTTTTGTGAACCGGGCTTTAATGTTTGGTTTTTGATGGCAGTTTTGTTCGAGTAAGAATGGGGCCTTCTCTCCGTCTCAAAGTATGATGGGGAAGGTGGGCAAAATCCAAATGGTGAACAAGGAGAAGGGGATGAAGATCACGTGCCAAGCCACCAGCATTCCGGCTGACCGGGTGCCGGACATGGAGAAGAGGAAGACACTGAACTTGTTGCTTTTGGGTGCTATTGGTCTACCCTCCACCGGCATGTTGCTCCCTTACACTTACTTCTTCGTCCCACCCGGGTAACACCTCTCTTTATACAAAACTCTTGATCTATCTTATCTTAGACGGACTAAGGTTTTTTTTAAACCAAGTAGTATCAATATTTGGTTTCTAAAGATTCTGACATACCTCCTTGGTGTTTGCTTTTGTTTAATTGAAATGAACAGCACTGGTGGGGGAACTGGAGGTGTAAACGCAAAGGATGCCCTTGGAAACGATGTCGTTGCAGCAGAATGGATAAAGACCCATGGCCCTGGTGACAGAACCCTTACTCAGGGTTTGAAGGTACTCCTCTACTCGTGCTTTCTTCACATATCCTGTTTATCCCACATTTCTCCTTCCCATTTTCCAGACACCCAACCCACCCCACCCCCCCCCCCCCCCCCCCCCCCCCCCCCCGCGTCTACAACTTAAATTTGCACCTTGCACAACTTCTTTCTCAACCGACTATATTCCATTCAATCTAAAGATGATATGGCAGTTCGATTTCACAAAAGTCAGAATCATGACTGTTAGATCATTCATTAAGGAAACAATTGTCTTTTGACCTCCAACCCCCCACAAGGGGCCGTGCATTGTTAGAGATGAGATCTGGGCCTTTGAACAATCTGATTTCTATGAAGTCGGTTTTTATACAGGCCACAGTTTTCTAGTTCTCAATGGTTACTAGAAAGCCAAAAAGAAGAAATAGTTTAACTATAATTTTCCCAACTGTTGCAGGGTGATCCAACCTACCTAGTGGTGGAGAACGACAAAACCTTAGCAACCTACGGTATTAACGCAGTCTGCACACATCTCGGGTGTGTTGTACCATGGAACAAAGCAGAGAACAAGTTCATGTGCCCGTGCCATGGATCTCAATACAATAACCAAGGCAAAGTTGTTCGAGGCCCTGCTCCTCTGGTAAGACAAAACGCCATGCACAACTATCCCTTCTTGTAAAGTTCATCTCTACCGACTTATTTTTTCATTTGACGTTTATAACCTTGGAACAGTCTTTGGCGCTTGCTCACGCTGATATTGATGATGGGAAAGTGGTGTTTGTTCCGTGGACGGAAACTGATTTCAGAACTGGTGATGCTCCATGGTGGTCTTAAGCTTCCATTCCTCCAACACGTTTGTAATCTTTTTCGTGTATTTTATACATGTTTAGATACAGATGAAAAACCTATTTGTTGATCCAACAACATGTTTATAAGTTGTAAAACAGATGCATTGATCTTCAAGTTCTGGAAATATACCATAGTCAACGTTTTTTTTTTTTTTTTTTTTTTGCTTTATTTCTTGGAGAATTACTATTAATATCCCTTTCATTACAGTACAAATCAAGGCATGGTCAGCCAACTCTTTGATCTTCCAAAATGTTTCATCTTTGGATTATACATATACACGTAATATTATACACATATGTAATATGTACTCCCTCTGTCCCATTTCAAATTGCACAAAATCGTCTTGCACGAAAATTAAAGAAAAAGTGGAAAAGGTGATGTGTAGTGAGTGTAGATAGTTTGGTAGGAGAGAGAGAAAGTGGGGTAGAGAATCGTTAGTGGGTTAGTTGATGCGAGTATGCAAGTGGGTAAAAACTTTCCATTTTTGGATTTTGCAGACAAATTTTGCAATTTGAAATGAGACGGAGGGAGTATATGTATATATGCATATGCATGTTCAGCCAACAGATGAAGTCTAAGGTACAACAAAATTAGCTGATAGTACAAGAGATTGATGACCAGTACAATGAGCAAAGTTCCAGGAGGGAACATAACATATAAAAAGCATAGTAGTACAATAATAAGGTTTTACTGGCAGTACAACAATTCCATACATAGTACAGTGAACCAACAGATCAGGTATAGTACAAGCTATTTGTACTTTGCTTAAACAGCTATAAGTAGGTGGGACATAACATAATCAAATACAAACACAACATCAAAGAGGAAACATTCAGATGAATCTGGGATCTCAAAACATCATTGAGTGCAGCGTTGATGATGATCACATTCCGTAAATCAACCGGAGTTTGACTTTTCCGGTCAAACACATGTTGTGTGGTGCTTCAATCCTCATCAACACTGCACTCAATCATGTTTTTGGTTCTCGTGAATAATGTCAGTGTGAACGGCAAATGCGATATCAGAAAAGAGACTATATAGCTCTGCAGTTGGTATTTCTCAAACCTATTTTTCCTTTTGCTTTCATTTCACCTTTTCTAGAACCTCTCGGCACAATTATACTATAGAATCTGAGCCTTACAGTTCTAACCAGTTTCAGTGCTGGTTTCCCAAACAACATTAAAAATTTGGGATCATATATTCTACTACCTCCGTCCTAAAATTAATGGTAAAAAAATATTCAAAGAGGTAGTAATTTCTAAAGAACCAAGTGTTCACTGTATCATGGTTTATACAAAATTCAGGTCATTCAAAACTCACGTCCTTGAATATCTCAGGTAGGTCAGAAACTTAACTTTCAACAGTTAACAGTTAACCGGGTGCTGCATTGCATGAGAAAGAAAATTAATAGGGACAGCACCTGAAAACAAATCGTAAATATAGTACATGCTTAGGTCTTAACATTTACCCTAACTATAATTTTTTTCGCTAGTACCTAACAAAATTGGAAGTTCACTGTCATATATGATAAATAGGACTGTATTTTTCCTGTTTTTGGTACATACCATGTATGAGAGTACACATAAGAACACTAAGTATACAAAAATGGAACGAATGTATCATGCACCAATCTCTTGGGCGCCTCTTATTTTTTCAAAAAGCAGCTATATTACACTTTATTATCTAATTATTAACTTTTGGGCTTAAAAAAAAAACAAACAAACCAAAAACCAAAAACAAAAACTGGGGGCACCTTTATTAAGGGGCCATGAGTCCCTCTATTGTGTAAGCTAGAGAATCAGCCCAGTCAACCTTGAATAACAAAGTTTGCAATGTGTGCATCACGTCGTAATCTGGGTCAAGCTTCCGTTGCCAACTCTACATGGAAGAAAAATGAAAACAGAGCATCTTCAGAATTTGAAGAGTTAAATAATTAGCTTATCTACAACATGCAAACTCTATAACAGTAACTTGGCACTATTTCTGCAGAAATCCAGAAAGGAACTAAGCCCACGATAACTTGCAGCACTTTCAAATAAAATGCAACAAAAAACAGCAATCTTTTGTAAACTTGAATATTCAACAACAATATGTCAAACAGCTGCATTATTTCAATTCAGATTAAGCAAACATTTATGGGTTATTTCTTTATACTCCCTCAGATAAATGTCACACTTTCCATTTTGGTCCGTCTCAAAACAAATGTCGCATTTCTAAATCATGAAAGAGTCTTAGTGCAATTTTACCATTGTACATGCAATGTACAATTAAGTAAAGCACATTGCTTACAAAAGTTGGGAAGTCAACTGCGAACTTTATTTTGGGACGGAGGGAATAGTAAACAAACTATGTGTGCGCGCGTATGACACACACACAATTTTCATTAGGTACTACGACATAGACATACGTAAGAAAAACTATCCACATACGCTATAAGAAATGATACAACTTGCAAAGATGGCATGAAAGTACCTCTAAAACCAAAGTGGTTACCATCACAGTGCACACATTGCCGTCAATATTAACTCTATGGCGCCTCACGTGTTCGAGCAATTGCTGCATGCACTCAGCAGGATGGATCAAATCACCTTCAGCAGAACTCCATAACGTAAAGGCTTTCTCCACTTCCTGTTAAACAAAATATTCTTTTAAGAAACTAGATCTACTCAGAAGAGTTTGAGTAACCTACATATAATGAACATTTTGCTATGAAATCCAGACTGCAACACATTGACACAAAACTGAATTAGATGCAAGCTCAAGTGCTCAACCTGAATCCCCTAAAACAGTAACCTCATAAGGCATTTTATAATGACTACATAAACAGAAACAATTACTTGATTTTTGACATGTTAGAAGGGTTGGGTATGGTTTGGACCTACACGTTGGATAAATAGAATAAATGAGTTGCTGCCTCATGTTCCAGCCAGCAATTTACGGTTGTCAGTCCAAGATTTTATCATGTTGTGCACATCTTCAATCTGTAATAGAAAAACTAGCTCTTACACCGATGCTTGCTGTAATCGACCAAATAACCATGACTACCTTGATTTCATCGCTAAATGAAGATGAGAAACTTATTAGAAGTTTATGTCATTTTTCACTCATTATACTTTTTCCCAACGTCATATTCTTATTTCATACTCCCTCCGTCCCACCTTATACTACAAGAACTTCCCTTCTGGGTGTCCCGCTCAGTACTTCAAAATATCAAAAAGGAAAGTTCATAATACTTCTTTATTTAATGGGTCCCACATATCATACTCACAACAACTACCCACTTACTATTTCCTACCCCACTTTCCAAACTCACAACACCTTACCCCACTATCTATATTAATACTGCGTCCCAAAATGAATGACCGAATTTGCTCTTGATCAAGAGCAAATTCAGTCATTCATTTTGGGACACGAGGTAGTAATAAACACAAATTATTTTGAAATTTAAGCCGGGACAGTGGGAGTATATATTTATTACCTAGTCCCTTAATCTATTTTACTTGTTAACTCTTGTAAGTAAAAAATAGGGGTGGCAAATCGACATCACTCTCATTTGTGGCTAAAGTAAAAGAATAGCCTAACATAAAAAATGACAACTGAAACCCATAAGATGAAGGGGCCACTCGGAGTGGGAATGATTTAGCTTGAGCAACTGAATCCACCCTAGCAAGAAACTGTAGGTCCCCCAAGCATAAAAGATATATTGAAACTAAGGGTGCATTCATCACGATAGGGAATGGAAAATAGCTGCATCACCTGAATGAAAGCGCCAGGGTGGGGGCAGTTTTGTTGCTTAGAGAACTTTAGCGTGCACTCAGCAGCAGTGCGCCCATCTTGAAGGGCCACAGCTTTAAAGAACTCAAGCAGATTAACTCGATCCTTCTTCGAAAGTTCAGCAGTCATGCCTACGTCAAGGAAAACAACATGGGGCTTAGACTTAAACAGCCCTTTTGGGGAAGCCTTGCGTGGCGATACCCTAACAAGAATATTTCCTGGATGCATGTCTGCATGGATAAAATTATCTACCTGGAAATAAGAAGTAATCAGTGAAAAAAGTTCAATAATATACACTTGACATCTCCAACAAAGAGGAAAACAGCAGACGGTAGACAACTTATGAGCTTACAGTTTTAACATTAAACATAATGAACAAAAAGGACCAGTGCCAGTCCACTATCAACTATCAAGTCATTTTCAGGATGATATGATCATAATTACCTAAGCTATCCATAGCTTATCAGATTCAAACCCTGAATCAAAGAAAGAAAAGTGGATGGAAATGCCACTGGGGAATATCATACCAGAATTGCCTAAACCATCCATAGCTTATGAAATTTGAAGCTTCATAAATTTGTTGGGTTTTAGTTCATAACCTAGTTTATGACTGTTCTAATCCCACCGATGGAGGTTAATTTTCAAGTGGTGGTTGTTTCTGCATAGATAGAAATGGCTTTGAAGTTCGCCACTTCCCTTCCACCACCACCACCAACAACAACAACAACAACAACAACAGAAATTCTCTCACATATGTGCACAGAGTAAAGCACTTTGCCAGGTTAACATTAAAATGCAGGAAAACAGTTAATCGTACATACAAGTGCAGAAAATTATGAGAGCATAGATAGGGAAAAGGTAAAGAAAGATAAGAAACTGATTCCAACACAAGGTCTGACATAGGTTACCAGGAGCATCTTTAGAAGTGCATGAGTTCCTAGGTGAGCCAGGCCACTTTTAATACCGCCATGTCCTTCTAGCTCATCAACGTAGTGAGAAACACTTTCACCATGCTCATAAGTTTCAACTAAAACAGCTGGATGCACCAAAGGGTAGAGTGGTTTTGGGAATGAAACATCCTTCCATCTACGAAAATTGTAAATAAAACGACTTAAATGAGCTGCCTCCCTGGCAAGATCAACTTGGGACATCATGAAGACAGCAAATTGTTGTACGCTTTCATCCAGTCTCAACCATTTCAATGTGGGGACGAACTTTGATATTTTTGCAACTATATTGATCAGTGTGAAATCCCTTCTTATTGATTCGCTCACACCAGGATGTCTAACCTTAACTGCAACAAGAACCGGCTTGATTCGTTGTCCAGGATATCGGAATTTCAAAGTAGCTCTATGAACTTGAGCGATACTTCCAGATGCCACAGGTTCCTCCTCAAACTTTTCGAAAATCTCAGGCAACTTGCGACCAAATGCCTTTTCGATGGCTCTTTTCGTATATGAAAAGCTATGTGCTGGTGCTTTTGTTTGAAGCTTCGCAAGCTCAGTACAAAGATCACTGGGGAAAAGATCTGGCCTCGTCGCTGCCCATTGACCCCACTTAATAAATGCGGGCCCCGCTTTTTCTAGTGTAAAATGAACAACATGAAGCCATGACTTTCTAAACTCAAATCCAAGAGAATCCGCAAAAGGAGCCATAGCTATACATGGTGTAAATAAAATTGATAGATATACTGCTCTAAAAAACAAGATCAAACCCTCTAAAAGTGAGAACAAAAATGAGGTGATATAGATACGCCCATCCTGTGCACGCGTATAAAGAGTATCTGATACTGGAAAGCTCTCTGCCAGTGCTATTGTTCTTTGTGTCCAGGCCAGCTCGCCAATAATAAAAGCAAAAATACTTGGAGCTACTAGGTGTGATCGAGTCAAAGCAAGGCTCACTGCACAAGCCAATCTACTAACGGGAGGTAGTATAGGTCCACTGTAAGAACAAAATTGAGAGACTGTTCTCCAGGCAATTATGGCATGGCGTGAAACTTTACTACTAGCTGAACTGATGTAAAACTTCCTAAGATCTCTATACTTCCACAAGCTCCCTTTTGCTTCCAGTAACTTATGTGAAGCAAGTCCGTTGCTACAAAACCTGTATTGTGTATAAAATCTGGATAGTGAATAGGGGAGCCCGAGGGCAGATGGTGTCCCATGGTAATGCCCTTTATAAGAGCTAATCTTTGGGCCTGAGAGAAGGAAATGTGCAACCCCTCTAACGTTGCCGAATGCCAAAAACCTGCATTTAATATACACCAATAATTATCTTATGCCAACTTCATAAAACAGATTAATCACAAGATTCGGATGAGAAAAAGATGGCAAGTGGGGTATTATTCTAGCATGGCTTAAGCGTTGAAGGAAAAAAAGTGCAACCATACAATTTTTTTGCATCCAAGATATTAAATTGGTTATACGAGACATTTGGTCGGGGCACAAATTACTAGCATTCACAAACTAATAACTCTCTACTCAGGCACAAACAGAAGCAAAAATTGGCAACAGCAACAAGGCATTCAGGCTATTCAAATTGATAAACCACACCCTTATTCACATTAATTTCAATACTTCTTTATCGAAATAATCAAAAATTAATCGAGTGATTGTAAATTTTACAAGAGATAACAAAAAAGAAAATGGCATGAAGTAACGGAACGAGAAAATAGTTGGAGGTACCGCACCTTGAGAGTGCCATGGAAATCAGGAGGTAATTGGTCGACAGTGCGTAGATGACGGATGAGATTGATATACATGTTCTTCTACGGACAAAGAATCATCGTCGTCAATAGTAGCCCTAGTCAAACAAACCTAGGTTCGAATGACCTATCGTTGGGTAAAGACCGAAGGTTGGTTACCGGCGGGTGGTGGTTGGAGGAGAAAAGTTACTCTAACGCCGGCGAGTTAGGTGGTGCGGCTACGGATCTCAGCTCAACAGGTTTGAACGGAGGAAGTCAGGTAATACATGTCAGTCGGATCGAATTTGCACTGCTTAGTTAAATGTATTACAGCGTGATTCGCTTTAATTTTGACTTTTTCGGCCCATTACTGCCTTCCGCACCCATATAGTTCAATCTGGCCACGAGGCCCACGGGTCTGTTCAGAAGTTCATCTCTTTTTTTTTTTTATTCCCAAGTTCCCAGCTTCGCCGGATTTACCGTTGCTCGGCCCAGCTTGGTTGGACTAGTCATGGGCCACCAGCCTTTGGCCCCTCATTTGACTGGCGGCCGTAAATCGCGGGATGTGCCCGAGATGGTCAGGGTAGCAACGCCCCTTATACTGATGCGGGACGAAGATATGACTATTTCAAACATTATAATTATATTGGTATTATATTATTAATTAGGATTTAATTTGTATTTTTACTTCGTATTTTTAGTTTTATTTTCGTCATTAATTTTGGTAGGATAATTTTAGTGGATTCTAAGTTAGATTTTGAGTTGATTTACTAGTTTTTAAGTCATATTAGGTTACTATATAGGTTATGAGTAATTTTAACTTTTTTTCAAGTCTTATGGGCACTATAAAATAAGCCTAATTATGTAATCCGAAAATTAGTTGATTATTATTGAATTTTGATTGCTTTGCAATTTTGGGGTTTTTACCTTGAAGCCTTTTTGGCTTGTTTGAAGATTTCTTTTAATTCTTCGTTTTGTTTCAAGAATTCTTTAGGGTTTCCTTAGGGGTTGATTTTCCGCTGCGATTCTACGACGATTGTTCAAAGTCGTCATAGACTTTACTCTTATTGTAGCATCACGGTACATCATATACTCCTAGCCCAAAGGGAGCTTTCTCCAAGACATTATGGTTGCTCGTGCCAAGGTTCGAACTCCCCACCCTTGGGTTGCAAGCCCAGCAATGTTGCCTCCTTCACCAACTCAGCTATGCCCCAGGGGGCAAGTTCATCTCCTTCTTCTTATGACTTTTAATTGACAAAGACAACCCGTCTCATAGCAGAGACGAGTCATTTTTGACTCATGCCCCGGATCCATGACCTACAGGCAATTTTTTTTTAAAATTATATATATATATATATATATATATATATATATATATATATATATATATATATATATTTGTTTTTTTTTTTTCGGTTTGTCAAAAGTAATAGTTACTATAATTAAATGTAACAAACGTGATATTTATATGTAAAAGTTTGTATACATAAAAGTAATACATATATACAGAAAACTAACAGTGTTTTTTTTTATTGTTTTCTTCGTTTGCCAAAAGTAATACTCTCTCCGTCCCAGAAAGATAGTCCACCTTTTTTCGTTGTTACTACGAGGGAACTTTGAGCATTTATAAATGCTACTTATAATTATGTTAATGTGAATTTAAAAATTGATATTAATAGTATTTATAATGGTGTATCAAGAACAATTTCAAAAATTTCATTAGAATAATTAAAAGTAGCCTTAATTATTACTCAAAGTTCCTTCGTAAAACCCATGAAAATTGGGGGACTATCATTCTGGGACAGAGTGAGTACTTATTACAACTAAAATGTAACGAATGTGTCACTTATAAGTAACAGTGTTTATACATAATTGTAACACATATGTATAGAAAAGTAATAATTCAACTATTTACACTTTAGAACTAAAAACACTTGTATTAGTAACATTGTAGAAATAAGAAAGTAACAATTTTTATAAACGAATGTTACATTTTACTTGTATAATAACATTGTAAAACAGTTACGTTTACTTGTATAATAGTATATCAATATGTTTTCAAATAATAAGTTACATGGGTTCAATTTATCATGATACATGTAAAAGTATTACATTATACATGAAAAAGTATTAAATTATCTATATAAATCTGTTACAATTTCATCTACTAAAGTGTTACATTTACTTGTACAAATAATTACATTCATGTATATAAGTTGTTATTTTTCAAATGTTGCTTTCTTTTAAAAAATAAAATCAAAATACTCAAAAATAAAAAATATTCTAGAAAAACACTATTACATTTCAGTATAACGATAATTAAATTTAGTTATTGTTAGTGTTACACGTATTTATAGTTAGTATTACAGTTGAAAGATGAGTAAAATAAGCAATTTTTTTTTTTTGTAAAACTGGTGTTACGTTTACTTATAAACAATGTTACTTTATAAGTAACACATTTGTTACATTTAGATGTACTAAGTATTACTTTTGGCAAACGAAAAAAACAGTCAAAAAAAAAAAAAAAACGGGGAAAAAAACAATTTTTTTTCTTGGGAAAAAAAAGGCCAATGGGTCGCTGTCACGTGGCAGATTTTGAGTGGAACATGGGTTGGGATCCTACGCTTCGCGGAGAATGTTGTACACGGGTCATGGATCGACCCGTCTCTTTTATGAGACGGATCTAGATGTTTTCACAAGAGACCACCTCATTGACAAATTGCACCTGAGCATGTCAATAAATTAACTACCCACCTTAACAAAGATAAATTGTTTCTTCTTTCCCTTTTAGACCATGTTTAATGGTGAACCAATTTTGGTTCACCAAGAGCCAGTGTGAATCAAATTTGGTTTATGCCAATGAGTGGTGAATGAATATTCGTTCATGGCCATGAACGAAATTTCCATTCATGAATGAATGAATCCGTGAACGAAAATTGGTTCGAGTTATATGTGTATTTTGTCATTTTCAAAATTATATTATTTAATATAAATATTAAAAATGTTTATAATTTCTTTTTCTCTATAAATAGAGTCTAATTTTGTAATATTTGATAAAAAAAATAATAATAATATTTTACTATTTAAAATGAATAAAAAATTTATTGTATTTATTTTACATAATTTTAATATTTTATATATTTAAGTTTTTTCTTGCGCCAAACAACGCCGTTTGTGTCAAAATATCAAAAAACGTTTGAGTCAAAAGTAAATCCACCGGAAAATTCACACGTCAGAAATAGTATCGCCGAATACATAACATGCAACCGGAATGGTCAAAGGAAAGCTACACACTTTAGTCAGGAATTCTTGACATTATCGGGCTGGAACAACAAAAAGCCGTGGTCAATTTTTGGATGAAAGTAAAGACCTTGATAGAGAGAAAAATGAATTCATTAAACTCAAGTTCTTTCTTTAGCCTAATTTTCGATTAGAAGATTTAGCTTGTATGAATCGCTATTGGTTTGATACCAGTAATGGTAGACTCTCAAATCAGACTTAATTGAGCATATATATGCAAAGAAAACTCTTGATATCGTATGCATCATTTAGTTTATTATCGTTGTTGTTTTTTATTTGTTTGTGTGAGATCGTATGCATCATTTTATTTATCACAATTATTGATTTTTATTCGTTTGTGTGTTGTATTTTTTTCCATGTGTGTAATGCTTTAAATATCGTAATTTGACGTTTATTAATTTTCAAAGTTATACAATTAAGTAAAATAATAAAATAAATGATTTTTTATTTATTTTTAATGACGTTAATTAAAAAAAGATTATAATTTTATAACATCAAATTACTAATTAAAAATATATATGTGAATGAAAATCCATTTACCACTACAGAATGTAAGCTGGCGTGAACGAAATTTCGTTCACAGGCTAGTTTCGTTCACGTGGTGAACGAAAAATTCGTTAACCATTGTGCATGCTCTTACAAGCGAGTTCCAAACTTTGCACCTCATTGATGAAAGCCAATAACTTATATTCTGTGAGCTAAATTTTATTGGTATTTGACATAAATTAAATTTTAATTATGCATCATATGTAATGACGAGATGGTAAAATCATCCTCCACATCGCAAATGCGGTACCAAAAAAAAAACTCTATCCATCAATAAATGAATGCTCATTTCAAAAAAAAAAAAAAAAATGTCTCAAAATGGATGTGTTTTTTATTTAAAAATTTCAATTCAATTCTTTTCACTAATCACTTTTTACTTGTAAAACAAAATTGATAGCACAAATATTTATGCATCCTTACCATTCTATTGTACAAACATTTTCAAAATCCTTAAATAGTTACAATAACTGAGGGAGTACTATTTTTTATTCATCCCAAAAATATTTTAATTTGATGTAGCTCACACTATTTGCGTTTACTAGGGAGAAAATATTAATGTAATTAGTTTGTTGTAAAATGTTTTACATAAAAATAACACTCTTTAAGTGAGGTAACCTAAAAATGAATATTCATTTTTCTAATAATTAATAACCACATTGATAAATAACAATGGATGACATGAACATTCTTACAAAATCCAAACCAAGTTAGAAAAGCTATTTTTTATAATTCATTTGAATACTCCTTCCATCCAGCTATTTTGGACACATATACTCCATCTGCCTCAGAAAGATAGTCCCATTTTAACTTTTAATGGTTAACAAAAATAAATTTTGACTAGACATTGGTGTCAATTTAATAATCACACTGAAATTCTAAAACCCGTTATTGATAAATCACATAATGATTTATCAATTACAAATTTTAGAATTTTAATATTTTTTTAAATGGTTTTTTTTTTAATTAATCAATGCCTTAAAGCTATTACGTAATGCCATGAAGGCTATAAGTTGGCCTATAAATAGGCTACCACAAATTTCCCTCTAACGAGATTCGAACTCGAGACCTCCACATGGGAAGCTAACACCGGATACCGCTTGGCCAGAAGGCCTTAGGTAAAACTTGCTTAAAATTTATTTTTATTGACCATAAAAAGTCAAAATGAGACTATCTTTTTGAGACAGAGAGAATATTAAGAAAAATGTATGTGGAATAAATACAATAAGTATGAAAAGTAAGATGAAGAAATGTAAGTGATGAAATAGGAAAGTGAATAATTGTTTTAAGTATGTAAATGATACTTCCCCAAAATATCTTTCATCTGATTCAATCACACCAGACTGCATATTTAATCACGCAATCGCACGTGGCATAGATTGGTTTGGATACTCTTATGTCTCCCATGATATTACCCTCATGCCAAAGACTGAGAGCCGAAAACCACTTTTGATTGAGTTTACAATGTGGTTTTGATTTAAGGTACGTATTTGATTCAAGTCTATATACCCATGCCCTGACTTTGCTAGGCACAAACTCAAACTGAAGACTTTGAGTCGAAACCACTCCTAAATACTCCACGTACATTAGTTTTATTCAAGGTATTTGATCTGAGTGCACGTAAAATATATCCATAGTCTTACTTTGCTAGCCATAATTTGAAATGTCTCATTTGGGTGTGACATCATCACCATCCTTATGTAGTAAATAAAAGTTTTTTTTTTTTTTTTTCTATAAATCAAAATTGAAAGCGTAAACCTTGTTTGGATGAAGAAAAATGAATAAATATAAAGTCAACAAAAAAATCATAAAAATTGATTCACAAAATGATGTGTCTTGATTTTATTGGTAGTGTGACGTGTCTACAGTCGACGCGTCCTTTTGTGTCTTTTTTGGGCAAGACAAGTATACTCATCAAACCTTGGCAGATGGGGTAACTGAAAGTAGAAATCAAAAGCAAAACCCCAAAACAAAGGATGGTTTATCTAACTTTAGAAATAAAAAGGGGTAAAGAATGAGCATTAAAAGAAAACACAAGGGGATAATTCCAACAACTGCGAACAAAATTGGAAAGTGTGTTTTCAAAGTCTGTCCGGCGAGATCATGTCAGTCGCCGAACGTCACAGTTGTCACTCGGAAGGGATGGAGATTTGGGGATTGTGTCCATTCTGGAACGACTTCTTCTTCGTCAACGCAAAATCTTCAATCTCAGAGCCAAAATCACCAGAACGGCGTCGGATTAGACGGTCAGCCTCCAAGGTATTGTTTCAATTTAAGAACAAGCATATTTACTGATGAAATGCTTGGTACATATTTTATCAAAAACAAAGGGGGTCGAAATAGACAAAAAACAATATTTTTTTGTGTATTTTAAAAAAATTTAAAAGTACTAAAATGACATTTCCTAAAAGTCAAGGGGGTCGACCCCCTTCTTCTACATGGCTTCATCAGTGACTACCATTATAATACTTGCTCAAGTAGCATTCAACATAATTGTTGTTCATGGTCTCATCTTGATCCATGTAAGTTGGAATCCAAAATCTAACAAATGAGCTTTGTGACTCAATATAATTGTTGTTCAGAGTAGTATTGGGGTCAGATCAACTAAAATGAAGCATATTTCAATATGAAACATCATATATGTCAGACCTCCAAAATTGTGTTTTCAATGTGTTCAGTAGATGCTCTTGGCATTTGTAGGTGTTTTTCTCCCCTTTGTTTCCTGTTGTTCTTGAGATGGAACACTAAGCTTCACAGAGATTGTTATGTCTTTTGTTCATCATGAAAACATTCTACCCCGTATAGTTTAGATTATTACTTTGTATTTGATGATTCTGAGTGAATATTTATGTGCGGAGAAATGATCTATGAGGTAACCAATACAATGTTCTCATACTTGAAAATTTGTGACAAGTACATTGTAGAACTTCTGCTGCTTAGAAGTTTGGTTAGTTTAAATTCTTGGATTAGTTAGTTACAACGTTTGTGCTCGGTGCCTTGGCTGGGTTTCTATTTGATGGTATTATAAGAGATCAATTATTGTATGTGTTGCAGTTTACATATCTGAAATAATGTTTCGTTCTTATTTCAGTTTGATGAGCAAAAGGATCCAAGTACTTATTGAGAAAATTTTGCGAGTAGTTTTCTTGGACACAGAGCAGACTACTCCTGTAAGTGGAAAACAGTTTCATAATATATATACTCCTGTAGGTCTTATTTCAGAGGGCATTGGTTGCAAGGGCGTAATCGATCATGAAAACTTTAGGAGTTAACATTAATATTATCATCCACAAGTGCTTCACTCGTACGCAAAATTTTCTAAATAATCCATTTCTAATACCCAATTTTCTTTTTTACCTTAGTTTTTGTCCTTCTAAATTGCTAATAACATCAATACAAAACGCATGCATTGTTTGGTTCACTGGTTCTAGTGTCCTTGGTTTATTCTGCTTAATTAACTTTTCTCTTTATCTGCATCAGAAATAAAGGAGGGAGAAATATCTTGCTCGACAGCAGGACCTGAGGCTGTAGACTCAGTATAATAAAGCACTCTGCTTCTGTTGTAAGTGCTTTTCTTTTCCCTGAAAGTAGATCTTTGTTCATATTCACCTTGCATTTCATGCATTTTTTTTGAGGGATGAAATAGGGTAAATTCTTATGATTCCAATCTTGTTGCAAGTAAAACCATTACAGATTGATTTTTACCTATTTCCACACTGCATTTTTTATTCATTGCATTGTCTTGACGATTAGGACATACGAACATGATCCCTATGGTTTAATTACCTTAAAGTTATGGCTTACTGACAAGGCTTAGGTATCATAATCTTTCCCGGGAAACAATTTGATTTAAGGTTGCTGGAATTTGTATTAGCTTTCAAACGAAAATTCATACAATAAATTAACCTAAAACTCCCAAACACATTCTATAGAATAGAAGAAGGAAGCTAATACTCTTGCAATCTATCCCAAACAAATTCTGTTAATCAAAATTTTTCCTTCCCTCAAGAACCTTCTCATCTTCCTCCAAGATTGCTGTTTGGGTCGGGTGGGGGGGGGGGGGAATTATAACTTTCCTTTGTTCTTGTTAGAGTCGGTGGCGGACAATTTCTTTGTTAGGCCAAACTTTAACCAAGAGATTCTATAATATGATATGTAAATCATTTCGCATAATCAAAATTGATTGTGATAGAATGTTGTCATTGGAATTTAGAGCGCTAATACCAATTCCATATTCTATACTGAAAACTAAAAGAACTTTGGTTCAGATAGCAGAACTAGTATGAATAAAGAATCTTTTTTTATTAAACCTATGAATCAGAAAATGAAGAACAAGAGGAAAACGAAGAAGAGTTTTTAACCTAAATTTTCCAAACACATACTGTACAATAAAAGCATGAATGCTAATCCCAAATTTATCATTGAAACACTCGCAATCAATTCCTCAGTTAACCAATTAACAAGCTGGTAAATGTGGCCAAACAAATCATTAGAAGCACAAATCTTAGTAAAAACCTCTCATAGATTATCAGGCAATTGGAAGCTCTGGGAACCAAATATGTGATGAGTAGATCCATTTTGCACAAAGACAGCCACACCACATTTGCTGCTGTTGAAACCTTCCCATAGGGAGAAATTGACAGTCCCGGTTACAGTTTTCTTGGGAGCAATGTCTTTAACAGAGCAGAGCTTCTCGAGTTTCCTAACAACGTAATCATTGGCAATGACTCGCCCTTTGTTCTCCCCCTTTTGGCAGTCTGTTACCAAACTGCTCTCGTAAAGAGCCACCGTGATATCCGCACCATTTCCGTCCACCTTTGACTTTAAGGCTCCTGTTAGAGATACTTGCAACGACTCTGGTGTAGGTCTCTGGAATGTTGCCTGTCATAAAGAGAGCAGCCCCAATCAATTAGTATTAGTTTTCTGAAATGGGGGTAAATTTGATTTGTTTTGGTGTTTTTTTTTTCAAAGCATATTCCCTCCGTCCTATAACATATGACCCATTTTGCCATTTTGGGTGTCCCTTTTTCTTAAAGTGGAAATTTTATACTCCCTCTGTCCCTAAATGAGTGTCCAAATTTCATTTTAAGGGACACTGAAAATCTCAACTTTTTGAACAATTTGGTAACAACGATTCATATATAATCTTGTAATCTCCTTTCCAAACCTTTAGTTTTGCACGTATAAAGAAACCGGTGAAAAAAATTTCGAAAAAAAACATTTAGGGAGAAAGTTATGTTAAAAAAGACACTCATTTAGGGACAATGATTTCTTGAAAATGGACACTCATTTAGGGACAGAGGGAGTATTACTTCTTTACTCATGGGGCTCACTGCCATCCTCACAACAATTTTCCACTCACTATTCCCTACCCCACTTTTTCTATCCTTCATACTCGCAACATCTACTTTTAAAACAGTTTTCCTAGTATAATTCTTGTTCCTAAAATAAAATGAATCATTTGTTATGTATGGGATGTAGGGAGTATAGATATCTTTGGTCTTGGAAAAACATTTGTCAGAGAAAGATGTTAGATGTATGAACAAAGGAGATGCTCTTTAAAGGTTCATTCATGACATGACATGAATTTCTTAGTGTCAAAGTAAAGAACATGCCTTGAATCAATGAGAACTACTTTCCAACTGTTTTACGCACTTGGGAAAGGAAAAACAAGAAATGGTTAGAGAGTCATATTGCAAAGTGTTTGTTTTAAGTTTGTCCATCCACGTTGTTGTAGATCTAGCTCACCAAACTAAAAGTCAGGTTAGATATCCCTTTCTTCCCATCTAAAACAGTTCAGTTTTATATTCCTTATCAAAATGTTCAATTATTGAGAAATACTACTCAGATTTGGTATTGGTGCTAAATTTGCTACTATGTCTTTGGCCAAAATTTGGCAAAGTCAGGCTCTTTTTGTACCGGACGGTAAGGATTGTTTGAAGTAAATGTGGACCTGACAAATTTCTTCAATCTACACCACCTAATGAAAATAAAGAGACGAAGTTGGTCAAATCTTGCCTTCTAGGAAGCCAATTTACTCTTTTGATTCCAATCTAATGACTTGGAATTGATGTGTCAACCATACCCTTATGAGCATTTTTAATTGTCGCTAAATCTACAATTATGTTAGATCTTAATCTTGTGTATATTTTCATAGTGTTTACAGCAATGAAACAACACAGATATTATATATATTCACCAGAACAAATGAACATATTATTTTGTCACACTGGATGGATATAAATATAATAATATAGGCTAACCTGGAACGTGGGGGAAGGAAATCTAGGTGCGGAAGCAATGGCTTGCAAGAAAGCATCCTGATCATTCCCAACGCACTGGGCCTGTCCTTGAACCACAACTTGTGGTGTAAACATGGTGTCAAGATTAAAGGCCTCAACATATCCCTTTTGCCTGACCGTCCATTGGCTTGATCCAAATGGATCCTTCCAGCCCATGTAATCCCAGTAATCAACGTGGTAGGCCAACAATATCACCGGCACCTCCAGGTTAAAATCTCCCCTCCCTAGCCTCGAGAACAGCAGCTCCGCCTCCGGTGATGTGGCGCATCCCTGGGAGGAGAATAGCTCCACCACGACTGATCCGCCGCGCTTTTGCTCCTCGACGGAGAGATCGGCGGTGGCGTTGTCGTTGGAATTGGTGGCGTTGCCGGAGGAGGAGGATGAGTAGCGTTTACCGAAGCAGGCCAAGAGACCACGCCCCATTTCGACGGGTGGTCTCAACCGGTGGGAAAGAGACTGTTGGGATTGAGATTAGATTTGAATTTGAAAGCAACCGATTTATTTTTCTGGGTTGAAATGAGAGATATTGAAGAATTGGAAATGAGAAGACGGGGGAGGGAATCTGGAAAATGTTAGAAGGGAGGTGGAGGGTGGTGAAGAGAGAAAGGTGGCCAAGGCAATGAATGGCTTGTAATTGTATACATCTAGCTCTATTTGTAGCATATCATTGACGTAGTGCGCATGTTTTTTTTTTTTTTTTTGTTTTTTTTTACGGTTAGTAATTGTGATTCTCAAAAATAATCTTATTTCATATATTTTTTTTTTTTTTAACCATACCTCTGTTTCATGTCATTCGAAACTTATTTCCTTTTTCGTCTGTTCTACGTGACTTGAGACTGCCTAAAATGGTAAAGAATCTTTACTATTCTTCTCACTCATTCTCTCTCCTACTTTACTTTTACACTCACAACACCAATCAACTTACTATTCTTCCCAATCATTCTTTCTCTTATTTAATTTTTCATACTCACAATCACCTCCTCCCACTATTTCTCTCTCTTACTTTTTTTAATTTGTGTGCCAAAATTTTTGGTTTCAAATCACATAAAACGGAGGGAGTATAAGTATAATACTACTAGTACTCAATTTGTAAAATATTATTTTTAATATACTAAAATAAAAGAAGGTGAAATAAAGAGAGTATTTTATCAGCTTTAAGGAAAGTAGGTGACACGTAGTTGTTTAGATGGGTGAATGATTTGGTGGGTTTGGTTTTTTGTCGGTCACCCATTTGTCCGCTTAGAAATGTGACCGCACCGCAACATATATCTTGGTTCCCTTTTTTCTTCTTTTTCTTTAGAGCATCTCCAATGAGAACACCAAATTTGGTGAACACCAAATTTGGTGTAAGTTTTACACCAAATGTTACACTAAATAAAAATCTTCTTCAATGTATCACATTATTTTTCACACTAAAAATGAATATTCTCTATCCACCTCATTTTTTCACTAACACTCATTGTTACACAAACAATACTTGAAGTCTATGATTTTACATATAAACCCCTCTCTTTTAATTGAGATGATATAATATTATGTTTTTATAATTATTTTTATGCATTGTACTTTTATAAATATATTATATAATTTATTAACATATAAGTTAATTAACATAATTTACAATGTGTGAGTTTTTAAAATTTAGAGGGACTAAATGTGACAAGTGAAACTATTACACCAAATTTGGTGTAAAATATAATGTCCATTGGAGGGATGAATAGTGGGCATTTTAGTGTTATAGTGTGAAATATAGTGTCCATTGGAGATGCCCTTAATGTTAATGGACTTGTTACCAAGTGCCAACACTGTTTGGTTTAAAGAAAACCCTTTAAACCCATACTGCCATTCATTTATTTCTCCAATTTTATTAATACTCCCTCCGTCTCAAAATATATGTCGTTTTGGGAGTAAAATTTTGTCTCAAAATATTTGTCGTTTCACTATTTTCAAAGCTTTTTTATTGCTCTATACCAATTATACCCTTAATAATGATAGTGAACTATCTCTTACCTAACCATTTAATTACCTAGGTAGTTGAATTACTTTAGGGGTATTTGGGTCTTCTTCACATGCATTAATGGTATTTCTTAATATGTGTGAAACACTCCAAAACGACATATAATTTGAGACGGAGGGAGTATTATTTAAATGAAAACTTTAGTCTATACTCACTCTGTTTCAGAATGATAGTCCCTTATTTTTATGGGTTTTATGAAGGAAATTTGAGTAATAATTAAAGCTGCTTTTAATTATTTTAATAAAAATTTTGAAATTGTTCTTGATACACCATTTTAAATACTATTAATATCAATTTTTAGATTCACATTAACATAATTATAAGTAGCATTTATAACTGCTCAAAGTTTCATTATTACTACAATAAAAAAAAAGGAGGACTATCTTTCTTGGACGGAGGAAGTATTATCCAATTAAATATTATTAAATCATAAAAATATTAGAAAAGCACACATCTTAATTAATGTAAGGCCCCAAAATCCCAAGCCCAAGTTTATTAGGCCTCTTAGCTTGGGTCTATATCATTTTGACCTCTTACATTTAAAGCCCAAAGTATTGGGCCTGATACATAGGCTATCATGTAACCACAGCCCATAGATCAACAACTCGAATTGCTATAATAACCTACCATCCCTTATCTCCTTGGCAGTGGCACAAAACACTTTGCCTCTTTTAAATGCCCTCCGGAAAAAAAAAAAAAAAAAAAAAAAACCCTTTCACAGATGTCAAAGAAAATAATGCTTAGAATAAAACGGGAATCCATTATGAGACAGAAAAAGTAAGAAACTAGAGTAGTAGACATTGCCAAAATGAACCAGAAGTGACCAAACCGGAGGACAAACTAGCGGAACTGGAGCCAGTGATCGGGACCGGCGGCTATGGGGTTCGGTTTAGGTTCACCTTCTTACTAGAACAGGACGGAACTGGAGCCAGTAATCGGGACCGGCGGTTCGGATTAGGTTCACCTTCTTACTAGAACTGGAGACAAGTTGGAACTTCTAATTGTCAAATTAAAAAAAAAAAAACTGACTTAACTGCATCTGTATAAAATAAACATAACAATTTTTTTGTTTTTTAAATAGAAAATGTCATGTTTTTAACATTTCAGTTAAAAAATTAACAGAATTTGTTTAAAGCGTAACATTTTCCGTTAATCATACTTTTTCCCTTCATTTTTTCCTGATAAATAACCAACATAATATGTTAGTTCAAAAGAAAAAAAAATGGAATCGAAAAGCGCCAAAATCGGCAACCAGTGTTGGTTGGTTAAGTTAGTTAAGGTTCCTCCAATCCGCGGAACCAGTTGGCCATGTCTACAAGAAAGATGATGGCCGAGTGGCCGACTTTTGAAGAGTAGTTGAATAGTACATGATTTGATCCCCACATTGTTCATTTAGAAGCTAATAGAAACCAATTCACACTTGGTGAAAAATGTTAGTTTCTGGTATACTCTCTACACCAGTCATTCTTCCAGCACCATCACTTTCATCTCCAAGGAAAATGGACGTCCGTAGAACCATACAAACTCCCGCTACCCTACTGACCAACACGTAACAAAATACAAATCGCCGTATCCACACAAAACAAGCACCAGCTGTCCAAGATAAACCTAAACCAGAAAAAAAGAAAAAAAAAAAAAAAGAAACATATTACCTTCCTACATTCTCCTATGCAGTATGCATTACCCTTATACCTGCATGTGATTCTTTCAACATAGTTCCCACTTTTCTTTGTTTGTATTACAATAGCCAATTTAGAAGATGCCACACCATCAAATTTTGAATCTTTGATGACCACATACAGCTCCCGTTACGTGGTCCGTTGATCTGTTTTATATTTTCACTTCAATTCCCCCTTTCCCAACTTCTTTATAACTAACTTTGTTAGCCCTCCTTCCTTTGCAGATCCACAACTTAACTTGAACATATCATTCTTCGCTTACTTGATTTGTTCTCTATTGTTATAACTAACTAGAACTACTGCAGATTCATATTCTGCGTTTAATTTTGAGTTAGCCATGTTAGAAGGAAAAGCTGTAGTTGGGGAGACGGACATGCTGCAGACCATGCAACAAGATGCACTTCATTTGGCAGCTAAAGCACTCGACTCCTTTGATGTCACCGAGGCCACTGACATTGCCCGATTCATTAAATTGGTAAATTGAACACTGAAATTTCTCATCATCTTTAGCTCACTGTTACGCTATGTGGCCTTGTCTAACACACACACACACACACACACACACACACACACACACACACTAGCAGATCAAAAAGTGCACACACGCATACGGCATACATATATGTATATGTAAAATGGGGCTTGGTGCAGGAATTTGACAATACTTACGGAGCTGGTTGGCAGTGCATTGTTGGGACAGACTTTGGGTCATTTGTAACCCATTGCTACGGCTCCTTCATCCATTTTCGTATTGGCAGTCTTGCCATTTTGCTCTTCAGGGGATCCACAGGCCCTGAAGTTAAAGTTGGAGCAGATCAGTTTGATGCTTTGGAGGTGGTCAAAGCGTGAATCGACCGTTTTATTTCAGTTTTTGTAGCAAAATTTGTTATCTAGACTAGAAACATTCTTCTGTGTGTTTTTCAATCATTTTAAAGCTTAGTTTTGCATTAGGATTTCACATTGTCTTTTGATTCAGCATTGAGAATGGAAGATAATGCAGACACGTTTTTTTTTTTTTTTTTCACAAGGAAAATAATAATTAAGCACACAAGGTCTTAAATTAAATCAAAATAAACAAAGAAATAAAAAGAAAACAATCACTACCTATTGTCATCCCAAACACAAATAATTCAAATACTTTCCAACCATATCATAAACCCTAATTATCCAGTATTTTCCTCCACCCTTTCTGCAACATTTTGGTGAAGTTTCTGTACAAACACTTTTGATCATCACGCAGTCGAACTCTGACCAACATCCATTGGTTCTTCGTCATTCGTGAGTTGACCAACATTAGCTGATTCTTCACCACTCTGGCGTTGACCAACATCAGCAGCTGCTTCTTCGCCATTCGAGAGTTGACCAACATTTGATGGTCCTTCCCCACAAGGTAGTTGACCAACATTCGACGGTCCTTCGCCATACGGGAGTTGACCAACACTAGATGGCCCTTCCCCATTGGGTAGTTGACCAAGATCCGCCGGTTTTTCACCATTCGGCAGTCTAACAATCACAAGCCCCAACTCTTCTCCCATGCGAAACGACCAAACCTGAATCGCGTCACCTTCCTTGAACCCATTCTTTTTAACCACATCATTCCATGGTCGGGCCAGAACATACATATAACTACAACCATTTAATTTGTTCATGTCCCACTGCCTCATCAAAATATCAATCTCTTCAAAGTTGGGTTGTATAAGCTTAACAAGTATCGCTGTCTTCCCACCATCCGATTCTTTCCTTTTTTGAAGATAAACCTTCTCCTCCTCAAACAAGAACTCTCCTATTTGGGAGAAGGGCATTGACAATCTCCCTTCAGCCTTTGTACAGTCCGTGGCAGTTAATCTCTTCGTTATCACCAATTTTACATCATTACCTCCCATCGAAATTATTCTACTCATGAACTCATCTAGCAACTCCCGGGGTGGATTCGAAATCTCAACTTTAGTACTCTTCTTATTCGTGCTCTTGCTCTTCTTATTCGTGCTCTTGCTCTTCTTATTATTAGAAAATGTCGTCGTTCTTGATGATTTCTTTGCCTTTTTAATCTGACGATCCTCTTCAGAGTCGTAGTCAGAGTCTTCAAACCTTACTACTTTTTTCCTTTTTCCGCATAACATAACCTTGTTCCTCTGCACAACATGTTCTTCTTCGTCTGAAACAACAGGCCTTTTCAAAAGCCTCTCCCTTTTCAAAACTTCTTCTTTCGACATACCCTTAGTGTATTCAGACCTGCTCATCAGACTCGGCATTATAACCGTTTTTCTTTCAAACTTTGATATATCACGAACTGCGTCTTTTTGTCTCGCTGCCTTCGGGATTGAAATAGCCTTCTTCTTGCAATCACTGGAGTGATCTTGTTGTTTATTACCCTCGTCGGCTGTGATAGGATCAAATACTTGCTGCTGCAATTTATCTCGCTCGTTTTCGGACTTGAAAACCTTTGATGTGGCTATCAACACATCCCAATCCGGGTAACTCTGGTTAGGATCAAGATAAATCTCTTTCTCTACTTCTTTCGCCGTCAAATTCTTGGAAAATTTGCCCATGGTTTCAGAAATTATACACGAGAATGTTACTGAAACACAAGTAGAAAATAATTATCTGTGTTTTTTTTTATGCGACAAACTCATCATATTTATAAGGTAATGGGCGTTGAAATTTGGAAAGAGGCCATCTTCTTTTCAGTTTGGGAATCCATTTTCTGGATGGATTTCCATTCAAGAAATCAAGATTAATAATCCGAACGGGATTAATATTCCAGGCTACGGAGGGGATGGTTTTATTAGTCAGGGTGCATGAGAATATGGGATTAATTAAAGTGTTAATGACAGAAATACCCTTTTGTACATATCAACTCTATCCCCACCCACAGATCTAGTTTTTACCCTGTTCTGCTACTACCTTCATCTCCGTCATCGATGAGTTGAGGAAAATTGTACACAACAGAATATTGGTTTTGTTGTTTGAAAATTTCCACTTATTATTATGATCAATATGAGTGTCAAAATCTAATGATCACAAAGATAATTTAAAACTTGTTATTGAGAAATCATTTAATGATTTGTCAATTACAATTTTTAATATTTCATTAGAATGGTTAGATCGACATTAATGTTTGGTCAAAAATCATTTATGCTGATCATACAAGTTTAAAATGTGACAAACTTTCAGAGACAGATGAAGTATAATTAAGAGAAAGAGAGCCAACAAAATATATACCATCTCACTCCCCTTTTTAAGTTGTTTAATAAGTGTCTTAAGCTATTACAAAAGTGCACTTGAAAGTGCATTTGGTGGGGATTGAACCCTTGACCTTTCCTAAGTAGAAAGTAATATGGATGTCGTTTGAGCTAGACATCTTTGCCTACTATCTTAGTCCCATAGTACTATTAAGTTTGTAAATTTAGTTTAACATTTAATCAATTTTTTTTTAAAGAAAATATTTATAAAATTAGTTTCTGATAACATTTCTAATAGAGTATTAATAATTATAAAAGAACTAATTAGGATAACAGTATTTCATAACCTTATTTGTCAATGTCAATCCAATTGACAAGAATTTTTTTTTTGACTCTTACTTGAAATGAAATTAAATTAATTTGAATAAGAGAAAATTACCTCCTAATCCCTGAGTAATATTGAATCTACGTATTAGGACAAGCATATTTTTAATTTACGTCCTAGTCCTAAAAAATATTTTATGTAACCATATAGTCCTTTAGTGTATTAACTACACATCTCCCCTCCCCTCCCCTCCCCTACTCTCTCTTATTCACACACCCAGATTTTTTTTCTCTCTCTATCTCTCACTCACCGGCGACCCCTCCCAACTCCGGCGACCCCTCCGTCTCCGGCGACCCCTCCCAACTCCGGCGACCCTCGCAACTCCGGCGACCCCGCCCCTCTCCAACCCCCTCCCACACCTCCGGCGCAGCCTTCCGACACCTCCGGGAAACTCTCTTTACCCTCCCCACTCCGGCTACCCTTCCTTCCCTCTCCACCGACCCGCCCTTCCCTCTCCGGTGACCAGTCCATCGATTTCGCATCTCGATCTGGAATTCGCCGACAAGCCCTAGCCCCCTTCTTCTTTCTCTTGTGTTAAACCATGCCGGAAAATCTGTTTTCTGCAAGCATATCATCTCTAATGGCAGGCGCAAGAACCTTCATGGCCCGATTTGCATCAACCAATCTGGTTCCAGGAACACTTACCCAAACCGATTCCGCCTTCCCCATTCCATTTTGCTTCTTCTTCAACCAAATTTGGCCCTTGATCTGCTTCTAGGTAACTACTCATTCACCTTCCATTTTGCCAAATCTGGATGTCCGACCGAAGCTTGTTGTTGACGTTGACCAGAGTGCACCGACGTAGTTGATGGCGACCCAAAGTGGCAATTGACCAAATCTGCATACATTTAACTAATCCTAGATAACATTGATGTTAAAGCTTGATTTTACATTATGAATACATCAAATGGTAGCTCAATTTTCTGAATAAATTATTTATTTTGAATTTTACTTTATAAATACATTTGAATTGCATGTTGAAGTGTTAAATCTGTTCATTTTGTTCTTTTGCTTTTCTTAAGAGCAAATAAGTTCAAATTTGAAAAATCTTGATCAAGAGCAAATTTGAAAAATCTTTGGAAATTTATTTTTGGACGGAGTTAGTAATAAAATAAATTAGTTAATGGGATTGAATATCTTATAAAGTACTTTAATGAAAATTTAGACATTGATTTTAGGACGAAAGAAGTACTAGTTAACTACTAGACAACTAATTTTTGTTCTACTTTTTTGAAATTTTGTTGTTGTTTTCATTTTGATTGATTTCGTTTGTTAAGTTCACATTGTTTTTTTTTTTTTGGGACAATTGTGAACTTCTTAGTTGTTCTTAGAACAATTGAGAATAATCTTTGAACTTTCTCAGATGTTATTGGAATAATCGTGAGAAATTCGACCTCTCTGAGTTCAATAATATGATTTAGATGACAACTGTGAACTTAGTAATTTATATAGCAACTGTGAACTTATCGATAAATTATCAGTTGTTTTGGTCGCCGGAGTTGGTCGACGAAGTTGGTCGCCGGAGTTTGATCGTATTCTTACTAGTTTAGTTGACAACAGAGAACTTATTGATAAGTTCTCAACTGTTTGGTCGTCGGAGTTATTCATATTCTTAGTAGTTTAGTTGACAATTGAGAACTTACTGATAAGTTCTCAACTGTTTGGTCGCCGGAGTTGGTCGCCGGAGTTGGTGGTCGCCGGAGTTGTTCGCGTTCTTAGTAGTTTAGTTGACAACTGAGAACTTACTGATAAGTTCTCAGTTGTTTGGTCTCCGGAGTTAGTGGTCGACGAAGTTGGTCGCCGGAGTTTGATCTTCTTCTTGCCAGTTTAGTTGAGAACAGAGAACTTACTGATAAGTTCTCAACTGTTTGGTCGCCGGAGTTGATGGTCGCTGGAGTTGTTCGTGTTCTTAGTGGTTTATTTGACAACTGAGAACTTACTGATAAGTTCTCAATTGTTTGGTCGCCGGAGTTGGTGGTCGCCGGAGTTGGTGGTCGCCGGAATTGTTCGTGTTATTAGTAGTTTAGTTGACAACTGAGAACATACTGATAAGTTCTCAACTGTTTGGTTGCTGGAAGGTCACTGAAGCTAAAAAAAATAATTTTATTTTTATTTTTTTTTGCCGGAGTGGTCGCTGGAGTTGGTGGTCGCCGGAAATGGTGGTTGCCGGATTTGTTGACTGGAGAAGGTGGTGATGGATAGCCTAAGGGGATAGTGGTTGGGGTGAAAGTAAAATGTTGAGAGGGTGTAGTTAGTAATATGTTGAGGAAGATGTAAGCTAGGGACTATATGGTTAGTTAAAATATTCCTTGTCTTAAGAGGTAAATAATGTTATGTTGGGGACTATATGGTAAATGCCCCTTTGAATAATTAGCACAAATTAGTAATTTCAATGGTGTGTTGTGTACCTTAATGACCTTTTTCTCAAATAATTCCCTTTTAAAATTTTAATTCCCAAAGTATCAACCCTCCCAAACTATTTGCAAAAATGTCCATTTCGCTAAAACTCGCTACTACCAATGGCGAGTTTATTTTTTTTTCCGGTCGAACTCGCCACTACCAGTGGCGAGTTTATTGTTCTAATTTTTTTTTGTATTTTACAAAAAATGGCCGAAAATAATTTCAAATTTAATGAAACTCGCCATTGTTAACGGCGAGTTTGACCGAGTTGACCAAACTCGCTACTACCATTGGCGAGTTCAATTAAATCTTTATCGAGTATTTTTCCAACGGATATTACTATATATACTTTTGATGTCCTTACATAAACAAGTGTGTATTGCAGCCAAATGGTAAGATTGCAGGTAAATTCATAGGAGACCTGGGTTCGAAACTTAGGTCTCTCACCTTTTTCTTTATTTTTTTTGTTGTTTCTGTTAAGGCACAAAAATAAAAAAAAGGTGAGAGACCTAAGTTTCGAACCCAGGTCTCCTATGAATTTACCTGCAATCTTACCATTTGGCTGCAACACACACTTGTTTATGTAAGGACATTAAAAGTATATCTAGTAATATCCGTTGGAAAAATACTCGATAAAGATTTAATTGAACTCGCCAATGGTAGTAGCGAGTTTGGTCAACTCGGTCAAACTCGCCGTTAACAATGGCGAGTTTCATTAAATTTGAAATTATTTTCGGCCATTTTTTGTAAAATACAAAAAAAAATTAGAACAATAAACTCGCCACTGGTAGTGGCGAGTTCGACCGGAAAAAAAAATAAACTCGCCATTGGTAGTAGCGAGTTTTAGCGAAATGGACATTTTTGCAAATAGTTTGGGAGGGTTGATACTTTGGGAATTAAAATTTTAAAAGGGAATTATTTGAGAAATTAATCGTACCTTAATATTGTGTTGATTAAGTAATTTTGATATTGCAAAAACTTGTGTCTCACACGTGAGACGGATCTCGTTAAAAAAATAAATGGTTTGTCCCCTTTTATAGACAGAATAGGGCAAGCCCATTTCCTCCAAGCTTCGCCCTCACTAGTGCAACATAAAGTATTTAAATTTTGGGTAAATTGCATTTTAGTTACCTGAAATTGTCACGATGTTTCAATCAGTTATCAAATTTGTGTTTGTTACAATTTGGTTACTGAATGTGTTTTTTTGTTGCAATCAGGTGTAATTTTGGATGACCCGTTAAAAAACTAACGAAAATAAATGAAAAACATGACAAGCTTCTTTCAAAATTGCAATGATCACCCTTACAGTTTAAATTATCTCACTATATCCCCCAGCTCTTAAAAGCTCTCTAAGTCTGGAAATTGATTTTTCTTCTCTTTTTTGTCTTTTATTCTCGGAGCTTTTTTTGTTTCATCACCATGACAACCACCACTACACCAAACCACCATCACAGTCACCACCAACAATCTGCCAGCAGTCACCACTGCCACCGAACCACCACCATAATCCAAATCAAATTTCTAGATTAACACCAAATTACTTATCTCAAAATCAAATATCAACATTCAAAAAAGGGACGCAAACAAGAAAAAAAAAACTCAGATCTGAGTTTCATCAAATCTAGGTTAATCAAAATCTGAAACGTAGGCGTTGGTGAAGTGTGAATGTGAGGTAGAAGGGGAAAAGAAGGTGGGTTACTCGGTTAAACTCAATTTAAAGAAAAAGATGAAAAAAAATAATAATCTAAATTTAGATTTTGGTTTTTTGAAAATTTAATTGTTAAATCTAAATTTGATTTAACTTTAGATTTATGTTCTTCAAAGTGGGGGTCAAAATTTTCAATGGGGAGCAGAAATGGTAGGGGAAATCGTGGGGAGAGGCTAAGGCAGTGGGGATGGACAGAAGTGGGTGACAATATAGCAATGGAGTGAGGGAGCAGGCAATGGTGGGTTGATGGGTTTTTTTTTTTTTTTTTTTTTTTTTAATTTGGAGCTAAGTGATGTATATTTTGCTATATAATCCCTTCGTTTCATGTCATTTGAGACCAAAAATTTTGGCACACAAATTAAGAAAAAAGTAAGAGAGAGAAATAGTGGGAGGAGGTGTTTGTGAGTATGAAAAATTAAATAAGAGAGAGAATGAGTGAGAAGAATAGTAAGTTGATTGGTGTTGTGAGTGTAAAAGTAAAGTAGGAAAGAGAATGAGTTGATGGGAATAGTAAAGATTCTTTACCATTTTGGGCAGTCTCAAGTGATGTGCCATGCACATGTTTAATTTCGTTAAGAGTTAGGAGCTGTAGTGTGATAATTTAAACTCTATGGGTGATCATTGCAATTTTGAAAGAAGTTTGTTACGTTTTTCATCAATTTTCGTTAGTTTTTTAACGGGTCATCCAAAATTACACCTGATTGCAACAAAAATACACATTTAGTAACCAAATTCTAACGAACACAAATGGGATAACTAATTGAAACATAAGGACAAACCCAGATAACTAAATTGCAATTTACCCTTAAATTTTTACTCACAAACAAGCTTTAAGTCAACCTTCAGTAGCAGTAGTTCCCAAGTTAATTCGGACCAAAGGTTTTTAGGAAACAAAAACTAAAAAACCAATCCTGTTCGAAGACGGATTCTTGAAAGCTATTGCTATTTTCCTGTCTTTTATCCATCTGCGCCGTGGATTACCCCTTTATATATATATATATATATATATATATATATATATATATATATATATTTTTTTTAATACATGCGATACTACTAGTACTATTGTTGTTCCAATCAAATTATCTTGATTTGGAAACATATGAAGGGTAATTATTTTATACTTCTTCCGTGCTATTTTAAGAGTCAAAAAATGTATGGATTCAAGAATTAAGAAAAAGGTGATGTGTTGTGAGTGTTGATAGTTGGGTAGGAGAGAGAAAGTGAGGTATAGAAAAGTGAGTGGATAATTGTTGCGAGTATAACATGTAGGACCCATTTTCCATTTTAGGATTTTGACTCTTAAAATGAGACGCCATTTTAGAAAATTTTTTACTCTTAAAATGGGACAGAGGGAGTATACTCCCTTCTTCTCAGACTAAGTGTGTATCTTTTTAATGTCTCAAAGTAAGTGAAATTTTCATAAAATGGCCGATAATTTTTACTATTCATTTCACTCATTCTCTCTCTTATTTTACTTTTATTATACTCACAACACCAATCAACTTATTATTCATTAACCCACTTTCTCTCTCCTACTTCACTTTTCATATTTACAACACTTACTATATCACTTCCACCATTTCTTAATTTTCATGCATGCAAATAAAAAAATGGACACTTACTCTGAGACAGTGAAAATATTTATTTACTTATTACTCACCAGTACATCCCAAAATATGGTGATTGTATTTTTTGTTTGTTCAAATATCACACTTTTAAATTTTAAATACGGTTATCATATAAATTAATCAATATTCATTTTGTCGCATAATAATGTGCACATATTGATTTTTTTTGTCAATTAAATCAATCGTTGACTATAGTTTTATAAATTTTAAATACGGTTATCTTTACGTAATTCTAAAAATTGTTATCGTTTCACCATTAGAATTACTATCAATTTTTTTTTTTTTTTTGGAATTGCATAGATATGTTTTAGATATTCATAAAATTATAGTCAAAACAAAAAAAAAGCGGTCGCATTTGAATCAAAATCGTACATTGTAAGCATCAAATTTCAATGATGGCTTTATTTATGTTTTAATCTCTCCATCCTAAGGGAGGAAGAAAAAGTCGCATTTGAATCAAAATCTTGAAGCATAGCTGTACATTTCCTAGTTATTTTCTCATTTTCTACTCTGGTCCCAACAGGAAAGTTTAAAGGGTTAATTACAAATTAGGGCCTAAGGTCTCGTATGAGGCCCCCAAGCAGGGCCTGAACTTTTTTTCTTAGCAAATTAGGGTCTGAATTGACATTTTTTTGCCCAAGTAAGGGCTTTTTGACAATTTCCATCCAAAAATTATGTTAAGTTAACAAGTGCGTTTCATATGACATTGAATGAAGGGTTTTTTGTCATTTTGCGTCCAAGGCTTGGTTAGATATCTATTAAAGATGGATGGGGCTTCCATAAAATGAAATTGCACAGAAGTTAAAAGAGGTTTTCAACAAATTCCGTTGGGTGGGAGAAATACTTGCGTTGGAGAAACAGAATTGCGTTTGGTTTATGGAGGGAATATGAGGACATTTTAATGCTTTATAGAACTATCCCTATCGCGAAATGACAAAAAAAAAACCTCATTCTAAGTCATAGACAACATACGTGTTAACTTAACATAATTTTTGGATGGAAATCGTCAAAAAGCCCTAACTTAGAGGAAAAAAAATGTCAATTTAGACGTTAGGCCCTAATTTTTAATTAACCCAAGTTTAAATTTGCTTAAAAAATGAATGTGTGAGCATGCAGATTCAGAAATTCATTTTAGACCGAATATTTTTTTTTTTGTTTTTTTTTTTTTTAACTGGATAATGTATTTGACTTCTTTCTATTGCCCTCTTAGACAGGATCTTGTACATATAAAATCTTAGCATGGAAAATAACCTTATACTACATAGCTAGTAGTAGTACACTACCAAGTTATTTCAACTTAACAAACCAGCAAGAAATCTTAAATGGGTTAATGACAATTTAGACCCTGAAGTATGATACCACCCTTCCAATCGAGCGTTGCATGTCTTTTTTAGCCAGATCGGACCATGGGGTGATTCATTTTCGCCAGTTAGGGCCTTTTTGACGGAATTCGTTAAAAAGTCAGTTAAAAGGCATGTGCCGTGCACGTGACTAACGGAATTGGATTGGTTTGTAATTGTTATTAGCTATTAAGGGGTTAAATGAAAAAAAAATTAAAAGGAAGGGATGTGTCAAATAAAAAAAAAATATTACTCCCTTCTTCCCCATCACACCCACTTCACCCAATTTCAAAACTCCTCATCTTCTTCTGCCTTCTTCTCCGCCACCTCTACACCCACCACCACCACCACCACTTTCTCCATGTCTCTGTTTCACACACCCCGTCCCAATCATTCCCCTTCCCAGCCGCCACCACGTTCCTCTCTTATAAGAACCTCCCCGAACCACCGTCCCCATTCCCACCCCTTTTCTCCATCTCCACCATTTTCCACACACAGTCAAAATTCCAACAATGGCATCTGAAATCGACACAACCAGATCCGGATCCGACAATGGCGCCACCGAAAGCAAGCACAAAGTAGCTTTAATCACCGGCATCACCGGCCATGACGGCTCTTACCTCACTGAATTCCTCCTCGACAAGGGTTATGAAGTCCATGGCTTGATTTGTCGTTCTTCCAATTTCAATACCCAGCGCATCAATCACATCTATATCAATCCACACAATGCCCACAAGACTTGTATGAAGCTTCATTACGCCGATCTCTCCGACGCCTCCTCACTCCGGCGATGGCTCGATACCCTCCTTCCCGACGAGGTCTACAACTTGGCTGATGTCGTCGCCACCGGTGCGCTCCGCCTCCTTGAGGCCGTTCGGTTACATATCTCCGCCTCCGGTAGGTTTTTCAGTTTTCCTGAAAGTGAAGTGTTCTGGGTTTGGATTTAAAGATGCATTGGGTTGTGGTGGTGTGGGTTTAAGGAAGATGGTGTTGGGACGGTGGTTGAACGGTGGTGGGTGAAGGAGGGAGAATGGGTGGTAATTTAAGATAATTTATTTATAATTTTTGTATTTATGAATCATTTTCTCTCTTCCCAATTTCGCCGGATTCTTGATTTTTGAATTTTGAATTTTGATTTTTGATTTCAGATCTGGAGTGTTTGTATGTGTTTCTTGGTTTGTGTGTATAATCTGTGTGGGCAGTGGCGGTGTTTGGTCGGTGTGCGGTATGGCTGTCCGATGGTGGTGGTGTGGTTGTGTGGTGGTCCGGTGGTAGTAATGGTGGGTAGAAGCTAGAAGGATGATGGGAAAGGTGTGGTCACCGGAGGAAGGGGAGAGGGGTGGGGGTTTGGCCGGGTTTGTTAAAGATGATGGTGGCTGCTATTCTAAGATTTTTTTTTCTTTCTTAAAAAAAATATATTTTTTTTTCTAAAATAAATGATTGTAACTTATTTTAATTTCCTATTACAAATTATAAAATGTTGCATATTTATTTAATCTAAGATACTCAGACTCTTTTGTTTACCTCGCCGGACTCGTCTCGACAAGACTAAAATACGTGTGTCCGACACGGCTACGGCGGAGTAAATTAAAGAGTCCGAGCATCAAAGTATTTAATGATAATTTTCTTTGGTAAACGTAAAAAACGACAAGTTTTAAAATAAAACTCTTATTTAATTTTCTTTTTTATTATAAATTATAAAATGTTGCATATTTATTGGATGAAGATTTTTTTTGGTAAATGTAAAATTTGATTTATTTTGTTTATAAAATAAAGGCAAAACTGCACCAAAAGTCACTCAACTATGACCAGTTTGGGTATTTAGTCACTAAACAAATTTCCTTTTGAAACAACACATTCAACTTATTTATTTTTGCATCCATATTCACTATAACTAACTGTTAGGATTCATTGTTAGTACACCCACCTTAATTTGATTGATCCATGCCACGTGTCTTTTTATGGACTTTAGGACCGCATGTAATGAAGTTCTACTTCAATTTTTAGATAAGTCAATTTCTAGATTTTTAATTGTCTAGGCTGAGTATAGTTCGGTTGTATCTTTAGCGGTTTAGTGCTTCAAGCCGTCATCTTGAGACCGCCAGCATGGAGCCCTTCAGTTTTCATAAAACTGCAGTTTGCATGTTTGATGAAACCGCCCATCAAGATCATTCTCCAAACCGCCCCTATGCTTGGTGAAACCGCAGAGCAGTTATTGAAGAATTAAATATATGTCATTTATTCCTTAGACAAACATTCCCTTTTTGACCGTAAAAGGATGTTGTTATGTCATGTCAAAATAACTCTAAGTTAACTTAGAGTTTCTGCAAGGAATGTCGGTTTGTCTATCAGTTTGAATTGTTTACCGTTAGTCCTTTCTGCAACAAAGGACAAATGTCAGGTAGTGGTGCAACAACTACCTAGGACTACAAGACAAAACCAAGGACGAGAATGACAGCTCAACCAATGGGATTTCGACAGCACTGTACCCTTCAGATTTGATTCAAATCTTTACCCAACGGTCACAAGGGTGCTCTGCCTATAAATAGCCTCCATTATTCAACAATGAAGGTTGCTGAGCTTCAAGAGATTCATTCCCAAGTATTCAAGTTTGCTTTGAAGATTTAAACCCAGATATTCATATCTTCAAACCATCTCCATTGCAAACCCAGTTCTTCATTAAAGCTTCAAGCCTAACAACCGTTCATACTTAGCCTTTACACCGAAAGAATTCCATTTGCTCAACCATCATTTAGATACTTAGAGCATTTGATTTCTTTTCACACACACACACCTGATTTATATGATCACATAGATTATATACTTCGAAAACACCGGTTGTTATTATAGCTTAGGTTAGACTTATTGTTTAGAGTTTAGATTCATCTTGTAAAACCTCCTCTAAATTAATACAAGTCTCATAGCTATTAGAAAATCCTAGACTAACCATCTAGGTAGAGGACGTAGTTCATTTAAGAACGAACCTCTTCAATTTGTGTGTTGGATCTTTATTTTCTGTCTTGATATTTATCTTTCTTGTTTGTGGTCTTGAACTTGTTTTCATATACGAAATGACTTGAAAGATGAATTGTGTTTTCCTTTAAACTTTAAGTTTAACTATTCTGTTGCATCATAGTGTTTTCTCAACCCGAGTCAAACCTCCCAACTCTTTAACTAACATATTTGGCCAAACCGCAAACTCCACTGTGCATTTTATCTGTTCGGTTCTTGTGCTTTGAACCGCAGTTGGCCAAACTGATAAGTACTCGGTTGATTTTAAGGTTATTTTCGAAAAAGTTTCGGACCGCTATTCACCCCCCTCTAGCGGTTCTATACCCTTGTTGCCCTCTGGGACCAACAAGTGGTATCAGAGCATATCCACCAAACTTGTTTTTACAAGCTTAACCGCTTGGGTGCTGATCCAATGGCAAACACAAACACCCATATGATGCAAACATCCAATTCGAATCACTTACCGATTTTGGATGAAGATAGTTTTATCTTTTGGAAAGATAGGATGATGAAACACATGATTTCATGCGATCGTAGACTGTGGACCGCGGTTACTGATGGACCATATGTTCCTATGAAAGCTAATCTATGTGCAGGAACCGCAGGAGAAGAAGCTGAAGTTAAGAAGTTAGAAAGTGAATGGACTGTTGCAGACCGCATCAATGTGGATTTTGATGGAAGAGCTATGTGCATGCTAGTGTCAGCTATTGACTTGAGGACTCATTCTAAGGTGCTTCACTGCAAAACCGCAAAGGCTACCTGGGATGCTATAGTTGACTTTCTGGAAGGAGATTCAGATACCAAGAAGAACCGCCTCTATCAACAGAGAAGACTCTTTGACTATTTTGTTAAAGATCCTAAGGAATCTCTTAGACAATGCTATGAGAGGTTTATTGATATTGTTAATGTGTGTTTTTCTCTTGGACATGTCTATTCTAATACAGATTTGAACATGAGATTCATGCAAGCTCTTGGTAGCAAATGGCTGATCAAAACTACTAACATTGAAGACAACAAGGACTTGGAAGCTCTTGATCTTCGACACTTGTATGCCATGCTGAAGGTTTTTGAATTTAAGCTTGAAGAGGTACATGAAACCGAAAGCAGATTTAAGACACTCTCTCTAGCTGCATTCAACAATACCTCATCTCCTGTCTACAATCCAGACCATCATCAAACCGCTCCTCACCTTCACTTGCAAACCGCTCCTCCTGACCAAAATGTTCCTAGATACAATCCTCAAACCGCACCTTCTGAGTATTACCAACAGTCTCACCAATCCTATCCTCAATCACATCAATCATATCCTCAATCTTATCAATCTTATCAGCAGTCTCATCAATCCTACACTCCTCCTCAAAGTTCTTATGCTCAGAGTGTAGGATCACAATCCTCAAGTTCTACTCAAGTTGATTTTGATGAAATGGATGATGAAGAATTTGCTTTGTATGTGAAGAAATACACCAAGTTCAGGAAAAATAATAGATCTCAATTTCCATCCAAAGGCCCAGCAAAGTTTGTCCCTCCAACCAGATTCAACAAAACTGCAGATCCCAAGACAAGGGATGACTTGGTTTGTTATAACTGCAGACAGCCAGGTCACTTTGCTTCAAGTTGTCCCAAACCGCGCTATGAAGCCGCGCCAGCAAAGAAACCATTCAACAAGAAGTTCGTGAAAAGAAGAGGAATGGTAGCTGACCAAGGAGATCAACCGCCGACATGGATGGGTTCAGACTCAGATGAAAGTGATGATGAAGAAATTGCTAATCTCTGTCTCATGGGATTTGAAGAAAGAATTGAAATTAACGAAAGCCTTCCACTGCCAAAACAACAAATGAAGTCAGTTTCACCTAAGACTCCTGAGGCTAGATCAAGCAAAGCTCCTACAACACCAAACTACACTCCCGAGGTTCAAGCAGACCAAAGTCATGATGACCAGGTACTAGAACGTGCAAATATTATATGTCAACAACACACTGTACTTAAAAAGGCATATAAACTAATGGCTGCGGAACTTGAAGAATCCCAACGTGTATGTAAATCCCACAAGGATGAAATTGAAAACCTCAAGCTCCAAATTGCTGGGATATCTACTATTGTGGATGAAAACCGCTATCTGAAGGACAGAACCGAGGTACTTCTCACCCAAATCCATGATCTTACCGTACAAAGGGATGACCTTCAAAAAGTGACCGATGTATGGACTAAGTCTGGTGTCACCGTGGAACAAATCCTAAATTCACAAATTCCTACTTCGGATAAAAGTGGATTGGGGTTTAAAACCGATGATGGGTGTAAGTGTCCTTGTCTCTGTGCCGAAGGTGGTGTGAAACCTACTGAACAAACCAAAAAAATTCCTAAGGTTAATCATGCTGGTAAAAAGGGCTCAAAACAAGAAATTAAAAGGCAAAATTATTTCTTTGAGTAACCTAAAAACCAGAATGGGAGAGATTCAAAGTGGAAAGAGAAATCCATAGCGGCTGAGGCAACCAAGGAAGTATTGAATGATGAAACCGCTCCTAGTCGGTTTAAGGAAATTCCTATCATTTTCCCTAAAGCCGCACCTAAGAGGAAGGTTGAGCTCAAGAAGGTAATCTTTGTTAAAGCCAAAACCGCTGACCCAGTAAAACATGAGAAACCAAAGGTCAGTAAAGGGTTTGTAAAACCGCAACCAAAACCTGGATTTATTCATTGTGCTATTTGTGCTGATTTTGGTCATAGTGCTGGTCATTGTCTTTTAAGATTCACACCCAATGCCAAGGGACGTAAAAATCCTAAGGTTAAACAGAAAGTATTGAACAAAACAAGTTGACTCTTTGACCATGACTTGTGTTCAATGATATCGTGGACAAAAGGATTGTGACATATTCTAAGAGGAATGCGAACTTGTATCTAGTTATACTATTTGGGTAGGTATGACGGTTTGCTAGAACCTAATCATATCTTATGGTTTCATGTTTGAACCCATTGCCAACTTAGTATAATCCTAGAGGGTCACACACAATAGAACGAATCTTTAAAAGGACTACATTGGAATTTTGGAAATTCTGGACTTTCTGGGGAAGCGGGCGACCGCACAGTATGGACTGGGCGGCCGCACACTTAGCTCATTTTGTACCAGTTTTGTTTCAGATAGTTGTGCGACCGCACAGTGCATTCTGGGCGGCCGCACAGTACTGTCGGGTGGCAGATTCCTAATTTGATTAGGAAACGAATTTTGGACGGATTTTGACACAAGTTTCCTATTTGGAATAGGTCATACTTGTGTATAAAAGACCAAATTCGGCCAGCACTCTAAGCTAATGATTTTGTGAGTCTCAAAGAGTTTGAGAGAGGGTTTATTTTGTTCCAAGACATTCTTGGTTGAAGAACAAAATAAAACACAAAATAAATTCCATATAGTTCTTTTGATTGTGAAAAAGTGTTTCACAATTTGGTCTAGCAACCAAGATCAAAGAAGCTCCTTTGATATTCGTTCGAAGTGTGGATACCGCTAGAGGGTGAAAATCATCATCTTCAAAGTTCGTGTTCAAGCTTTGTGATCGTGTCAAGTCTTCAAACCTCCACCAAAGACCAAGAGAATTTGATAGCCATCAAGGGTTAGTTTATTCCTTTATTCTTATGTGTTGTATTTGATTTAATCATATGAACGGATCCATGGCTTTGGGTTTCAAAATTTTAAATGCTAAATTCCGCTGCGCATGTTTGATCGAAACCCAACAGTGGTATCAGAGCCCCGTTCATGTTGATTATATCAATACCTAGATCATGTTATGTGTATATAAATTGTTTATGTGCCTTGCATGATATGAATATTGGAATATGTGATGTTTATGTGTTATGTGATTTTATGTGGTTTATTGTTTTGCAACTTTAATCGCACGATTCAATCGCAATAAATAAATTATGGTGGATTCAGAATTGTTGGTTATTAATTTTTGATTGGATCAAAGTTTTAATAATCGGGGAAAAACAATTTTGAGACAAAATTTTTGAACTTCAAAATTCTGTACATTCTGATCAGTTTGGGCGACCGCACAAAATCACTTGGGGGGCCGCACATGTTTGGGCGACCGCACAGTGAGTTTTGGGCGGCCGCACATAAGGATCAGATTGTCTGATTTCTGGTTGAAATCAGAATTTGGAATTTTCGAGAGGTCCAACAAAACCAGTAACAGAACCAGTCCAGACTTGCTGATCTGGAATGGGTTTTGGGTAGTTGGTTTATGTGAGGATCTTGGGGTTTGATTTTCCTATTTGTTTTAGTCTTGTGATTCTAAGATTGGTTCAAGGTTTGGATGGCTAATCTGCGTTCATCGAGATTGTGTTTCCCAAACTTGATCGCAATCAAAGTTTCAAAGATAAAACGAAGTTAAAATTATGAAGACTTCATAATTGCTAAAATTGAGAAACAAAGTTCTTGATTCAATGATTGGAGATCCATGTGGAATTGTGAATGCAATTGGCCTACGTTCATCGAGACCATCTATTGCTTAGTTTCGGCCACATGTGTCACGACCCGAAATATAGGCTCTATTTTATTAGTAATTAAATGATTTTTTATTTAATTATTTGCTTATTTATTTATTTAAATTTTTTTTTTTATTATTTAAATTTGATGAGTGCATTTTATGTGCCATAATAATTATGCCTAGCATTTTACTCGAGTTATTTGGGCTAGTGTAGAAGTGTTGGGTCTTAATTGCTAGTATGGAGTAGTGTGTGTGTGTAGTGTGAGAGAGGGGGCCTAAGTGTAAGTTTTTAAAATTATTTCCCTACTCCCTCCCTATTCCCCTCACCTCCCTCACCTTCTCCCTCACTCTCTTCTCCCTCCCAGCACTCATCTCTCTCTCTCTAGCCATTGGTAAGTTTTCTTCCTCTCACTTCTCTCTTCATTTTCTCCTTCTTCCTCTCATCTTCTCTCATTTCTTAAAACATGAATCGCGTTTAGATCGTCGCTAGGATCGCGTAGAGTCAAAAAGAATTGAATTCCGTCAACTTTGAGAAAATTCAAGTAAGTTACTTTTCCCCCATTTTAATGCTAAAATGTTCATATCATGTTTAGATAATGTTTGATGTGTTACATTTGAAGTTTGGATGAGTTTGGAATTTGTTTGGAATTAATTGAGTTTTTGGTTGAAAATGGTGAATTGATGAATACCTTGATTCAATCTTGGTTTTGGTTGATAAAGGGTGTTGTTAAGGTCCCCTCTTTGTTTAAATAATGTTTGGGTACCTTAGAAATCTTGTTGGGAGTGTTGGATTTTGGGTGTTATGTGTTTTGGGTTTGAAAATGGAAGAACCCCTGTTGTTCTTCCCGATTCTGGCAATTCCGGAGTATTGGGCGACCGCCCAAAATAGTATGGGCGACCGCGCATCTTTCTGAAAGCTTTTGTGCTTGGTTGAGGGCCTTGTTGGGCGGCCGCACAGTCCCTTTTGGGCGGCCGCACAGAACCCCTGAAAACTTACATTTGTTAAAATTGTGTGAATGAAGGATGCGTTTTGGTCTAAGTCTTGAGTGTCCTTCTAGTTGACCTTAGTGAACATTGTAGTACCCTTTTGTGATAGAATTGGGTCCTTTGTGATCAAGTTTGTGTTTGGAATTCATTAATGGTTAATTGAGATTTTGAAGCACCCTTATTGTGTATTGTTGGTTCATGTCATCTTCTTGGTGATTATTTGGCTTGATTCCCTACTTTGGAATCCTTTGTTGTTTATCGTGCTAGTATTTTATTACTTAGCCTTTACGTGAAAACCCAGCTGGTATTTTGTGTGTGTTTGGGCGATGCGAAACATTATGATGGCACGGCCAAGTCCATTGTGATGTTGACCATTGTTTTGCCCCCTTATTACCCTCCTCCAGATTGGCCTTGGATGTGAGAAGAGCTAGCTCCTTTGTGTGCATTTTAGCTTTGCTTGGAGCATGACTTTGTGGCATGTCTCCCGTCCCTTGTGACACTTCTTTTATGGTTATTGATTCCGGTACCGGGGTTTCTCTTCGGCTTTCATGCTATTATGAAGATGATGATTTGTTGATTATTGAAGCTGCGCAGCGATCCTTTATTTGGATGTACCAGTTTGGAAAACCTTGGCTATATCCTTTGTTATGTGTTTATTTCCGCTGCTATCTGTTATATGATAATTGCTATGTGCTATGTGATAATTATTATTGTTTATTGCTTATTGCATCATAGCATGTCATGTAGTTGCATTAGTAACTTATTGAGATTTATCTCACCCCTTTCCTTTTTATCCTTGTTTTTCCTTAACCCCCCCCCCCCCCCCAGGTGCTAAGGATTAGTCTCGCTGATCACGAGAAAGAGGACGTCGAGAGTGGATCCGTTCTTTTGGGGAAAGTTGTATAGGTTGGTTTACATTATATAAATGTGTAACCTTTTGGGGTATTTGTACCAAACAATGACGTCACTAAGAATTGTATATTTTTATTTTGTTGGGCATAAACTTGTGGAAGTTTATGATAGTTGTATTTAGTCTTTATCAAACTTGGTTTTGTAAAACTTTGGATCATTACCTTTTGGTATCAAATGGAATTTTTAACTCTAGTATTTCTTAGTTTTGGTCTAGAGTCGACGTCCAGATCGCGGTCCCGGGGCCCGCGGGGTTCGGGGTCGCGACGGTTGGTATCAGAGCTATGGCATTAGCTCTATGTATAAGTCTAGGTGGATTAGTATGACCTAGGTGGGTAGTAGTGTGCGGAGTGATTAACGGTTGATGTCTTATGCAGGTAATTACTCGCAATGTCTGGAAGAAGAAACAGAGGAGGTGCTAGTGGGGCACAAAATCAGAATGATACGAGGGAAGAAGCCCGTGCCATGTTTCAAGGCATGTTTGAGGCGGCCATGAAGGCCATACATGATCAAGGTCCGAGGGTAGAGCAAGCACCATCTCGTTATGGTTTGGAGCAATTCTTGAAACTGAAACCGGTTGAATTCAATGGGGAGCCCGATGTAAGGAAGGCTGAGTTGTGGATTGAGTCTATGGAGAAGATTTATGATGTATTTGGTTGCTCGGATGAGGACAAGGTCCGGTTCGCGGCTTACAAGCTTGTGGGAGCCGCCGAGCATTGGTGGAAGGGTGTTAAAGCTACTTGGGATGATACTCGCACGGTTTATGCGTGGGAGTTGTTTGTGCGTAAATTCAAGGAGCATTTCATTCTGGTTGTTGACCAAAACCGAAAGGAGATCGAGCTACTCAACTTGGAGCAAGGATTGTTGTCTATAGCACAATACTCGGCTAAGTTCATAGAATTAGCCCGATATTGTGACTATTTGGTGAGGACCGAGGAACAAAAAGCTATGAGATTTATTCGGGGATTGAAGACCTCCATCCGTACTCAACTGATTGCTCAACGGATTGTGACGTTCCAAGATGCGGTGGACCGAGCCTATTTGATAGAGCAAGATATTGGGGAACATAAGAGGAAGACCGAGGTGGCCAACCCGAGTAAGCAAGGAGCTCGAGGCAAGTCACAACACCGTTCCGAGAATCGAGGTAACTTTGGGGGACAATCTCAGTTCCGAGGGCAACCGATCCCAAGGAACCCGAGTACCACTTCCGGGAACCAAGGGAACCAAGGGAGCCAAATTAGGAGGCTTTGTTCGTATTGTCAAAAGGAAGGTCATTCTGAGGACCGGTGTTGGAAGAAGCAAGGAAGGTGCACCAATTGTGGTCAAATGGGGCATTTTGCAAGAGATTGTACTAGAGGCAAGGGACAAGCATCCGGGTCAAGAGTTAGTATTAATCAGGGTCAGAAAAGGGATGCCGCCGGGAAGCCCAAGGTCCAAGGAAGGGTATTTGCCATGAATCAACAACAAGCTACCGATGATCCATCCGTTATTGGAGGTATTATTTCTGTGTCTAATGTGAGCGCACGAGCGTTAGTAGATCCAGGATCATCTCATTCATACATTTCTGTGCAATTTGCTTCTCTATTAAATGCTGCATTCGAGTCTTTACCGTACGTGCTAGAGGTGTCGACCCCTATAGGAGAATGCTTGATTTCTGATCGAGTCTTTCGTGCTTGTGACGTGGTTATTTGTGGTCGAGTCCGTTGTGCGGATTTGGTAGTTCTTCTTATCCAAGACTTTGATGTCATTTTGGGTATGGATTGGTTGAGCAAGTTTCATGCTTCCGTTGATTGCCGTAAGAAAACTGTTACTTTTTCTATTCCCGATGTGCCTAAATTTGTGTTTGAGGCTAGTCCTCTGAGTAGAAGGGTTCTCTTAATTTCTTTTATGAAAGCGAGGAAATTATTGCATAGTGGTTGTGAGGGGTATTTGGCTAGTGTTCTTGATACTAGGAAAGAATCCCCTAGTTTTGATAGTGTTCGGGTAGTTCGGGAATTTCCCGATGTTTTCTCTACCGAGTATGATATGCCTCCCGATCGTGAGATAGAGTTTTGTATAGATCTTTTGCCGGGTACGGCTCCGATTTCGAAAGCACCTTATAGGTTAGCTCCCGCAGAGTTGAAGGAATTAAAGGTTCAGTTGCAAGAGTTGCTTAATCGAGGGTTTATCCGCCCTAGTGTTTCCCCGTGGGGAGCACCGGTTTTGTTCGTGCGGAAGAAAGATGGTTCCTTGAGATTGTGCATAGATTACCGGAAGTTGAATCAGGTTACGGTGAAGAATAAGTACCCTCTACCCATATTGATGATTTGTTTGATCAGCTTCAAGGGTCCGTTGTGTTTTCCAAGCTTGATTTGAGGAGTGGGTACCATCAGTTGAAGGTTCGATCGGAGGATATTTCGAAGACTGCTTTTCGCACTCGGTATGGTCATTATGAGTTCTTGGTTATGCCGTTTGGGTTGACTAATGCGCCGGCCGTATTTATGGATTTGATGAACCGGATTTTCCATCCTTATCTTGATTCGTTCGTGGTGGTTTTCATCGACGACATTCTTGTTTATTCGAAATCTCGAGATAAGCACGAGCAGCACTTGAGGACAGTTTTATCCGTTCTTGCGAGGGAGAAATTATTTGCGAAGTTCAGTAAGTGCGAATTTTGGCTCGAGAAGGTGTCATTTCTGGGCCATGTGATTTCTAAAGATGGGATTTCGGTGGATCCGTCAAAGATTGAAGCTATAGTGGATTGGAAGAGACCCGAGTCAGTGACCGAGATTCGTAGTTTTCTTGGTTTAGCCGGTTATTACCGAAGATTTATCGAGGGATTTTCGAGGATCGCTACTCCGATGACTCAGTTGACCCGGAAGAATGTTCCGTTTGTGTGGACCGAGAAATGTGACAAGAGTTTCGAGGAATTGAAGAAGAGGTTGACTACCGCTCCGATCTTGACTTTGCCTAATGGGAGCGATGGCCTAGTGATTTACAGTGATGCTTCGAAAGAGGGTTTGGGTTGTGTGTTGATGCAGAATGGGAAAGTAATTGCGTATGCTTCGAGGAAGTTGAACCCGAGTGAGCAGAATTACCTGACTCATGATATGGAGTTAGCGGCTATTGTATTTGCGTTGCACAAGTGGAAGCGCTATCTTTATGGAGCGAAGTTTGAGATTTTTACGGATCACAAGAGTTTGAAGTACCTTTTCTCTCTGAAGGAATTGAACAACCGACAGCGCCGATGGATGGAATTGTTGAAGGATTATGATTGTACGATTTCTTATCACCCGGGAAAGGCGAATGTGGTAGCCGATGAGATTAGTAGAAAGTCTTATGTGGCTTCGATGATGGTTCGAGAATGGAAAATGCTTGAGGATGTTCGAGATTGGTCTCCTCGTGAATCGAGACATGGGGCTATTTTTGCGAATATGAGGGTATCTCCGACCCTAGTTCAGAGGATAAAGGAAGCTCAGAAAGAAGATACCGAGTTGGTGAAGATAATAGGTAAATTGAAAGAAAAGAACTTCGAGGATTTTTCATTGAGTTCGAGTGGAGTTTTGACTTTCCGTGGTCGTTTGTGTGTTCCGGATGTTGATGGAATTAAACAGAGAGTTCTTGATGAGGGTCACAAATCGAGGTATACTATTCATCCGGGTAGTACGAAGATGTATCAGGATTTGAAGCAACAATTTTGGTGGATTAATATGAAGAGGGAAATAGCCGAGTACGTTTCGAGGTGTTTAACTTGTCAGCAGGTCAAAGCCGAGCATCAGAGACCCGCGGGATTGCTTCAGCCGTTAGAGATTCCCGAGTGGAAATGGGAGCATGTGACTATGGATTTCGTTACGGGACTACCTCGTACCCGTAGGAAGTATGACAGTGTTTGGGTAATAGTGGATAGATTGACCAAGAGTGCTCATTTCTTGCCTATTGATATCAGATATTCGATGGAGAAGCTTGCAACCCTTTATATTGACGAGATTGTGAGATTGCATGGAGTTCCGGTTAGCATTGTGTCAGATCGAGACCCGAGGTTTACTTCTAGATTCTGGAAGGCGTTTCAAGAAGCTTTGGGTACAGATTTGCGATTCAGTACAGCTTTTCATCCTCAGACCGACGGTCAATCCGAGAGGACTATTCAGATTCTTGAGGATATGTTGCGAGCTTGTGCGATAGACTTTTCCGATTCTTGGGATTCGCACCTGCCGTTAGTGGAATTCTCTTACAACAACAGTTATCAGGCTAGTATCGAGATGGCACCGTTTGAGGCCTTGTATGGAAGGAAGTGTATATCGCCTATTTGTTGGGATGAGGTTGGTGAAGCGAAAGTTTTGGGTATTGATTTGCTTCGGGATTCGGTTGAGAAAGTTAAAGTTATCCGGGATAGATTGAAGACAGCCCAGAGTCGACATAAGAGCTATGCAGACAACCGAAGGAGAGATCTTAGTTTTCAGATTGGTGATTTGGTGTTCTTGAAAGTGTCTCCAAAGGTGGGTATCCGTCGTTTTGGGAAGAAAGGCAAGTTGGCTCCGAGGTTTATTGATCTGTTTGAGATTTTGGGAAAGGTTGGACTTCTAGCGTATCGTCTTGCGTTACCGTCATCTTTAGACCGGTTGCACAATGTGTTCCACGTTTCTATGCTTCGGAAGTATGTTCATGACCCGTCTCACGTGTTACCGAGGATACCGGAGGATATTGAGCCCGATATGACTTATGAGGAACGACCGGTTCGGATCTTAGATTCCAAGGTCCAAGAGTTGAGGAGCAAGAGCCTTGCGTTGGTTCGAGTCCTTTGGAGGAATCATAACATTGAGGAGTCGACTTGGGAGCTTCGTGATGAGATCGAGAGGAAATTTCCGTGGCTTTTTGCTTAAGGTGAGTCTTGTTAAAATTCGGGTCGAATTTTCTTTAAGGGGGAGTGAATGTCACGACCCGAAATATAGGCTCTATTTTATTAGTAATTAAATGATTTTTTATTTAATTATTTGCTTATTTATTTATTTAAATTATTTTTTTTTATTATTTAAATTTGATGAGTGCATTTTATGTGCCATAATAATTATGCCTAGCATTTTACTCGAGTTATTTGGGCTAGTGTAGAAGTGTTGGGTCTTAATTGCTAGTATGGAGTAGTGTGTGTGTGTAGTGTGAGAGAGGGGGCCTAAGTGTAAGTTTTTAAAATTATTTCCCTACTCCCTCCCTATTCCCCTCACCTCCCTCACCTTCTCCCTCACTCTCTTCTCCCTCCCAGCACTCATCTCTCTCTCTCTAGCCATTGGTAAGTTTTCTTCCTCTCACTTCTCTCTTCATTTTCTCCTTCTTCCTCTCATCTTCTCTCATTTCTTAAAACATGAATCGCGTTTAGATCGTCGCTAGGATCGCGTAGAGTCAAAAAGAATTGAATTCAGTCAACTTTGAGAAAATTCAAGTAAGTTACTTTTCCCCCATTTTAATGCTAAAATGTTCATATCATGTTTAGATAATGTTTGATGTGTTACATTTGAAGTTTGGATGAGTTTGGAATTTGTTTGGAATTAATTGAGTTTTTGGTTGAAAATGGTGAATTGATGAATACCTTGATTCAATCTTGGTTTTGGTTGATAAAGGGTGTTGTTAAGGTCCCCTCTTTGTTTAAATAATGTTTGGGTACCTTAGAAATCTTGTTGGGAGTGTTGGATTTTGGGTGTTATGTGTTTTGGGTTTGAAAATGGAAGAACCCCTGTTGTTCTTCCCGATTCTGGCAATTCCGGAGTATTGGGCGACCGCCCAAAATAGTATGGGCGACCGCGCATCTTTCTGAAAGCTTTTGTGCTTGGTTGAGGGCCTTGTTGGGCGGCCGCACAGTCCCTTTTGGGCGGCCGCACAGAACCCCTGAAAACTTACATTTGTTAAAATTGTGTGAATGAAGGATGCGTTTTGGTCTAAGTCTTGAGTGTCCTTCTAGTTGACCTTAGTGAACATTGTAGTACCCTTTTGTGATAGAATTGGGTCCTTTGTGATCAAGTTTGTGTTTGGAATTCATTAATGGTTAATTGAGATTTTGAAGCACCCTTATTGTGTATTGTTGGTTCATGTCATCTTCTTGGTGATTATTTGGCTTGATTCCCTACTTTGGAATCCTTTGTTGTTTATCGTGCTAGTATTTTATTACTTAGCCTTTACGTGAAAACCCAGCTGGTATTTTGTGTGTGTTTGGGCGATGCGAAACATTATGATGGCACGGCCAAGTCCATTGTGATGTTGACCATTGTTTTGCCCCCTTATTACCCTCCTCCAGATTGGCCTTGGATGTGAGAAGAGCTAGCTCCTTTGTGTGCATTTTAGCTTTACTTGGAGCATGACTTTGTGGCATGTCTCCCGTCCCTTGTGACACTTCTTTTATGGTTATTGATTCCGGTACCGGGGTTTCTCTTCGGCTTTCATGCTATTATGAAGATGATGATTTGTTGATTATTGAAGCTGCGCAGCGATCCTTTATTTGGATGTACCAGTTTGGAAAACCTTGGCTATATCCTTTGTTATGTGTTTATTTCCGCTGCTATCTGTTATATGATAATTGCTATGTGCTATGTGATAATTATTATTGTTTATTGCTTATTGCATCATAGCATGTCATGTAGTTGCATTAGTAACTTATTGAGATTTATCTCACCCCTTTCCTTTTTATCCTTGTTTTTCCTTAACCCCCCCCCCCCCAGGTGCTAAGGATTAGTCTCGCTGATCACGAGAAAGAGGACGTCGAGAGTGGATCCGTTCTTTTGGGGAAAGTTGTATAGGTTGGTTTACATTATATAAATGTGTAACCTTTTGGGGTATTTGTACCAAACAATGACGTCACTAAGAATTGTATATTTTTATTTTGTTGGGCATAAACTTGTGGAAGTTTATGATAGTTGTATTTAGTCTTTATCAAACTTGGTTTTGTAAAACTTTGGATCATTACCTTTTGGTATCAAATGGAATTTTTAACTCTAGTATTTCTTAGTTTTGGTCTAGAGTCGACGTCCAGATCGCGGTCCCGGGGCCCGCGGGGTTCGGGGTCGCGACGGTTGGTATCAGAGCTATGGCATTAGCTCTATGTATAAGTCTAGGTGGATTAGTATGACCTAGGTGGGTAGTAGTGTGCGGAGTGATTAACGGTTGATGTCTTATGCAGGTAATTACTCGCAATGTTTGGAAGAAGAAACAGAGGAGGTGCTAGTGGGGCACAAAATCAGAATGATACGAGGGAAGAAGCCCGTGCCATGTTTCAAGGCATGTTTGAGGCGGCCATGAAGGCCATACATGATCAAGGTCCGAGGGTAGAGCAAGCACCATCTCGTTATGGTTTGGAGCAATTCTTGAAACTGAAACCGGTTGAATTCAATGGGGAGCCCGATGTAAGGAAGGCTGAGTTGTGGATTGAGTCTATGGAGAAGATTTATGATGTATTTGGTTGCTCGGATGAGGACAAGGTCCGGTTCGCGGCTTACAAGCTTGTGGGAGCCGCCGAGCATTGGTGGAAGGGTGTTAAAGCTACTTGGGATGATACTCGCACGGTTTATGCGTGGGAGTTGTTTGTGCGTAAATTCAAGGAGCATTTCATTCCGGTTGTTGACCAAAACCGAAAGGAGATCGAGCTACTCAACTTGGAGCAAGGATTGTTGTCTATAGCACAATACTCGGCTAAGTTCATAGAATTAGCCCGATATTGTGACTATTTGGTGAGGACCGAGGAACAAAAAGCTATGAGATTTATTCGGGGATTGAAGACCTCCATCCGTACTCAACTGATTGCTCAACGGATTGTGACGTTCCAAGATGCGGTGGACCGAGCCTATTTGATAGAGCAAGATATTGGGGAACATAAGAGGAAGACCGAGGTGGCCAACCCGAGTAAGCAAGGAGCTCGAGGCAAGTCACAACACCGTTCCGAGAATCGAGGTAACTTTGGGGGACAATCTCAGTTCCGAGGGCAACCGATCCCAAGGAACCCGAGTACCACTTCCGGGAACCAAGGGAACCAAGGGAGCCAAATTAGGAGGCTTTGTTCGTATTGTCAAAAGGAAGGTCATTCTGAGGACCGGTGTTGGAAGAAGCAAGGAAGGTGCACCAATTGTGGTCAAATGGGGCATTTTGCAAGAGATTGTACTAGAGGCAAGGGACAAGCATCCGGGTCAAGAGTTAGTATTAATCAGGGTCAGAAAAGGGATGCCGCCGGGAAGCCCAAGGTCCAAGGAAGGGTATTTGCCATGAATCAACAACAAGCTACCGATGATCCATCCGTTATTGGAGGTATTATTTCTGTGTCTAATGTGAGCGCACGAGCGTTAGTAGATCCAGGATCATCTCATTCATACATTTCTGTGCAATTTGCTTCTCTATTAAATGCTGCATTCGAGTCTTTACCGTACGTGCTAGAGGTGTCGACCCCTATAGGAGAATTCTTGATTTCTGATCGAGTCTTTCGTGCTTGTGACGTGGTTATTTGTGGTCGAGTCCTTTGTGCGGATTTGGTAGTTCTTCCTATCCAAGACTTTGATGTCATTTTGGGTATGGATTGGTTGAGCAAGTTTCATGCTTCCGTTGATTGCCGTAAGAAAACTGTTACTTTTTCTATTCCCTATGTGCCTAAATTTGTGTTTGAGGCTAGTCCTCTGAGTAGAAGGGTTCGCTTAATTTCTTTTATGAAAGCGAGGAAATTATTGCATAGTGGTTGTGAGGGGTATTTGGCTAGTGTTCTTGATACTAGGAAAGAATCCCCTAGTTTTGATAGTGTTCGGGTAGTTCGGGAATTTCCCGATGTTTTCTCTACCGAGTATGATATGCCTCCCGATCGTGAGATAGAGTTTTGTATAGATCTTTTGCCGGGTACGGCTCCGATTTCGAAAGCACCTTATAGGTTAGCTCCCGCAGATTTGAAGGAATTAAAGGTTCAGTTGCAAGAGTTGCTTAATCGAGGGTTTATCCGCCCTAGTGTTTCCCCGTGGGGAGCACCGGTTTTGTTCGTGCGGAAGAAAGATGGTTCCTTGAGATTGTGCATAGATTACCGGAAGTTGAATCAGGTTACGGTGAAGAATAAGTACCCTCTACCCCATATTGATGATTTGTTTGATCAGCTTCAAGGGTCCGTTGTGTTTTCCAAGCTTGATTTGAGGAGTGGGTACCATCAGTTGAAGGTTCGATCGGAGGATATTTCGAAGACTGCTTTTCGCACTCGGTATGGTCATTATGAGTTCTTGGTTATGCCGTTTGGGTTGACTAATGCGCCGGCCGTATTTATGGATTTGATGAACCGGATTTTCCATCCTTATCTTGATTCGTTCGTGGTGGTTTTCATCGACGACATTCTTGTTTATTCGAAATCTCGAGATAAGCACGAGCAGCACTTGAGGACAGTTTTATCCGTTCTTGCGAGGGAGAAATTATTTGCGAAGTTCAGTAAGTGCGAATTTTGGCTCGAGAAGGTGTCATTTCTGGGCCATGTGATTTCTAAAGATGGGATTTCGGTGGATCCGTCAAAGATTGAAGCTATAGTGGATTGGAAGAGACCCGAGTCAGTGACCGAGATTCGTAGTTTTCTTGGTTTAGCCGGTTATTACCGAAGATTTATCGAGGGATTTTCGAGGATCGCTACTCCGATGACTCAGTTGACCCGGAAGAATGTTCCGTTTGTGTGGACCGAGAAATGTGACAAGAGTTTCGAGGAATTGAAGAAGAGGTTGACTACCGCTCCGATCTTGACTTTGCCTAATGGGAGCGATGGCCTAGTGATTTACAGTGATGCTTCGAAAGAGGGTTTGGGTTGTGTGTTGATGCAGAATGGGAAAGTAATTGCGTATGCTTCGAGGAAGTTGAACCCGAGTGAGCAGAATTACCTGACTCATGATATGGAGTTAGCGGCTATTGTATTTGCGTTGCACAAGTGGAAGCGCTATCTTTATGGAGCGAAGTTTGAGATTTTTACGGATCACAAGAGTTTGAAGTACCTTTTCTCTCTGAAGGAATTGAACAACCGACAGCGCCGATGGATGGAATTGTTGAAGGATTATGATTGTACGATTTCTTATCACCCGGGAAAGGCGAATGTGGTAGCCGATGAGATTAGTAGAAAGTCTTATGTGGCTTCGATGATGGTTCGAGAATGGAAAATGCTTGAGGATGTTCGAGATTGGTCTCCTCGTGAATCGAGACATGGGGCTATTTTTGCGAATATGAGGGTATCTCCGACCCTAGTTCAGAGGATAAAGGAAGCTCAGAAAGAAGATACCGAGTTGGTGAAGATAATAGGTAAATTGAAAGAAAAGAACTTCGAGGATTTTTCATTGAGTTCGAGTGGAGTTTTGACTTTCCGTGGTCGTTTGTGTGTTCCGGATGTTGATGGAATTAAACAGAGAGTTCTTGATGAGGGTCACAAATCGAGGTATACTATTCATCCGGGTAGTACGAAGATGTATCAGGATTTGAAGCAACAATTTTGGTGGATTAATATGAAGAGGGAAATAGCCGAGTACGTTTCGAGGTGTTTAACTTGTCAGCAGGTCAAAGCCGAGCATCAGAGACCCGCGGGATTGCTTCAGCCGTTAGAGATTCCCGAGTGGAAATGGGAGCATGTGACTATGGATTTCGTTACGGGACTACCTCGTACCCGTAGGAAGTATGACAGTGTTTGGGTAATAGTGGATAGATTGACCAAGAGTGCTCATTTCTTGCCTATTGATATCAGATATTCGATGGAGAAGCTTGCGACCCTTTATATTGACGAGATTGTGAGATTGCATGGAGTTCCGGTTAGCATTGTGTCAGATCGAGACCCGAGGTTTACTTCTAGATTCTGGAAGGCGTTTCAAGAAGCTTTGGGTACAGATTTGCGATTCAGTACAGCTTTTCATCCTCAGACCGACGGTCAATCCGAGAGGACTACTCAGATTCTTGAGGATATGTTGCGAGCTTGTGCGATAGACTTTTCCGATTCTTGGGATTCGCACCTGCCGTTAGTGGAATTCTCTTACAACAACAGTTATCAGGCTAGTATCGAGATGGCACCGTTTGAGGCCTTGTATGGAAGGAAGTGTATATCGCCTATTTGTTGGGATGAGGTTGGTGAAGCGAAAGTTTTGGGTATTGATTTGCTTCGGGATTCGGTTGAGAAAGTTAAAGTTATCCGGGATAGATTGAAGACAGCCCAGAGTCGACATAAGAGCTATGCAGACAACCGAAGGAGAGATCTTAGTTTTCAGATTGGTGATTTGGTGTTCTTTAAAGTGTCTCCAAAGGTGGGTATCCGTCGTTTTGGGAAGAAAGGCAAGTTGGCTCCGAGGTTTATTGATCCGTTTGAGATTTTGGGAAAGGTTGGACTTCTAGCGTATCGTCTTGCGTTACCGTCATCTTTAGACCGGTTGCACAATGTGTTCCACGTTTCTATGCTTCGGAAGTATGTTCATGACCCGTCTCACGTGTTACCGAGGATACCGGAGGATATTGAGCCCGATATGACTTATGAGGAACGACCGGTTCGGATCTTAGATTCCAAGGTCCAAGAGTTGAGGAGCAAGAGCATTGCGTTGGTTCGAGTCCTTTGGAGGAATCATAACATTGAGGAGTCGACTTGGGAGCTTCGTGATGAGATCGAGAGGAAATTTCCGTGGCTTTTTGCTTAAGGTGAGTCTTGTTAAAATTCGGGTCGAATTTTCTTTAAGGGGGAGTGAATGTCACGACCCGAAATATAGGCTCTATTTTATTAGTAATTAAATGATTTTTTATTTAATTATTTGCTTATTTATTTATTTAAATTTTTTTTTTATTATTTAAATTTGATGAGTGCATTTTATGTGCCATAATAATTATGCCTAGCATTTTACTCGAGTTATTTGGGCTAGTGTAGAAGTGTTGGGTCTTAATTGCTAGTATGGAGTAGTGTGTGTGTGTAGTGTGAGAGAGGGGCCTAAGTGTAAGTTTTTAAAATTATTTCCCTACTCCCTCCCTATTCCCCTCACCTCCCTCACCTTCTCCCTCACTCTCTTCTCCCTCCCAGCACTCATCTCTCTCTCTCTAGCCATTGGTAAGTTTTCTTCCTCTCACTTCTCTCTTCATTTTCTCCTTCTTCCTCTCATCTTCTCTCATTTCTTAAAACATGAATCGCGTTTAGATCGTCGCTAGGATCGCGTAGAGTAAAAAAGAATTGAATTCCGTCAACTTTGAGAAAATTCAAGTAAGTTACTTTTCCCCCATTTTAATGCTAAAATGTTCATATCATGTTTAGATAATGTTTGATGTGTTACATTTGAAGTTTGGATGAGTTTGGAATTTGTTTGGAATTAATTGAGTTTTTGGTTGAAAATGGTGAATTGATGAATACCTTGATTCAATCTTGGTTTTGGTTGATAAAGGGTGTTGTTAAGGTCCCCTCTTTGTTTAAATAATGTTTGGGTACCTTAGAAATCTTGTTGGGAGTGTTGGATTTTGGGTGTTATGTGTTTTGGGTTTGAAAATGGAAGAACCCCTGTTGTTCTTCCCGATTCTGGCAATTCCGGAGTATTGGGCGACCGCCCAAAATAGTATGGGCGACCGCGCATCTTTCTGAAAGCTTTTGTGCTTGGTTGAGGGCCTTGTTGGGCGGCCGCACAGTCCCTTTTGGGCGGCCGCACAGAACCCCTGAAAACTTACATTTGTTAAAATTGTGTGAATGAAGGATGCGTTTTGGTCTAAGTCTTGAGTGTCCTTCTAGTTGACCTTAGTGAACATTGTAGTACCCTTTTGTGATAGAATTGGGTCCTTTGTGATCAAGTTTGTGTTTGGAATTCATTAATGGTTAATTGAGATTTTGAAGCACCCTTATTGTGTATTGTTGGTTCATGTCATCTTCTTGGTGATTATTTGGCTTGATTCCCTACTTTGGAATCCTTTGTTGTTTATCGTGCTAGTATTTTATTACTTAGCCTTTACGTGAAAACCCAGCTGGTATTTTGTGTGTGTTTGGGCGATGCGAAACATTATGATGGCACGGCCAAGTCCATTGTGATGTTGACCATTGTTTTGCCCCCTTATTACCCTCCTCCAGATTGGCCTTGGATGTGAGAAGAGCTAGCTCCTTTGTGTGCATTTTAGCTTTACTTGGAGCATGACTTTGTGGCATGTCTCCCGTCCCTTGTGACACTTCTTTTATGGTTATTGATTCCGGTACCGGGGTTTCTCTTCGGCTTTCATGCTATTATGAAGATGATGATTTGTTGATTATTGAAGCTGCGCAGCGATCCTTTATTTGGATGTACCAGTTTGGAAAACCTTGGCTATATCCTTTGTTATGTGTTTATTTCCGCTGCTATCTGTTATATGATAATTGCTATGTGCTATGTGATAATTATTATTGTTTATTGCTTATTGCATCATAGCATGTCATGTAGTTGCATTAGTAACTTATTGAAATTTATCTCACCCCTTTCCTTTTTATCCTTGTTTTTCCTTAACCCCCCCCCCCCCAGGTGCTAAGGATTAGTCTCGCTGATCACGAGAAAGAGGACGTCGAGAGTGGATCCGTTCTTTTGGGGAAAGTTGTATAGGTTGGTTTACATTATATAAATGTGTAACCTTTTGGGGTATTTGTACCAAACAATGACGTCACTAAGAATTGTATATTTTTATTTTGTTGGGCATAAACTTGTGGAAGTTTATGATAGTTGTATTTAGTCTTTATCAAACTTGGTTTTGTAAAACTTTGGATCATTACCTTTTGGTATCAAATGGAATTTTTAACTCTAGTATTTCTTAGTTTTGGTCTAGAGTCGACGTCCAGATCGCGGTCCCGGGGCCCGCGGGGTTCGGGGTCGCGACAACATGGACTGCTTTCTTGGTCTCTTGAATTAGTGCGGGATTGTGGTTGCCTAATGGCTTAGTTCGACCGCACTTCTTGTTGTTTTGATTTGGAGATAATAACCAAAGTTGAAATAGTCTCATCCTCATAATTATAGAGAAACTAATGACACATAAATATCATGCTTAAATTAATGGAGATTAATTTAGTGGCTAAACTTGATGTGTAACATGTTTATATTATGTGCTCATAAATGTGTTATATGCTATATGTGATGAACATTCAAACAAAGTTTTAAGTCTTTTATTGCCATGCCATGATTAAAACACTTGTTAATACATGAGTGATTTTAATGTAGATTCGCCCTAGCGAGATGCATTAAATTTGTTTATGTATGAGCAAGATAGATAGTGTGGGAACGCCCTAGCGGGACACATTAACTGTGCGTTTAAAATGGTTAGACTTAATTGGGCGTCAAAACAGTTTTGGACCTAGGCAAAGATGAGGTTTAACATGCTTTTTGAAATTGGATTTCTTAAAGAATATCATAAAAGGAACTAAGAGTCATATGAGATATGATTGACAAGAGTTGTCTACCTAATTAATTTGATTTTGTGTAATCCGCCTTAGCGGACTTGAAATTAAATTAAAGTTGGATCTTAACCCATTTAAATTATATTATACATTGGATGTATATGAAGGTTATATAATTTAGTGGGAGTATTTTGTTTGAAAAATACATTATTTATCTCTTTAATGAAAATCGGTACTTATTAAATTTTGGAAATTTTTGCATATTTGTAGATAATGACTAATAACACTCAATCAATGTCGTTGCGATCGATCCTTGAGAAGGATAAGCTCGAAGAGAATGGTACCAACTTTATGGATTGGATCCGTAGCATAAGAATCGTTCTTAGGCAAGAAGATAAGTTGTACATTCTCGATGGGCCTCTCCCCGCTGAACCACCGCCTACTGCCCCTAGGGTAGAAAGAGACAATTACAAGAAACATCGTAATGATTCTAGAGATGTAAGTTGTCTCATGCTTGCTGCTATGTGTTCAAAACTCCAACAAAGTTTGGAACATTTGGAAGCCTATGAGATAGGCGTGGAGTTGAGAACCATGTTTCAAGAGCAAGCTAGGCAAGAGAGGTACAAGACCATTGTTGCATTCACTACTAGTAAAATGAATGAAGGGCAACAAGTGAGTCCTCACTTTCTTAAAATGAAAGGTTATGTAGAGCACCTTGAGAAACTTGGCTATCCAATCCCATTGGAGCTAGCCACGGATCTCATTCTTAATTCATAGCCTAAAAGTTATAATCAGTTTGTAATGAATTATAACATGCATGGAATGGATAAGAATCTCTCTGAGTTGCATGGGATGCTCAAAACTGCAGAGATGAAAATTGTGGAGAAAGGTTCTCCCGTGCTCTTGGTTCATGATGGGAAGAAGCCTGGTGCCAAAGGCAAGGGTAAGGCAAAAGTTGTCAAACCCAAGATAAGCAAGGCAAAGGTTGCCAAGGCTTCTGAGGAAAAACCTGATTCACAAAAGGAAGCAATCTGTTTCCATTGTCAAGAAATTGGTCATTGGAAACGTAATTGCAAGGCTTTCTTGGAAGAGCAAAAGAAGAAGAAGAGCAGCAAGGCTGCGTCGACTTCATGTATCTATATGATAGATATTCTCCTTTCTACCACTGATTCTTGGGTATTGGATACCGAATGTGGTTCTCACATTTGTCTAAATGTGCAGGGACTAAAGAATAGGAGACTGCTTAAAGAAGGTGAAGTAGATCTACGCGTGGGGAATGGAGCAAGAGTTGCTGCATTAGCCGTAGGGACTTATGAAGTCACTTTACCTTCCGGATTAGTTCTTGTTTTGAACAATTGTTATTATGTTCCGGATTTAAGCAGAAATATTATTTCAATTTCTTGTTTGGATAATGAAGGTTTTAAGTTTCTTATTGAGAATAAGAAATTTTCTATTTATTTAAATGATGTGCTTTATGGTATTGCTAATTCATTTAATGGCCTTTATATCTTGGATGTCAAGAATGAAAATAATGTCTATCATGTAAATAAGAAATCTAAACCTAATGATATAAATCATACTTATTTGTGGCATTGCCGTCTTGGTCATATTAATGAGAAGCGTATCTCAAAACTCCATGGGGACGGACTTTTGGGTTCATGTGACTTAGAGTCATATGACACTTGTGAGTCGTGTCTTCTTGGAAAAATGACTAAGACACCTTTTACCAAGTTGGGTGAAAGGGAAAGCGACTTATTGGGGTTGATACATTCCGATGTATGCGGACCATTAAGTAGCAATGCTAGGGGAGGATTTCAATACTTCATAACCTTCACTGATGATTATAGTAGATTTGGGTATGTTTACCTAATGAAACATAAAAGTGAAGCATTTGAGATATTTAGAATATTTCAAAATGAAGTAGAAAAACAACTTGGCAAAAGTATAAAGGCACTTCGATCAGATCGAAGTGGTGAATACTTAAGTCAAGAATTTGACGATCATCTAAAGAATTGTGGAATAGTTTCACAATTGACTCCGCCCGGAACACCACAATGGAATGGTGTGTCTGAGAGGAGAAATCGGACTTTGTTAGACATGGTTCGATCAATGATGAGTCAAGTTGATCTTCCAATATCCTTTTGGGGTTACGCCCTAGAAACCGCTGCTTTCACACTAAATCAAGTTCCAACTAAATCGGTTCCAAAGACTCCATATGAGATGTGGAGTGGAAAGAAACCTAATTTATCTTTCATGAGGATTTGGGGTTGCGAAGTTTATGTCAAGAGACTTATCTCTGACAAACTAGCACACAAATCTGATAAATGTATTTTCGTGGGATATCCTAAGGAAACTAAAGGATATTACTTTTACAACCGAGAGGACAATAAAGTGTTTGTTGCCCGAACTGGTGTCTTTCTAGAGAAAGAGTTTCTCTCCAAAAAAATCAGTGGGAGTAAAATAAATCTTGAAGAAATTCGAGACCCAAAAAATAACATTGAACCAATAGTGGAACAAGAACAAGAACCACAAGGAGTTGTGGAACCTGTTCAAAATACACAAGCATCTCGCAGATCTAGTAGGTTACGATCCGAGCCCGAGAGATATGGATTTCTCGTAACGGATAGTAATGAGGTAGAAATCATTGAGAATGATGAACCGTCAACCTACCAAGAGGCGATGTCTTCTCCTGATTCGGACAAGTGGCTTGGAGCCATGGAATCCGAATTGCAATCCATGCAAGACAATCAAGTTTGGAATTTGATTGATGCGCCCGAAGGTGTAAAAACCATAGGATGCAAATGGGTCTTCAAGAAGAAGACTGACATGGATGGGAAGGTGCATACTTACAAAGCTAGGCTTGTAGCGAAGGGTTATAGGCAAGTTCATGGTATTGACTATGATGAGACCTTTTCACCCGTAGCAATGATCAAGTCTATAAGAATTTTGCTTGCCATTGCCGCATATTATGACTATGAAATATGGCAGATGGACGTCAAAACCGCTTTCCTGAATGGAAAACTCCAAGAGGATGTGTATATGACACAACCAGAAGGTTTTGAACAAGATTCTAAGGTATGCAAATTGCAAAGATCCATCTATGGATTGAAGCAAGCTTCAAGGAGTTGGAATCTCCGTTTTGATGAATCGGTCAAAGAGTTTGGTTTCATCAAGAACGAAGATGAGCCTTGTGTATACAAGAAGATTAGTGGGAGCATAGTGCTATTCCTTATTTTATACGTGGATGACATATTGCTCATTGGAAACGACATTCCTACACTTCAGTCTGTGAAGACTTGGTTAGGAAAGTGCTTCGCAATGAAAGATATGGGTGAAGCCGAATATATACTTGGCATTAAGATCTATAGAGATAGATCAAGGAGGCTACTTGGTTTAATCCAAAGTACATACATTGACAAGGTCATTAGAAGATTCCGTATGGAAAATTCTAAGAGAGGCACCTTGCCCGTGTTACATGGAGTTTCTCTAAGCAAGACTCAATGTCCTAAGACAAAATATGAGCGTGAGAAAATGAATGATGTTCCATATGCTTCGGCAATTGGGTCCATCATGTATGCCATGATTTGTACTAGGCCGGATGTGTCTTATGCTTTGAGCATGACAAGTAGATACCAATCCGACCCTGGCGAAAATCACTGGATAGCTGTAAAAGCGATTCTTAAGTACTTAAGAAGAACTAAAGACTCGTTTTTGGTCTATGGAGGAATGGAAGATGATCTCATTGTAAATGCTTACACAGATGCAAGCTTCCAAACCGACAAAGATGATAGCCGATCGCAATCGGTTTTGTGTTTATGTTAAATGGTGGAGCTGTAAGCTGGAAGAGTTCCAAGCTAAGTACAACCGCTGATTCTACAGCAAAAGCTGAGTATATTGCTGCATCGGATGCTGCAAAGGAAGCTGTTTGGATTAAGAAGTTCATAACTGAACTTGAAGTGGTCCCTAGTATTGCTAATCCAATAGACCTTTATTGTGATAATAATGGTGCTATTGCTCAAGCAAAGGAACCAAGAGCACATCAGAAATCCAAACACATACTTAGGCGTTTTCATATCATTCGAGAGATCGTTGATAGGGGAGACGTAAATATATGCAGAGTACCTACTGATGACAATGTTGCGGACCCGCTAACAAAGGGACTTCCACAAGCTAAACATGATGGTCATGTTAGGTCCATGGGTATTAGATACATGGGAGATTGGGCCTAGGGCAAGTGGGAGATTGTTGGTAGTGGTGCCCTAGGCACGTTTAATAAACGTTGTAATTGTTATCATTTATTTCATATCAATAAAGAGATGTTTTGATTATTATTGTTGTTCATGTTTACTTATAATAATCTCCGTCCCTAGTACTTGTTAAGCACTAGTATAAAGTCTAAATGATCATGGGATGATCATGTTAGATTTATGGGTACTTGTTTGGAACAAGGTACTGGACATGACCCGCTTTATGAGATTTATGTCATGGTCTATGTCATACATATATCTCATATTAGTTATGTCATTTGAATCCTTAGACATGAAGTTATTATAGTCTTCCACTTGATGAACATTATGTTTGACATATTCAAACGCTACTTTTAACCGAGTAGTTATAAAGGGTATGATTGGCATAATCGGATTCACGTAGGGAAGAATAATAAGCTAAATGGATTTGTCCCTCCTCGGAGAGATGTCAAGCTTGGGCCACTCGTAGGAATGATGTTGATGAAATGTTCGGCCAGACTCAAATGAATTGATTGGATCAATGTCATTTGGATTATCAACATATTCGGAATCGAGAAAGTATTGAACAAAACAAGTTGACTCTTTGACCATGACTTGTGTTCAATGATATCGTGGACAAAAGGATTGTGACATATTCTAAGAGGAATGCGAACTTGTATCTAGTTATACTATTTGGGTAGGTATGACGGTTTGCTAGAACCTAATCATATCTTATGGTTTCATGTTTGAACCCATTGCCAACTTAGTATAATCCTAGAGGGTCACACACAATAGAACGAATCTTTAAAAGGACTACATTGGAATTTTGGAAATTCTGGACTTTCTGGGGAAGCGGGCGACCGCACAGTATGGACTGGGCGGCCGCACACTTAGCTCATTTTGTTCCAGTTTTGTTTCAGATAGTTGTGCGACCGCACAGTGCATTCTGGGCGGCCGCACAGTACTGTCGGGTGGCAGATTCCTAATTTGATTAGGAAACGAATTTTGGACGGATTTTGACACAAGTTTCCTATTTGGAATAGGTCATACTTGTGTATAAAAGACCAAATTCGGCCAGCACTCTAAGCTAATGATTTTGTGAGTCTCAAAGAGTTTGAGAGAGTGTTTATTTTGTTCCAAGACATTCTTGGTTGAAGAACAAAATAAAACACAAAATAAATTCCATATAGTTCTTTTGATTGTGAAAAAGTGTTTCACAATTTGGTCTAGCAACCAAGATCAAAGAAGCTCCTTTGATATTCGTTCGAAGTGTGGATACCGCTAGAGGGTGTAAATCATCATCTTCAAAGTTCGTGTTCAAGCTTTGTGATCGTGATCAAGTCTTCAAACCTCCACCAAAGACCAAGAGAATTTGATAGCCATCAAGGGTTAGTTTATTCCTTTATTCTTATGTTGTATTTGATTTAATCATATGAACGGATCCATGGCTTTGGGTTTCAAAATTTTAAATGCTAAATTCTGCTGCGCATGTTTGATCGAAACCCAACACAAACAGGTGTGGGTCCCAAAAAGCTGCTAACTCTAGGACCCAAGGAATAAGGGGGACCAAAACCTTTCATGTTTATTTTTCAGATTTCATGTTTTATGGCCGGAACCGCTAAGAAGAAGAAGGATCTCTGGTATTTGGATAGTGGATGCTCACGACACATGACTGGAGATTCCGAACTACTCTGCAGTTTCATCCAAATGAAAGGTCCCCCAGTAGTGTTTGGTAACAACAAGAAAGGAGAAACAGTAGGATATGGAGCAATCAAACGAGGAAAGGTGACTATAGAAAATGTGTCACTAGTAGAAGGACTCAAGCACAACCTTCTCTCCATATCTCAGTTTTGTGACAAAGGAATGAACTGCATCTTCACATCAACTAACTGTTATATCAAAGATGCTTCCTCTGGAGTCACTCTACTGACTGGCAACAGAACAGGTGATGTTTATATGATAGATTTAAGCAATATTGTTTCTATTGCTGACCTCTGTTTTGTATCCAAAAATATAAGTGAAAGCAGCTGGTTATGGCATAAGCGGCTCAGCCACTTGAACTTCAAGTATCTAGCAAAACTGCACAGGGATGGTTTAGTAAAAGGACTACCCAAAGTGGCTGACCATCATGATGAAAAGTTTAAAGCATGCCAGCTTGGAAAGCAGCCCAAACAGTCATTTCCTAGTAAAACTGTACCTTCAACGAACCGCTGTTTGCAACTGCTGCACATGGATTTATTTGGACCTGTCCCAACCGCCAGTATAGGAGGAAACCGCTATACACTTATGGTGGTTGATGATTATTCAAGATATACATGGGTGGAAATGATGGCCTCTAAAGATGATACTTATGGCATCGTAACCGCTCTCTTTAGACAGCTCCAAACTCAGAAATTGGATGACATTGTTACCGTGCGTTCAGATAATGGAACCGAATTTACAAACAATGGTGTTGCCCAATATTGTGATGATCATGGAATTGATCATAAATTCTCTGCCGCTGGGGTTCCACAACAGAATGGAGTTGTAGAAAGAAAGAACAGGACTTTGATTGAAGCTGGGAAGACCATAATTGCAGAAGCAAAGCTTCCTAAATACTTCTGGGCCGAAGCTGTCAATACCGCATGTTTCACCCAGAACCGCTCCCTAATCATCAAAGTTCACAACAAGACTCCTTATGAATTGTGGAGAGGCATATCACCCAACATTGCCTTCTTCAAGATATTTAGATGCAAGTGCTACATCTTGTACAATGGCAAAGAGCATCGAGGTAAATTTGATGCTAAGGCCGATGAATGTATTTTTGTTGGTTATTCAAAACACTCCAAAGCTTTTCGTTGTTTCAATAAGACATCTTTAAAAATTGTAGAGTCAGTCCATGTTACATTTGATGAACATAATCTTCTTGAGCCACATATGGCTCCAAATGTTGCTGATGATTTTAGTGGTTTTGAGACAGGTACATCTTGCCCTAATCATGCAACCGCAAATGACCAACCTACTCAAACCGCTCCATCAGGTTCTCCAGCCGCTCCAAATCAAACCGAAGGTGTTGCTGTAGAACCGCATTCTTCTGATCCCATTCAAACCGTTGATCCAGTTCCAAACATCACCTTCAATGAAGATTTCAATGAATATCAAGAAGAGCCTCCTCTGGAAAATCTTCAAGAAATGGTAGTTCATGAAGACCTCCCTCCAGAAATTAATGAGCATAGAGACCATCCAACAACTAATGTTATAGGTCCTATCAGTTCTGGTGTTCAAACAAGAGGAAGCTTAACTCATAGAGATAACCACAGTTTGTTCTCAACCGCACTGTTATCTTAGATGGAACCGAAGAAGGTAGATGAAGCTCTAAGTGATCCAAGTTGGGTAGCTACAATGCAAGAAGAGCTTAATCAGTTTGAAAGATGCAGAGTTTGGACTCTAGTTCCAAGGCCCAGAGATCACACTGTAATTGGAACAAAATGGGTATACAGAAATAAGATGGATGAAAATGGTACTATTACAAGAAACAAAGCAAGGTTGGTTGCTCAAGGCTATAGGCAAGAAGAAGGAATTGATTATGATGAAACCTTTGCCCCTGTAGCCAGACTTGAAGCCATTAGATTGTTCCTGGCCTATGCCTCCTTCAAGAAATTCAAATTATATCAAATGGATGTGAAGAGTGCATTTCTGAATGGTGAACTACAAGAAGAAGTTTATGTAGCTCAACCGCCAGGATTTGAAGACAACAAATATCCTAATCATGTCTTCAAGCTCAAGAAGGCCTTGTATGGACTCAAACAAGCTCCAAGAGCATGGTATGACACTCTATCTAAATTTCTTATTGAACAAGGCTTCTCTAGAGGTAAAATTGATACAACCCTATTTATTGCTAAACACAAAGGTCATTCATTATTAGTTCAAATATATGTTGATGATATTATTTTCGGTTCTACTAATAAGACCATGTGTGTTAAGTTTGAGAAGCTTATGAAAGGTAAATTTGAGATGAGTATGATGGGAGAGTTGACATTCTTTCTTGGACTCCAAATCAAGCAATGTCATGATGGAATCTTTATCAACCAAGCCAAATATACCAAAGATTTGATCAAGAAATTTGGGCTTGAAACCGCTAAGCCAGTTGATACCCCAATGCAAAAGGCCTGCAGTTTGGATCAAGATGAACGAGGTAAGAAAGTTGATCAGACTCTCTACCGAGGTATGATTGGCTCTTTACTTTACTTAACTGCTAGTAGGCCAGATATCATATTCAGTGTTTGTGTTTGTGCTAGATTTCAAGCTGACCCTAGAGAATCTCATCTTATTGTTGTTAAAAGAATTATTAGATATTTATGTGGATCTGTTAACCTTGGACTTTGGTACTCCAAAGAATCTTCATTTAATCTATTAGGTTATTCAGATGCTGACTTTGCAGCATGTAAGATAAGCAGAAAGAGCACAAGTGGTACTTGTCAGTTCCTTGGAACACGGCTTGTATCATGGTCCAGCAAGAAACAAGCATCGGTTTCAGTCTCAACCGCTGAAGCTGTTGCTCTCAAATTCTCTGGATGAAACAGCAGTTGGAAGACTATGAAGTATTTGAGAAGAACTGCCCTATCTACTGTGATAATACTGCAGCAATATCAATCTCCAACAATCCAGTACAACACTCAAAAACCAAGCACATTGACATAAGATATCATTTCCTCAAAGATCATGTTGAAAACAAGAACATTTTTCTAGCAAAGGTGGGAACCGACGATCAAATTGCAGATATTCTCACCAAACCGCTTGAAAATTCTAGGTTCTTTCATTTACGAGGAGAAATGGGTATGCTGGAACTTACTTAATATAATTCATGCCTATTTATTTTTTGTTCTAATAATTTTTGTTAAGTATTTTGGCTCTATTAAGAAAATGCAAGTAGCTTGCGGTTCAATAGACGAAACCGCAACAAAATGGTTCGGCTAAAGATTCCACTCAAACCGAAGAGTCAAGAAGAAGAACTTCAGTTTTATCCAAACCGAATTGTCAAAGAAAGGTTTTGGTTTTCTCTACTGAAACCGAAGATAGATCTGAAAGATATCGGTTTTATAAAAACCGATAATGAGGAAAAGGTAAGTCGGTTTACGAAAAACCGCTCAGGTATAAAATTGCATTTTAGTCCCTACTTTATGTCACTTCATTCTTTAAGGACCTTTTTGTAATTATCTCTGTCGCATTGAATGCGAATCGACAGGTACACTGACGGTTGAGTTTCCTTCAGCCGTCATGCCCGCTCCACTACCCGAGGTGGTTAATTGAGTATAAAAGACAAACCATTTTTCAATTTATCTTTTTACCTTCTTACTCTTTTTAGCAAAAACCCTTTCTCTCTCTTCTGTACGCACTCCTCTCTCTCTCTGTTCTCACTCAAAATTTTCTTACTTAAACAATTTTTTTTTAATGGCACCAAAGAAATCAATTGATCTTGCTTCTTCTTCTACATCGTCCAAACCATCGAAGCCTGATATGGTATGAATTTCTGAACCCTAACTCAGTATATTTCATTTATCCGCCATTGTTGAAGCTTAAAAGCTTGTTCATCTTCCTTTGATCATTTTATGCTTTTTCTTCAATTTCTTGGTTGGTTTATGATCGCATTTACTTAAATATACTGTTTGATTACTTTGTTTTAAGATTTGTGTTCAATTTTGAGCAAAATCGATTTTGGGGTCATTTGGTGTTCTTGCGAAATTTTGCAGATTCTGGGTTCATGTGTTGTTATTTGTCTTGGTTTATTTAGAACTTTGTTAGAATCTTCCCTTTGTGATCATTTTGGTATAATTTTTTCATATTTTGGTTAAATTTTTTTTTTGCATATTCATACTCTGTTATTCGTGTTCTTCATGCATTCAAACTCTTTTTCAAAATTTTCCCTCTTTGATTCGTTTTGTCTTCACTGTTCATTCATTCTTTGTTTTTACATTTTTACCCTTACTCTCCTTGAACCGCATGTTTTCATTGTTAGGATTCCTTGTTATAGTTTGTAGGACTTAATCAAACCGCAGTTTGCTTAAGGATTCAAACTATCATTCTTTAAGCTATTCTAACTTAGAAAATTTTTCAGGATCCCTCAAACTTTGTTCCCGGTTCTAGGATACTAGAGGATGAAATTAAACAAGATGCAGTTGGAAGGAAGCTCCTCAAACTGCTGAATGATGCAAAGCTGCTCCCTCTGTTTCTTATGGATGAACCGCAGTTTGTTACAATTATCTGCGCCGAATTTTTTGAGAATGGGATCTCCACAAAGGCTGCCTTACTAGATGTAAGAGGAGAACCGATAAAGGATCTGGAATCCGGAAAAGTGAAATTTGAAGATGCTATCGAGTCCACCGTTTGTGGCAAAGAAGTGATCCTAACCGCTTCCAAGATCGCAGTTCTAGCTGGTCTTGAGAACTCTGGAGTTATGGGGATAAAACCGGAACTTCTAAGCAATACTACAATGGAGTTGATTGGAGTTAATTCTTTCTCCACCAAGAATTCCTCCAAAAAGGACTTTGGAGAGGTGATGGCTCATCTATATGAATTGGTGGATTCTGGAGTCATGTGAAAGAATGGAAACCACAACAACTTTACAAGTGAACAGTATGCTTACTGTGTGGCCATTCTTAAAGGGAAGAAACTGCACTGGCCTAAGGTTGTGATGAAGGAGATCATAAATGCTCTAAACCGCCTCCATGCTGCTAAAGCCGCTGGAAAATCCAAGGTCAGAACTCATTGCAGGCTGCTGACTAAGTTCCTGCATCAAGATACTGACATTTTCAAGTTCTCTGCTGAAAACAAGGACTATTGGTTGGATCCAATTGAAAAATCTATCTTTGGATTATCAAAACTTGACGCCTTCAGAACCGCATTTGGATGGCGGTATGCTCAAACAGTTTGGAATGAGGACCCTCTTCCTGAAGCCGAACGTGGACCATTTCCTGAGGCTCGGCTCAACAAATCTGGGAAACCGTATGCTGGTGCCATTGCTGATCAGGCCCATGCTACGATGCTAAGGAATGAAGGTCAAACTGCTACTTTAAACCGACTGGGGTTAAGTCAGTTAGCTCAGACCGCGGTACAGGCTGAGGGGGAGTCTGCGGTTGAGGGGGAGCCTGCAGTTCGGTTTATACCCGTGGCTCGTCCCAAGGAAACCGCTGCTCCAAGGAAGAGAAAGGGAACTGCTCAAATCCCTCCAATTATTACCAAAGCAGACTTATCCAAACCGCCTCCTAAACCCTCATCCAAACCGTCATCAAAACCTTCATCTTGTTCAACCTCTTTTCCCCCCATCAGACTATCTCCTACCCTTTCCAAACCTATCACTTCTAAACCCTCTATTCCCAAACCTCAAATTAAACCTCTTTCTCCATTACATCAAAATGTGGAGAAATCAAGTAACTTTGCTATGGATGCCGCCTCTCTTAAAGCTGCTGTAACACCCATCGAATTTCTTGTTAAATATTTGACATATTTGTTAAATACTTGAACTTGCATATTAGGTGTTAGTTTTACTTGGGTTAAATTTTATCTGCTTTAAATAGTTAAGGTGGTTAAATGTCTAGTTTTGACTTTTGGGTCATTTGTGAAAATTGGACTTTAGGGGTCTTTTTGTTAAAAGTGAAACTTGAGGGGCCTAAGTGAAATTGTTTGAAATTTCAAAGTATATCAACTTGTTTGGTTCCTTCTCTGGGTCATTTTACCCAAATTTCTTACGTACACTCCCTCTGTTCTGAAAGCTAGGGTTAAAAGTTCACCCTATTCTCGACTCCTCGAGTTTAATTATCCATCCGTTCTTGATTCCGATCCCGGATTAATATTCGTGGCGTTGAATAGAGCGTTCCAGGCCGAACAGAAATAAGTTTGGGTCAACTTGAATTTTGACTAGGTAAGTTATTAGCTCCCCCTTGCTTGTAATAACATGCATAAATGTTATTCTCGATACTTGTGAACGTTAATTTTGTGTTTGGGATGATTTTTGTAGTACTTGTAAATTTGGGACAAAGGGAGTAATAACTTCTCTGTATAAATGGTGAAAGAACATAGAAAGGTTACTTTACTCATGTCTTGCCTTGTTAGAGTTGTTAAAATGTGAGTGAAAAGTTACTCCTACGTTTGGGACGGAAAATATTTCAACCTGGGAAAGAAATAAGAATTTCGCATTTTAGTACATTGTGCGACCGCACAAAAATCCTTGGGTGACCGCACATCTTTCTGAAGGGTTTTTCAAAGAAATTAACCTGCTTGTGTGCGACCGCACAGTTCATTTTGTGCGACCGCACAGTTATCTGAAAAACAAAAATATTGTGTAAAGTTTGTATAAGTTGGAAGTAACCCTAGTTAAGGTATATAACCTTAATATAAGATGTCCTAGCAAGTGTTGTGACACCTTAGGGGCATCAGACTTGGTCTTAAACATGTATACTCATTGAATCAAAATGAGAACTTAAGTATAAGAGTAGTAACTCTTCCTTATGTCTTGAAAGTGCTATGAATAAGCACTAATGTGTTATACTTGTTGTGAATTCAATGATTGTGCACCTTAGAGGCATTAGCATAAGGTCTTAGACTTGAACATCCTAAGAATAGGATTGGGATTTTGTAAGAGTAAATGTATAACTCTTATACATGCTTGAATGTCCAATGATTGGAATTATAACTTGAAGTATAAGACATTTAAAATCTTGTACATAACTTGAACATCCATAGAAATGGATGAGGACTTGAATATAAGATAATAAAATCTTGTACTTGACTTGACACCAATACATATGTATGGTAGTGAACTTGAAAGTGCTATGAACAAGCACTAACGTGTATGAGACATGTTCTTGTTGTGTATGTGCAATCATTGCATACAATTGCTTGATACAAGGTGACTTCTTGATTACTTGAAGCATGTTCCTTGTTAAGCTAGTCCACTACTTTTAGATTAGTTCTTCTCCCGTAGTTCAAGTAAATATCTACTTGTACCTTCTTGTGTGAGTCCATCTGGTTCTCCTTGCTTGTTCGAAAATGTATAGGTTCACGCTTGTCGCGAGAGCTGGGGTTTAAGTGACAATCGGGTCCCTATGTATTTCCGCCTGACCCCTTACTACCGGCCATAGTAAGGGCATAGCTTCCTTAGTTGGAGCAATAAGCCTGACTTAAGTGAATGCTAAACTCCTGTCTTGAGCACCTCGTGAATAATCATGAGTACTGATATTGGGAATGACACTGGTTACCGGGTCTTCTGATATATACTGAATAATCAGTTCCTGTTATTGATCGTGATTGTCAAAGTAATACAAGCTACGACAACAATGGTATTCTTGGGAGGAATAAGGAAGGAAGCAATATCCTTATAACTTGCTTGTTTAGCCTTATGTGCTACTTGATGAGTGGATTATCCTCTCATATACTGTTACTTGATGATACTTGATATATGATTACTTGAGTATCTATTTGAATTGTATGATAACATGTCATGTAGTTGCATCTAATAGCTTACTGAGATTTATCTCACCCTTTATTTGTTTCCCCCCCCCCCCAGGAAAGGAAGGATAGTGCGCAGTGAGGCTCGACATAGTTGGGAGCTTACTTCGCAGGTCGTGATTGTTTTGGGGCTTGTGTCCTTTTACACTTGGTGAGGACGATGTATTATGGGTTTTGTAACTCCTTATTTTGGGGTAGACAGTCTTGTTCAGTTCTTGTTGTCACTAGACATCTTGTATAGTACTCTTGATGCCAGCTTATATGCTAGGCATGTTTCCGCTGTGTATGTATTAAGTTTGGTTTTAAATTTTCTTGTCTAGAACTCGTGTTGTGAGCTAGTATAGCTCCTTACTCTAGAGTATATATATCATGTCAGTTTGTTAAACAAATGTCATGTAGTTTCTTGTTAAGTTTTTTGTTCCTCGTTAGGCACTCCCATCCAGGTTCGAGGTTCTATTAGGGGATCCCGGGACCTGGGGGCGTGTCAGGTTGGTATCAGAGCTACCCTGGTTTAGCTACCCTGTTTAGCTACCTTGGTTTGCTCTAAGTCTGGATAAGGTCTATGGCCTAGGTATGGGTGAGTCTTGGGGTGTTATTAATAACGCTGAGTGTTTACCTACAGGTACAATGAGTTCTGAAGGTACAAGTGGTAGTAATCAGCTGAGATCTATAACTCCTCAAGAAGAAATGGTTGATAATGTTGACTGGGATTATCCTAATCGTCTTACAAGGTTCTTGAAGCTGAAACCTCGTAGTTTTGACGGGGAATTTGATGCCAAGAAGGCAGAGGAGTGGATTGAAAGTATTGAGAAGATCTTTACAGCCTTGAGATGTGCAGGTGGTGATAAGGTAACCTTTGCAACCTTTAAACTTGAGAAAGCCGCTGAACATTGGTGGAAAGTGTTGAGTAAAAGCTGGGAACTGGAAGGTGTACCACAGACATGGGAGAATTTTCTTAAAGCATTCAAGTCACAGTTTATTCCAACAGTAGTCCAAGATAGAAAGGAGGTGGAATTTCTTAATCTGGAGCAAGGAAGTCAGACAGTGGGGTAATACTCAACCAAGTTCACAGAATTGGCGAGGTATTGTGATCACTTAGTTCCAAACGAAGCCAAGAAGGCACAGAGGTTTGTTAAAGGGTTGAGGACTGAGTATAGGAAGCAACTTCTTTCTCTACAGCTCACTAGTTATCAGCAAGCAATGGAGAAGGCTTATACTATTGAAAATGATATTGAAGAACACAAGGTGAAGTTGGGAACAACCATGACGGGTCGTGTATCAGAGAAAACTCAGGGATCTAGTTCTAAAGGTGGTAAATCTGGCCGCCAAGATCGTCGATTCCGACAGCCAACTGAAAGTAAAGGTAGTGTATCAATTGGTTCGAGGACAACAGTCTAAGGTTCCAGGAGAGTATGTGGCTTTTGTTCGAAAGAAGGCCATTCTGAAGACAAGTGTTGGCTAAAGCAAGGAAAGTGTATAGTGTGTGGTGAAGCGGGGCACTTTGCTAGAAATTGTTCTAAAAGTAGAGGAAATCAAGTTGGGGGTACAAGTCAACCAACCTCAGGTTCCAAGAAAGATAGTGGGGGTCGACCAAAAGTTCAGGGTCGAGTGTTTGCTTTAGATCAGCAGGGTGTAGCTGAGTCTTCTGCGGTCATAGGAGGTATTATATTACTTTCTAGTACGAGAGCGCGAGTCTTGATAGATCCAGGCTCATCTCATTCTTATGTGGCATCTCATTTTGTGTCGCATTTGCATGTTCTTCCTGATTCTATGCCTTATGTGCTAGAAGTATCTTCCCCTATGGGAGATTGCATGTTTACTTCTGAGATTTACAAGAAATGTGAGGTTCTTGTGGGTGATCATGCCCTTCTTGCTGACCTAGTCGTGTTACCTATAAGGGACTTTGACGTGATTCTTGGCATGGATTGGCTATATGTGCATCATGCATCTGTTGATTGTTATAGAAAAGTAGTAACTTTTTCTATTCCTGGTTTGCCTGATTTTACCTTTGAAGGTGATAGGCCTTTATGTGCTATACATGTTATTTCTGCTTTAAAAGCTAGAAAACTTTTATCTCGTGGTTGTGCCGGGTATCTCGCATGTGTGCTTGATCAGAGTTTATCTGTTTCCAAGATGGAGGATATTCCTGTTGTGTCTGAATTTTCAGATGTGTTCTCTTCTGAGTATAGCATGCCACCTGATCGAGAGCTTGAGTTCTGTATTGAGTTATTACCAGGTACAGCACCAATCTCTAAAGCACCTTATATAATGGCTCCAGCTGAGTTGAGAGAGTTAAAAACACAGCTTGAGGAATTGCTTGAAAGGGGCTTTATCAGGCCTAGTGTATCACCGTGGGGTGCACCAGTGCTGTTTTTCAGAAAGAAAGATGGGACTCTGCGATTGTGTATTGATTACAGAGATCTTAATCAGGTAACTATCAAGAACAAATATCCGTTACCTCATATTGATGACTTGTTTGATCAGCTTCAGGGTTCAGTAGTGTATTCGAAGCTTGACTTGAGAAGTGGTTATCATCAGTTGAAAATCAGATCTGAGGATATACCAAAGACAGCTTTCCGTACCAGGTATGGGCATTATGAATTTATTGTTATGCCATTTGGTTTGACAAATGCTCCAACTGTATTTATGGATTTGATGAACCGTATTTTCAAGCCATATCTTGATTGTTTCGTGGTGGTATTCATTGATGATATTCATGTGTATTCTAAATCACGGGCTGAGCATGAACAACATCTCAGAATGGTATTACAAGTTCTTCGTGAGAAACAATTATTTGCAAAATTCAGCAAATGTGCTTTCTGGTTAGAAGAGGTTTCATTCTTGGGGCATGTTGTGTCTGCTACTGGTATTGCAGTAGATCCTTCCAAAGTTGAAGCAGTTGTGAACTGGAAGAGGCCAACTACAGTGACTGAGATCCGTAGTTTCTTGGGCTTGGCTAGTTATTATCGGAGGTTCATTGAGGGATTCTCCAAGATTGCTACTCCATTGACTAATATGACTCGAAAAGCTATTTCTTTTAAGTGGAATGACAAATGTGAAGCAAGTTTTCAGGAGTTGAAAAGGCGTTTGACTACAGCTCCAGTCTTGGCTTTGCCTAATGGTTCTGAGCATTTCATGGTTTATACTGATGCTTCTAAAGAAGGATTGGGTTGTGTTCTGATGCAAGATGGTAAGGTAATAGCTTATGCTTCTCGAAAATTATCTCCTTATGAAAAGAATTATCCTACTCATGATTTAGAGTTGGCTGCGATTATTTTTGCTTTGCATAAATGGAGGCATTACTTGTATGGAACCAAATTTGAAGTCTTTACCGATCATAAAAGCTTGAAGTACTTGTTTTCTCAAAAAGAGCTTAACATGAGGCAACGTAGATGGATGGAGAAATTGAAGGATCATGATTGTACTATCCTTTATCATCCAGGAAAGGCCAATGTTGTGGCAGATGCACTGAGCAGAAAGACTTATATTTCTTGCCTGATGATTCATGAATGGAAGATGTTTGAAGACTTGTGTGATTGGAGTCCTTGTGAATCAAATCATGGAGTTATTTTTGCTAATATAAAAGCTACTTCAGATTTACTCCAACAGATCAAAGAAGCTCAAGTAATTGATTCTGAATTACAGAAAATTATTAGTGGAATGAATGAAGGAAAGCAACCAGATTTTTCTTTTAATAGTGATGGAATTCTTACCTTCCGAGGTCGAGTTTGTATTCCAGTTGATCTTGAGATTAAGAAGAAAGTTCTTGAAGAGGCTCACAAAGCCAAGTATACTATTCATCCTGGAAGCACTAAAATGTACCAAGACTTGAAGAAACATTTCTGGTGGAACAATATGAAAAGAGAGATTGCTGAGTATGTATCCAAATGTTTGACTTGTCAACAAGTAAAGGTGGAACATCAACGTCCAGCAGGTTTGTTGCAACCATTAGAAATTTAAGAGTGGAAATGGGAGCATATTACTATGGATTTTGTGACTGGTTTGCCACGTACCAGACGAGGCCATGATGTTGTTTGGGTTATAGTGGACAGGTTGACTAAATCAGCTCACTTCTTGTCTGTTTCCATGGGATATTCATTGTCTCAGTTGGCATCTTTATATGTTCAGGAGATTGTCCGACTGTATGGGGTTCCTGTGAGTATTGTATCTGACAGAGATCCTCGTTTTACTTCTCGATTCTGGCAGGCTCTTCAGGGTGCTATGGGTACTAAATTGAATTTCAGTACTGCTTTTCATCCTCAATCTGATGGGCAATCTGAGAGACTTATACAGATTCTCGAGGATATGTTACGTGCTTGTGTTATTGATTTCAAAGGCAGTTGGGATACTCATCTTCCTTTAGCTGAGTTTGCTTATAATAATAGTTTTCAGTCTAGCATTGAAATGGCTCCATATGAGGCTCTTTATGGCAGAAAATGTCGATCTCCTATATGTTGGGATGAAGTGGGAGAAGCTAGACTCTTGGGTCCTGAAATGGTTCAACAGTCAGTTGAGAGTGTGAAACTCATTCGAGATAGATTGCGGACAGCTCAGAGTAGACAAAAGAGTTATGCAGATCATCGTAGAAGTGATCTTAAATTCCAGGTAGGTGACTTTGTATTCTTGAAGGTCTCTCCTCGTAGAGGTATAAAGAGATTTGGGAAGAAAGGAAAGTTATCTCCTCGTTATATCGGTCCATTTGAGATTCTTGAAAGAGTTGGGAAGTTGGCTTATAGAGTGGTTTTACCTCCTTCTTTATCGGGTATTCATGATGTGTTCCATGTATCTATGCTTCGCAAGTATATGCCTGATGAATCACATGTTCTTGAGTATGAGGCTATTCCATTTCAGCCTGATTTGTCCTATGAGGAACAGCCTGTTGAAATTCTTGACTGGAAAGAGCAAGTATTGCGTACAAAAAGGATTCCTATTGTGAAGGTCCTTTGGAGAAATCATGAAATTGAAGAGGCTACTTGGGAAACCGAGAAAGAGATGAGAGATAAATACCCGAGCCTATTTGAAAACCTTGGTAAGTAAAATTCGTGGGCGAATTTTCTTTAAGGTGGGGAGGATGTAACACCCATCGAATTTCTTGTTAAATATTTGACATATTTGTTAAATACTTGAACTTGCATATTAGGTGTTAGTTTTACTTGGGTTAAATTTTTAACTGCTTTAAATAGTTAAGGTGGTTAAATGTCTAGTTTTGACTTTTGGGTCATTTGTGAAAATTGGACTTTAGGGGTCTTTTTGTTAAAAGTGAAACTTGAGGGGCCTAAGTGCAATTTTTTGAAATTTCAAAGTATATCAACTTGTTTGGTTCCTTCTCTGGGTCATTTTACCCAAATTTCTTACGTACACTCCCTCTGTTCTGAAAGCTAGGGTTAAAAGTTCACCCTATTCTCGCTCCTCGAGTTTAATTATCCCTCCGTTCTTGATTCCGATCCCGGATTAATATTCGTGGCGTTGAATAGAGCGTTCCAGGCCGAACAGAAAAAAGTTTGGGTCAACTTGAATTTTGACTAGGTAAGTTATTAGCTCCCCCTTGCTTGTAATAACATGCATAAATGTTATTCTCGATACTTGTGAACGTTAATTTTGTGTTTGGGATGATTTTTGTAGTACTTGTAAATTTGGGACAAAGGGAGTAATAACTTCTCTGTATAAATGGTGAAAGAACATAGAAAGGTTACTTTACTCATGTCTTGCCTTGTTAGAGTTGTTAAAATGTGAGTGAAAAGTTATTCCTACGTTTGGGACGGAAAATATTTCAACCTGGGAAAGAAATAAGAATTTCGCATTTTAGTACATTGTGCGACCGCACAAAAATCCTTGGGCGACCGCACATCTTTCTGAAGGGTTTTTCAAAAAAATTAACCTGCTTGTGTGCGACCGAACAGTTTATTTTGTGCGACCGCACAGTTATCTGAAAAACAAAAATATTGTGTAAAGTTTGTATAAGTTGGAAGTAACCCTAGTTAAGGTATATAACATTAATATAAGATGTCCTAGCAAGTGTTGTGACACCTTAGGGGCATCAGACTTGGTCTTAAACATGTATACTCATTGAATCAAAATGAGAACTTAAGTATAAGAGTAGTAACTCTTCCTTATGTCTTGAAAGTGCTATGAATAAGCACTAATGTGTTATACTTGTTGTGAATTCAATGATTGTGCACCTTAGAGGCATTAGCATACGGTCTTAGACTTGAACATCTTAAGAATAGGATTGGGATTTTGTAAGAGTAAATGTATAACTCTTATACATGCTTGAATGTCCAAAGATTGGAATTATAACTTGAAGTATAAGACATTTAAAATCTTGTACATAACTTGAACATCCATAGAAATGGATGAGGACTTGAATATAAGATAATAAAATCTTGTACTTGACTTGACACCAATACATATGTATGGTAGTGAACTTGAAAGTGCTATGAACAAGCACTAACGTATATGAGACATGTTCTTGTTGTGTATGTGCAATCATTGCATACAATTGCTTGATACAAGGTGACTTCTTGATTACTTGAAGCATGTTCCTTGTTAAGCTAGTCCACTACTTTTGGATTAGTTCTTCTCCCGTAGTTCAAGTAAATATCTACTTGTACCTTCTTGTGTGAGTCCAGCTGGTTCTCCTTGCTTGTTCGAAAATGTATAGGTTCACGCTTGTCGCGAGAGCTGGGGTTTAAGTGACAATCGGGTCCCTATGTATTTCCGCCTGACCCCTTACTACCGGCCATAGTAAGGGCATAGATTCCTTAGTTGGAGCAATAAGCCTGACTTAAGTGATGATAAACTCCTGTCTTGAGCACCTCGTGAATAATCATGAGTACTGATATTAGGAATGACACTGGTTACCGGGTCTTCTGATATATACTGAATAATCAGTTCCTGTTATTGATCGTGATTGTCAAAGTAATACAAGCTACGACAACAATGGTATTCTTGGGAGGAATAAGGAAGGAAGCAATATCCTTATAACTTGCTTGTTTAGCCTTATGTGCTACTTGATGAGTGGATTATCCTCTCATATACTGTTACTTGATGATACTTGATATATGATTACTTGTGTATCTATTTGAATTGCATGATAACATGTCATGTAGTTGCATCTAATAGCTTACTGAGATTTATCTCACCCTTTATTTGTTCCCCCCCCCCCCCAGGAAAGGAAGGATAGTGCGCAGTGAGGCTCGACATAGTTGGGAGCTTACTTCGCAGGTCGTGATTGTTTTGGGGCTTGTGTCCTTTTACACTTGGTGAGGACGATGTATTATGGGTTTTGTAACTCCTTATTTTGGGGTAGACAGTCTTGTTCAGTTCTTGTTGTCACTAGACATCTTGTATAGTACTCTTGATGCCAACTTATATGCTAGGCATGTTTCCGCTGTGTATGTATTAAGTTTGGTTTTAAATTTTCTTGTCTAGAACTCGTGTTGTGAGCTAGTATAGCTCCTTACTCTAGAGTATATATATCATGTCAGTTTGTTAAACAAATGTCATGTAGTTTCTTGTTAAGTTTTTTGTTCCTCGTTAGGCACTCCCATCCAGGTTCGAGGTTCTATTAAGGGATCCCGGGACCTGGGGGCGTGTCAGCTGCCAAAGCTAAATCCATTCCAGAACTCATCCATTCACCTCATCTTTTCCTTCCTATCTCCTCTCCTCCTAAACCTTCATCTTCTAAACCGCCATCTGTTCAATTCTCTGAAGAACAGTTGGCTGAAATTTACAAAGCTTTCCCAAACCTCAAACCCTCCTCTCAAACCGATCCTGAGCAGACCGAAGTGCCTGAGGATGCGGTTCTAGTTGAACAAACCGATGTATCTACCATTGCGGTTCAGCCTGAGCAAACCGATGAGTTTGAGGCTGCAGCATTGCCTGAGCAGACTGATATGTCTGAGGCACTTGGTGAACCTGAGCAAGATGATGAAGTTCTTGAGGTTCAACCGCCAAAGAAGAAGAGAAAGTTGGTGAAGAAAAGTGATTATGTGGAACATTGGCAGTCAAGGCCACCAGGAGCTGTAGACTTCAGTGAGGCTGACTACAAAAGGGATCATTCACCTCTTGAAGGTCCATTTGCTAAAGAATTAAGAGAAAGAGCTGAGATGAGAAAGGCAGGAATTGACCCGATGATGGTTGAGGTCTCCCCTCCTTTACTTAAAAGAAAACTGGACTTTGATTCTCCAGAACATACTCCATCTTCATCTCCAGACTTACCATATGTTGGGTTTTGAGCAAACATGCGCAGCGGAATTAAAACCCAAAAGCCTAGATCCGATCACGATGATTAAATTAATACGAGGATGAATTTAGAACACTAACCGTGACGGAGCTTTAAAATTCTGAGATCTTCAATCTTTGTTCTTCGCGCTTCTTCGAATCACGAACGCGGGAACGACCGCAACACTTGGATCACGAACTTTGAAGGAGATGATGCCAACGCCCTCTATGTTTATCCACACGCGAACGAATATCTAGAACGATTCTAGATCTGGATTGCTAGACCCATTAGAAAACACGCTTTTCTAATCTTCAAAGGCTATATGATTTTATTGGTGTTCTTGAGCTTTTGATTCTCAATCTAAACTCAAAAATATGTTTCTCAAACACATGGAGGCTACCAATAATGATACAATATCAATCCATACTGATTAGGGTTAAGAGAGAGGTATTTTAAACTCATTAGTCCTAAACCTTTTAGGAGAAATAGGTCAAAACCCGTCAAAACACGAAATCAGATTTTGGGCCCAAACAGGGCCTGCTCGGCCGAGTATTATAAGGTGCTCGGCCGAGCACCTCTGTGTCAAAACTTTCTGTTTCTCATGCTCGGCCGAGTCCTTTGAGGTGCTCGGCCGAGCACCAGCAAAAAGTCATTTTTAGCCTTTTAAACAATTCGTTCTTTTGTGTGTGACCCCATAGGATTATATTAAGTTGGCAATGAGTCCAACCAAGGTCAAACTCATAAATCATGAGCGGACTCTAGCAAGCCATCATGACTACCCAATTAATATAACTTAAAGAAGTTCGTAATCCTCAATAGAATATATCACAATCCTTTTGTCTCACGATATCATATTGAACATAAGTCATGGTCCATGTCAACTTATATTGTTCAATGCTTTCTCGATCTTGAGTAGATTGATAATGAGCAAATGGTATTGATCTCATCAATTCATTTGAGCGCGGCCACGCATTTCATCAATCTCACTCTACGAGAGGCCTAAGCAGATATCTCTCTTGAGAGAGGGACAAATCCCATATTGACTTATTACCTTTCCCTACATGAATCCGATTATGCCAATCGTAGCCTTTATAACCTCCCGGTTAGGAGTGACGTTTGAGTACGTTAAACATAATGTTCATCACGTGGAAGACTGTAATAATCTCAGGTCTAAGGATATTAATGATATAACTATTATGAGATTTAATTATGACATTTGACCATGACATAAATCTCATAGGTGGGTCATGTCCAGTACATGGTCACCAACATGTACCCATAAGATTAATCTGTATCTAATACACATGATCATCACATGATCATCAATTAAACTTATACTAGTTCTTCATAAGTTCTAGGGACGGGGATTATTATAATAAACATGTAAAACATATTATAACCCAAGGTTGTTATCTCCAAAACAAATGATGTAACGTAAGGCCTTTCTCAAGGGCCAGAGCATAATTCCAACACCATATGCTGCAGCGGTTCAACCATCACCAGTTTTTTCATCTGCTCAACCTTCGGTTTCTACGTCGGTCCAACCGATGGCTCAGTCTTCAGTTTCTCCATCTGCTCCGCCATCGGTTTCATTAATTAAACTGAAGACTAGGAAAAGGAAAAGTGCTGCTGAACTAGCTTCCTACTTGAAGCGGTTCAAGACGGAAACCTCTAGGGAAAGAAGGGCTGGAGCCCATGCTCGTTTCGCCGCCAAAGCCGAAGACAGATTCTTAAAGGCTGGCCGCCCTAATCCTTATGCTATTTTTCCCAAGGATGAGATGGAAGCCGCAGTTGAGAAGATAATTCTTTCAGTTGCAGAACAATTGATGGGAGAGATTGCCTATCAGGTACTCATGGATCCCACTCTTGCCTCCCAATTCTTTCTATTCTTTATTTGTCTTTGCATTCCCAATCTCTATAGATTATTCCTTATGCCTTCTCCTTCCATCTTTCTCTATGATGAATATATGAGATATGTTGCTCTTCCTTCTCCTCCTCCTCCTCCTCCTTCTCCTCCTCAAACCGAAATTACTCCTTATTATTTTTTCCTTCCTTTTGATCCCATAGAACTTGAAACCGCCATTAGGGTTTTTATGGGTGAAACTTTAGAAGAGGCACACATTCTCTTGAAAGGTAAAGCCAAAATGCCTTCTTCATCCCATCAGTTTGATGATGCCATCCCAATTTCTGATGATGATACTGCTAGTGATGAGCACATCCCCGACTACACTCCTTCTGATGAACCGCCCTCTTCAATTCCTTCCTATCCAATTCTACCCCTTCATGCTACAACCGCCGATTTAATAAATGCGGTTAGGAATATTCAAGTTCATCAGCAAACCGCCACTTCTCGGTTTGACACTCATCTCCTCACTTTACAATCTGATCTTGATGCCATTAAGGGGGAGAGAGTGAATGAGAGATTTGATGATAGGTCAAGACAACAACAGCTAGATGAGAGACTGAACTTAATTCTGGAAAATCAACTGGCTCTTCAAGATCTTGTCAGAACCAACAATGATCTTTGCAACCTAAAGTTCCAAGCCGTTGATGCATCACTTCAATCTGTTGTTGAGAAACTTGACTTTCTGGCCCAGCATGCGCTTGATTCTTCTGAGCTGATCCTGCATAGAACCGGGAAACTTGTCAAGCAAACCGCTGCAATTGAATTAAAGATTGATGAACCGACTGAAGTTCGGCTTCGTACAGCTGACTTTGTTTTTGAAACCGCCCGTGGCTCCGGTTCTAGGAATGTTGATCAAACCGCCCCTGCTGTTGATGCTCAAGTTGCAGAAGAACAAGCTGCTCAAGACGCTCAAACCGTTCAGAACCAAACCGCAGATGATGCTGCTGCTGCAAGGGGTTCTGTTGCAGATGAAGTAGACTAGATTTCATTTCGTAGTCTTTCTTGTTGATGTCTCTTGTAATTCATACTTTGTAAGTTACTATCCTTATGATTGAATTATAATGAGAATGACTGCATAGCATTCTGTTTCCAAAACTTTGTTTATTCAAACTGCTTGTTTGTGAAACAATGCTTGTATTTCTTAAAACCTCATGCACTAGCTGTATTTCTTAAAACCTCATGCACTACATTCATCATGAAAATATTTTTAAGTGCATTGTGTTTTAAACATTCAGTTAAAACATGCATTTCTGATCCTAAAAAATCATATCATTTTATATGCATCTGAATGTATTTCTTTTCTATCTTTTCTTCATTTCCTTTGTTTTTGATAGATTAGAAATCTATGATCTAGCATAGTGTGAGCATTAACTTGGGGCATGCAATTTCATGAAATTTATTTCGGACATGTTCTTACCAAGTAAAATGTTTTGCTATTATCATAGTGTGGTAATGGCATCAATCAAATAGGGGGAGATTGTTAGGATTCATTGTTAGTACACCCACCTTAATTTGATTGATCCATGCCACGTGTCTTTTTATGGACTTTAGGACCGCATGTAATGAAGTTCTACTTCAATTTTTAGATAAGTCCATTTCTAGATTTTTAATTGTCTAGGCTGAGTATAGTTCGGTTGTATCTTTAGCGGTTTAGTGCTTCAAGCCGTCATCTTGAGACCGCCAGCATGGAGCCCTTCAGTTTTCATAAAACTGCAGTTTGCATGTTTGGTGAAACCGCAGAGCAGTTATTGAAGAATTAAATATATGTCATTTATTCCTTAGACAAACATTCCCTTTTTGACCGTAAAAGGATGTTGTTATGTCATATCAAAATAACTCTAAGTTAACTTGGAATTTCTGCAAGGAATGTCGGTTTGTCTATCAGATTGAATTGTTTACCGTTAGTCCTTTCTGCAACAAAGGACAAATGTCAGGTAGTGGTGCAACAACTACCTAGGACTACAAGACAAAACCAAGGACGAGAATGACAGCTCAACCAATGAGATTTCGACAGCACTGTACCCTTCAGATTTGATTCAAATCTTTACCCAACGGTCACAAGGGTGCTCTGCCTATAAATAGCCTCCATTATTCAACAATGAAGGTTGCTGAGCTTCAAGAGATTCATTCCCAAGTATTCAAGTTTGCTTTGAAGATTTAAACCCAGATATTCATATCTTCAAACCATCTCCATTGCAAACCCAGTTCTTCATCAAAGCTTCAAGCCTAACAACCGTTCATACTTAGCCTTTACACCGAAAGAATTCCATTTGCTCAACCATCATTTAGATACTTAGAGCATTTGATTTCTTTTCACACACACACCCGATTTATATGATCACATAGATTATATACTTCGAAAACACCGGTTGTTATTATAGCTTAGGTTAGACTTATTGTTTAGAGTTTAGATTCATCTTGTAAAACCTCCTCTAAATTAATACAAGTCTCATAGCTATTAGAAAATCCTAGACTAACCATCTAGGTAGAGGACGTAGTTCATTTAAGAACGAACCTCTTCAATTTGTGTGTTGGATCTTTATTTTCTGTCTTGATATTTATCTTTCTTGTTTGTGGTCTTGAACTTGTTTCCATATACGAAATGACTTGAAAGATGAATTGTGTTTTCCTTTAAACTTTAAGTTTAACTATTCTGTTGCATCATAGTGTTTTCTCAACCCGAGTCAAACCTCCCAACTCTTTAACTAACATATTTGGCCAAACCGCAAACTCCGCTGTGCATTTTATCTGTTCGGTTCTTGTGCTTTGAACCGCAGTTGGCCAAACTGATAAGTACTCGGTTGATTTTAAGGGTATTTTCGAAAAAGTTTCGGACCGCTATTCACCCCCCCCCCTCTAGCGGTTCTATACCCTTGTTGCCCTCTGGGACCAACACTAACCCCGTTAGATTTTTGGCGTTAAATAGTCATGTGCACCGCATGTGACCAAATTTGAAGGGGTAATTTAGGTAATACAGTCTAAATAGTATAAAAGAAATTATAGGGTTTATTTTTCAATTTTATAAATTTGAAGGGGTAATTTGGAGAGAGGCGATTCTTGGGAGATTTTCGCCAGAATTTTTCCGGCGGCTGTTTCTCCCACTCCGGTGATTATTTTTCAGATCCCAAAGGTCAGAATGTGCGCCTAAGTGATGCGAACATACCCAAAAGTTTGAAGACGATCAAACGGTTAACGAAGCGGAAATTTCATTTTTTCTGGTCCGATTTTGGGAGGTGACGAATTTTGTTTTTCTTTCGATTTGTACTGTTTTGGTCGAATTTCTTGGTCATTTGCTTGTTGCGCCCGGCGCATAGATCTTTCCTAGGATCGGCTATGGTGAAGGAGGGGATTGGAGTTGGGGTTTGATGGTGTTGGAGGCACTAATGGTGGATCTAGGGTTTTACAAACTAAATAAACATTATAAATGAAAACCCGGACCAGAAAAAATGAAATTCCCGCTTCGTTAACCGTTGGATCGTCTTCAAACTTTTGGGGTATGTTCGCATCACTTAGGCGCGGATTCTGACCGTTGGGATCTGAAAAATAATCACCGGAGCAGGAGAAACAGCCGCCGGAAAAATTCTGGCGAAAATCTCCCAAGAATCGACTCTCTCCAAATTACCCCTTCAAATTTATAAAATTGAAAAAAACTATAATTTCTTTTATACTATTTAGACTATATTACCTAAATTATTACCCCTTCAAATTTGGTCACATGCGGTGCACATGACTATTTAACGCCAAAAATCTAACGGGGTTAGTGATAGTGACTATGGATGCAAAAATAAATAAGTTGAATGTGTTGCTTCAAAAGGAAATTAGTTTAGTGACCAAATACCCAAACTTGTCATAGTTGAGTGATTTTTGGTGCAGTTTTGCCTAAAATAAAATTCTTATTTAATTTTATTTTTTATTAATATTTTGAAAATAACTTTAAAAACCCTTTTATTTACTATTTTATTAATTATTTTTATTTTCAGCCCTATTAAGTTTCGAATTTTCATTAAACCCCTTAAAAGAAACATCAACTTCAAACAACCCAATTCCGTTAGTAATGTGCACGGCACATGCCTTTTAACTTACTTTTTAACGAATTCCGTCAAAAAAGCCCTAACTGGCGAAAATGAATCACCTCAGGGTCCGATCTGGCGAAAAAAGACATGCAAGGCTCGATTGGAAGGGTGGTATCATACTTCAGGGTCTAAATTGTCATTAACACATCTTAAATAGATAAACTCATCAGAAATCAAAATCATCTTGATTTGGCTTGGGAGAAGTTAACAAAGCTGCATAAAGCCTTAGTCTATCTTCCCCAAGTGAAGAACACCTTGACAAAGGTCTCCTTGGTCTAATAAACGATAACGAAGTCAAAGTCAGCCGATGCTTATACCTCCTCCAAGCCAATTGAATCGCAACCGCAGCCCAAGTTCTCCACCCCGGTGAATAATATCGTGCACTTCTCTTAACTTTATCGTTCACAAACGTGTAGCGAAAATGTTGCGTAACATATTTAACATCTTCAGCGTCAAGCCCAAATGCTTCAGTTGTTTCGAGTGTCACAAGTGTTGAAGATGAGGGTGGAAGACGTTCTATAAACGGCCTTCTGAGACACCACGATAATAGCTCGTCGCCACTGAAATTTCCGGGGCCCAACATGCAACAACTCTTTACGCCGTCTCTAAGAACTTGGCTACTTTGGAGATGCCCTCTTACTATAAATAGCATCCGTTGCACCGGGTCACCTTCTCGCGTTATCTACACAGATATGCAATTACTCGATCGGGTCAAATCTTCCATGATATTGCATGATATTGATTAAGCACATAGGCAACAGTTAATTAATATCAACAATTAATTTATCAGGAAGATAGATAGGCAATTATAGGCAATTAATTCAGGTAGAATTTTTTTTGGCACCAGAAGCTGCCACGTGGCATTTTTGATGTCAGTTGTTATGTTTTAGTAATAGCATATAAATGGATATGCTTGAATCTTACCGTTTCGCCTTTAGTGAAAATGAGGGACTTGACACGATCACAAATATTTTCTAGGACCAAACTATCCATATGTTGAAACAATGGGACTTGTCGAACCAAGTCCAAGCAAAGGTGATATTTGATGTCTCTTCTAAGGCCCTCGGGGAGGTTGCGAATCATCTCACATTCATCAACGCCACGCATTGCAGCCCAACGCTGTCGCTCATAGTTCCTAACTCTCTGCCTAAATCCTTGTGGCAAGTGTCTTTTCCTCATCCACCATTCCACATTCCTCATCTTCAAATGCATCGCCTGTTTCTTTGATGTTGTCGCGTGTAAAAATACCTGTAATTAATTAAATTCCATATAGTTATACATCAGTTCTTTTTTGTTTCACGCTTCAAAAATATTTTCCTCTCTAATTAATAACATATCCTAGTATATGTACCTTGATGTTTCCAATCAACATAGTAACTAGAAGAAGCCCTGTGGTAAGAACTATGATTATGAAGATAACTTCCAACCAATCCGTCGTGCTTTCCAAGTTCCCAAATGTACTGTGTCATAAACGAATTCTTCGTTAACTATTTAACGAAAAAGGATAAGGTACGTATGAAAACAAGGTTGAAATGTTTGGTACCTGAGAGTCATTAGGCCCCAGAAGATTGGAAAAAGCACCTTTTCCAAACGACTTTCATTTGTAACAAGTTGAACTGTCCATTTATAAGCCCCGTAGTCGAAAATCTGGTTATCTTGTAGACAAGCAGATCTAGCTTTCTTGTTCTCACCCCATAACTCTCTACTTATATCTTTCACCAAGCTTGTAGTTCCATAATAAATAGACTCGTCACAAGCCAATGTCTTAAGACTACATGATCCGCGCGTTTCCATGCATTGCTCCTTCAAACATCTCGCAGCCCTCTGGATCCCTAGCAAGTACCAACACGCGCCAACAGCCTATAGATAGCTAGCTCATTCGAGTTAGTCAAAATTCAATCAAATTGACCAAAAAAATCAAAGTATGACATTTATTTTGAGCCAGATCAAGATTAAGTAAAGAAGAAATGAAGCGATTGAATTGATATTCTTACATGTGAGGCAACAAAGTAAGCGATCAAGTTGAGGGCGATTCCCCACCAAACAGTACCAAAAATGTAGCCGGAGAGATTTTGCATGCGACGTAAGAGGCGGACCGAGTGGTAAATTTTGGGCAAGTATTGGAACAGAAACATGATTAGGAAAACCGTCATCACTTCGGTTGTTGAACCTTTTTCCAGTAGATATGGGATCACTACCCATAATACCACCTGCATCATCAGTTCTACTATTTTTAGCCAAGAATAACTTGTTATTAAATACTATCTTTAAAAAAAAAATAATAATAATAATTATTATTATTATGAAACCAGTTTCCAACACTATCCAATACGTGCGTTGTCAGTTTTACTATTGAAATGGTCAGTCCGTATTTAAAACTATCAAATTACTACTCCCTCCGTCCCATAACAATGTGGACAAATTTATATTTTGATAAATCTCACAGTTTTACAGACGGGTTGACAGCTTTAGCAGTAAACAATCAGTTTTAACTCGTCCCTAATTCACAAATTAAAAACGAATCTTTGTCATTTGCTGCAATAGAACAGTGAAACGCTTGCTGCAAGTATAATAGAGATACCCTTTTGAAAGGACATAAACTGCATAATTTTAGGCATCACATGGCTATACTGCTATATATATATATATATATATATGGATGAGAGGTATTGAATTTCTGCATGCATAAAACAATTTTATGACATCTGCGTAGCTAGAATTATGGTACAAAACAAAATAGCTTTTGTACCTTATGCTGTTATGCATCATTCCATGCCCTTTCAAAGTTGGTACTAACTCAAGTACCCAACAAAACATGTCCATATTGTTGTGAATTATTACAGTTTATCATAAGAAAACAAATACTCTCCCTCCCTCTGTCCCGCTTTAAGGTTCTTACTTTCCTTTTTAGTCTGTCCCAATTTAAGGTTCTTACTTTATTTTATTACCTAAAATGGAAAGTGGGACCCACTTGTCATTCTCACAACAAAAACTCCCTATCCACTTTCTCTCCCCCACTTTACTTTTCATACTCACAACATTTACTTTTTCTTAATCTCCGTGTAAAGTAAAAAAACTTTAAATTGGGACGGAGGGAGTATATACGGAGTTGAAACGTTCACAATTTTGAGGATTACATTTCTCAATCAAATCAGTAGAGTACTTTTTAATCAAATTTTCTGTAGGAATAAAACAGTTGTAGCCCCCTGCGATACTCCCCCACCCCCACCCCCCACCCCACCAACAACACCCAAAAAAATAAAAATTAAAGATATGCAGTGACTTGGCACATTAATGACCAGATAATTAATATGGGTTTCTCTGATGTTCAATTATTTTGAAATTAAATTAAACACAAGATTTTGGGAAAACTATTTTCTCTCTAAATTATAAAAAGTCATGTTTTTCAAAATGTTTCTAAATGTTCGCCAAATGTATGCAAGTAGAAAAAAAGTCGATTTTCTGTAATTTAGAAGAAAAAAAACTAGTTTCTCTCAAAAGCTACTCTAAATTAAATTTCCAAATGTATTTCTTCCTGAAAAAAATGTAACTGAAATTCTCACAAATCTCAAAAGCTACTCTAAATTAAATTTCCAAATGTATTTCTTCCTGAAAAAAATGTAACTGAAATTCTCACAAAATGACACTTGAGCAAAGAAGAAAAGAAAAATCATAGATCCAAAGATTGGTATTACTTGGTGAGAAAGATTTGGGTGAGACCGTCTCACAAGAGGTGAGACGGATCCACCCATGGATCATCCCCACAACCCGCCAGCCTAACCCGCCCAGCTGTCCTCTTTGACCTCCCAGCGCGCGACACATGTCGCCTTTAAAAAAAAACCTCCAATAACTTTAAAATGTTATTAAATCTTGAGATTTTGAAGTAAAAAAAAATACCGCTTTGAGACGAAAGGTCATAATATGGTTTGATTTTTTTTTTTTTTTTTTTAAAAACATACTTTTTAACACAAAAAAAAAGTGAGTTGCTCGTCTCCTGAGATGTAACACTATGTTCTGATAAAAGTAACAGTTTCATCGTCAAAAAATAACACTTTTACTGTCAAATGTAACATCAGTTTTGCAAAAAAAAATTAAATAGTTTGATAGTTTTTGTGGTTAGAAAAAGTAATATTTGAAGTGTAACAGAGTGCATATATGATTATAATTTTATATATAAATGAATGTAACACTTTTTTTTAGTAAATGTTACTTTTTTTTTCTTAAAAAAAGAGAGTAAAAATTCATGTATATAATCGGATTTGCATTTCTATTGAATGTAAAACCCTAAAAAAGTATTACAATTGAGAAAAAAAAAGGTTACATTCATTTATTATAAAATGTAACATTAGTTTTAGTTGTCAATCTTATGTTATCTTTAATCTATTTCAGCAAAATTGTGGTATATTTTTGAAAAAAAAAAAAAAGTGTTACATATGAGAAAAAAGTGTTACATTTTTTTTTATAAAAAGTGTCATTTTTGCTGGGGGGCAAAAAATGGCAGGAAAAATAAAGTTGGAGGGAAAAAAAATAAATTAAAAAGGGTTTGGCGACGGTCTCACAGGAGTCCAGCCATATCCTAATTAGGAGGCAAAGATAAAGATTAAACTTTAACCTCACAAAGTGTAAAGTGTAAGGCTTGATAAAGATACAGTGATGATCAAATGTTTAATTACACATTTAATAATTTGTTTTGATTTGATTTCATGAAGAATGGTTGTTGGCACCAACTTCTTGCTTATATCTTGTTAGAACACATAATCAACCTGAAAAAATAAAAAAAATAAAATAAAAAATAGACCTCACCTGTGGAAGAGGCAGGATGACGAAGATATCAAAACAGACTCCCTTCTTAGCCTTAACGCCACGCCAAGCCGCGCCGACGCCACTCCTCTTTTCACCCCCAACTCTTTCGTCACCACCACCACCACCACCATTATTATTACTCACCACCATGAGCCGGCGCCGCTTGTCGATATTGAGCTGCAGCCACATGTTCCACACGTGTAATGCGTCCGTCATGCTCCTCAGAACCGTCACCGTAACTGCAAACCACCCGTCGACGAACAAGCACATGCAGTTTGCGCTTATGGACAGCGCGTAGAAGAAAAGCGGGTCGACGAACAGACCCGTTGCGCATACCAGGAGGAAAACCCGGTTCCATTCTTGTACCCATTTGGATCGTGGATCCAGGACCCGAGCCATTGACCATCCGGACCCTAAACGAGGACCGCCGCAAATGGGTTTCCATCCTTTAGGGCTTTCGTCATCGTCATCTTCATCTTCACCTTCTTCATCGTCATCGTCTCTTTCTTCTTCATCTTGTTGGTCTTCATCAGTAGTGTAACCATGTGATGAGAATTCTTGCTCAATTGTAGTAGGCATGTTTTATTTAATTTATTGTCAGTGTTTGTGACAGAGAAAAATAACAATGAAGAGTTGGTTTGCAGAAGAGAGGGATGGAGTTTGGTCAGGAGAAAAGGAATATATGTACAGATCGATGTTTTAAGGTGGAGGAATTAATGGAGACTGGAATGGTAGGAACTAGTCATAGTTTAGTTAAATGGTGTGAATTTACCACTTTACCCTCTTGTGGATTTAATAAATCTTGGCATTTCATGTTTCACAAGGGGCAATGCCAAATTTCAAAGTATGATATACTACTTCCGTCTCCGTCTCCGTGTAAAAGTGAGACCGTCAACTTGATTGCATTTTAACAAATAATTTAAAAATAAATAATGTTTTTTATAAAAATTTAAAAGTTGTTACTGTATCACAATTGATAATATTTTCAATAACAATTTTTAGATGAGTTAGTTGCTTAATAATGTTGTGCAACATTTTATGTATTAACATTGACGTCCAAATCTTTCAAAAAAAAAAAAAAAACATTGACGTCCAAATTTAATCTCTTGGAATCGGTTGCACCGGCCTGGATTGAGCTATGACAATGTCTTGATCGTGGATGCAGCACACAAACTCGGGTTGTGGCTAAATATGGGAACTGATCCTTTCAAAGTTTGCTTTGCTGATCGTTCTCTTTGGGTGGAGATAATTCGCCATACCTTCCTACGCTTTAATCATGGTTGATATTAAATCGGTTATATGTAGGTTTCATATGTATCGAATTAATCTTGACTGTCGCCTCTGACGAAAGAAATGTGGTCAGTTATGAACTATTACAAGGAAGGAGAATCAAACTGAGAGGAGCGGTTTGTTTCGTATCCATAAACATAACTATTTTTTTATTTTTATTTTTTTTCGAAAGGTAAACATAACTATTTATACATGGTAACTTGTGCAAAATTACCAACAGGTTCTTACTTTGCTCCCTCATTTTTTAGCATAACTCACAGTATGTTACTAATCTTGTAGGATAAATCGATACAAATGTAGGTAGGTATATTGTAATTTAATGGCCATAAGTTCATTTCTTTCTTGTATTAACAAGAATTATTTTAACCGTCGCACAATAAATATCGTATTATATTTGTCAATGTTTTTCAAAAAATGTGATTTTCATTTTTTTTGGATTGCTAGCCTGTATAATGGTGATAAATAAACTTTGACCAAGTATTGGTGTCTATTTAATAATCATAATGAAATTTTAAAAATATATTATTATTGATAAATTATTAAATGATTTGTCAATTACAATTTTTAAAATTTCACTAAAATGATTAGATAAACATCAATGTTTGGTCAAAGTTCATTTATGTTGGATTTAAAATGAGACAAACTTTCCGGAACAGAGAGAGTATTTATTTTAAAATACTCCCTCCGTCCCACCTCACTTGAGACTTATTTCCATTTTGGTCCGTCTCACTTCACTTGAGACTCCCTAAAATGACAATCTTTTTATAATTTTTTATTTAATCTACCCCACCCACTCATTCTCTCTCTTCATTTTCCACCACATAATTCATTCAACCAATCTACTATTAACCCCACTCATTCTCTCTCTTCATTTTCTACCACACATTTTTCTTATTTTATTCTTTTTCCTTAGTTATTGTGCCCACCTCTTAGGTTTCAAGTGAGGTGGGACGGAGGGAGTATATAATACTAAATATAAAAATTCGACATTTATTATGTGACAAAGAAAGTATTTCTTATTAGAAACAAAAACTCTTACCCATATACCCCCTCTGTCTCACCACAAGTAAGACTCGAAGATTGGATACAATAATTAAGAAAAATAATATATGTGCAGTAGAAAATGAGTGAGTTAAATAGTAGTGTTGGTTTGATTAATTGAGTGGTGAAAAATGAAAAAACAGAATGAGAGGGATTAAATAGTGGGGTTGAGTGAATATAAATATATTAAAATATTTTCATTTTAAGCAGTCTCACTTGTGGTGAAACAGACAAAAATGTAAGAAGTCTCACTTCTGCGGAAACGGAGGGAGTATATATGTATGCGTTTTGGGTCCAAAATATTAGTCGTATTTAAGCGAAAATTGTTTAGATCTCAATTTTATCCCTATGTAACTTGTTCAATTAATAACAATTTTTACATTTTTATTAGGTTCATTATTTTTGGTTTAAATTTATTGGTCAAACTTACATCTGTTTGACAAAAAATAACAATTATTTTGGACCAGAAAGAGTATTAAGATGTAGTCATAATTGCATTTTCTTAAAATTAATGAAAACTCTTAAAATGTTACATAATTGTTTAGCGTTTGCTTAAGAGTTATTCTCTGAAAATGACTTTAAAGAAGTTTTAATATCAAAGATGCATTAATACCCTTATTTTCCACTCACTAAACTTCTAAATTTGTAAGTATATGTTAAAATATACTACCTCTGTCCCTAAATGAGTGTTCAAATTTTATTTTAAAAGACATCTGAAAATATCAATTTTTTGTACACTTTGGTGGCAAAGATTCATATATAATCTTATAATCTCCTTTTCAAACATTTAGTTTTGCACGTATAAAGAGACCGGTGATTTTTTTTTTGAAAAAACATTTAGGGACAAAGTTATGCTAAAAAAAGACTCATTTTGGGACAAAAATTTCTTGAAAATGGACACTCATTAGGGACAGAGGGAGTAGTATTTTAAAAATGTAAACATCTTCGGTGAAGGAGTGTAAACATTTATTTATGAACAGATTTGTATAAGAAAATTGATACTCATTTTGTAAAAAAAATAAAATTGTGCCCCTTGCCTTAACAATTTTAGTACGATACTACAAGAAAAATCACTAAAATGGATGTAGATGCAAAAACATTCATGACATCGTCTTGATTGGATTTATTGTCATTTATAGTAGCTCTAATTGCATCATAACAAGTCATTAAATCATCATCAAAATGTGGTTATGACTTGAGTGACATTGCTATAACATGCAGTGGAATAGACCTAATGTCATATTGAAAAAGAAAAAAAAAAAAAAACCAATTAATCCTAGTTATAATTAATCAAGTACCATATACTCCCTCCGTCCCAAAAATGATCTTCATGTTTGACTATTGAAACTTTTTAAAGATATGAACATTTGCTTCACTAACCATGTTTTGGTTGTGCAATTATAAAGCCTAGATTGTATAAATGAGAAAAACTTTTTGGGACAATGAAACATTGCAAATGAGAAGATTAATTTGGGACAGAGGGAGTAAATTGTAACTACTCTCTCTGTCCCAATTTAAGGTTCTTATTTTTCTTTTTAGTCTGTCCCAATTTAAAGTTACTTTACTATATTACCTAAATTAGAAAATAGGATTCACTTGTCATTCTCTCAACAAAAACTCCCTATACACTTTCTCTCTCTTACTTTACTTTTCACACTCACAACATTTACGTTTTCTTAATCCTCGTGCATAGTCAAACTAAGAACCTTATAATAATGGGACGGATGAAGTACCATTTATGCATCTTTTTCATGTTAAAATGGAACATCACAAAAACTTCAATCAAATTTAGAGAGAAGTCGCTCCAAATCGACGAGCTAGATCGCGTGCGAGTTGAATGAATGGTTTAGATGCATGAGCCTAGCAGATTATCTAAAACATCCCACATAACCCTTGAATGTAGACTGTCAAAATTGCCAAATTGGATCAAAGGGTCGAAATTAGGTGCGCGTCATACTGGTATAGGAGTGCACACATCAGACCTGTAAAACTTAGGATTCAAAGTAGGTATAGGGTGGTGGATAAAGAACAAAATAAATGGGGGAGGGGAGGGGAGGAGAGAGAAATGAGATAGGGAGATGGGGGGGGGGGGGGTACTCAAATAAGTTCGAAAAACACAGTTTCGTCGTAGCTTCGTGATTTTGGACTGTTATTAATCAATAACAAGGCAGGGGCAGTACAAACTGTATCTCTATGGATCACGTCTCTCCTTGTATCATAATAATGGCTCGAATGTGAAAGATTTACCTCAATTACATTATTCCTTATTATATACTTTATCCGTCTCAAAATGATTTTTACATTTGATTATTTTATTTTTAGTCATGTTTTGTTTGTTCATTTTAAGCTTAAATTGTAGAAATAAGAAGAAATTTTTAGGACAATAAGAAATGGAAAATGAGTAGATCATTTTAGGACGGAGGGAATAATTCAGATATATATTGAATTATTATCATGAACTCACTGTCAACTCACAGACTACTCCATATGCTCAAACCCTTCACTACACCTTTGAACCTCACAATTTGTTACCTATTATCGTGTCAACTTTTTGTTCATGTTCATTCACTTGTTCTTCCTGGTTTTATGTTTTTCTTCCATATTTAATTTTGATTTTGTAATGATAAGAATAAAGCATGTGAACAGAGAAAAAAGAAAAAAATAAGATAAAAGTATAACCCTAAATGTTTTTATTTTCCTTTCAAAGACCAACTTGATAGTTATGGCATTCATATCGGTCTACTGTATTATAAGAAACTAAAATTACACTCATCCGCATTACTCCCTCCGTTTCATAGTCAGAGGCCTACCTTGGTTACATATGGTTATTAGTAAAAACAATAGAAAATTGGTAAATATTTTAAATGGATTGAAGGAATTATTATCCAAAACACTATTCACTATGTAAGTGGGTATAAGTAGGTTGGTAAAGTGTTGAGTGTTTTGTAATTATATAAGCATCACAAGAACGAAGTTATCCAAAACGCTATTAATTATGTCTCATCTTTTGCCAATTTGGGTAAGGACTCTTACTGTGGGATGTACCAAAAATAGAATGTAGGGTTCTTATTCTGAAACTAAAAGAGTACTATTCACTACAATTAAAATGCAACTCATCTTGGGGTTATATTAAGACATTTCTACCAAATCTCACCTTGTCTGTTAATTTTAGTATATAGTAATTCAATCATTTGACTGAATGTTATGAAGCCAGACTGCTCTGTCTCAAATCGCTCTAATATGATAATTAACTGAACAATATTTAGAATATGAAAGCTAAGGCACCCCACATTTTATCGCGTACATTGCGCGTATGTTTGGATATGAATTGTTGGGCTTTTCTTTCTTCTTTATTTAGAACTTCGTAACAATTGAAGAGATAGAGAGAGCATGATTATGATGGAGAAAGAATCCAATACATATCCGTATATAGTTCCATATTATTGCGTTGCGTGATGCCCATCTTTATTACACTGGTTTGAGAAGAATGGTATAAGGCAGACATTTTAAATCGTCGAAAGTGAATGATGTATATGAGCATGTTATGTTGGGACCGCGACCACCACAGATTTGTTTTTGGGCATCCCAAAAGGCCTCATACTAATGAAGTGGGTGGGTGCAGGCCCGTCTCAATAAATTTAGGGGACCGGTGCTAAAACGTATATAGGGCCCTTTAAATATCAAAAATTACACACACAAAAACATAAATTATATATATAAGTTATTTTATATAAAGGTTCAACTTTTGCTTAAGCACAACAATAAAATCAAAGTGCCAAATGGATTGAAAAAACCTGAAAAAAATGCATTAAGTCGAATAATCACAGTTTGCTCATGACCCGAAAACCCTGTTGGCTGCAGAATCAAAGATTAAAAAAAATAGACCACAAATTAAAAACTTTAAACAAATAAGACCACAAATGAACTCACACTACATATTATAAAGCAATGAAATATTTATAATAAATTAACAAAATCCTTTCTAAACTCAAAAAACTAAAATTAGAATCAAAGGTTAATTTTATATTTAAAATTGAATCCCAATTCTTAAATCATGAAATTAAGGGAGGTGAAAGCTAAAATATGTACTGTACCTTCAAGAATCAAGAAGCCGGCTTGCTTCACTGCTTTGTTACCGGCGAGCGGGAACACGATTCTCCGACGCAGACACTCACACACGAGTTTCAACAATGGTGAATCACTGAATTGGTGAATGGTGATGAATTGAAAGCTGTCGAAAGGAATTAACGGAAAGGAAAGCGGCGTAGAGATGGAAAGAAATCGTGGGATTGAGAGATTAACGAAGAGTCATTTTAATTACCGAGAGCCTCGAGGAATTAACGGCGACAATGGAGATTAACGAAGAGTCATTTTATAGACACAAATGCACTTTCTATCCCTCTATATAAACTTTTATAAAAAGCCCTCCATATATTTATAAATTATTAATTGGGTCATTGAAAATAATTACTTTATATTATATATCCCTCCGGATAATATTTTACAAAAAAAATAATTTTCATATTTATAATTACCAAATGATGCGTCGGTACTCTAGATCCCGTGCGAAGCAGGGGATTGACTGCTAGTATTGATAACAATGAGTTTGGAATAAATCATTGAAAATAGCTGGTGGCCTTGAAACAAAAATTTATTTTCTTAAATGAAAAACAAATATTTAAAAGATAGTTCCTCCGTCCTACCTAACATGAGACTTAATTCTATTTTGGTTCGTCTCACCTCACTTGAGGCTCCCGAAAATGGAATACTTTTACACTCACAAACACCAATCAAATCAATATTCCTATCACTCACTCATTCTTTCTCATACTTTATCTTTTACATTCACAGCATTTCTTCTCTCTCATATTTTTCTTAGTTCTTGTGCCTAACTCAAAGGTCTCAAGTGAGATGAGGTGGAGGGAGTATACTCTAAAGGGGTAATACTTAAAATATACTCTCTACATTCCAAAATAAATACTCCCTCTGTCCCTAAATGAGTGTCCATTTTCAAAAAATCTTTGTCCCAAAATGAGTGACTTTTTTTAACATAACTTTGTCCCTAAATGTTTTTTTTCGAAATTTTTTTCACCGGTTTCTTTATACGTGCAAAACTAAATGTTTGGAAATGAGATTACAAGATTATATATGAATCTTTTCTAGCAAATTGTACATAAAGTTGAGATTTTCAATGTCCCTTAAAATGAAATTTGAACACTCATTTAGGGACAGAGGGAGTAATAAATAAGTGTTCTAATACGTTTGAATTTTGATAAAGAACATACTTAAAGTTCTTTTAGGTATTTATATAGAATGGAGAGAGTATTTAAATTATAAATGCTTCTATCAAAATCTAAGTATTGTTGTAATCTGAGCAAATTAACATACATGCAAACACGTACCATTCATTTTAAGTAGAATGTTGTAAAATTTGCTTTTGATCGTATTAAATATCAAAATTCTAAATTCTAAAAATTGATTTTGAGAGCCGTGGCGTGGTAGTAATACATTTGTAAACTTACCTAGAGGGCATCTAGAACTAGAAGTACGTCCCTTCTATATGGTACGGCCGTGGTGTATTTGAAGGGGACAGAGATAGATAACATTCTGATGATAAAGATGTGACCAATTACATTATTCTTAATTTGACCTATGGTGCCGCTTTCATTCCATTCCATGTGATGTGTGTCCGTTATTTTGTTTTGATTTTCAAATCGATTCACACCGATTAAAGGGTTTAATGTATTTTTCTCGTTCAATAAATATTTTTTAAAATTTTATATATTAAATTAAAACATCTGATTATAACGAGGATGGTGGGGGATGGTGCAAAAAAAGAAGGTAGAAGATGATGTGGTAGGGTTTTTTGTTGGGTATTTTAGGGCTCATTTGTTTTTTGTTTTCATTTCTTTATTAGGTTTGAAATCTAAATTGTTCATATATATAGAAGTTTAGTTTGTTTGATTTTTTTTCTATTCAGATTTTGAATGTCACTTGATGTCCTATTAAGTTTTCAATATATATTTATATGTCTGAAATACGTCTATCAGACACTTTGATACCCATGTCGCTCTAGGATACGTCTATCAGACACTCCATACCCATGTATGGAGTCCAAAAAAACCTTTAATAGTTACGTCCGGAGTCAAAAGAAACTTTGATATATGTGTTTCGAAGGGATTTTGACCTTTAAAATTTCTACTCATGAAATTTATTTTTTATTTTTTTTAAAAAAATCCAAAATTTCTATTACAAATTATGTTTTATTTCAAGAGCTTTTGAAAACTTAATCCTAATTTAATTTAGCTCAGAGCCCCATACTCATTAACCTGATGACTAAGTCATCAAATTTGACCGAGTTATTTCTTCTCTAATGAGTTTTGTTGAAAGGAGCATATTTTAAGACGAAAATTTGTGTGATACGGTCTCACATATGAAATGAAATTTGTTGAAAGAGTAAATAGTTTGCCCCCTATGGGCGGGGCAGGACAAGTCCATTTCTTCTCTAATCGACCCGCCTCATACATAAGACGATCTCACAAAAGACTTTATCCTCCTTTAATTAGGAGCTGGACCACCATTATTTTTTTATTTATTGAAATATATGTTTAAACGATATTCATTCCATCAAATGTATGCTTCCGCCGTCTGAAAATAATGGTTACAAAAATTGAAAGCGCGAAGACTGAAAAATACTGTGTTAGAAAAGTAGATGTTATGAGGAGGTAGGAAAGAGAAGATGTGGTAGTGAATAATTGTTCTACGTGGGTAAAAAAAAAAAAGAAAATTGATCATTTTAAATACTAATGATTAGTATGAGACCCTTAAAACGAGAACAAGTAACCATTAATTTGGAACAGAAAGAGTAATAAATTTGCTTGCAACCTTCAACCTAAATGTATACTCCCTCTGTCCCAGCACAAGTGAAACTTATTTCCCTTTTGGGATGTCCCACTAAAAGTGAGACAGCCTAAAATGGAAATGTTTCAACCCCACTCGTTCTCTCTTTTCATTTTCCACCACTCAATTTATTCAACCAACACTACTATTTATCCAACTCATTCTCTCTCTTCATTTTCCACCACTCAATTTATCCAACTAACACTACTATTTACTCCACTCATTCTCTCTCTTCATTTTCTACCACACATTTACTAGTTTTTTTTTAAATAGCGTGCAAACTCCTCTAGTCCTACTTGTGCTGGGACGGAGGGAGTATAACAATATATAATCCGTCTTTTTAGTTTGTTCATACCTTGACCAAAACACGAGTTTTAAAGAAAAATTAAATATTAGTAGTTGAGTGGGTGTTGTGAGTATGAAAAGTTTGATTGAATATGTGAGTGGGGTTAGAATTGTGAGTGAGATATTTATTGTGAGTATGACATGTGAATCCCATTAAATAAAGAATAATATGAACCTTCTATTTTGGGAGTGTGAACAATCAAGAGAAAATTTTGGGGGAAACTAGTTCCTCCATGAATTATAAAAAGTTTTGTTTTTATAGGGTTTAAGTTTTAGAGTTTGGGGTTTCAGGTTTAGGTTTTAGGGTATCAGATTTAGTGTTTAAGGGTAAAAAACAAGACTTTTTATAACTTATGGATGAACTAGTTTCCCCCAAAACACACTCAACAATCAAATGAAACACTCAAATGGCAAAAAGTGAACAAACCAAAAAAACACAGAACAAAGTATATAACAATTTTTTTTGAGCAACATACAATTTATTTAATGCAAATAATATTTTGGTGAGGTGATATTAAACGTAATTTTAGGAGTACCCGAAGCTTGTCCGAATCTAACCTAACAAATTTGCTTGCAACCTTCAACCTAAATGTAGGAATACTGAAACATCAGTAAGCAAGTAAATTTTAAAAGAAAAAACAAAATGTCTATATCAGTGGCTATGAACTACATTTTTATAAACACAACTAGTGAGTAACCCGTCGATGCTCGACGGACATAGTAAAACTAAATAATTATATAATAAAAATGAAGATAAGAATCAATAAATTATAATTTTATAAACGCCTTCATGGTTATTCAGGGTTTTTATTTCGACTAATATGCATAATCGTCACTGTCTTAAAGCAATTCTTATATAAAAATGAATTTGACAAAAGAATTCTTTTGGTCATGGTTTTTCCACTATATGTCCATTATGTTAAAAAAAAAAAAAAAAAAAAAAAGATAGAAAATAGGGTAACCTTTTTTTTGTTTCCTTTCATCTAATTTTTCATTTTTTTTTCCTATTATAAGATATAAGAGACATTGCGATTTTTGCTAAAAAAAAAAACAAAAAAACACTCATATGCTGCACTGCTTGTTATATTCTCTTCATAGGTATGCATAAATACACATTTAATCATAGCCACACTATACTCAAATGCAACCCTATAACTATGATAATGCTTAAAAACTTTACTAAAAAAAAATTATCTTTCATTATATGGGGTTTTATTAATTGTATCAACATTTAATTTAATAATTTATTAGTTTTATTAACTTATAGGAGTATATAATACTCCTATAAGTAGAATGGCTTTTTAATACAACTTTATACATTAAAAGCTATAATGAAAATCTAATATACTAAAATACGCTAACAACAATTCATTTCCTATACAAAATTGAAATCTCCTATTTTCTTTAATAACGTTCCATGTGTTCATAAAATGCTCCAGAGCATACCATATTTAAGTTATTTTTAACTATTGTTCTTAAAGAAGGTTTAGAGAAATTTAAAGAATTAATAGACTGAATTTATTTCCCTTCCTAATTTTATACTTTTTGTTTTGACGAAAATAGTTGAATTTTGTTATAATGAACTGTAGAGTTCAAAACAAAAATAAAATTAAATGTGAAGTTTTAACCATTAACTTTAAACCTTGTGATTTATGCACATCCTAAAAAATATCATTTTTTCATATAAATTTTAGATTAGAAAATTAATTCCTCCTTATTAAATCAAACTTAGATTAGCCACAGTTGAGGAAAAATCATTATAATAATTAAATTTTAAATTTAACTTAAAGAATAGTTTAATATATACATGACATATCCTAATTTAAGATGGATTATAAAATTAATTATTTCGTCTTTAGTGTTATATCACTACCATTAATTCTATGTTTATATAACATCAATTAATAAAATTTCTAAATTTTATCATGTTATAGTACATATCTTGAAATTAATATTATTTATAACTAAAATTTTATGAATATAATACCTCTTTTAACTTTTATTCAATTATTATATAAGTTCACCAAATAAATCAAATATAATAATCAACAAAAAACAAAATTCTGTCTTTGTCCAGCTCGTCTCCTTCCATGACCGCACCCATCCAACCGTAAATCCAACTCCGAGAAATCTCTCACGCGAGCAAAGAAGTCTGCAATCTAAGCAGATACTTTTGTTCTTATAATACTTGTCATGGGATGAAAGTAATATCTTAATAAATTGAATTTCTTTCCTGTCATAATTTCACACATTTTGGCTTTTGACGAACTTAGTTGAATTTTGATAAAATGAAATGTAGAGTTCAAAAAAAAATAAAAAAATAAATAAAATGTACAATAATAAATGCAAAAATAGGGATAATTTCAGATTTTGCTTTTATGTTTTTTTAAATTTGATGTTTAATAAATTTCTCTCATTTGTGAGAGCCGTTGATTTCTCTCCTTTGTGAGAGCCGTTGATTTCTCTCCTTTGTGGGAGCCGTTGATTCCTCTCCGTCGTTAAGAGCCTGTGTTTTGTGTATTTGTACACTACAATTGCAATTCAATCTTCAATGACGAATCTCACATCATCTCAAAGCAATAATGATGCCATTGGTCTTGCTATACAAGGATGTTTCGAGGATTTTGAAATGTATGGTGGACGTTTATTCGTCAACCCGGATTCTTCATGTCAAGTACTCAACGCCAAATATGATCGGAAGGAGGATTTTTTAAATGCCGAATCGAGGCAGTTTCCAAGTTTTACTTGGAGTAGAATCTGTATGTTTCAAGATTTAATTCGAAATTGTCATTGTTGTAAGTCAATGAATGGATCTATTATAGATATTTGGGGTGAGCCTCCGGCTTTTGTGGAGTGCCATCTCTTTTCATGTTATTAATGCAATTGAAGTCGATGTTTAAAAAAAAAGTACAATATTAACTATTCACTTTAAACCTTTTGATTTAAGCACATTTTAAATTATTAATAACTATTTTTAAATATCATGAAGGTAAAAAAAATATAATTAAATTTTATTGTCAAATTTAATTAGCTTGTCCAAAAAAAAGCAAAATATAAGATTTTTTTGTAGTGCCAAAAAAATCATAATATAATATTAATGTTGGGATGAAACTTGAAAGTAACAAATTATTGACATATCACTACAATTAGCATCGATTAATAAGATTTTGAACCTGTCTTTGAATAATATTATCTATAACTAATTTAAATTTTAGGCAGATATTCCCTCTCCCTCTGTCCCATTTTAAACTTCAAAAATCTCCATTTTGGGTGTCTTATTTTAAACTTCAAAACCCAAAAAGGAAATATTTTTACACTTTTTTATTTGTGGGCCCCACATATCATACTCACAACAATAACCTACTAACTATTCTCTACCTCACTTTCTCTCTCCTACCAAACCATCTACACTCACAACACATCACATTTTTCTTAATTCTTGAACACAATTTTTTTTTAAAGTTTAAAATAGGACGAAAGAAGTATATAATATTTTGTTTTATCCCAATATAACTTAGAAAATAGTTTAATATACATGACATATCCTAATTTACGATGGATTACAAAATTATTTCTTCTTTTAGTGTCATATCACAACTATTACTTTTATGTTTCTATAGCATCATTTGATAAAATTTCTAAATTTCATCCTATTATACTTTCTCCAGCTCAGAGTAATAAGTATCCACCTTTCTTTTTAAGTCTGTCTCAGAGTAAATGACCATATTTTAAAATGACAAAAAATCTTTACAATTCCACTCACTTATTTTCTCTCTCATACTTTACTTTTATAATCACAACACCAATCAACTTGCTTGTCTACCTCACTTTCTCTATCATACCTCGCTTTTCGTACTCACAACATTTAAATCACTTCCACCATTTTTTAACCTCCGTGCAAATGGAAAGGTAGACACTTACTCTAGGATGGAGAGAGTAGTACATGTCTTGAAATTAATATTTCATCCGTCCAATAACAAACTTCTCATTTTGTCATTTTGGTCGTTCCACTGGAAACTCCCACTTACCCAAAAAGGAAAAGATTCCCTCCACTTTCTCACTCTTTCTCACTCATAACAACTATCCAATTACTATTCACTACCACACTTTGTCTCTCTTTCCCACTCACGCCACCTACTTTTCCAACATTTTTGTTTAATTTCCGTTCCTAAAATTGTACGAATATAATACAATTTTTTGAACATTTATTCAATTTTTATATAAGTTGATCAGAAAATAATCAAAATATAATAATTAATTTTTTTCTTTTTCACAAAAACAAAAACAAAATGCTCGTCTCCTTCGATGACCGCACCTATCCAACCGTAAATCCAACTCTAACAAATATCTCGCTCGGGTGAAGAAGTTTGCACTCAAATGGATGCTTGTGTTCTTATAATACTTGTCATTGGATGAAACTGAAAAATTAATTAACTGAATTTCTTTACAATCCTAATTTCACACTTTTTGGTTTTTGGAGAACTTAGTTGAATGAGCAATGCTAGGGGCACGAAATAAAGTCAGAAAATTTTGCACACAAAATGAAGTCGTGGTTGCATTGATAGTAGACCTGCCATACTCTAATTGACCAATAAAAAAATTACACCTAGGAATTTATGAGTAACATTTTGTAACTTTTTTGTGCCCCTAGTATTATTCTAATTGAATTTTGATAAAATGAAATGTAAAATTCTTAAAACATTTAAATGTAAAATATTAACTATTCACTTTAAACCTTTTGATTTAAGCACATTTAAAATTATTAATAACTATTTTTAAATATCATGAAGGTAATACATAAATTGTTAATTTTTGTCAAATGTAATTAGCTAGTCGAAAACAGCAAAATATAAGATTTTTTTTAGTGGCAAAAAAATCAAAATATAATACTAATGTTGGGATAAAAGTAACAAATTATTGTCATATCACTACTATTAGCGTCGGTTAATAAGATTTCGAACATGTATTGAAATAATATATTAATAACTAATTTTAAATTTTATGAAGATATATAATATATATTTTATTTCCATATAACTCAACCACTTAAATCAAAATATAATATTTTTCTTAAGAAAATCAAATTATAATACTCCATCCGCCTTGAAAGTAAGTGGTTGTAGTACTATTATTATCCATAACGAATACTCCATGATTCCTATATGCAAGGGGTCTTATTTTCACAATGCCAATAGGAAAATGATACTACCTCACATATCTCAACCTTCAAGACGTATATACCCGGACTGTACCAGTTGTTTGGGGTGAAAATTTCACAGCACTATATCTACATCCTGGAAATAACGACTTGAGTCTACATCCTGACATCCTGAGTTGACATCCTGAAGTTACATCTTACATCTTGACTCTACATGTTGACTCAACATGTTGACATGTTGACTTTACATGTTGACTTTTTGCATGTTGACTTTACATCCTGACGTGACAACCTGAGCCGACGACTTGAACACAGTTAACAGATCCTATTTTTTTGCTTAAAGCCATCAGCCTGTTCCAGCATCCTGCATCTTGATGCTAACAACTTGGTTATACATGCCCGTTTATTATGCAGGTATAAATGCTCCTATTTTTTTAGGTAACAATCACGCAGATCATGGAGCCCAATCAAAAGGAACGTGACCTAACAAAAGACCCAGTCAAAGGGTGACTCTCAGCAACGGCATTGGATAGACTTGCAACAAACTTCCCGAGATCTTAGGCCATGGGGATTAGTTTACGCCAATTCTTCTTAGTTTAAATAGCTAACACGATTTATGTAACGCACAAAACACACTTTACACTCACGTCTCATACTCTCTTTCTCTCTGTATTCTCCAGTCATTCATTGTACCTCTATAAAAGCTTAATAAAATCCATCATTCTAGGTTTTATGCCGGCGAACAAGTTGTTCAAGGGCTTTCCTCGTTAAATCCTTTGTTCATATATCTTGAATTTCAAAGTTCTTTATTCCATTGTAACCTACTCCTTTATATTTGTCCAATAGTCGAAAATTGGCCAAAACACCCGTCTACTTGAACATCCAAGAAAACTTAAAATTAGATATATATAATTCTTTCATTTCGAATCTTTCTGAAGATTATATCCCTTTAATTACTTACTGAAATTTAAACATGAATTTCGAATCTCAAAATATATCAAGACTTAGTTAATCACACAAATCCTTAATGAGGATTCTTTTCGTAATCAATGAAATTAAAATATTTAAATTCATGTTTAATTTAGGATAAGAGTTGATCACACAAATCCGTTCCTTAATGAGTCTTGTTTGTGCTTGCCAATAGGAAAATGACGCGTGGATTTTCACGTCATAATGCAACGTGATGGGCTGTATGAATATACAATATTTCTACTTTAATATATTATATAGATAGATTATCGATAGCATTTTTTAAATAAAATAAGAAAATAATTAAAACTTTATGATTTTAGTAGTATATCATAGTTTAGTGAAGTTACAAAAATTAATGCGCAATTCTTTTTGGGAGGGATGGATATCATATTTTGCAGTGACTTTAACAATTTACAATTATATCTCATGGCTTAAAATAAATGTCTTGTCTTGATTTTTACAACTTGAGTAAACTTTGACAAAAAAAAAAAAAAAAAAGGTTAAAAATCTAATATATAATATCTTTGTGAGACATAAGAAAATGACATTACAAACTCAAAAAAGTATATATATGCACTACTTCATGTGTCCTAAAAAAGAATTCTGATCCTTGATTTTAATGGTCAACATGATCAAATTTCGACCAACAATTGAAAAATAATTGTTGGCATACAATTCTAAGTTTTTTGATTGATAGTAAATTTTTGTTCCATAAATATTTATCTTTTAAGATCTCATAAAAAATATTGAATTTCCATTCCCAATTCTAATGGGTAGTCTATTGATAATAAAAGTATCCACTACTAATTTGATATTGCATACTCCATCTTATAAAAATGTGCACAAATTTGTTTTCTTGAGTGTCTCATTGATAATTATTATTTTTTAAAAATAAAAAGTTTATAATAATATTTTTTATTCAATAGGACTTGCATGCCATACTTACAACAACTATGAACGAATAATCTCATACACACCAAAACTGTGCACATTATTATGAGACGAATGAAATATTTATTTTTCCTCGGTCATGAATCTATCAGCATATCCTAAAAAAATATAACCATGTGGTTATATAAAGTATCAATATAAACATTAGAATTTTCGTTATTATATTTTTTTAATGTCAAACAAAGAACATAGCGAATATTAAGAGAATAGGAGGAACTATTTTGTTATACTACCTCGGTCTCAAACCAATGTGTACTTTTTATTACTGTTTATTTGGTCAACTCAATCGAATTTTGAACATAATTTTATGAAAATTTAGATATTTATAAAATTATTAAAGAGCATCAATAATATTTTTTTTAAATTGTATATCAGTATCTAAATATTCATAAAATTATGGTAGAAATTAATTGAGTTGATCGAAAAAATCAAAAGCACGTTAATTTGAGACAGACGTGGAGGTACTGTAGTATGAAAGAATGAGCTGAAATTGCTTTAAACCTGTTATATTAACATTCTAACAGTCCTTACATATCTAATTACTAAGATACCATATGAACACAAAACCATGTTAATATGTTGCAGCCAAGCTTTAACAATCTTACGTTTGGGCTCTGTGATCTTGATCTTGATCTTGATGATACATATTCCGTAGACAATGTTTCCATCTGATTTATCATTATTGTTACCTACTTATGTAATGCTTTTGTCAGTAAGCATTAATAGATTAACATCATCGGAGGAACTCATAATCTCTGGTGACGACCGTGTCACTGCATTAAGCGAACTGTGCCACCATAGATAGCATGCCCAACTACGAGATTGGCATAAAATATTACCCCTTACAGTAAAATGTTTTATGGTAAGAGCAAATAAGTTAAAATGCTAGTAAAGCATTATAATCCGTATTTAGTTTTGGTATTGATTAGACTTTGCGTTTCTTCCTATTTTGTAGAGTATTTTGAATTTTGAATTAGTAGTTTAGCTAGGGTTCTTACAACTTGAGAAATACTTAAATTAAATAATAATTTTCAGTTTATAAATGATATTCGTTTGATTTTAAATTTAAATTAATAAGATATGCTTTCAATTTCTTATTATACGATGGGGATGATGATAAGAGATTTCGTCTTGTCAAAGAGCATTGTCATTGTATGCACTCCAAGGGGAAATTGGTACATGCTCCAACAAAAGGAAAGTCAGATCATAATAGAGGACTACAAGCTCGGAGAATCAAATTCAGATTTGGCTTTTGTGAATTTGAGATTCAAAATGATTTTGTGATCTTTCAAAAGAAGAAAATAATTTTGTGATAGAACTCATCTTTATCCATACCTTTAGTTATTAACTAAATAAATGATAAATAAAATCAGTTATTTTAATTTGATTTATATTTAAACTTTGAATCTAAATTTAGAATTCAATCATTTTCTAAATCGAATTTTTGAAATAAAAATTAACTATTTGGATATTTGAATGAGCGAATTAAATGCCGCCACATGGCTTTCCACGTCACAATTCCACGTGGCGCGCTGTGAGGCCTGGAAATGTTCCTGTTTTTATATATTATATAGATAGATGATTGAAATTCCAAATTATAGCTTTTTAAAAAAATAATTACCAAAACAACCACCCTAAAAACTTATTTACCAAAATAGCATTTTTTGCTAAAACCGGAAGTGGGATTTCCGGTTTTAATGTTGAATCCGGAAGTCCCACTTCCGGAATTGACCTTTTGATTTTTTTTAATTTTTTTTTTCGCGAAATCTGTTTTTTTTTTTTTTTTTTTTTTTGAATCCGGAACTGGTATTTCCGGTTTTAAATTTAATTTTTTTTTTTTTTTTTTTTTTTTGAAATAACAAAAAACATTAAAACAATTCTATAGGATGTTTATTTGTTTAATTTGGACTTAAATTGAAGGAGTTATGGTTGCTCAAAGTTGAGTATTTAATCAACAATTCAAATTTTTTTCATGATTTTGAAGGCTGTTTTTGACATACTTAGACTAGGATTTGGCGAAAAGTGTTAAAACAAATTTTGTTGTACTCTGTATGATCTTTCTATAGAATGTTTATTTGTTTAATTTGGACTTAAATTGAATGAGTTATGGTTGCTCAAAGTTGAGTATTTAATCAACAATTCAAATTTTTTCATGATTTTGAAGGCTTTTTTGACATACTTACCTAGGATTTGGCGAAAAGTGTTAAAACAAATTTTGTTGTACTCTGTATGATCTTTCTATAGAATGTTTATTTGGTTAATTTGGACTTAAATTGAATGAGTTATGGTTGCTCAAAGTTGAGTATTTAATCAACAAGTTTATTTATTTACTCCCTCCGTCCCATTTCAAATTGCAAATACTAGGTTGGCACGGGGATTAAGGGAAAAAGTGAAAAAGGTGATGTGTTGTGAGTGTTGATAGTTGAGTGGGAGAGAGAAAGTGGGGTAGAGAATAGTTAGTGGGTTAGTGGATGTGAGTATGCAAGTGGGTTAAAACTTGCCATTTTTGGATTTTGCAATTTTAGTTGGGACACCTTTTTTGGCAACTTTTGCAATTTGAAATGGGACGGAGGAAGTATTTATTTCCTATGTGACCGGGATGCGGTCACTGAATAATCGGATTTATGTATTAATGTTGGATTTGTGGACAAGTTTATTCTATTATTCAGTGATCACATCCCGGTCACATAGGAAATAAATAAATAAATAAATAAACTTGTTGATTAAATACTCAACTTTGAGCAACCATAACTCATTCAATTTAAGTCCAAATTAACCAAATAAACATTCTATAGAAAGATCATACAGAGTACAACAAAATTTGTTTTAACACTTTTCGCCAAATCCTAGGTAAGTATGTCAAAAAAAGCCTTCAAAATCATGAAAAAATTTGAATTGTTGATTAAATACTCAACTTTGAGCAACCATAACTCATTCAATTTAAGTCCAAATTAAACAAATAAACATTCTATAGAAAGATCATACAGAGTACAACAAAATTTGTTTTAACACTTTTCACCAAATCCTAGTCTAAGTATGTCAAAAACAGCCTTCAAAATCATGAAAAAAATTTGAATTGTTGATTAAATACTCAACTTTGAGCAACCATAACTCCTTCAATTTAAGTCCAAATTAAACAAATAAACATCCTATAGAATTGTTTTAATGTTTTTTGTTATTTCAAAAAAAAAAAAAAAAAAAAAAAATTAAATTTAAAACCGGAAATACCAGTTCCGGATTCAAAAAAAAAAAAAAAAAAAAAACAGATTTCGCGAAAAAAAAAAATTAAAAAAAATCAAAAGGTCAATTCCGGAAGTGGGACTTCCGGATTCAACATTAAAACCGGAAATCCCACTTCCGGTTTTAGCAAAAAATGCTATTTTGGTAAATAAGTTTTTAGGGTTGTTGTTTTGGTAATTATTTTTTTAAAAAGCTATAATTTGGAATTTCAATCTAGATAGATTCCTCCATCCCAAAAATATACTGTACTTTGTTTACTGGTCAATTAATTAAATTTTAATAAAAATAAAAATAAAATAAAAGACTAAGTATCGCAATGAACTTCTCAACCTTTTTATCAAACATTATTAAATATACTATCAATTTTAAACTTTAAAGTTTTATTAATACAGTTATATTAGTTCAAGTTAATTAAAAGAGGAAGTCTTGTGTGAAACAGATCTCGACGAAAGAGCGAAAGAGAAAATGGACTTGCCCCGCCCCACCCATAGGGGGGCAAACCATTTACTCTCAACGAAATCCGTCTCACTTCTGAGACCGGGGGCAAATCATTTACTCTCTCAACGAGATGCGTCTCACGTGTTAGACCGTCTCACACAAGTTTTTGTCTAATTAAAATTTAATCAAATTAATAACTTAACTTAAAAAAAAAAAAAAACTTATGGTTTCCAAACTGATTAAGAATTTACTTTCGTCCACAGTGCTGAGAAACCAATAGGAGAAAGAGGTGGTCTCTCATGAGAACAAGGGGATCCGTCTCATGTATGAGACGGGTCAACCCATGACCCATGGGGCATGACTCGCCACGTGGCAGCCTCCCATAGGTCCCCCATTTTTATTTTTTTTTAGTTTTTATATTATTTTTTTGGCTTTTCCGTCGTTTACCAAAAGTAATAGTTACCATAACTTAATGTAATGACTGTATACATATAAAGTAACATTGTTCATAAGTAAACGTAACACCTGTTTTACAAAAACAAAAGCTCGTTTTACCCATTTTTTCAAATGTAATACTAACTATAATTACTTGTAACCCAAACAATATCTAAATGTAATTATCATTTATACTGAAATGTAATAATGCTTTTGCAAAAATGTAAAATATTGTGTATTTTGATTTAATTTTTTGAAAGAAAGTAACATTTGAAAAGTAACAACTCATATATACGAATGTAATTGTTTGTACAAGTAAATGTAACACTTTAATAAAAGAAATTATAACATATTTCTATAGATAATGTAATACTTTTACATGTAACACTAATCAAGTGTTTTTAGCTCTAAAAATGTAAATGGTTGAATTATTACTTTTTCTATACATATGTGTTACAATTATGTATAAACATTATTACATATAAGTAACACGTTCGTTACATTTTAGTTGTAATAAGTATTACTTTTGCCAAACGAATAAAACATAGAAAAAAACACTGTTACTTTTATGTATATATGTATTACTTTTATGTATACAAACTGTTACTTTATATGTATACAATCATTACATTAAGTTATAGTAACTATTACTTTTGACAAACCGAAAAAAAAAAAACCAAAAAAAATAATATAAATTTTTTAAAAAAAAAAAGCAATTTTTTTTTTGCCTATGAGAGGCTGCCACGTGGCAGGGTCGACCCCTCAGTCATGAAGCCCGTTCAATGGGCCGGGTCGGGTAGTCAAAGAAACCCCTCTCATGGATGAGACGGGTTATGCTGTGTGCACGGAAGTTTTTGTCTAGGAGAAAAGGACCACAAATAAAGTTTAGGATTTGATTTTCGGTAGATATTCTCATTACTAGATAATAATGAGAATATTCTCCGTAACTTATAATACGTTGCTGAGTTGTTTGGCTCCATATTGAAGCTTCCTTGTTTGGAAGTATTGGGCGAATCATGTTGGACAATTTGTTTCTATGTTACTCCCTCCTCCCGTTCAAAATAACTTTCTTTTTTTGTATTTGCATAATTCTTTAAAAATATAATAAATATCATGATTTAGTGACAAAAGTTTCAACTTTACCCTTATTAAATGTGCAACTTTCTTACATTAATGTCTCATACTAAGATAATTAATAAAAGAGAACAAGTTTCAATGCAAGGATAAAAAAAGACATTTAGCTCAAAAGTGACAATTATTTTGAACCAAAATTTTAATCCAAAAGTGACAGTTATTTTGGACCGGAGGAGTACCTTACAAAGTAATGGGTCAATTTTCATCCGTACACATCCAATATTCAAGCTTCCAAACAAAAATATATTACTCCTCTCTCTCTCTCTAATGCCTCTTCATATACTTGTACACCTCTATCTTTTTCCTCTTTTCGCGTGAAACCGTTTCACACACAAAATTTTGTGAATTCCTCATGTATTCCGAAAATATAGTCTTTTTTTTTTTTTATCAATTTAACTGAATCTTTACTAATTGCTAAGTAAATTTTAATTATTATACAAAGAAATATTATTGATGCACCATTAAAAATAGTATCCAAAAATTATTTTTAGAAATTTCTGTAGATAATTATTATTTCATAGACAGTCCCATAACAAAGTACCCCGTTTGACTTTTTGGTCAACACAAGTTAAATTTGACCAAACATTAATGTTAATCTAATCAGTTTAATGAAATTGTAAAAGTTGTTATTGATAAACCACTTAGTAATTTATCAATAGCAATTTTTACAATTTCATTAGGATGATTAGTTTGCCATTAATATTTGGTCAAAGTTAACTCGTTTTGACTTAAAAAATCAATTAGGGTACTTTGTTGTGAGACGGAGGGTGTAATTTATTTTTTTTATCAAATCAAGCAGTTGACCAAACTATAATTTATTTATTTTTCAAAATTGAGACAGTATACTGTTTAAAAGAGAGTATTCAAAATTATCAATTCTACTCATAAATGAGCAATTTCTTTCATATTGTTTCTTTAAATTCGAACAATAACCCTATTCTTCTAATATTGGTTTGTTCTTCCAATACCATAGTTTTGATCCGTGTACTGAAACGATATTCATTTTTTATTATTGTTCGTTTGAATGAATTTTGAAAAATAATTATAAATTAATTTAATTATTTTATTGAAAATTTAAAAAATATTATTAATATTGTTTATAATTATGTATTAAAAATTAATTATAAATTAATTAATATAATTAAATTAACTTATAATTACTGTTCAAAATTTATCCAAATAAACAATAGAAAAGTAAGAATATCATTTTGGGATGGAAGCAGTAATCTAGACATTCATTTAATGTATTTTTGGCATTGTTTGAATATCAATTTCATACCAAAAAGTTTATCCAATACATCAAGCTATTCAAGGATATATATTGCTTGCTTGCACCTTTTTAAGTTGCACTATACGTAATTGTTAGGATCTCTTTAAGAAATTAAATCATTTGTATAAGGAATTACTAGTTTTAGGACAAAGGAGTACTTGACTTTGAGGCAATCTCCTGTACACAGGATGCACGGCCGTGCGGCGGGTAAACCCGCTCCGACCCTACCCGATCCACCAGCCCGCCTTTCCTCCACTGGTAGAGTGACACGTGGCGCGTTGTGAGCCACTCGCTGGTTCACCCAGCCGTGCGCTGCCACGTGTCACCTTTAAAAAAAACCATTAACTTTAAAATGCTATATCTTGAGATTTATAACTCAAAAAATAAATAAAAAATACCGTTGTGTTCGTCTCCACGAGACGAATAAAACTACATAGGTCATGATATAGTTTGATTTTTTAAAAAAAAACATATTTTTTTACACACAAGAAGTTTGAGTTGCTTGTCAGTTGAGATGTAACAGTCTGTTCTGATAAAAGTAACACTTTCATCTTCAAAAAGTATTTTTACAGTCAAATGTAACAGCATTTTTACAAAAAAAAAAAAATGGGTTTGCATGTCAATTGTTACTTTCTTAATAAAAAATTGTTACATTTCATATATAATGTTACATTTAGGAATATAAACTGTTACAAATTGAGAAAAAAATGTTACATTCATTTTTTATAAAATGTAACATTAGTTTAGTTTGTCAATCATATGTTAATTTTGGGAGAAAAAAACGTGTTACATTTGAAAAAATAAGTGTTACATTGCTTTTTAAAAAGTGTTACATTAGTTTAGTTGCCAATCTTTATGTTATCTTTATCTATTGCAGCAAAATTGTGGTATATTTTTTTTTTTTTAAAAGTGTTACATTTGAATAAAAAAGTGTTATATTTCGTTATAATAAGTGTTACTTTTGTTGGGAGGAAAAAAAGTTGGGGGTGGCAAAAAAAAAAAAATTGAAAAAATCGAAGAAAAAAAAAGGGCCGCCGCACCGCCACACGAAACAAGGCTGCCGCATATAAGAAATTGTCCTTGACTTTCTTCTACTTTTTGAATTTCTAATATTAAATAAAAATATAATCCTTTGTCTTGAAAATGATAGTCCCATCTCTATTTTGTTTGGCTCAAAATTTTTATTTCATTATCAAATCAATAAATTTTTAAAACTTACAATGTAACTTAAAAAAATATTTGAAAAATCAAACGGAACTATCATTATAGAAGAGAGGGAGTGATAGAACCAAGAGAGATTAGTGAGGTCAAGGTGGTCAAACTCAGTACTCTCTTTGTCCCAAAATAGCTTGTACTATTTTACCTTGATACGAGAATTAAAGAGAGAATATATATATATATATTAAAAAGTATTATGTGTTGGAAAGTGGTTGTGACTTGTGAGTATGATGATTCGAGAATGAGATTCATATTTTACGTGTGTGACTATGACATTTGGGGTAGGATGTCACGACCCGAAAACTAGGCTCTATTTTATTAGTATTAAATAATTATTATTTATTTAAATAATTATGTGTGCAATTTATGTGTTATAATAATTAGTGCCTAGCATTTTAATTGGTCTTTTGTGCTAGTGTAGAGTTTTGGGTCTTAGTAGTTAGTGGGGAAATTAGATTGTGTTAGTAGAGGAGGGGGCCTTAGTGTAAATTCTTTTAAAATCATTCTCCTACTCCCTCCCTACTCTTCCTCCTCCCTCACTCTTTCACTTCACTTCTCATCTCTCTCTCCCAGCACACTCTCCCTCTCTTTCTCTCCATTTTGGTAAGTATTTCTTCTCTACCTTCTCTCTTCAATCTAACCATCTTCCTCTTGTTATTTCTCATTTCTTAACACTTGAAAACTTGTTTAGATCGTCGATAGGATCGTAGGAAGCCAAAGATATTTGAAATCCGTCATCTTTGAGAAATTCCAAGTAAGTTGCTTTCCCCCCATTTTTATGCTAAAGTGTTAATTTCATGTTTATATAATGCTTTAGTGGATACATTTGATGTTTGATTGAGTTTGGAAATTATTTGGAATTTATTTTGGTTTTTGGTTGAAAATGGTGATTCTGATGAATGTTGGGTTTGATTCTTGGGTTGGGGTTATTCATGAGGTTGATTAGGTCCCCATTCTAGTTATAAGTTGTTTTGGGTTCATCTTTATGCTTGGTGGAAGGTTGATTGTGTTTGATTTTGATTGTTGTGTGAAATGGGTAAGAAAAATGGTAGAACCCAGCTGGGAATTCCTCCCAGCCCGTAGACCAGGCGCCCGCCCTGGTTGGACCAGGCGCCCGCCTACGTGCCCTTTCCTGATGGCCAGACCTTCTGGTCATTCAAGCGCGCGCCCGACCCCCTCCAGGCGCCCGCCCGCCCCTGGTTCAGAATTCTCCCTTTTTGCTTGGTTTAGGACTTAGGGCTCAACTAGTTTAGGTTTTATTCTTCTAATTTACGTAAGTTAACATCGTGGAACACCTTACTAATTGGAATTGATTCTTTTGTGAATAATTATGTTACGGAATTTGATTAAGTATCATTTTGGGAATGTGGTCCACTCTTGATGTGTTGTTTGGATTGGTTTACCTTTGTGGTAATTTAATTGGAATGGTTCCCTACTTTGGAATCTTTGGTTGTTTATCGAGCTAGTATTTATTACCTAGCATTTAATTGAAAGTCTAGCTGGTTATTTGTGTATCGAGTCAGGCAATGGATAATGCCATAATGGCACAAGCCAAGTCCAGGATAGCATCGCCCATTGGTCCTTCTTTCCTCATCCAGATTGGCCTTGGATGGGATGAGCTAGCTCCTTTTGTGAGTATTCTAGATAGGCGTTTTGGAGCATGACTTTGTGGCATGGCTCCCGCCCTTTGTGGCACGTTACTTGGTTATTGGTTCCGGTACCGGGGATTTCTCTTCAGCTTTCATGCTATTATGAAGATGATGATTTGTTGACTATTGAAGCTGCGCAGCTACCTTTATTTGGTTCTTTCAGTTGGAAAACCTTGGCTAATATCCTTTGTTAATTGTTTATTTCCGCTGCTATCTGATATATGATGATTGCTATGTGTTATGTGATTTATTATTGATTATTGCATCTTAGCATGTCATGTAGTTGCATTAGTAACTTATTGAGATTTATCTCACCCCTTTCTTTTGTCTTTGTTTTTCCTTAACCCCCCCCCCCCCAGGACCAAGGAATTAGACTCGCTGATCACGAGGACGTCGCGAGGGTTGAGCTTTTGGGGCAAGTGTATATTGGTGGGTTTACATTATATAAATGTGTAACTCTTTTGGGGATAGTTGTACCATACTTTGACGTCACTAAGATTTGTATATTTTATTATTTTGTAGTGTGAGCTTATGGGGCTTACACTAGTTAATTGTTGATGTTAAATTGTTTTCCAAAACCTTGTGTTATCATCTTTTGATATGAAATGAAATTTTTATCTCCGAAATTTTGGTATTTTGATTAGTAAGTCGACGTCCAGCTCGCGATCTCGGGCCCGCGGGGTTCGGGGTCGCGACAGTTGGTATTAGAGCTATGGTTTGGCTCTAAGTATAAGTCTAGGTGGACTAGTATGACCTAGGAGGGTAGTGGTGTTCGGGGTGAGTAACGGTTGATGTTTTATGCAGGTAATTGTTTCCAATGGCTAGAAGAAGAACAGGTGAAGGTGCTAGTGGGACTCAGAATCAGAATGATCTACGGGAAGAAAACCGTGCCATGTTCCAAGGCATGTTTGAGGCGGCCATGAAGGCTATTCATGACCAAGGTCCAAGAGAGGAGCATGTGCCACCTCCACGTTACGGGTTGGAGCAGTTTCTGAAATTAAAACCAAGAGAGTTTGACGGTGAGCCCGATGTGAAAAAGGCCGAATTATGGATCGAGTCAATGGAGAAAATTTATGATGTGTTTGGGTGCACGGACGAGGATAGGGTCCGGTTCGCGGCTTATAAGCTTGTGGGTGCCGCCGAGCATTGGTGGAAAGGAGTCAAAGCGAGTTGGGATGATACCCATACAGCGTATGCATGGGAATTGTTTGGGCGGAAGTTCAAAGAGCATTTTATTCCGGTAGTGGATCAGAACCGAAAGGAGATCGAGCTACTCAACTTGGAGCAAGGTTTGTTGTCTATAGCTCAATACTCGGCTAAGTTCACAGAATTAGCCCGGTATTGTGACTATCTTGTGAGGACCGAAGAACAGAAAGCTATGAGGTTTATCCGGGGTTTGAAGACTTCTATCCGTACTCAACTTATAGCCCAAAGGATTGTGACATTCCAGGATGCGGTGGACCGAGCCTATATGATCGAGCAAGATATAGAGGAGCATAAGAAGAAGGTAGAGGTGACTAATCCGAGCAAACAAGGAGGGCAAGGCAAGCCACAAACCCGTTCTGATAACCGAGGTAACTTTGGGGGACAATCTCAGTTCCGAGGGCAACCGATCCCAAGGAACCCGGGTACTACTTCCGGGAACCAAGGAAACCAAAATATGAGACTTTGTTCCTATTGCCAAAAGGAGGGTCATTCAGAGGACCGGTGTTGGAAGAAACAAGGGAAATGCATTAACTGTGGGCAGTTGGGGCATTTTGTGAAGGATTGCCCGAGATTCAGAGGTCAACCGACTGGGGTAGGAGCTGGTGCTCCGCAGGGTCAGAAAAGAGATGCTACGGGGAAACCCAAGGTCCAAGGAAGGGTATTTGCCATGAATCAGCAACAAGCTACCGATGATCCTTCTGTTATTGGAGGTATTGTTTCTGTGTTTAATGTGAGCGCCCGAGCGTTAGTAGATCCAGGATCATCTCATTCTTACATATCTGTGCAATTTGCTTCTATGCTAAATGCTGCATTTGAGTCTTTACCTTATGTGCTAGAGGTGTCGACCCTTATAGGAGAATGTTTGGTGACTGATAAAGTCTTTCGTGCGTGTGATGTGCTTATATGTGGTCATGTCTTGTGTGCGGACTTGGTAGTCCTTCCTATTCAGGACTTTGATGTTATTTTGGGTATGGATTGGTTGAGCAAGTTTCATGCTTCTGTTGACTGTCGTAGAAAGGTCGTTAATTTTTCTATCCCTGATGTGCCTAAATTTGTTTTTTAGGCTAGCCCTTTGAGTAGAAAAGTTCGTTTAATTTCTTATGTGAAAGCGAGAAAATTATTGCACCGTGGTTGTGAGGGGTACTTGGCTAGTGTGCTTGATACTAGGAAAGAATCCCCTAGTTTGGAGAGTGTTCGGGTAGTTAGGGAATTTCCCGATGTTTTCTCTTCTGAGTATGATATGCCTCCCGATCGTGAGATAGAATTTTGCATAGATCTTGTGCCGGGTACAGCTCCGATTTCAAAGGCACCGTATAGGCTGGCTCCCGCAGAGTTGAAAGAACTAAAGGTTCAATTGCAAGAGTTGCTTGACCGAGGGTTTATCCGCCCTAGTGTTTCCCCGTGGGGAGCACCGGTTTTGTTTGTGCGGAAGAAAGATGGTTCTTTGAGATTGTGTATCGATTACCGAAAGTTGAATCAGGTTACAGTGAAGAACAAGTATCCTCTACCTCACATTGATGATTTATTTGATCATCTTCAAGGCTCAGTTGTGTTTTCTAACTCGATTTGAGGAGTGGGTACCATCAGTTGAAGATTCGATCGGAGTATATTCCGAAGACTGCTTTTCGCACTCGGTATGGTCATTACGAGTTCTTGGTTATGCCGTTTGGGTTGACGAACGCGCCTGCCGTATTTATGGATTTGATGAACCGGGTTTTCCATCCTTATCTTGATTCGTTTGTGGTGGTTTTCATCAACGACATTCTTGTCTATTCTAAATCTCGAGAGGAGCACGAGCAACACTTGAGGACAGTTTTATCCATTCTTGCGAGAGAGCAGTTGTTTGCGAAGTTTAGTAAATGCGAATTTTGGCTCGAGAAGGTTTCATTTCTGGGTCATGTCATTTCTAAAGATGGGATTTCTGTGGATCCTTCAAAGATTGAAGCTATAGTGGATTGGAAGAGACCCGAGTCAGTGACCGAGATTCGTAGCTTTCTGGGTTTGGCCGGGTATTACAGAAGGTTCATAGAAGGGTTTTCGAGGATCGCTACTCTGATGACTCAGTTGACCCGGAAGAATGTCTCGTTTGAGTGGACCGAGAAATGTGACAAGAGTTTCGAGGAATTGAAGAGGAGGTTGACTACTGCACCGATTTTGACCTTGCCTAATGGGAATGATGATTTAGTAATTTATAGTGATGCTTCGAAAGAGGGTTTGGGTTGTGTTTTGATGCAGAACAGGAAGGTGATTGCCTATGCTTCAAGGAAGTTGACCCCTAGTGAACAGAATTACCCTACTCATGATATGGAGTTGACTGTGATAGTCTTTGCGTTGCACAAATGGAAGCATTACCTTTATGGAGCGAAGTTTGAGATTTTTACCGATCACAAGAGCTTAAAATACCTCTTCTCTCAAAAGGAATTGAACAACCGACAGCGTCGATGGATGGAACTTTTAAAGGATTACGATTGTACAATATCTTATCACCCGGGAAAAGCAAATGTTGTTGCCGATGCGATTAGTAGGAAGCCTTATGTGGCTTCGATGATGGTCCGTGAGTGGAAAATGCTTGAGGATGTTCGAGATTGGTCTCTTCGTGAATCGAGACGTGGGGCGATTTTTGCGAATATTAGGGTGTTTCTGACCCTAATTCAGAGGATAAAAGAAGCTGAGAATGAAGATCACGAGTTAGTGAAAGTAATGGATAAATTGAAGGAAAAGAACTTCGAGGATTTTTCTTTGAGTTCGAGTGGAGTTTTGACTTTCCGTGATCGCTTGTGTGTACCCGATGTTGGTGGGATAAAGAGACAAGTTTTAGATGAAGGTCACAAATCGAGATATACTATTCATCCGGGTAGTACAAAGATGTACCAGAATCTGAAGCAACATTTTTGGTGGAATAATATGAAAAGGGAAATAGCGGAGTATGTTTCGAAGTGCCTAACTTGTCTGCAAGTCAAAGCCGAGCATCAAAGACCCGCGGGACTACTTCAGCCGTTAGAAATTCCCGAGTGGAAATGGGAGCATGTGACTATGGATTTCGTTACGGGACTACCTCGTACCCGGGGGAAGTATGACAGTGTTTGGGTAATAGTGGATAGATTGACCAAGAGTACCCATTTCTTGCCTATTGACATCAGATATTCGATGGAGAAGCTTGCGACCCTTTATATCGATGAGATCGTTAGATTGCATGGGGTTCCGGTTAGTATTGTGTCAGATCGAGACCCGAGGTTTACTTCTAGGTTCTGGAAGGCATTTCAAAAAGCTTTAGGTACAGATTTGCGTTTTAGTACAGTTTTTCACCCTCAGACTGACGGTCAATCCGAGAGGACTATTCAGATTCTTGAGGATATGTTGCGAGCTTGTGCGATAGACTTCTCTGATTCTTGGGATTCGCACCTACCGTTAGTGGAGTTCTCTTACAACAACAGTTATCAGGTTAGTATCGAGATGGCACCTTATGAGGCCTTATATGGGAGAAAATGTAGATCGCCTATCTGTTGGGATGAGGTCGGTGAAGCGAAGATCGTGTGTATTGATTTGCTTCAGGATTCAGTTGAGAAAGTTAGGGTTATCCGGGATAGATTGAAAACAGCCCAGAGTCGACATAAGAGCTATACAGATAACCGAAGGCGAGATCTTAGTTTTCAGACCGGTGATTTTGTGTTCTTGAAAGTATCTCCAGAGGTGGGTATTCGTAGGTTCGGGAAGAAAGGCAAATTGGCTCCGAGGTTTATTGGCCCGTTTGAGATTTTGGGAAAGGTTGGACTTCTAGCGTATCGACTTGCGTTACCGCCATCTTTAGACCGGTTACATAATATTTTCCACGTTTCTATGCTTCGGAAGTATGTTCATGATCCCTCTCACGTGTTACCGAGGATACAGGAGGATATTGAGCCCGATATGACTTATGAGGAACGACCGGTTCGGATCCTAGATTCTAAAGTTCAAGAGTTGAGGAACAAAAGTATTTCATTGGTTAGAGTTCTTTGTAGGAATCATAATATCGAGGAGTCGACGTGGGAGCTCCGAGATGAGATCGAGAGGAAATATCCGTGGCTTTTTAATTCGGGTAAGTCTCGTTAAAATTCGGGTCGAATTTTCTTTAAGGGGGAGTGAATGTCACGACCCGAAAACTAGGCTCTATTTTATTAGCATTAAATAATTATTATTTATTTATTTTCTTATTTATTTATTTAAATTATTATTTATTTAAATAATTATGTGTGTAATTTATGTGTTATAATAATTAGTGCCTAGCATTTTAATTGGTCTTTTGTGCTAGTGTAGAGTTTTGGGTCTTAGTAGTTAGTGGGGAAATTGGGTTGTGTTAGTAGAGGAGGGGGCCTTAGTGTAAATTCTTTTAAAATCATTCTCCTACTCCCTCCCTACTCTTCCTCCTCCCTCACTCTTTCACCTCACTTCTCATCTCTCTCTCCCAGCACACTCTCCCTCTCTCTCTCCATTTTGGTAAGTATTTCTTCTCTACCTTCTCTCTTCAATCTAACCATCTTCCTCTTGTTATTTCTCATTTCTTAAAACTTGAAACTTGTTTAGATCGTCGATAGGATCGTAGGAAGCCAAAGATATTTGAAATCCGTCATCTTTGAGAAATTCCAAGTAAGTTGCTTTCCCCCCATTTTTATGCTAAAGTGTTAATTTCATGTTTATATAATGCTTTAGTGGATACATTTGATGTTTGATTGAGTTTGGAAATTATTTGGAATTTATTTTGGTTTTTGGTTGAAAATGGTGATTCTGATGAATGTTGGGTTTGATTCTTGGGTTGGGGTTATTCATGAGGTTGATTAGGTCCCCATTCTAGTTATAAGTTGTTTTGGGTTCATCTTTATGCTTGGTGGAAGGTTGATTGTGTTTGATTTTGATTGTTGTGTGAAATGGGTAAGAAAAATGGTAGAACCTAGCTGGGAATTCCTCCCAGCCCGTAGACCAGGCGCCCGCCCTGGTTGGACCAGGCGCCCGCCTACGTGCCATTTCCTGATGGCCAGACCTTCTGGTCATTCAAGCGCGCGCCCGACCCCCTCCAGGCGCCCGCCCGCCCCTGGTTCAGAATTCTCCCTTTTTGCTTGGTTTAGGACTTAGGGCTCAACTAGTTTAGGTTTTATTCTTCTAATTTACCTAAGTTAACATCGTGGAACACCTTACTAATTGGAATTGATTCTTTTGTGAATAATTATGTTACGGAATTTGATTAAGTATCATTTTGGGAATGTGGTCCACCCTTGATGTGTTGTTTGGATTGGTTTACCTTTGTGGTAATTTAATTGGAATGGTTCCCTACTTTGGAATCTTTGGTTGTTTATCGAGCTAGTATTTATTACCTAGCATTTAATTGAAAGTCCAGCTGGTTATTTGTGTATCGAGTCAGGCAATGGATAATGCTATAATGGCACAAGCCAAGTCCAGTATAGCATCGCCCATTGGTTCTTCTTTCCTCATCCAGATTGGCCTTGGATGGGATGAGCTAGCTCCTTTTGTGAGTATTCTAGCTAGGCGTTTTGGAGCATGACTTTGTGGCATGGCTCCCGCCCTTTGTGGCACGTTACTTGGTTATTGGTTCCGGTACCGGGGATTTCTCTTCAGCTTTCATGATATTATGAACATGATGATTTGTTGATTATTGAAGATGCGCAGCGACCTTTATTTGGTTCTTTCAGTTGGAAAACCTTGGCTAATATCCTTTGTTAATTGTTTATTTCCGCTGCTATCTGATATATGATGATTGCTATGTGTTATGTGATTTATTATTGATTATTGCATTTTAGCATGTCATGTAGTTGCATTAGTAACTTATTGAGATTTATCTCACCCCTTTCTTTTGTCTTTGTTTTTCCTTAACCCCCCCCCCCCAGGACCAAGGAATTAGACTCGCTGATCACGAGGACGTCGCGAGGGTTGAGCTTTTGGGGCAAGTGTATATTGGTGGGTTTACATTATATAAATGTGTAACTCTTTTGGGGATAGTTGTACCACACTTTGACGTCCAGCTCGCGATCTCGGGCCCGCGGGGTTCGGGGTCGCGACATAGGATGTATAAGGAAAGTATAAAAGTTGACGTTTTAGAAAAGTGAAACTTACAAATATATCAAAAAGAAAATTTGTACAAATTATTTTGAGACGAAGATTGTGTTCAATATCTTGTTTAATTATTATGCTTAATTTTGCAAAAAAATAATCCTTATATAAAATTACTTATATACTATTTATTATATACTCACTCCATCCGATTCGAATTAAGACAAATTTTTATTTTGGATGTCCCATTTGAATTAGGACAACCCAAATATGAAAATGTTTTATTTAAGGGTTAATGACAATTTAGACCCTAAAGTGATATACCATACTCCCAAACAGACCCTGATGTTTTTTTTTTCGCCAGATCAGACCTTGATGTGAAAAATACTCATCAGTTAGGGCCCTTTTGAAGGTTTTCGTTAGAAAAGTCAGTTAAGTGGCATGTGCTATGCACGTGACTAGCGAAATCGGGTAGCTTGAAGTTGATATTTCTATGAAGGGGCTTAATGAATATTTCAAATTTAGTAGGGTTGAAAATCAAAACAATTATCATTTCAAAAAATAAAATTACCAATATTTGTGCACCTATTAAAAATGGTAGAAAAAAAAGTAATTTTTATTCTAAATAATAGAATTAATTTTTTTTATTAGAAAAAATTATAATAATTATACAAATGTAACAAAATATGTAATACTCCCTCCGTCCCATAGAGAGTGAGACTAGAGGAGTGGGCACGATATTTAAGATAAAGTAATATATATGTGGTAGAAAATGAAGAGAGAGAATGAGTGGGGTAAATAGTAATGTTGGTTGAATAAAATGAGTGGTGGAAAATGAAGAGAGAGAATGAATGGGTTTAAATAGTGGGGAATGATGAATATAAGTATATTAAAACATTTCCATTTTGGGTAGTCTCACTTTAAGTGGGACGGCCCAAAAGGGAAATAAGTCTCACTCTTAGTGGGACGGAGGGAGTATATTGTTAGCAAATGCCTTATCCAAATAATTTTTATTTTCAATTATTTTTAACAAAAATAAAAACTGGGAAATTGGGGTTAGATGTCAATATGCAACATTTTATAATTTGTTATACGAAGTAAAAATAAGTTACAATCATTTATTTTAGAACATAATTTTATTAAAAATAGCAATTTTTTTTAGACAGAGGCAGCCACCATCTTCATATAGCCATGCCCAGATTCTCTACTCCATTCTTCCATTTCCCCTTGAAAAGCTTCCATACACACCACCTACAACCACCATGACCACCCCCTAGTAACCACCATAACCACCCCACCACACCACTTCACAGATAAAATCTATATTTTTATTTCAGAAAAACCCCCATCTTTACCCATTTTTATCTTCATACAAAAAGACAGTAAACTTTCCCTTCTTCCAAATCATCCCATCTCTACCTCTCGTACCCCTTCTTCAACATACATCAATCCAAACCCAGTTTCTCCTCTCAGCCATTCACCACCCCCTCTTTTTTCTAACCACCATTGCCATCACAATTTACAACCACCCAATTCATTACATTCACAACAAAAAAACTCAAACCTTAATATCACCAAATCCCAAAATCAATTTCAACCAAATAAATCTAGAACAAAATGAAATTAATTTAAAACCCTTTCAGAAATCGGAATCTTGATTCATTGTCTGCTCCGTTCCTGTACTGTCTTGTTGCTTGACTAAACAAATCAATTTCAACCCATTGCAGGATCTGACTTTATCAGCCACATCTGACTCCTTCAATGGAACTTCAAGAGGAATTGCAGTTCGTAATAGAGTGTAATCGAGAGAGAAGAGAGTACCGATGCCGTCAAGGTAAAGGGATCGATTTGATTTGGTGGCGATTGAACAATCGAGATGGCGCGGAATCTGGGCTGTCAATTAGAGCGCACCATGGTTTGGAGACAGATCGGAAACTATGGAAAGGGTCCTCTCCACAGGTATTCGGACGAGGATATCGGAGATTATCTCCGGCGCGATAGCTGATGACATTTTGGGGGTTAGGGTTTTGGTGATTTGAGTCCCGGAGACAAACAAAAGGCCTCCAAACTTAGAGAGAGAGAGAGAGAGAGAGAGAGAGAGCAGAGGAGAGATAGAGTGTGTGTGTGTGACGAGAGGAAGAAGACAGTAATATATATATATATATATATATATATATATATATATATATATAAATATATATTTTCATCCTTTATTTTTAGAATATACTTCATTCGTCCCACCCGAATTAGGATTTTTGGGTTGGACACGAGGATTAAGGAAAAAGTGTTAGTGGAATAAGTGTTGTGAGTATGAAAAGTGAAATAAGAAAGAGAAAGTGGGGTAGAGACTAATGAGTGGAAAGTTGTTGTGAGTGTGAATGTGGGTCCCATTAAATAAATCACTTTCATTTTTGGGTTGTCCTAATTCGAATGGGACACCCAAAATGGAAATTTGTCCTAATTCGAGTGAGACGGAGGGAGTATCATTTACAGCCCCTCCAAACTTAATAGCTATTCATACTACTCAATTCTGTTAATCACGTGCATGACACATGCTTTTTAATTGACTTTTTAACATTTTCCTTCAAAAAGGCTTTAACTGACGAGTTTTTCACACGTCAAGGTCTGATCTAACGGAAAAAAACATCAGAGTCCGTTTGGGAGGGTGGTATATCACTTTGGGGTCTAAATTGTCATTTTATTTAATGGGACTCACATTCGCACTCACAACAACTTTCCACTCATTATTATCTACCTCACTTTCTCTCTTCTACTTCACTTTTCATACTCACAACACCTACTCCACTAACACTTTTTCCTTAATCCCCGTGTCCAAGCCAAAAATCCTAATTCGGGTGGGACGGAGGGAGTATCCACTATATCTTTTTTTTTTTTGTGTGTAATTTTATCTTAAGTTTAAAATCCAAAAATCTTATTTTGGCACAAAAACCCAATAATTATTGAAACGGATACTCCCTCCGTCCCACCTCACTTGAGACCTAAGAGTAAGAGGTAGCACAATAACTAAGGAAAAAGAATAAAACAAGAAAAATTTGTGGTAGAAAATAAAAAGAGAGAATGAGTGGGGTTAATAGTAGGTTGGTTGAATGAATTGTGTGGTGGAAAATTAAGAAAGATAATGAGTGGGTGGGGTAGATTGAATATAAAATTATAAAAAAATTATCATTTTGGGGAATGTCAAGTGAAGTAGGACGAAACAAATTGGAAATAAGTCTCAGGTGAGAAGGATGGAGTATATGCCATACTTGCTTAGTCCACTTTTTTGTTGGGTTAGGACTGAGACTGAGCAAGAAAATGAAGAACTGGCCCAATACAGTTTATACCAAACTGATCTAATCTAACCCACCACCTAAAGCCCAAACAATAAATTTGTCACTCGCAGAATAACTCCGCAACTCCTCTCCAATTTTCTCAGGCGTTGACAACTTCGGACCACCATTGACCACCGTCCTGGTTCTCTCTCTGGAGATTATCTGGCCACCGCCGGACCACCTGTATGAGCATTTCCCAAATCTAGGTTACTGCTTCCCTTCTGTTATTATTATTATTATTATTTTTATTTCAGTTATATCTTCAAATTAGGGTACTTGTCTATAAGAAGCCATAACCCTCAACATTTTGCCACCATTGTCACTTTGTCAGCAACTTTGCGAAAATTCGTTGCCATTTCGGCGAATTTGTATAATATTCCGTTTCCTCACTTGTTTGCAGCTTCGAGAAAGAAGAAATTTTAACATACAATTGTGATAACGGATATAAGTTGCTACTTGGATCTGTTGCCTACTTTAATTAATTTACGGTTTAGCTTGTTATGCTGGGGTTCTGGTTGATGTTCTTATTTTAGGGTTTTAACTTTTATTAATTATCATTTTCACTTTTCATTTGTTTGAGTCAATTTTTGAAGCACTATACTTATAAATGTATGGCATATTTCATAGTAGATATGAATTTTGATTTGTGTTTGTTTTCTAATCAGCGTGCTGTTGCTTTGTTATTTTAGGTTTTTAGCAGCTGAAACTCTGGTCACATGGGTGATTTATCAAGGTAGAATAATTGCATGTATTTGTCTAGTTTTGATAAAGTTTTTATGATATCTCAATTGTTCATAATTTTAAATCTATGTGTCACACAGTTAGTTAGGTTTCTGCCAAAACTTAGCTGTGGTAACCAGATACTGGCACCAACTTTGACATCAGTTCGATACTGGCAATAATCTAATACTTCCTCTGTCCCAACTCACTTGAGACCTTTTGACTAAAACTGGTCAACTTAGGGTCGTTTTGACCAAGACTTAATAGAAATATTTATGATCCTAATAAAATTTTAAAAATTGTTATTGAGAGTATTTTTGATGGTGATAATTTTTAAATTTTTATTAGGATCATAAATATTTCTATAAAGTCTTGGTCAAAACGACCCTAAGTTGACCAGTTTTAGTCAAAAGGTCTCAAGTGAGTGGGGACAGAGGGAGTATGTTCGAAGGATTTTCCAATATCTTTCAGTTTCACACTTTAAAGGGTCAATGGCCTCTATGGTGGAGCCTGCTCCTCGTTCAACATCAATTGCGGAGTCACTCATAACCTTTCTCAACCAGTTTTTACATCTGCTGTCTTGCATACAATCTCTTGAATGATAAATTGACCAAATATCTGCATGTTGAGCTGATAGTTTGAAGGGAGTTTCATTAAGTCAGAATATATGATGTCTGTTTGAAATTCTTGCTATGCATAAAAAATATCTCAGGGAGGAAATTAGGGATACACTTCGGGTACTTGTTGCTACGGATTGTCACCTGGGGTATATGGAAAAGGATGAGGTGCGACGCCATGATTCATTCCAGGCATTTGAAGAGATATGCTCTATAGCGGAGCAAAAACAGGTGATTTTTTTGCTCCGTCTTGCAAAATGTGGGTTGTTTATGCCTTTTACTTTCATTGTGAACATATGGTTCCATAGCCAGCCTTTTATTTGATTTCAGCAGGCGTGTGTATCACCCAATTATGAGTCAGACCAAGGCTTTTAGGTGTTGTACTCTCTTGACATGAATAACTCTAATGAGTTTTGGTTGGTTTTCCCTCATCCCTTTTACCTGTTTTATTTCCATGCTCTTTTCCTCCATCTAGTTAACCAGAAGAGCACTTATTATTCATGTCCAAGAAAAACATCATTAGCAGGGACGTATGATTCTTTAAAAAGTATAGGAGACACCAGTATTCATGTTTTCCTAAGCACTATTATTTACGCCTACTCTGTATCTGCAACAGGTGGATTTTTTGCTTCTTGGCGGTGATCTTTTTCATGAGAATAAGCCATCCAGGTCGACATTAGTGAAGACAATAGAGATTCTTCGCCGGTATTGTCTCAATGATAAACCAGTGCAATTCCAAGTTGTCAGCGACCAGACTGTAAACTTCGCAAACGTGTAATGACCTGTACCTTCCTTCAATTTATTTTTTTCCTTCCTGCTTGTTCTGGTTGAGGCTTGGATGTTAGAAAATTGTTTTCTGACCCTTGAGAACAGTGGCGGATCTACACATTTAAATTTGGTGGTGCCTATTTTTTTTTTTTAAAAAAAAATTGACGGGAAACTAAGATGCACGGGGGTTCGGGGGCAGCGCTCCCGAATTTTTTTTGAGCAATACCGGGACAGAAGAGTGAACTACAGAATAAAAAAAAACACATGAACATTAAGTGGGACGGAGTTAGTAAAATACTTGAGCAATTGGAACACTAGCGCTTGCTTTATTTCTTGGAGTCATTGTAATGAATCGATCCAACAACCTATTACCAAAATGAATTATGATTTTCAAATTAGTATCCTGCTGACGAAAATCAAAATAAGCACACTCAAAATAAAAAAAACAAACCCCCCAAAATTCCGCAAGAACCCAGTTCACAAAATTGAAAGAGAAGAAGTTTTCATCAGTTTGAATGAAAGAATCAAAATCAAGAAGAAAATCATGACATTGAAATTAATTTTAGGGGTTAGGGTTTACCTTTGATTGGATTTTTTCTTGATTTCTTGAGGGGGTTGTGGAGGGGGAATATCTCCATCCATTCCGGCGATGGTGGCGGACTGCGATGGCTGTGTGGGGGCGGCCGGCGGCGGCGGCTGTGGCGAGCGGAGAGGCGAGCGACGTCGAGCGGCGAGTGTTCGTCGACTTCGTCGTCCTTCTGTTTCTACTTTTTTTTTTTTTTTGTGTGGGTTCTCGACTTCTTCTTATGCGTATAAGCTTATTAAGTTATTTCTGAGGTTTTTTTTTTTTTTAATTCCAAAATTCCAAAACGACGTCGTTTTGTAAAAAAAAAAAAATTTTTTTTTTTTTTTTTACCGGTGCCTGGGCACCTGTAGGCACTTGCCCAGGTCCGCCCCTGCTTGAGAAGGGGTTACGAAGTAACCTTTTATTTTTAACCTGTCAGCTGTAAATTGAACTTTCTTTCTTATGGAATGTTAATGTTAACAGATTTGGTCATGTAAACTATGAAGATCCCCATTTTAATGTTGGCTTACCGGTATTTAGTATCCATGGAAATCACGACGACCCTGCTGGAGTGGTAATTTCAAACATTACTTTTCTGTTAGTAACTCTTTTTTATCTTGATCATGGATGTTACTTGATACAAATTCTTTCCCTTTCTGACGCAATGCATTACAATGTCATGGGACCACTTTCATAAGAATCATACTCTGGACGGAGCATGGCATCAGGCACTTATGGGCTCACATACCCCCCCCCCCCCCCATTTATTGGTGAAAAGAAAAATGTATAGGTTTAGACTTCGATTGTACCCCTAGTCAATCTTATTTAAAAGAATTTAGATGGAGGTGCAAAGTTGCAATTATTACATGATTATCTGACCAACATTTATTGAACAAAGGTGGGTTGTAGGGTTGGGTGCCTGACCATGTCTGTTTTTCGTACTTTTTTCCTAACTGTTATAGCAACAGAATTCTCTCTGGTGAAGTTAATATCTTTGGCTAATTCCAAAATCCTGACCAAAATTTATTACTATAAATTACATGAGAGAAGCTATTTGGATTCTTGGACTCTTTTTTGTTCTCTCCCTATTTCACCCCAACCACTATCATATCTTTTGCTTTATAACTACCATCTCATTAAGTTCCTCCCTGTAAGCTATCATTTTTTTTTGTTCCGGCTACAAAGATAATTAATAAAAATTAACTACGGATTAAATAGTTAAATTTTACATTTATTGACTTGCACACACATTGTGTATCTCACTACTACTTGTCTTACCACATGTTTAGGTTAAAAAGTCATTATTCTAGGACTCTCCACCTAATTAACTAATCTACCCTCATAAACAAATTTTTTTCTCATTTTATACCCACCCCGTCAAAAAAATTAACTTTGTAACATCTCCATCAAATATATCAATTTCTTTGTGCACTTAATTTCGACTAAAATTAATAAAAATTAATATAACAGTATGTTGATTGTTAAGTTTTAATTTGTAAAGAGTATCAGTATGTTAAGTTTTAACATACGATCAGATACTTTTTGGATGTACTTTCTTCAGCTTTTTTTCTCCAACTTGTGACAGGATAACCTTTCTGCAGTTGATATACTTTCCGCATGCAATCTTGTGAACTATTTTGGGAAAATGGTTCTCGGAGGTTCTGGCGTGGGCGAAATCGCTCTCTATCCCATACTTATCAGAAAGGTATCTTTGCCATTCGACAAGTGATTTTGGAGTATAAAGCGTTTTCATAGATTTACAGATGTTTATTAGCTATTACATGATGAGTTGCAGGGGTCAACTTCTGTTGCTCTCTACGGCCTTGGAAACATTAGAGATGAACGCCTGAATAGAATGTTTCAGGTACCTCTTTGGAAAGTCCTCTTCGAGATCTTTGCTTTCTGACAAGTGTAATCACATTTTACTTGGGTGTACTTCTTTACCGCAGACACCCCATGCTGTTCAGTGGATGCGTCCTGAAGCTCAACAAGGGTGTCAAGTATCAGACTGGTTCAACATTTTGGTGCTTCATCAAAACAGGTTCTATTAATATGTGGGAAAAGTAGCATGCCCTTAATGAAGAAAAGCATGGATTGATCTGTTAAAACCTGAAATTAGGTGTTTACACGGTCTTTCTTTCAGTCTTGAGAGTATCACAGTAATGTTAAATCATCTTATCGTGACTGCAGAGTGAAGACCAATCCTAAAAATGCCATAAATGAGCATTTTTTACCGAGATTCCTTGACTTCATTGTTTGGGGACACGAGCACGAATGTCTTGTTGACCCACAGGTGCCACTTATATAGAGGTTTCTTTGTTGACCTAATGTTCCATTATAGGGTCTATTAAATGTGCATTTTTAAATGTTATCAGGAAGTTCCAGGCATGGGTTTCCACATAACTCAACCAGGTTCTTCTGTTGCAACATCTCTTATCGATGGAGAATCAAAACCAAAACATGCACTTCTTATGGAGATTAAGGTAATTTGATGACGCCTAGGCTAATCACTCTCTTCTTCATCTTCTTTTCTTTTTGGCTATTCAGATCATTGTTGCTCATGTTTTCTTGTCTGTGATGTCTGGTGTTACTCTCTATTGTCTAATTCTGCTCAAACTTATGCAGGGAAATCAATATCGACCAACTAAGATACCACTAAACTCTGTTAGGCCTTTTGAATATAAAGAGGTTGGTCAATGCGTGCTTTTCTTCTCAAATAGAATTGTTGTCAAGTTGCTCAATTCTCATGATGCAGGTAGTATTGAAGGATGAACCAGACATTGACCCCAATGATCAAAATTCAATCCTTGAACGTTTAGACAGCGTGGTAAGAATACTTTTTTGATTTCCGTCTTCCATAGTAATTTCCAGAATTTAGAGGTTGGTTTTTTTCTTTAGCTGGCGCATGGTGCTATTAGATGCGTCATGCCAACTTAATATTATTTCAGGTTAGTAGCTTAATCGACAAAGCAAACCGAAAAGATGTCAACAAATCAGAGCTCAAGCTTCCACTAGTCCGACTAAAGGTATACACCCCCCCCCCCCCCAAAAAAAAAAAAAAAAAAAAAAAAAAACACATTTGGCATAAGTGTTTTCGTTTCATAAAGTTACCATATCTTGGTGATTTGACAGGTTGACTACTCGGGATTCATGACAATAAACCCTCAAAGGTTTGGGCAAAAATATGTTGGGAAGGTATTTTCTTCTTTTACTCAGTATGAATATGGTCTATCCCCCCCCCCCCCCCCCCCAACCTCTCCCATTTTTGGGAATACGTTAAGAGAAATGACTACTTATAGATATACTTTAGGTTGCAAATCCCCAGGATATTCTCATATTCTCAAAGGCAGCAAGAAAAGGTTCAGGCGAAGGTACTTGCAGTTTGATGTCTAGTCTTTTTGTAATTTTAACTTCATTACTGGTTACTTATACATGTCCAAGTGGCTTATTTTGCATTTTTTAAAATCTGAGTTAAACCTGATTGTGGAGAATATTGGCAGACTCAATATTATGCTCAACATTTACTGTTTTTTATAGACTTTAACTGTTGTGATAAGAACCAAACGTTTATTACATCTTACGAGATTTGTTTCTTGTTATTACCACAACAAAAATGATATTTTACTCCAATCCATTTCTTTCCTTTTTTTTCAGAGAAAGGTTGAAAACTATTTTACTACTACTACAAAAAAAAAAAAAAAACATTTCAACTAGAAGCGGTTTAATCTTTGAGACACTTTTCGAAAATATCGTGAGCACAGTTCTTGTAGTCTTGGACCCTTCTCCTCTTGATTTTTTTTTTCTCTGATCATGGATGGTATCTTTCTTCCTTTTGTGTGGTGATGGCATATTCTTTTATTGCTCTCAGCTAAAATCAGTGATTCTGAACGACTTCGACCAGAGGAACTGAATCAGCAAAATATTGAGGCTTTAGTTGCCGAGAGTAATCTGGTATGTCATCACCTTTAAACTCTCCTTTGTCGTTTCTTAATTGCCAAAATTCAAAAAGGACACAATAGATGTTAACCATTAAGCAGAATATCTCTTCACATTCTTGGCGAGTGAGTAATTTCCAACAAATTAGGTCCCCATTTAGGTTTCTTGCACCCTACCTGAAGTGGAAACATGGGTATCTCGTGGAGTGATAATGTATTTTTATACCTCCTGTCCCAATGGAAGATGTGATTATTCCTTTTTGGGCCATTGTAATTAAAGAGTAAAATTTTCATTTGGGGGAACTTATTTACATTAACATTAAAGTTTGTTTGTTCATTTCAAACAATCCCTTTGCCGCCTATGTTTTGAGGGGAATTTCAGAATATATTATATATTCAACCCTTTTCTGAATTTGTATTTAGTCATTCACTAACGTTCTATTGGGGCGAAGGTAGTAATAAATTAACATTGCATGAGTGATTTCTTGTTTTATTTGTGCAAACACAAATACTTCTTTTCTCACATGACCATACAAGTACCTGAATACAACATTTGAAATTGCTATGTGAGAATCTCCATGAGATCTGAATTTAATTAATATTTGTTCGTGCAATAATTCTACCTGTAATCTTCTTAAGTCTAAAGTAATGATTTTTCTTTCAGCAAATGGAGATACTTCCAGTAAGTGATTTGGATGTTGCATTACACAATTTTATAAACAAGGATGACAGGACGGCTTTCCTTTCTTGTGTGCAATACAATCTTGATGAAACTCGTGTAAGTACTTGGTCCTGAATCCCTAAATTGCTGTATGAAATCTTTTGATGGTCTTGGAACAATTTTGGATATCCCCATGGCTATTATTTCTTAATTTTGTATTGTAGCACTTTATAAACATGTCTACATCAGCACAGTTTTGTATATAGATATCAACTCTGCTCTAATTATCAGATTATCTATTTGCTTGATAGAAAAAAATTGCTCTGGATCCAGAAATGAAGTATGAGGAAGAAGATCTAGTGCTCAAAGTTGGAGAGAGCTTAGAGGCAAGAGACACTATTTTTTTTTATTTTACTTGTAGTACTACATTTGAGGTTGCATTGCTCTATATACTTTTTTAAATGTCAACTTTATTAGAGTCTATTGCTGATTGCATAAAGTGCTTTGTGTAGCCATGGTTGTAAAGCATTGTAAGTGTATATTTACATGTGTTTTTCTGAGCGTTGATGGATGGAAGGGCCATAGGTTTCTGGAATCATCAATTTTAGCTGTTGATTTTTACTCGACATCTACATTGATTTTGCAACTCTTGTTGGATGAGTCCTACTAGCCTTAATGGTTTCAGTACCCTTAATAAGCATTTGCAACGGTTACTATATGTTGATTTTGCAACTCTAGTTGGATGAGTCTTACTAGCCTTAAAAGAACCCTTGTGGTTAACATAAATTTGTTGCAACGAAAGTGGATTTTTTTGGCTCTCACAGTTCTCTCTCACCATTCTCTCTCTCTCACATTGCTACCGTGAATATTATATGTGCAGGCGCGTGTCAAGGAAAGATCACAAAGAACGGCTTCACAATTTCCTTCGAGTACACAATCCTTGGAGGTAGCTCTTCTAAGTTTAGGACACTGCAGGAGTTGCATTGCTGATATATGTGTCTGGGGAATTTCCTCTTTATATATATATATGTGTGTGTGTGTGTGTGTGTGTGTAATATATTTAAATATAATATAATATATATATTATATTATATATACTCCTTCCGTCCCAGCACAAGTGAGACTTCTTTCCCTTTTGGAACGTCCCACTAAAAGTGAGACTGCCCAAAATGGAAATGTTTCAACTGCACTCATTCTCTCTTTTCATTTTCCACCACTCAATTTATTCAACCAACACTACTATTTATCTCACTCATTCTCTCTCTTCATTTTCCACCACTCAATTTATCCAACTGACACTACTATTTACTCCACTCATTCTCTCTCTTCATTTTCTACCACACATTTACTAGTTTTTCTTAATTAGTGTGCAAACTCCTAGTTGTGCTGGGACGGAGGGAGTATATATATATATTTTGTTGTTCAACATGCATCTTGTCTATCCATAACTTCTTTTGGTTTTATTGTAGGATATGAGAGGTAAAGGGACTGGACTTGGAAGTGCAGCTGCCTTCAGTGATGATGATGAGGACGCCACTCAACTCTCTGGTTCAAAGTCTGCTGCTAGAGGAAAGAAAGCATCATTGCAAGGCTTTATGTCTGCTCGTGATACTTCTGAAGTTGCTAAGACTTCTACTCGAGGAAGAGGCAGGGGCAGGGGAAGGGGTTCTAGTAAGTTGAAGCAGACTACACTTGATGCAGCTATGACAGTACGCCATTCGGGGAGGTAGGACCATTTGGCTAATTCACAGTAATACGGAGAAACAGCTTGTTTATTGCATTATTTTTTTTCTTTTTCTTTTTAAGTTTGTGAGGTTCACTCTTTTGTGCCATCAGGTAGAAAAACCTTGCGAATGTTGTTCTAGCTGTCACTGAACAAGTTATGGCAGAACTTCAATTCTGATTCTATTTAGTTTCAGAATCTGAGCAACAAAATAACCACTATTTGTTAAATGAATTGAAATTCTGGTCATCCAAGTTGATGCCTGGACTTGTCGAAGAAAGCTCATAGACACTGGCTAAACAACGCTATAGGCAAGGGGGTCATTTGTCCCCCTTTATCTGTTGAAAGATAACTTTTACTACCCTTGACCCCCTTTTCTTGAAGAAAAGATAGCACTAAGCTGTATTTTCGAGCTCCTAGACTCCTAGTTAAATATGTACTCGTATTTATAATGTACTAACTTTTTTCGTTGGCAATATTCCGACCCCCTTGAAAAAATATTCTGGCTTCGCTACAGCTCATAGATACTTTTATTACTTCAGATCAGCATCAGCTGCTGCAACAGCTTCAGTCCGAAGTATTGCAACTGAGGAGGAGAATCTGGATTCTGCTTCAAGTGATGAAGCAGTGGAATATGGAGTCGATGAGGTTCCAGAGAGTTCGGTATGAATTTGTTTTTGCTTTGTTCATTTATTGGCCAGTTGTCACTCCATCTTTTTGTGATCCATGAGTCATTCCACCAAACGAATCTGCACATTTCGGCGCAAAGTTTTCGATGAGCAAGATGGATGTTGAATCCAGCATGGCAACTTCCTTTTATATCTCATCCAAATATGAAACTATGAAAAATGTATTTTATTTCCCTTTCTGTTACCTGTCTCAAGATAAGTAACCACTTTAAGTTTACACAAAGTTTGAGAATAAACACTTGATAGCCTCCTTGTTACGCCCTCCTCCCAAAATGATCTTATTATTTGCCATTTTTCATTGTCCCTAAAAGGTCTTCCCATTTCTGCAATTTGGGGTTAAAAGCGCATAAACAAAACATGACTAGTGAAGCAAGTATTCATATCCTCAAAAAAATTGAATAGTCAAATGGGAATATCATTTTGGGACGGAGGGAGTATCATTTAACAATATGTTAATTGACTGTGATGCTTGGTTTGGTGGGAAACACACATTATCAGTTGAATTGAGTTCTTTGGTTTTCCCTTTGAAGGATGATGAAGAAAATCTTCCAGCCAAAGGAAGTAAAAGAGCTGCTCCTAGGGGAAGGGGTAAAGCTTCTGGATCAACTGCTAAGAGGGGAAAGAAATCAGATAACACCTCATCATCCTCCATCCAGAAAATCTTAATGAGTAGTAAAGATGACGATGATGAGGATGATGAGTTGCCAAAGAAAATGCAAAAGCCTCAACCTCGGGTAAGTTATCCTGAAAACAACCTCCTCACAAATTCATTTTATTTCTAATATATTCCTTTTAAAGTGGGACATTCGTCTTCGGTCTCATCACTTGACTTGTAAGATACTCTGTATACACAACTTGAACGCTGATTGATTGAAAGTTGTAATTTCTGGATTCTCCTAGTTACATAGTATATGAAATTGCTTCTTGCAACATATTTTTGACTTGAGTCTGATGTTTAACTTAAATTTGTAGGTAACAAGAAATTATGGCGCGTTGAGGAGGTAATTTTAGCTGAGGTTCAAGTTTTACATATCCAGGCGGTGACATGTTTTATCAAACAAGCATAAAAGTGGAAGAAAAACCATTTAGATGTGCAATTTTGTTGGGAGCGTAGACATGTTAAAATGTTTCCGAGTATGTAAATACCTGTAACCTGATAATCACAAACTTACTTGTCTTGATTTATGCTGAGATTCATTTGTAGTAACATTTCATTGTCTTTTGATGCAGTATTGAGATTGAAATTGTATGCCGACCCGATTCTTGCAAGAAAATAAAAAGAAAGAACAAGAACAGGCAACTCCATGAATGTATTTTTCTGAATAGGGCAATGCCTCCTACTTTTTATTAAAATAAAAACAGAATTAACACATGTTAAAAAAAAAAAAAAAAAAAAAAAAAAAAAAGAAATAAGAAAACAATCACTTCCTATCCTCATACTCAGACCCCCAAGCAAAACGAGTAAACTGCTTTTCTGCCCCTCGTACTATGGCCCCAACATCAATTTGACACTCGTACTATTGAAACAACAAATGTATGATGCTTACTATAGTTTAATTAGCAAAATTAACCAATTACTATTCAGTTGTTAAATTTTTCTAACACACGTTATTTTTTCTAACGAACATTAATTTATTTTAACGGATGTTAATAATTTAACACAATTTTAATTTACCTAAATGACATAACTACCCCTAAGACCCAAACAAAACCCACCCTCCCCTCCCTCCCCCTCACTTTCTCCCCTCCAATCTCTCGCGGCGACCCCCTCCCCGGCGACCCCCTCCCTAATCTCTCCGGCGACCCACCCCCACCCATCACCTCCGGCAGCCCCCCTCTGATCCATCACCTCCGGCGCTTCCAAAGTCCTGCCAGTCCTTCTCCGTCAAATGTCGGCGCCGTCCACTGCCAAGCTCTCCCCGCTGTCACAGATCTGGATCCCGGCTAGGGATGACCAAACACGGTTCCGGTTACGGTTCCGGTTCGGAACCGCCGGTTCCGGTTCGGCTTTTATGTGAACCTTAACCGGCCCTTGGTTACACCGGTTCCGGTTGTCACAATACGGTTCCGGTTCGATTCCGGTCCGGTTCCGGTTCGGTTCCACGGTTCATTTTTTGATGGTTTTTTAACAGTTAATTCTGATGAAACTGTTAGAAATCGGTCAAAAAACACATTTTTATTATTTTCATTCACTGATTTTGGCAAAAAATCAGTCAAAACACAACTTTTCTTGTCAACTTTCCATTAGTAACGGTTAATTCTAATGAAACTGTTAGAAATTTAATGATTTTGATTGTTTTTTAACGGTTTTACTGACGGTTCAGACGGTTCCGGTTCGCGGTTTGGTTGGGCGGTTCGGAATCGCCGGTTCACAATTTTTTGGGGGGTTGAACCTTAACCGGCCCTTATCCAAAACGGTTCCGGTTCCCACGGTTCCGGTTTTCGTGGCGGTTCATGGCGGTTACGGTTTTTTCGGTTCCGGTTCCGGGCCGGTTCGACGGTTCCGGTCCGGTTTGGCCATCCCTAGGCACCGCGACTTCTCCGTCCATCTCTATGATTCGTATCTCTCTCTTAGACATTTACGGTGAAGTTATCGACGGCTCTGATTCATATCTCTCTCAGGTGTAGTCATCGCCGGCTCCCTCTCTCTCCCTCCCTTTTCGGTCAACGCCAGTGGTCTTGATCTGCAGATTCCGGCCCCCTCACCTTCTCCCACAATCTGATCGATCATCACAATTTTTGTGATAAAAAATCACAAAATTAACTTTGTATCTGGGTTGTTCTTTTCTATTTTTTTAAATTTTTTTTTTGGATTTTGAATATGAAATTTTGAGAATCAATATGGCGATGGATTTTAATTTTGACCTTGGAAGGGCAATGTTAATGGTGTTAATGGTGATTGTTGTGGCTGCAAATTTGGTGTTGGGTTGGTAATGGAGGCGAAGGTGGTGGTGGTGATATGTCATGGTTGTGATGCGGTGGTGATGGAAGGTGGCTGTGGGCGGCTGCGAAGGGTGGGGTGGATGTTGGGTTTGGGAAGATGATGGAGATAACAAAAGTTAATTTTGTTAACATAAATTATTAACATCCGTTAAAATAAATTAATGCTCGTTAGAAAAAATAACGTGTGTTAGAAAAAGTTAACAACTGAATAGTAAATTGGTTAATTTTGCTTATGAAACTATAGTACGCATCATACATTTGTTGTTTCAGTAGTACGAGTGTCAAATTGATGTTGGAGCCATAGTACGAGGGGCAGAAAAGCAGTTTACTCCAAGCAAAACTGTTGTAATATTTGCAATGTAGAGCTTATTTAACCAGTACTTTCCTCCACCCTTTATGCAGTACCAACAATACCAACAAGGGGCGCTGCCCCTTGACCCCGCAAGGGGGCGCAGCCCCCTTGACCCCTGCTTCTTTATCGTAGTCGAAAACATATTGACTCAAAATGAGTGTGTACTCTACACTTTCCCTTACTCATATGCGAGCCTAATATGAGATCGCATTGGTCTCTAGTAAATCCAATTACATAAAATCGTTGATGACACTAAAATCACCAACAGATTATGTAATAAACGCCTTGATCTCTTTCTCTTTTCAATTTGAACAAATTTGTTTTCCTCTTCTTCTTCTTGCCTCTTTCTTGGACCCCGAATCTCAAGATTACATGCTAAAGGTCTTTTTCTTTTAATCTTTTCAGTATGATCAACATTGTTTTCTTCTTCTTCTTCTTCTTCTTCTTCTTCTTCTTCTTCTTCTTCTTGCCTCTCCCTTTTCAAAAAATCTTCATTATTTTCTTCTTGCTTCTTCCTTTTCAAAACATCCTCTTGCATCTTCCTTTTCAACATCACCGTCATCCGATTTCCAGTAAGCTTTTCCAAATCAAGAAGTGGTTTATCGTGCTGTCTCTCTCCTCTCCATGCACTTTTCTTCTTTGGGATTGAAAAAGCAAACGGAAGAGGAAGAGAGTCTTCTTTATTTCGCTTCTTATAAGACGAGCCAAATGCTTCTTCTTCTTCTTCAACTTGTTTTTTGGAGTAACTTTTTCTTGTGCAGGTAGTAGAAGCTAATAATTGCTGCTGCGATTTTTCTCTCTCCTCTTTAACCATCGTATATTTAGCAGCGTCTAACAACGCATTCCAACGCTTCTTGTTTGGTTCGACCTCACGATATTCTTCTTCTTCTTCTTCTTCTTCTTCTTCTTCTTCTTCTTCTTCTTCTTCTTCTTCTTCTTCTTCTTCTTCCATAGATGCTATTATTTGTTCCTCCATCATATTTTCTACTTCGTACCAGGTATTTTGTGAAAAGAATGGGTGCTGGTTTTCGTAATATATTGATGATTTTTTTTAAAACATAAATAAATAGAGAATTAAGAACGTTGGTTGATGTTATATTAATACAAGCTGGATCAGGAATCCTAATAAGACTCAGAAATTTGGTTCAGCTTTCCTAAACTAGTTAAAATAATAGTACAAGAAATAATTAGTTTTCTAATCTGCATAAATAAGTGTTTTAAACTGCCAAGAAGATTTTTATCTGCAAATTTAAAACACTTATTAGCAGAGTGACTTCCTAAATCGTGTTGTACTTGTATTGCTCTACTGTTAGGTTTTCTTAAGTGTGTACAAGAGTGACTTCCTAGATATTATTCTTGAATTATACGTACTACTCCGTATATGAAATTGAAAGTGAGTCCTACTATACTACACTCTACGTGACTAACATGCTCCATAATTTAGGAGAAGAATTTATTAATGACAAAAACTTGTATGAGAACACCATGATCCGTCTCATAGTAGAGACGTTATTAATGACAAAAACTTGTATGAGAACACCATGATCCGTCTCATAGTAGAGACGGGTCAATTTTGACCCATGACCCGGATTCATGTAATAAAGGCCTTGCTCTCTTTATCTTTTCAATTTGAACAAATTTGTTTTCCTCTTCTTCTTCTTGCCTCTTTCTTGGATCCCGAATCTCAAGATTACGTGCTAAAGGTCTTTTTCTCTTTATCTTTTCAGTATGATCAACATTGTTTTCTTCTTCTTCTTCTTCTTGCCTCTTCCTTTTCAAAAAATCTTCATTATTTTCTTCTTGATTCTTCCTTTTCAAAACATCCTCTTTCTCCTTCCTTTTCAACATCATTGTCATCCGATTTCCAGTAAGCTTTTCCAAATCAAGAAGTGGTTTATTGTGCTGTCTCGCTCCTTTCCATGCACTTTTCTTCTTTGGGATTGAAAAAGCAAACGGAAGAGGAAGAGAGTCTTCTTTATTTCGCTTCTTATAAAACGAGCCAAGTGCTTCTTCTTCTTCTTCAACATGTTTTTTGGAGTAACTTTTTCTTGTGCAGGTAGTAGTTGTAGTAGAAACTAATAATTGCTACTGCGATTTTTCTCTCTCCTCTTTAACCATCATATATTTAGCAACGTCTAACAACGTATTCCAACGCTTCTTGTTTGGTTCGACCTCACGATATTCTTCTTCTTCTTCTTCTTCTTCTTCTTCTTCTTCTTCTTCTTCTTCTTCTTCTTCCATAGATGCTATTATTTGTTTCTCCATCATATTTTCTACTTCGTACCAGGTATTTTGTGAAAAGAATGGGTGCTGGTTTTCGTAATATATAGATGATTTTTTTTAAAACATAAATAAATAGAGAATTAAGAAAGTTGGTTGATGTTATATTAATACAAGCTGGATCAGGAATCCTAATAAGACTCAGAAATTTGGTTCAGCTTTCCTAAACTAGTTAAAATAATAGTACAAGAAATAATTAGTTTTCTAATCTGCATAAATAAGTGTTTTAAACTGCCAAGAATATTTTTATCTGCAAATTTAAAACACTTATTAGCAGAGTGACTTCCTAAATCGTGTTGTACTTGTATTGCTCTACTGTTAGGTTTTTTTAACTGTGTACAAGAGTGGCTTCCTAGATCTTATTCTTGAATTATACGTACTACTCCGTATATGAAATTGAAAGTGAGTCCTACTATACTACACTCTACGTGACTAACATGCTCAATTAATTTAGGAGAAGAATTCATTAATGACAAAAACTTGTATGAGAACACCATGATCCATCTCATAGTAAAGACGGGTCAATTTTGACCCATGACCCGGATTCATGTAATAAAGGACTTGCTCTTTTTATCTTTTCAATTTGAACAAATTTGTTTTCTTCTTCTTCTTCTTCTTGCCTCTTTCTTGGATCCCGAATCTCAAGATTACGTGCTAAAGGCCTTTTTCTCTATATCTTTTCAGTATGATCAACATTGTTTTCTTCTTCTTCTTCTTGCTTCTTCCTTTTCAAAAAATCTTCATTATTTTCTTCTTGCTTATTCCTTTACAAAACATCCTCTTGCTCCTTTCTTTTTAACATCATCGTCATCCGATTTCCAGTAAGCTTTTCCAAATCAAGAAGTGGTTTATCGTGCTGTCTCGCTCCTTTCCATGCACTTTTCTTCTTTGGGATTGAAAAAGCAAACGGAAGAGGAAGAGAGTCTTCTTTATTTCGCTTCTTATAAGACGAGCCAAATGCCTCTTCTTCTTCTTCAACTTGTTTATTGAAGTAACTTTTTCTTGTGCAGGTAGTAGTAGTAGTAGAAACTAATAATTGCTGCTCCAATTTTTCTCTCGCCTCTTTAACCATCGTATATTTAGCAGCGTCTAACAACGCATTCCAACGCTTCTTGTTTGGTTCGGCCTCACGATATTCTTCTTCTTCTTCTATAGATGCTATTATTTGTTTATCCATCATATTTTCTACTTCGTACCAGGTATTTTGTGAAAAGAATGGGTGCTGGTTTTCGTAATATATTGATGATTTTTTTAAAAAACATAAATAAATAGAGAATTAAGAACTTTGGTTGATGTTATATTAATACAAGCTGGATCAGGAATCCTAATAAGACTCAGAAATTTGGTTCAGCTTTCCTAAACTAGTTAAAATAATAGTACAAGAAATAATTAGTTTTCTAATCTGCATAAATAAGTGTTTTAAACTGCAAAGAAGATTTTTATCTGCAAATTTAAAACACTTATTAGCAGAGTGACTTCCTAAATCGTGTGGTACTTGTATTGCTCTACTGTTAGGTTTCCTTAACTGTGTACAAGAGTGACTTCCTAGATCTTATTCTTGAATTATACGTACTACTCCGTATATGAAATTGAAAGTGAGTCCTACTATACTACAATCTACGTGACTAACATGCTCAATTAATTTAGGAGAAGAATTTATTAATGACAAAAACTTGTATGAGAACACCATAATCCGTCTCATTGTAGAGACAAGTTAATTTTGACCCATGACCCAGATTCATGTAATAAAGGCCTTGCTCTCTTTATCTTTTCAATTTGAACAAATTTGTTTTCCTCTTCTTCTTCTTGCCTCTTTCTTGGATCCCGAATCTCAAGATTACATGCTAAAAGCCTTTTTCTCTATATCTTTTCAATATAATCAACATTGTTTTCTTCTTCTTCTTCTTCTTGCCTCTTCCTTTTCAAAAAATCTTCATTATTTTCTTCTCGCTTCTTCCTTTTCAAAACATCCTCTTGCTCCTTCCTTTTCAACATCATCGTCATCCGATTTCCAGTAAGCTTTTCCAAATCAAGAAGTGGTTTATCGTGCTGTCTCGCTCCTTTCCATGCACTTTTTTTATTTGGGATTGAAAAAGCAAACGGAAGAGGAAGAGATTCTTCTTTATTTCGCTTCTTATAAGACGAGCCAAATGCTTCTTCTTCTTCTTCAACTTGTTTATTGGAGTAACTTTTTCTTGTGCAGGTAGTAGTAGTAGTAGAAACTAATAATTGCTGCTCCTATTTTTATCTCTCATCTTTAACCATCGTATATTTAGTAGCGTCTAACAACGCATTCCAACGCTTCTTGTTTGGTTCGACCTCACGATATTCTTCTTCTTCTTCTTCTTCTTCTTCTTCTTCTTCTTCTATAGATGCTATTATTTGTTTCTCCATCATATTTTCTATTTCGTACAAGGTATTTTTTGAAAAGAATGGTTGCTGGTTTTCGTAATATATTGATGATTTTTTTAAAACATAAATAAATAGAGAATTAAGAACGTTGGTTGATGTTATATTAATACAAGCTGGATCAGGAATCCTTATAAGACTCAGAAATTTGGTTCAACTTTCCTAAACTAGTTAAAATAATAGTACAAGAAATAATTAGTTTTCTAATCTACATAAATAAGTGTTTTAAACTGCCAAGAAGATTTTTATCTGCAAATTTAAAACACTTATTAGCAGAGTGACTTCCAAAATCGTGTTGTACTTGTATTGCTCTACCGTTAGGTTTCCTTAACTATGTACAAGAGTGACTTCCTAGATATTATTCTTGAATTATACGTACTACTCCGTATATGAAATTGAAAGTGAGTCCTACTATACTACACTCTACGTGACTAACACGCTCATTAATTTAGGAGAAGAATTTATTAATGACAAAAACTTGTATGAGAACACCACGATCCGTCTCATAGTAGAGACGGATCAATTTTGACCCATGACCCGGATTCATGTAATAAAGGCCTTGCTCTCTTTATCTTTTCAATTTGAACAAATTTGTTTTCCTCTTCTTCTTCTTGCCTCTTTCTTGGATCCCGAATCTCAAGATTACGTGCTAAAGGCCTTTTTCTCTTTATCTTTTCAGTATGATCAACATTGTTTTCTTCTTCTTCTTCTTGCCTCTTCATTTTCAAAAAATCTTCATTATTTTCTTCTTGCTTCTTCCTGTTCAAAACATCCACTTGCTCCTTCCTTTTCTACATCATCGTCTTCCGATTTCCAGTAAGCTTTTCCAAATCAAGAAGTGGTTTATCGTGCTGTCTCGCTTCTTTCCATGCACTTTTTTTTTTGGGATTGCAAAAGCAAACGGAAGAGGAAGAGAGTCTTCTTTATTTTGCTTCTTATAAGACGAGCCAAATGCTTCTTCTTCTTCTTCAACTTGTTTATTGGAGTAACCTTTTCTTGTGCATGTAGTAGTAGTAGTAGAAGCTAATAATTGCTGCTGCGATTTTTCTCTCTCCTCTTTAACCATCGTATATTTAGCAGCGTCTAACAACGCATTCCAACGCTTCTTTTTTGGTTCGACCTCACGATCTTCTTCTTCTTCTTCTTCTTCTTCTTCTTCTTCTTCTTCTTCTTCTTCCATGGATGCTATTATTTGTTTCTCCATCATATTTTCTACTTCGTACCAGGTATTTTGTGAAAAGAATGGGTGCTGGTTTTGGTAATATATAGATGATTTTTTATAAAAAAAAACATAAATAAATAGAGATTTAAGAACGTTGATTGATGTTAGATTAATACAAGCTGGATCAGGAATCCTAAAAAGACTCAGAAATTTGGTTCAGCTTTCCTAAACTAGTTAAAATAATAGTACAAGAATAATTAGTTTTCTAATCTGCATAAATAAGTGTTTTAAACTGCCAAGAAGATTTTTATCTGCAAATTTAAAACATTTATTAGCAGAGTGACTTCCTAAATCGTGTTGTACTTGTATTGCTCTACTGTTAGGTTTCCTTAACTGTGTACAAGAGTGACTTCCTAGATATTATTTTTTAATTATACGTACTACTCCGTATATGAAATTGAAAGTGAGTCCTACTATACTACACTCTACGTGACTAACATGCTCCATAATTTAGGAGAAGAATTTATTAATTACAAAAACTTGTATGAGAACACCATGATCCGTCTCATAGTAGAGACGTGTCAATTTTGACCCATGGCCCGTATTCATGTAATAAAGGCCTTGCTCTCTTTATCTTTTCAATTTGAACTAATTTGTTTTCTTCTTCTTCTTCTTGCCTCTTTCTTGGATCCCGAATCTCAAGATTACGTGCTAAAGGCTTTTTTCTCTTTATCTTTTCAGTATGATCAACATTGTTTTCTTCTTCATCTTCTTGCCTCTTCCTTTTCAAAAAATCTTCATTATTTTCTTCTTGCTTCTTCCTTTTCAAAACATCCTCTTGATCCTTCCTTTTCAACATCATCGTCATCCGATTTCCAGTAAGCTTTTCCAAATCAAGAAGTGGTTTATCGTGTCGTCTCGCTCCTTTCCATGCACTTTTCTTCTTTGGGATTGAAAAAGCAAACGGAAGAGTAAGAGAGTATTCTTTATTTCGCTTTCTATAAGACGAGCCAAATGCTTCTTCTTCTTCAACTTGTTTATTGGAGTAACTTTTTCTTGTGCAGGTAGTAGAAGTAGTAGAAGCTAATAATTTCTCCTGTGATTTTTCTCTCTCCTCTTTAACCATCGTATATTTAGCAGCGTCTAACAACGCATTCCAATGCTTCTTGTTTGGTTCGACCTCACGATCTTCTTCTTCTTCTTTTTCTTCTTCTTCTTCTTCTTCTTCCATAGATGCTATTATTTGTTTCTCCATCATATTTTCTACTTCGTACCAGATATTTTGTGAAAACAATGTTGGAATAGAGAACCAACTGGAAACTAGCGAGCGGATCAAAGGAAGAAATCGCGTTGGAGGAGCTGGTGGACCGGGCGCTCTCCCGCTTGGGTAGTAAGAATTGGTTTTTCGGAGTTTTGGACCGGGTGCTCGCTTGGGTAGGGCGGGCGCTCGTCCAGGTGTCGGGGCTTGTTGGTCCCAGAGGGCAACAAGGGTATAGAACCGCTAGAGGGGGGGGGGGGAATAGCGGTTCAAACTTTTTTGTAAAATACCCTTTAAAATCAACCGAGTACTTATCAGTTTGATTAAATGCGGTTTAAAGCACTTAAACCGAACTGATAAAATGCACAGCAGAGTTTTAGCGGTTTTGGCCAAACTGATAGTTAAAGAGTTGGGTGGTTTTACTCGGGTTGAAAACACTATGATGCAACCGATAGATCAACTTGAAGACCAAAGAAAAACACAATTCACTTTTCAAGTCATTTCGTATATGGATTCAAGTTAGAGACCACAAACAGAAAAGTAAATAACAAGACAGAAAAGTAAAGATCAAACACACAATTTGAAGAGGTTCGTTCTTGAATGAACTACGTCCTCTACCTAGATGGTTAGTCTATGATTTTCTAATAGCTACTAGACTTGTATTAATTAGTGGAGGTTTTACAAGATAAATCTAAACTCTAAACAATAAGTCTAACCTATGCTATGAAACTAATAACCGCTGTTTTCGAAGTATATAATCTATATGACTATATAAATCGAGTGTGTGTGTGGAAAGAAATCAAATGCTCTAAATATCTAAATGATGGTATGAGCAAATGAAGAAATTTCGGTGTAAAGGCTGAGTATGGAATGGTTGATGGCTTGAAGCTTTGATGAAGAAATCTGGGTTTGCTAAGGAGATGGTTGAAGGTTTGAATATCTGGGTAACAATCTTCAAAGCAAACTTGAACACTTGGGAAATTTCTCTTGAAGCTCAGCAGCCTTCATTGATGAATAATGAAGGCTATTTATAGGGAGTGCACCCTTGTGACCGTTGGGTAAAGATTTGAATCAAATCTGAAGGGTACAGTGCTGTCGAAATCCCATTGGTTGAGCTGTCATTGTCGTCCTTTGTTTTGTCTTGTAGTCCTAGATAGTTGTAGCACCACTACCTGACATCCGTCCTTTGTTGCAGAAAGGACTAACGGTAAACAATTCAAATTGCTTGGACAAGACCGACATTCCTTGCAGTAACTCCAAGTTAACTTAGAGTTATTTTGACATGACATAAAATATTCCTTTATGGTTGAAAAGGGAATATTTGTCTAAGGAATAAATGACTTCTCTTGAATTCTTCATTAACTGATCGGCGGTTCCACCAGGCATAGGAGCGGTTTCGAGGATGAACTTGGTGTGCGGTTTCATAAAAAACTGAAGCACGCGGTTACATGATTGCGGTTCCATCAAGTGTCATTAGCGGTTCCAAGAGAGACTTGAGGAGCAGTTTCATCAAAACCACAGAATGCGGTTTGGTGAAAAATAAGCAAATCCATGCTGGCGGTTCTTAGATAGAACAAACGCGGTTTGAAGATCTAAACCGCTAAGGGTAAACCGAACCACTCAGTCTAGACAAACAAAAATCTAAAAATTGAAGTAGAACTTCATTACATGCAGTCCTAAATTCCATAAAAAGACATGTGGCATGGATCAATCAAATTAAGTGGGTGTACTAACAACGAATCCTAACAGGGCTGATCTGGGCCAGGCCGAATTTTAGACCAGATTTCGGGTTTCCTTGTCCGTCTAGGGTTAGGTTTTATTCTAGGATGCCTATATAAGCAGGGTTCCCCCCTAAACTCATTGTAACTCCATATTTATATATTATAGTGCAAGATCCTGGCTTGGTAGTGCCCCCAGACGTAGTCAAGATTATTGACAAACTGGGTAAACAATTTCTTGTGTTCTTTTGTCTTTTGCTTTGGGTTATCTATTTCTTGTGCTTGTTTGTGGGCTATTGATTTCTTGCGATTTGCTTGGGTTGGGAGGGCTTATTCCACAACAACTGGTATCAGAGCTCCGGTTGAACGATCAGGGTTTATCTGGTGATTCGGGTTTATCAAGCAATCAAGAATGGGCAAGGATAAACAAGCGGTGGAGAAATTTGATGGGTCTGACTATGGGTTTTGGAAGATGCAAATAGAGGATCTCTTGTACAACAAAGATCTCTATAAGACCTTAACATGAGTCAAGCCAAAAAGCGAAAAGCAGGAAGATTGGGATCTTATGGATCGAAAAGCCCTAGGGGTGGTTAGATCTACTTTGTCAAAGTGGATCGCGAAGACTACCAAGAAGGCGAAAACCACCAAGGAGCTATTGGATTATCTTATTGAGAGATTTGAAACTCCATCGGCTGCAAATAAGGTTGATTTGATACGCAAGATGGGTAATCTCAAGATGCAAGAGGGAGGATCCATAGCTAAACACATCGATGAGTTTATGGATGTTATAGACTCATTGGCGGTGTTGGATATCACGTTTGTGGATGAGGTTCATGCTTGTCAATTGCTAGCATCCTTACCAGGAAATTGGAGCGGAACGGTGACGGCGTTAAATGCTTCAGCAGGTAAGAATAAATTGAAGTATGATGATGTTAAGGACTTTATTTTAGGCGAGGAAAATCGTATGAAGAAGTTGGGGACACCATCTACTTCGGGATCGGCTTTAGCTACAACTAGCAGGGGAAAGCCGGGTACTAGCAACAAGGGGAGAACCGAATCAAAGGAAAACGTAGGAGGTGATGAGTACAGGCCTAGGGAGAACAAGAATGTACCAAGGGTTTCCAAGGGATCGGTTGAGTGCTATCATTGTAAGGAGTTAGGACACTACAAGAGGGATTGTCCCATGCGAGGGGATAAATCGGCGAATGTGATAACTGAGGGTGAAGATGTACTAATTTTGAGTGTTAGTAGTGCGCTAGGATCATGGGAGATGGATTCGAGGGCATCATTCCACTCATGCGGGCATGCAGGAGAGATGGAAAATTACACTTCTGGTGATTTCGGAAAGGTCTATCTGGCGGATGGAGAGCCTTTGGAAATCAAGGGGAAGGGGGATGTCAGAATAGGAGCATCGGACGGGTAGGTCTTACATCTACATGGGGTCAAACACATTCCGGGTTTGAAAAATAACCTGTTATCAGTTGGGCAGCTGGGTGAAGAAGGTTACACGGTAACTTTTAGATGCAGGAACTGGGTTATTACCAAGGAGGATTCTGAGATCGCTCGGGGTAATAAGGAAGGAAGATTGTATTTGATGAATAACACCAAGGATAGTATCGCGGTGGCGTCAGCCAAGGGTGATACGGATTTGTGGCACTGTCGATTGGGTCACATGGGTGAGAAAGGGGTACTTTGCTCAAAGGGGAAACTACTAGGTTTGACAGGTAAGGCTTTGAGGGAGGCAAAGTTAGAATTGGTTCACACGGATTTGTGAGGGCCGGCCCCGGCAACTTCTCTGGGTGGTGTGTCATATTACATGACCTTCATTGATGAATCTACAAGGAAGGTATGGGATTACTTCTTAAAGGGGAAAGATGAAGCTTTCAGGATATTTAAGAAGTGGAAGGCCTTGGTGGAGAATCAGACGGGACTTAAGCTCAAATGCCTGAGATCGGATAATGGTGGAGAGTATAAGCTCAGGGAGTTTGAGGAATACTGTGATGCGAATGAAATTTGCATGGATATTCCAGACTCGGGTGGAGCAGGACGGTTAATGATGACCAAGGTCAAGGGGTCACTGAAGATGAACCACATACTCCAGGACCGGATATTCCGCTGCGCAGAACTAACAGTAGTAGATCGGATGGCAAAACTCCAGGTTTCTCAAGCAAGGATAAGTTGAAGCTATGCATGGCTTCAACGGGGCTTGGAGAATCGGAGAGGAAGACGGCACTACCATGATCGAGGTGAGCACTATGGCACTAAGGATGAGTTGAAGAATGGATACGGGACCTATATGCGGTTGATCTCAAGGTGGGAGATTGTTGGAATAGAGAACCAACCGGAAACTAGCGAGCGGATCAAAGGAAGAAATCGCGTCGGAGGAGCTGGTGGACCGGGCGCTCGCCCGCTTGGGCAGTAAGAATTGGTTTCTCGGAGTTTTGGACCGGGCGCTCGATTGGGTAGGGCGGGCGCTCGCCCGGGTGTCGGGGTTGATCTGGGCCAGGCCGAATTTTAGACCAGATTTCGGGTTTCCTTGTCCGTCTAGGGTTATGTTTTATTCTAGGATGCCTATATAAGCAGGGTTCCGCCCCTAAACTCATTGTAACTCCATATTTACATATTATAATGCAAGATCCTGGCTTGGTAGTGCCCCCAGACGTAGTCAAGATTATTGACAAACTGGGTAAACAATTTCTTGTGTTCTTTTGTCTATTGCTTTGGGTTATCTATTTCTTGTGCTTGTTTGTGGGCTATTGATTTCTTGCGATTTGCTTAAATTGGGAGGGCTTATTCCACAACAAATAATGGGTGCTGGTTTTCGTAATATATAGATGATTTTTTTAAAAAACATAAATAAACAGAGAATTAAGAACGTTGGTTGATGTTAGATTAATACAAGCTGGATCAGGAATCTTAATAAGACTCAGAAATTTGGTTCATCTTTCCTAAACTAGTTAAAATAATAGTACAAGTTTTCTAATCTGCATAAATAAGTGTTTTAAACTGCCAATAAGATTTTATCTGCAAATTTAAAACACTTATTAGCAGAGTGACTTCCTAAATCGTGTTGTACTTGTATTGCTCTACTGTTAGGTTTCCTTACCTGTGTACAAGAGTGACTTCCTAGATCTTATTCTTGAATTATATGTACTACTCCGTATATAAAATTGAAAGTGAGTCCTACTATACTACACTCTACGTGACTAACATGCTCCATAATTTAGGAGAAAGATTTATTAATGACAAAAACTTGTATGAGAACACCATATGATCCGTCTCATAGTAGAGACGAGTCAATTTTGACCCATGACCCGGATTCATGATCCACAGGCCCAATTTTATTTATTTATTATTATTTTTTTAAAATTTTTATATTATTTTTTTTGGTTTTTTTTTTTTCGGTTTGTCAAAATAATTGTTACTATAACTAAATGTAACAAACGTGTTACTTTTATATGTAACAGTTTGTATATGTAAAAGTAATACATATATACAGAAAAGTAACCGTGTTTTTTTTTTTTTTTTTTTAATGTTTTCTTTGTTTGCCAAAAGTAATACTTATTACAACTAAAATGTAACGAACGTGTTACTTATATGTAACAGTGTTTATACATAATTGTAACACATATGCATAGAAAAGTAATAATTCAACTATTTACACTTTAGAACTAAAAACACTTGTGTTAGTAACATTGTAAAAATAAGAAAGTAACAAATTTTATAACCGAATTTTACATTTTACTTGTATAATAACATTATAAAACAGTTCCGTTTGCTTGTATAATAGTATATCTATATGTTTTCAAATAATAAGTTACAATGGGTTCAATTTATCATGATACATGTAAAAGTATTACATTATCTATAGAAATCTGTTACAATTTCATCTACTAAAGTGTTACATTTACTTGTACAAATAATTACATTCATGTATATAAGTTGTTATTTTTCAAATGTTACTTTCTTTTAAAAAATAAAATCAAAATACTCAAAATAAAAAATATTCTGGAAAAACAGTATTACATTTCAGTATAACGATAATAACATTTAGTTATTGTTAGTGTTACACATATTTATAGTTAGTATTACAGTTGAAAGAGGAGTAAAATGAGCTATTTTTTTTTTTGTAAAACTGGTGTTACGTTTACTTATAAACAATGTTACTTTATAAGTAACACAGTTGTTACATTTAGTTGTACTAAGTATTACTTTTGGCAAACGAAAAAATCAGTAAAAAAAAAAAACGAAAAAAAAAAAACGATTTTTTTTTCTGGGGAAAAAAATAAAAAATTGGGCCAATGAGTCGCTGCCACGTGGCAGATTTTGAGTGGAGCATGAGTTGGGATCCTACGATTCGCGGAGAATGTTGTACACGGGTCATGGGTCGACCCGTCTCTTCTATGAGACGGATCTAGGTGTTCTCACAAGAGACCACCTCTTTATTAATTAGTTTTCTTTCAATATTTTGTTAATTAAACCATCTGTTATTAGTGAGAAACTGGGGAAAAAATATTTTTTCTTTAAGGTTCGCGTAAAACGTGTTTTAGAAATGGTGCGGTGACATTTTTGTAAAAAACGGGAAGTTGTTTTAAGACATGCGGTGGCATTTTTGTAAATAACTGACGCTTGTCGTAAGTGCCAGTGTTGGTGTTAAAAAGTCTCAGCCATGTACACTGGCACTTATTAACACTACCACTGACACTTAAGAAAGTGTCAGTTCATGTTTAAACGCCAGTTTGAATTACTGGCTTTATAACACTGGGCATTTACGATGCTTGTCAGTATTTACGGAAATGTCACCGCTTTTTTTTTTTTTTAAGAATAAGCCCTAGCGTCTTTGCAAAAACACGTTTTTCTATCATTAAGGTAAAACACGTTTTTCACAAGACCTCCTGTTATTATGCTCGTCCGATCGTCCGATTTACTAATTACTTGAATTGATTTCTTGTGGCACTTTGGGTATCATGAATGTTCATTTTTTTTTTCTTTTACTATATTCGATTCCTCTAGTTTACAATTGAAAACTGTGTTATAATTAATGAAAAGTCCATTATTTTTTCTTGACCAAACTCATAATTTATAGTTATATAAAAAAACTGTATTATGTAAAAAATATTAGATTATAACATTCAAGTTTTATAATCTTTTATCGAAGCAGCCTTTTTATTGCATTAGTTTCTTTCTTTTCTTTTTTCAGAAGTTCTTTGTTTTGTGTCATCATATACCATGACTTTGTCCATAAGGAGTGGCTCAGTGGTAGAGCCAAACTTTACAATGTGTGAGGTCTCGGGTTCGATCCCTTCCCATGCCTCCTAGGACATCATTATTACTATCGATCCTCTTTAAAAAAAAATACCATGAATTTTTACACTTTAAAACAATATCTTGAATTGTGGGTTCCTTATTTATTCAAACAAGTTTTTCATTGCATAGTGATGATATGTAGCCATCTGTTTGTTCAAGGCACAAACACAATTAAGTGAATAAAATTAATTTTCTTTTTCGAAATCGTTATATTTACTTAAAGTCTTAAAGTATACTACTTGGTATATAGAAGCAACAAATACACATTGGTCTCAAAACAGTAATGTGGCTTGTCGAAAGATTTTCGCAAACAGCAAAATAACTACAAATATTAGCACCAAAACTGCATGGTCCATGTCGACGAGGGAACTACAAACACCAAAATTTACAAAAAGATCCCAACCGGTTAATTTGGAATTTTACTTCACTTCTTCTGGATTGTCAATGTATTTGTACATACTTGATGACACTAACGGAAATAGACCTTTTTAACCACATTCTTCTTTTCTATGCCTTCCCCTCTGTAAGTGGTGGTCTTTTCCTGCAGCGCAAAAAACAAGTGCCCACACACAATATATGAATAAGAAACGGGTTGTCAGCGCTCTAATGCACGAAGCAGAAGTGTTCTAGAACTCAAGGGAGTACTCCGTCCCAAAATGAATGTCCAATTCTTTTTAAAACAAAACTGCTCTTGATTAAGAGAAAATTTGAAATTTTTTTTTTTTTTGGACAATTCATTTTGGGGACAGAGGGAGTAGATCAGATGCATCAGATACATGGCTGAAGGAGGATAAATGTTTAAAAAGTCTCAACAGTCAAGTATGTACATTTTTTTATGAAACTAACGGAAATATACCTTTTTAACCACATTCTTGTTTTCCTTGCCTTCACTTTGATCGGTTGTCTTTACCTGCTCCAAGAAAAACCCACAACAATTATGAATAAGAACCGAGGTCATATATGTTCAAATGCACAAAACAGAAGGATCTAGAAATCAAGGCAGTGCATAAATAAAACATCAGATGCATCAGGGACATGGATGGGCTGAGGGAACAATTCTATGCTTTTAACTTCTCAATAATAAATTATGACAAACAGAAACACCATGTTCTACATTAGATCATCTATAAAGATCTTAAGCACCATCTGTCAGTTGAGAATTGAGATGGGTATTCTCAAAGTTCTTCGTTGGGTAGCAAATGACAACAACAATAGCAGCTCAAAAAGGAAGAGGAAACAACAAATCTAAAGGAAAACAAAAAAACTTAAGCGAAATATAGGTTGCAAGTTAGTAAGTAGGGAATCAAAAATGGGAGAACATAGCTGAAAGGTGGCCACAATGCAAATAAGAACTCCAGTCAACAAATCGTACAGCATAAAACATGTTTTTGTGAAATGCCCTTCAGTATATACTCTGCCATATTAATGAAGTTCTAAAACAAACTTTATTTGCTCTCAAATATGGCTTGAAACCAAGTACTATCTGAGTAAAATCCCCGACCTAAAGATTATGCAGATAACAGATAATGAGTTTTTTTCTGGTATTAATTATGGATCCAAAGGTTAACAACCGTTGTAGTGGTTTTCTTTTCTATGTCAATTACTCCAAGACATATATATCTTTCAAGTGACTTCTTATGAATTGTGCCAAGTAGGGTTAAAACAAATGGAGAAACAGATAGAAAAATTGAGCTAATTAGTGCACCATAAAAAACTACCTTGGCGCCAATTTTGTTACTCTTTTGTGCAACTCCCTTCTTTGCAGGTTTCTGTAGCTGGCTCACATCTCCGCCTGCCCTATCAACATAAGACTTCTGACTCGCAACCACTAATCTTGATGCAGTTTTGCTATCATCAATTCTAGTTTTTCTAGCATTCAAATGACCTTGTCCATTAACCTTGTGTGGCACCAACGCTCTTGTATGCAAACTGTTCTTTTGAGCCTGCAAGATTCATGTACATGTCAGATATTGTGCTTGCATATGTCCACAGTAAAGCGTAAAAGTCAAACGCCATATGTCAACAGAATCAAGTTTGAATGAGTTACTCGCAGCAAGTGGCAGTAAAAAAGAAAACAAGTGCTTACATCTTTCACCTTTGCTTTAGTTGTTTCTTTTATAGTAGCGATCTCATTACCGGACCTAAGAGTAGAAGTGGCACCCCGAACTTGTAAAGCGGGCCCCTTTGACACAGTAGGAACTTTAGATTTGATCCTTGGTGCTTGAGAGACGTTCATAACATTTCTACTATCTGGGGTTTTCTCTTTATTCTGTGTTTCTCCAGGAGCCGGGTTATTACCATCAATATTAGGGTGTGAGGAGGAACCCACACTTGATTTACTTGAAGAAGATTTGCAGCCTTCTGATTTCCTCCCACCATTCACCTCCACTCTTGAGGCTTGCCTTGTAGCACAGCTTTTTCTAAGGCTAGTTCTCAGAGTCGACAGGAAGTCACTAGTACGACCAGGTACTTGATTAGATACTTCAAGAGTCTTACTTTGTTGAGGTGCGGTGTTTTCAGATGTAATAGCGCTAGTTGAGTTGTTTCCCCCATGCTGGCGGACTAATGAAGATGAATGGGATTTTGACTCGCCAGAGTTAGCAATCGGACCGGAACAACTTGGGCCAGAAGTTTCAGTTACACCACTTTCACAAATTGAACTTGCTTTTGAGCCTTTGTTTACTTGTAATTTATCTGATCTGGATATGGGTTTTACCCCATCTCCTGATCCTGAATTCACCAATGAGGATCTACCGAGTAATTTTTTGACTGGATGCTGCTTACTCAAGGTAGCCTTGCTATGTCCCCATTCCCTGCTTTTGTAATCTTTGCCTCTTGATTTTGAGACAGAGGGAGGAAGCTTTGGAGAAGGTGGATCCTGTTTTATGTTTTTGCATCCTTCTTCACCGGAAATCAAAGATGCAGATCTTAATTTCCGTGATGAACATTGATGGAACCTAAAGATACATATCGAGATTAATATATGTACCACTAATTAACTTGACAATATAAGGCTAAAGAAAAGTTGCAAATAGAAGGTAGGGATTTGGTAGATGCTTACGGATGGCTAATGTGGAACCACTCATCATCACTGCAGAAACAGAAGATAAAACTGGATTGAAAAACTGAACTCAACCAATAACTTACAAACTACATTACACCCAAAAGCTTGAGTAGCAACTAGCGATTTGTAGCTAGGAATAAAGCACTCACATAATTCGGTAAGGGGACTCCACTTCTGATATAAGATCTGTCCACATGGGTGCTTCGATTTCCTCCTGCAGCCGCCAACAAAAGCAAACACAACTATTAGAGATATCACAGTTACAAATCCAAAACGAGCTACAAACATAGAGCAATATCATTCAAATGACCCATATCAACTATTTCACTTGTTAGTGTAGCTGGAATAATTTGCAACAGAAAGGTATAATTAGAAAGCCAGAAAACTCGAAGCGGAAAGGGAAAAAGACTGAAGAATAAACATTAACAACATGAAAACAATCAAACTGAAAAAGTCCCCCTCCCCCAAAAAAGAAAAAAAATAAAATGCAATTATTAGATGTAAGACTGCAACAACATAAACAATACCAAACCCTATTTTAATATTGCAGCCTCCCTTTCAAAATTTCCAAAATAACAAAACATGGATACATAATCATCCGAACATAACATTAAAATCTCAACTAACGAAAGAGGTAAGTTACCACAAAACGCACCTACAACCTTGTAGCTTTTGATCGGAAAATTCCCAGCAAAACCAAAATTTTAGGTCTTAAATCCACCCTCTAATGTTATTAAACCACATGTAAGTAGAACCTAGTAATCGCATACAAATATATACATATAAATCAAGAAGGAAAGGGATAAGTACCAGAAAATCCCAATGATCGAAGGATTTAGCATCTTTTACATCGACCCAATTCCTGTCAATTTCTCCTCCGCTGCCGTTGCCGTTGCCGTCGCCGTCGATCGTTGATTGATGGGGTTTCATCTTCGTCAGACCCATTTGGGGGGGATTTTGAATCAATTAACAAACACAAAATGGGGAGGAGTGTTTAACCTAATTGAATCAATTTGGGCCATTACTAGTCGTTTGATAGAGGAGGGGGAGTTGAGGATGTGAGTGGTTTTGTTTCGTGTTCTCCTGCTTCTATGGCACTAGTCGTTTGAATGGCGATCGTGACGGGAAGCAAACGACGTCGTCGTCGCAAGATAATATTCTCTTTGGAAAAATAAAAAAAATCCCAAAGTTATTGACTCAAATTAACTTGACACCCTCTATCGGAAGCTCATGTTCCATCTTCCAAGTTAAAATAATTTTACTCCATCGATTTTAAATTAAAATTTTGCCATTTAAACAAAAAAGTTGGTTAAAAAATATGTTGTTATTGGGAATAAATTCATTCAAATCTCTATTGAAAATTATTGCTTGTATTGATTGTAGCTATTGAATGAAATAATGCGTGACAAATATTAATACCCTCACTAGTGGCTTAAAATGAGTGACTATCAGATTTATAAATTTATGAGGTGGTCTCCATGAGAACAAGGGGATCCGTCTCATGGGTGAGACGGGTCGGATCCTGACCCATGGGCATAACCCGCCACGTGGCAGCAAAAAAAAAAAAAAAAAAAAAATTTTTTTTCGGCTTTTCAGTGGTTTACCAAAAGTAATACGTAGTAGTTACCATCTCTTAAAGTAATGACTGTATACATATAAAGTAACATTGTTCATAAGTAAACGTAATACCTGTTTTAAAAAAACAAAAGCTTGTTTTTACCCATTTTTTCAAATGTAATACTAACTATAATTACATGTAACCCAAACAATATCTAAATGTAATTATAATTTATACTGAAATATAATAGTGCTTTTGAAAAAATGTAAAATATTGTGTATTTTGATTTTATTTTTTAGGAAAAAGTAACATTTGAAAAATAATATGTATATGAATGTAATTGTTTATACAAGTAAATGTAACACTTTGATAGATGAAAATTGTAACTGATTTTCTATAGATAATGTAATACTTTTACATGTATCATGATAAATTGAACCCCATTGTAACTTATGAAAACATATAGATATAATATTACTTTTCTATACATATGTATTACAAATTATGTATAAACACTATTACATATAAGTAACACGTTCGTTATATTTTAGTTGTAATAAGTATTACTTTTGGCAAACGAAGAAAACATAGAAAAAAACACTGTTACTTTTCTGTATATATGTATTACTTTTCTGTGTACAAACTATTACATATAAGTAACACGTTTGTTACTTTTAGTTATAGTAACTATTACTTTTCAAAAACCGAAAAAACCAAAAATGAAAATATAAAAATTAAAAAATAATATATTTTTTTTTTCGGGCCTAAGAGAGACAGCCACGTGGCAGGGTCGCCCATGGGTCCTGGAGCAGCAGCAAAAAAAAAAAAAAAAAAACCTATGAAAGGGTGCCACGTGGCGGGTTATGCCCCATGAGCCTTGGAACTTGTTCATGGACCGGGTCATGGGCAAGGATCCGACCCGTCTCACCCATGAGACGGATCCCCTTGTTCTCACATGAGTCTTTGTCTAAATTTATTTAGTTTATAAATAGTTTTTTACCTTCCTTAAAAAAATTACTAAAATTAAAAATTAAAATTTTCAAAAGTAAATAGCAAAAATTTTCATACACGTTTGTTACTAAAATACAAAAGGTTGAAGTTTTTAAGTTTTACAAGAAACTGAAAACAGAAATTCATTTATTCAAAACGGAAAGAGTAATATATTTTGTGCTTTCTTTATAAAATTATACTCCCTCTCTCTGACCCAAAATGATCTTCTCATTTGTCATTTCGCATTGTCCCAAAAAGTTGTTCACATTTCTACATTTTAAGCTTAAACAAAATATGGCTAGTGAATCAAGTGTTCATATCCTTAAAAAATTTGAATAGTCAAACGCGAATATCATTTTGAGACGGAAAGAGTATTAATAAATTTAGTATAGACTAGGTGAAAAAGAAAAAAATATTGGACCGGTAGATGCATTTCGGGAGACCAAATCTCATGTAGGAATGTTTGTACCCAGATCTCAATACACAAAATGCATTTCTAACTTTTTTCCACAAGACAAAAGATTAAATGTTTCATGAACGACAACAATGCAGTTTATTCGGTTTCACTAAGTTAAACTTTAAAAGAAAAGGACTAAAAAAATCTTTAAATCAGACATTTATTTAGAGACCGAACGAGTAATATTTATTTTGAGAAGGATGGACAGAGTAAAATTTATGTAAAGTCAATAAGAGATTCGTGCTTAAAGGCAGATAGATAGAGCACCGCAGTAAACTTTTCTAAATAAGAGACAATTCACCCACATACAGATTAAAAGACACAAATATTGAGTCAACTTTTGGAGCAGTCAAGTCATTACACTTAACAAAAGGGCTAAATCTAACCATACAGCCAGCAAAAGTTGGCCCTGAAAGGGCTTAAAGGCAGTTGTGGATCCAGTAGGTGCACAAACTAAAAGTACCCGTGAAAACTAAACATAAGACATCTACTTAAAAAACAAAGACACTTACCATTATACTACCACCACTTTACTTAATGGGTGCACTTCCACCCAGTAAGTAACACGTATTTCCCCTTCTCCTAAGAAGAGAGAGCTGAATTCTGATCCAGCAACCAACTGCGAATACACATAAAGGCGTTGGCCATACATGGCTGAATAGAGCCTAAACAAGACTCAACTTTTCGTTGTTCAATCATCAAAGCATCATCACCAACAGCAATGGTAAACGGAACGCCCAGAAAATCACGAGCCATCTTCGACAGGAGAGGATACTTGGTGGACCCCACGTCTTTCCACCAAGTCAACACGTTGAAATCACTGTTCCAAGCTAAAACCGGTTCCTCCAAATACATTTCCACTTCTGATTTCACAGCAGCCGATCGGACGAACCTAATGTACTCTTGCATTAACTCATCAGGTGCAGCACCATCACCAGAAACATTTTCACGAGCTGCATACTCTTTATAGAGAGCTTTAACACCTCCCGACAGGACCAACATCATTCGAGAGACCCAATCACTTTCATTCAGTTTAGATGTAGAAAATTCAATATGTTTCATCTTCAGACGTGGATCCATTACTGAAGCAGTTGCCAATAAAAAGTATGTATCGTACACATAATTGTCCAAAGTCTGCAGCATTTTGTTCGCCACGACTTTTTTGAAGCTATTTGAATCTGCAACCTTCTTTTTCAGATAAAACTGAACCTCAAAAAGATTACAAAGAAACACATTTGCAGGTTGATATCCCTTTTCAAATAACGGAAATACAAGATCATAAATATTCTCCACAAGGTCACAAATGTCATAAACTTTACTCCAACCTTTTTTGGATGGCTTCCCATATGGGATGCCTGCAAACCCCCCTGATTCCTCTGTAAGTATAGCCACTTTTAGATGACCACACTTGTTTTCCCACGTAGACGAAGCATCTCCAAATGAATACATGTCCTCAATCTTTTCAAGAACCTCACTTATGCTCTCAAATGCATCTTCAACAACTAGATTTTTAACAATGTCAGCAGAGCAATACACTCGATAGAGCCTAGAATTGAGCGGATTCCGCGAAATCTTATCCTTAATAGCCTTAAACACCTCATCATAAAGACTTTTGTTGACCACAGTAATAGTCCAAATCTTGTCTTCGATTCCCCAGTCTTTCAAAGACCTCAGTATGATTTCACTAGGAGAATCTTTCCCCTCAACCCCTAACGGACTAAAATTAAGAACAAGCCTTTTCAATGTCCAATTGTTATCAATAAAATGAGCAGCTAGGCACATGAATTCAGAATCATTTTTCTTATCAGCTTTACCTGAACTTAGGACGTCCACTGTCAGGCTAATGTTCCCATCTACATGTTTCAGGACCTGTTTCAGTTTTGCTCTCTCCTTGTTGTAGATTTCTAAGCACCCACGCCCAAAAAGATCAAAACTAAAATCACTGTTTTCACTAAGCATGTCTAAGAGGCTGGCCATACGATGATCAAGAACAATCTCGGGTTTGAGCCGTTTAGTCATGAAAAACTCACAAAGAGTCTTATGTGCTTCCACTTCATCAACAACATTGCAGTTCATTTTCATATCTGCAATGCACACCATAGCATCCTCAAAATGGGAAGAAGCAACTAAATTGTATTGACTCTAGTACATGTTCAAACAAACAAACTGAGGAATCGTGAGAAAAAAAGCAACTAGATTATCAACTTTAAGTAGCTAAAACGAGGAAAATTTAGAATTGAACTCTTTAGTAAACACTACGGGTACTAAATACTACTCCCTTTGTCCCTAAATGAGTGTCCATTTTCAAAAAATCTTTGTCCCTAAATGAGTGTCTTTTTTTAGCATAACTTTCTCCCTAAACGTTTTTTTTCGAATTTTTTTTCACCGGTTTCTTTATACGTGCAAAACTAAAGGTTTGGAAAGGAGATTACAAGATTATATATGAACCGTTGTTACCAAATTGTTCAAAAAGTTGAGATTTTCAGTGTCCCTTAAAATGGAATTTGGACACTCATTTAGGGATAGAGGGAGTAATTGATAATCTTTTACTAGTAACCAATCTTTGGTAAGCATCGTTAAGTTGTTATATCAACTAAGGTGGTGTTTGATGTATTAAGCACTTGATGCTTGATGCTTAATAGATTGTAAGGTATATTTTGGAGATAGGGTGCCTTTGATGACATTGAGGTATAGATGTTGGAGGTTACGTGAGGCTCTTAATGATTGAGAATCAAAATCATTTCTTAACCAATAAGAGCCTCATGGAACTTTCAACATGTAGGCTCAATGTTATCAAGGCATCTTACCTCCAAATTATACCTTGCGATCTATTAAGCATCAAGCATCAAATGCTTAATACATCAAACACCACCTAAGTCTTGGATAAGATATCAATTTTCAAAAGTAAAACCGCTTGAGTATATTTTAATGGGAAATGATACATGCATAGAATATAAAATAAATTGAAAATTTTGATGTGCATTTCAATTGTTGTATAACATAACAGCTGATACATTGACAGTTGCATAGTACGACATTTAATGCACGGTCCCAAATAGGTTTTCATTATTTCCTTAAAATTAAACACCCTATATCACTGCCTCACAGGCAGAGCTACATGTCAGGTAATTTGGGCAATTGCCCCCATTTGATATAAAAAAAAATACCAGTGCAAAGTGCAAACATTTTATGTATTTAGGGGTTTCAGTGCAATTTATTGAAAGTTGCCGCTTTTAATGCAAAGAAAAAATGCACCAAATATAATTGAGTAAACGACCAAAATGACCCGCGTACTATATGAATACAACCAAAATGACCCGCGTACTATCAAAACTACCAAATCAACATGCGTACTATTAATAAATGAACAAAATCAACCTAAATCGTTAATAAAAATTAGTGGATATTAACGGGAGTTAGTAATTTGACGGATATAAACAATTAAATTTTTCAAATTGCCCCATAACTTAACAAATTCCTAACTTGTTTAGTTGAGCACCATCATGTCTTAATTACTCTTCTTCTCCACCAACAACCACCTTCTCCCACCACCATCTCACACCACTACCCCATCACCATCTCACACCCCACCCCCACCACCATCTCATATCTCCATCACCAGCCACCACCATTCCTGCCACAACCAGCCACCGCCTTCAACCACCAATTTTTGAACTTAAACAAAGCATTCATTCAAAACTCACAACCATGAAATTCAAATCAGAACCAAGTAACTCAAAATCAAACCTTGAATATATCTCCATAGAATCTCTCTGCACATGTCCTCATTTTTTGCCATTTCTGAAACCCGGTCTAAAAATCACAGATTTCAACTTTAAACACCCAGAAAACCAAATTGATGAACCAAGCCCCAATTAGATTACAATATCACACACCCAGAACCTAATTTGAAATTCTACACACCCAAATTTCCAATTGGGTATTCGGAAAAAGAACCCAAAATCAAATCCAGATCGCAAAATTTGGGACGATGTGGGAGTCGGATTGTGATTGTGGAGACTGGAGATGGGGTCGGAGGTGGGGAGAAGATGGCGAAGAGGTCGCCAGAAACTGAAGTGAGAGGTGGAGGGGAGCTGATGAGGATCAGGGACTGGCTTCGCCGGCGGTGGATGAGTTAGGCGTGGGGTTCGGACGGGGCTGGGGAAATCCTCCATATTTAGATCTGGGCATCTGGCCAAAATTAGAGATAAATTGTTTAACCCCTTTTTATACTAGAAATTATTTTAAAGGTCTAAAGTTTAAATATTGCACATATGCATCCCCCTTTTATTTAAATGTTTTTCATTTTAGAATTTTGTTAGGTTATGGGGGCAATTTGAAAGTTTTATTGTAAAATCCGTTAGATTACTAACAATAGTTAATATCCACTAACGTTTATTAACGATTTAGGTTGATTTGGTTCATTTATTAATAGTACGCAGGTTGATTTGGTAGTTTAGATAGTACGCGGTCATTTTGGTTGTATTCATATAGTACGCGGGTCATTTTGGTCGTTTACTCAAATATAATTTTGCCCACTTGAGTGGATTTCGAACCGCTGCACCCCTAGTTAGCTCCACCCAATGGTTTCGATTGGAGCCACCTCATTTTAGCTCCACCCAACGGATGAGATGTAGCCGAGCTCGGTGGGACCCACAAAAAATTGAAATCATCTTAGCCGCACAGATGATGAGCTCGCATATGTGGCCTCGATCTGAGCCATTGGGTGGAGGGGTGCAGCGGCGCTCCCGCCCACTTCAAAATTTCTGGCTCTACCACTGTCCTACATAGTTTAATAATTGAAACAGCTAAACCAACAAGCGCTTATTAAATCTTTTTCTAAAAATCTTTACCGCCCCTGTGATCCTACGCAGTCAGTATGGCATCAAATGTGGTTTTGGGATGCTGATGCTTGGGGAAAAAAATAAATAGAGGCACATAAAATATATCATTACTCTTAAATTATTAACAAATATAGGAGATTCATATGATTCTTGATAAGAGTCCCATGCTCACTTGACAAATTAATGGTGGGATCCACTTCAAATTAACCATTTTTTATGCAAAGTTACTCATTATAAATTGTGTCTCCCTTCCCTTTAAAGATGTTGGGAGTATAATCTTTCAAGTGAACCCAAAAGAAAGCAGTTACAAAGAACTACCAAGAAACAGGGGATATAAAGATACAAATCACGTATGCATAAAATTTTACTGATGCATATATATATATATATATATATATATATATATAGGGTACCCATAGATAGGAAATCAACAAGAATAACAAATAAAGTATGAGCTGCTATAGTATTGTAAACAACCAAACCTGTAGAGTAGGGTTTGGGTTCATTGAACATGGAGGCACAAATTTTAGGGTTTTTTTATGCTTCTTGTTCTTGCGAGTGAGTGACGATTGTTTGTGTGTGTGTGTGTGCCTTGGAACATTTTAATGTTTCTAGAAGGGAAAAGAATTTACGGCTCAATGCTTGCACGTGACAAGCCGATTATTTTAAATTGGCACACTTAACTTTTCAGAATAGGGTTGTTTTGGTTTGGGGTGGGATATACACCCACCAATTTGATTAGTACACCTACTTTAATTCAATCACCCACTACTCAAAATTATAAAATACTAAAGTTTGTAATTACACCCACTTAGTAACCCATTTTATCCTACTTCCTCCGTCCCAGACTAAGGTTCTTACTTTCTTTTTTGGTTTATCCCAGACTAAGGTTCTTAGTTGCTTTATTACCTAAAATAGACCATGGGACCCACTTTTCATTCTCACAACAAAAACTCTCCACCCACTTTATATCTCTTACTTTCTTTTACTTACTTTTTTATACTCACAACATTTATTTTTCTTAATCTCCGTGTAAAGTCAAACTAAGAACCTTAGTCAGGGACGGAGGGAGTATTACAAAAATTCTATCTACCCACCAACACCCACTTCATCTCCTACAATTTAAAACATAGAAGGTTGCAACTCATATTATGGGAATAATAACTACTCCCTCCGTCTCAGTTTAAGATTTTTAGTTTGACTATGCACACTTATTAAGAAACTAAGGCAAACAAAAGAAATGAGTCAACCAAAGTAGAGAGTGAAGGATATAAATGTCCAAAACACTATTCATGAAGCAAGTGTGTAAAAGTAAGTTATGTAAGTAATGGTTTTTTTGTAATTAAATAAAATTTTTGAGGGCAAGGTTTTCCAAACTACTATTCATTCTTTTCCATTTATGGAATAAAACAACTAAGAACCTTAAACTGTGACAGATCAAAAAGGAAGGTAAGAACCTTAAACTGCGATGGAGGGAGTAGCTTTTATCATGAAAACACGGTTGCAACTCGTATTATGGGAATAGTAACTAGCTTTTATTATGAAAACTACTGATATCATGATCATGATCTGATATAGGAGTTCAAATCCTCTGTACCACTTTATGTGCCACAAGTGATCTAGTGGCTCACAATTGTTAAAAGTGGTATGCAAACATGTAAACGGTTAGATTAGAAGTGGTACATGGAGTGGCACACAAAAGTGGTACAAGAGATCTGAACTCCTGATATAGTACTTTTTATTCGTTCCTCTCAAAATGAATTAGTAAAGTTTTTAAATGTGCGTTTGATTAACAGTAGATTAAACTTTTTATTATACTCACTTAGGAGCAAAGGTAGTAGTAAGATAAAATTACAATACAAGTTCAATAAAAATACATTATATACATGCCACGAAAATTACTATTTTCATAAACACTACTCCGATTCAGAAGATATCTGTTTAAGGGTTCAACTCTTTTATTGTGTATTTGGGTGTTCAGTCAAAATTTTAAAATCTTTCAATATCACCATTTTTTCCTTCAAGCTCTTTCTTTGTGTCTCGGATTGAGTAGAATTTATATTCATTCCAAAAAAAATTATACTCCCTCTGTCACGAAAAGATAGTCTCATTTTTTACTTTTGTTGGTTAACAAAAATAAAATTTAATCAAACTTTGGTGTCAATTTAATGATCACAATAAAATTCTAAAAATTGTTATTGATAAATGTTGGTCTCAAAGACACAACAAGGGTATGAAAAGAGGCTAGAGGGGGTGAATAGCCTATTTAAAATTTCAACCATTTTTCAAAATTCAACCAAGTGCTTACAATCTTTAATTTGCGGTCAAGTAAAAACCACACGGTCAAGGTGTAATATGCACAGCGGAAGTTTCCGATGGAAATAAGGTAGAGTTGGTTTTGACTAAAATCTCTAAGTATAGGAATACCAGCACTCACGGTCAACCAAGTTGCGGTCGAGTGAGTCCGGTCGAGGGTGAGGTGCGGTCAAGAGATTTACGGTCAAGAGATGGTTGAGAGATTGAAAATTGTTGTCTTAGAAGTTTTGGCAAATGATAAGTTAGTCAGATTTTAACTTAGGCAATATGGAGAACATACAAACACTATTCACAACAGTTCATAAATCTGAAAGATCAAAACACTAAATGACAAACAAAATTAATATGAACAATGAAGAACAAGATGAACAATACTTGAAAGTAAATTGCAGAATGTAAAGAGCAGTAAGAAAATGACACAAGTATTTAGAAATGTTCGATATGTTAAAAGATCTATGTCCTTTACCAAGATGGTCAGTCTTGGATTTTGAATGGAGGTATATATTGATTCTTGTGTGTACAGATTACAGAGATGAAGTATTGAATCAACACCTACTTTCTATGAAGAACAAATCCTAGACTTAGACCAGTGTATCCCTTTTGATGAAATCTATGTGATTGATCAATCGGGGTGAGTGTGTTTAAGAACCAGAAGCTCTTTAAAATCTAAGTGATTGTAGAGCCTAATGAATCTTGTGTGTTGCAAGGCTTGAGATGACTTGAATGTTGCTGGAGATCTTTGAAGGTTTGAAGGTGAGCACTTGAAGATTCAAAGGATTCTGGAAATCTTGAGTATAATCTTCAATCACCAAGTATTTCAACAACAATTTCTCTCTTTGAATCTCAGCAGCGTTCAATGAAGAACTCAAGGACTATTTATAGCCTTGAATGAGAGACTAGCCGTTAGGAATACTTAGGGTCCAAGATGAAGGACAATGAGCTGTTGAATTATGATTGGAGCTCAATCTGAGTTGTCCTTTTGTTGCAAAGTAGTGGTGGTCCAACTTGACAGTTGTATTCAAATTTGAAATTTGAATTTAGCAACATTCTAAACTAACCATAGTTTTGGACATAAGTGAGACCATGGTTAAGCTTGAACAAACTTGGATTGCTTGGGCATCTTTACTTGCGGTCGAGACCTTACGGTCGAGTGTCTTGCGGTCGAGGAATCAACTGTGACCTGCTGACAAGATTTGTCATGAAGCTCATGGTCATTGACTTGCGGTCAAGTGATTCACGGTTAAGACATTGACCACTAAATTTCCAGACTTAAAATTTTTTAAGACCTATCAATCTAAAGCCTATACTACTAAAGTGGACTATTCTAGAAATGAAGTTTTAACACTTCTTACAATATAACCTAAAGTCCACAAAAAGTAAAATTAGGTTATGGGATCAATCAAATCTAGGTAATAGGAGTGGTTTATAGTAAGCATACACAACAATCTCCCCCTATTTGATTAAGACCATTACCTACTATAACAAATGCTAATTCATTGTACTTGGTAAAAACATGTTTTTAAGAATAAACATTTTATTAATATCATGTCCCAAGTCAATGCACACTCTAAGCCAATGTCATAGATTCCTATCATCCTAAAAAAAAAAAAATAATACTAATCCTAGCATGATAGAAATATATAAGTTTGTGCATTTAGAGGAAATAACGATAATAGAGCAAAATGCAACAAACAGACATTCAAGATACTCCATAAAAATCATTCATTCAAGCATAGGGAGTGCAGAACTAAAAAGAGGAATAATAAGTTTTACAGACCATCACAAATGAAAAACAAATAGAAATAAAATTGTTTTGAGACATCATTAACAAGTTTCATTATGACCACACACGGTCAACAAAAGAGTTAAGGAGGGATAGAATCATGGTCGGACTAAAAACGGTCGAATTCATGGAGATCATCTTCAGTGAGGTCTGGGAAGGGAAAATGGTAGGAGGGCATGGAGAGATCGGGAATGAAAATAGGTACGGTCACTCCATCTTCACTATCATCTTCACCTTGAGCATTTACATTACCGTGACCTGCTTCTTCAGCTCCTTGAATAACTGGTTGACCGCCTTGATTTCCTTGACGATTGATCCTGTTCAATACCGTATTAGCTCGGTTGGACAGCAAATCAATTTTATTGGATTGATCATTAAGGCGGTTGGTGTGGACGATCATGGCCTGTTTAAAGGCTTCCATTTTCTTGCCTAGATTTTCACTTAGATTGGACAAAGCGGATTTTAGGGCAATGTCAACATCTTTTTCCACCGACACCCTTACTTTCTTTACTTCCAGAGAAAGTTCATCTTTAACATCCTCCATGTTTGTAGAGATATCAACCGAGGCTTTTAGAACTTCTTTTGAAAAGCACCTGATGATCGCTCTAGTTTGAATAAGAAAAGATTGATTCATGAAATCAGGAGTAACCATTAAGGCACTCGGGGCAACAAGAGCGGTAGATGTAGAACTGCCAGCTTGACCGGGCCTCGAAGTGCTACTGCCTGCTTGACCGGAGAGAGTGTCTGATACAGCCTTTGATATGTACTCTCTCTCCCCTTTAATAGTCTTTAATAGTCTCAATCAATTGAGAGGGAAGAGCAGTAACCTGGTCCTTAAGCACGGAGTTGGCAGACTTAAGCTCTGAGATTTCTTCTTGAAGAGCGGCCTGATTAGCGGTCAGCTTGGAGATCTGGGTTTTGGAATCCAGATTGATTTGAGTAAGCATTTCCACTGCGGTCAACAAATGAGCAATTAGATAGATCGGAGGTTCAGAAGTGGATGGCCTGGTGGGAGACATGGATATTTTACCAGCATGGTCACTGGGTACATGGTCATCGTCTTGACCGTGACCCTCATCCTCAGGCACCAGCACATCCGTTTTAACCTCTTTCTCAGACATAGCAGGCTTTTCAACATTTTCAGCAACTTCATCATCACTAAAAACTGAGCTATCAGCATTGATACCCTTATCAACCTCAACATTATCACCAGCATTATCATCAGAATGTTCTGATCCATCATCAGATACATCCTCTACCTCTTCATCTGTAGGTTCATCAACCAAACCAAGTGTTGGTTTAGAAATTGGTTGCCTTTTCAGGCACTGGGGTGGAGCAATCTCAATAACATCTTCACGGTCGCCCTGAGCAGGTGAACCGGGTGGGGTAAAATCAGGAGAAGCGGTCGATGGAGGAGGTCTGGAAACCTTTGTCTTCTTGGAAACTTTCTGAGGACTTAGAGATAAATCTCTTTTCTTTGATTTCTCCCCCTGAGATTATGTGGGGAGAGGAGCCTTAGATTTCATAGATTTAGAGGGAGCGGTTGGAGAGGATGCGATAGACCTGACGGCGGTAGAATGAGATGGAGCGGTAGACTTGACTTGCCTTTGAGGAGCGGAAAGTTTGGAGACCGAAGGAGGAGGGGACAAAGACTTGGAACTTGCAGAAACTGGTTTTTTGAACTTAATCCCTGTTAAGGGTTTGGATTTGAGAGGAGGTACGGTTGAGACACTTGCCTTTGCTTTACCCTTAACTAACCGGGTTTCCCTAGCTTCTTCTCCTTCACTAGCCTCTTCTTCATTCTGATCACCGGTAGATTCACCAAGCGGTTGATCTAGACCTAAAGCTATCATAGCTGCCTTGGTGTAGTTTGGGGGAACATACTTCTCCTTGCGATCCTTTGCTAAATACTCCTGGTATTGAGTATCTCCAAATCTGTTGCGGAAAGTTATCCTCATAGTCTTGATGTTAAAAACCTTTGAAGGAGATATGACCACCTTGGCATGCTTATCTTTGGCAAACTCCTTTCTGATTTCAAGAGTATACTTGAAAATGAGAGAAATCAGCCTAGAATTCTTCTTGTATTTGGTGGGGGCCTTCTCCCTGATCTGCTTGTTGTAATCTTTGACTTGCTCAACCAGCAGAGTATAAAGAATCTTGGGCCAGTTCATCTTCCTGCTCAGATAAATGGCGGTAGATAGATGCCATTGCGACAAGTTAAAGTTTCCGTGATTTCCACTCTTGCATAGCAGTCCATGGCCAACTAAGTGTCCAATATAATACATTACTTCCGGAAAGGTTTTTCGGTAGGGAGTGCATACATCTGTAGAACCAATCAATCGTTGAGCAAGCTCATCACATTCTTCAGAAATTAGAGATTCAGGGGCTTCAAAGTCAATGTCAAGACCCAAAGCGGTAGCAATTTCAGTGTAGTTTAACTCAACTTTCTGGCCATACACTTCAGCTTCAATCCAGTCAAGTGGATTGTTCTGTGCATCTCTTCCCTTGATTTCCTTGGCGGTTGAGTAGAATTCTCTGACCGCAGTAGGGAGGTGTTATGATTGATTCATGGTAAAGTAGTTGAGAATGCCAGATTTTGTCATCCTCCTGATGATATTTTTTCCTATGGCATCGTTCATAAGGTCATCATGGTCCATTATACAACCGGGAATGAAAGACTTTTTGTCCTCAAATTGTTTTGAGAAGTTAAACATACAACTCATCCGGTCGGCCAAGCGACGGTCGAAACATAATAGCGGTCAAGTACTAGCGGTCGACCAAGAGAACCAGTTAACCGGAGTAAGGACTTAGAGAAATTCAAGAGGAAATTTCAAAACACGCACAAATACCAAATTAGTACGTGTAACAGGTTTTAAAGATAAAAAAAGTGATTCCTCAAGAACACGAAGAATACTGATGACACGAAGAGCACTGTTCATGGCGAGAACCCAGAAATGGTTCTAAAGCACGAAAATCGATTAAAATAGCATAGTAAGATGCGCAAAGACCGATTATAGCCATAGATGCCAACAATTTCATTATCAAGAACAATATAATCGCAGAAATCAAAAAGGGGAAAAACTTGAAAACTATGAAAAAGCTTCAAAGAATCCATGGCATTAAAAGATGCAATACTGAAGATTAAACATGAATAAGTAGTGAAATGAGTTTGAAACAGAGAATCGAACAAGGAATGAACATTAATAGAACCAGAATTAACCCAGAAATATGAAATCATACCAGAATATCAAAGGGTTTCTAAACCCGCCAAAAACAAAAATAAAACCAAAATATGAGAGTTTTGAGATAAGAAATTCATACCATGGTGTCTTCAAATGTTGTATCCTGAGATTTCTTAGATGATTTTGCAGATTGAGAGGGCTTAAGAGCCATATATATAGATAGAATTGTGAGAGAGAAACGAGAGAGAGTGAGAACTGGGTGAGAAGATAGAGAAAGTAGAGAGATGTAGAGAGAGATAGAGGGTTTCTGAAGTGAGTTGCAGAGAGGTGGAGTTGAGGGGTAGTGGAACGGTTTATATGCAGAAAGAAGTGGGAGGTGAACTCTGCAAAACTCAGGGATTTGACCAATGATGTCCCATCTCATTAAATGCAAGGATAGTGACGGCGGACATAAATAGGGAATAAAATTAATTGCAAATGATTTGAATTAAATAAAAACGAGGGAAAATAGGAAATTATGGAATTACCCCTTGGATGACTAGGATGATCCTAAAATTTGCTAAGTTAGAAACACTTACCTGGTCACCTAACTTTTTGCGGTCAGGTGCTTGACCGTGAATACTTGCGGTCAAGTATGTTACCTTAACCAAAGAATGCTTCTTTAAAGCAATGAACCAATATCACTATTTTCCCTTTGCGGTAGGCTTTTCTAAAGCCTTGGAGAATTCCACTTGCAGACAAAGTGAAGTACTAAGTATGGGCGGTCGACATTTTTGCGGTCGACCGAGGTGTATTGACCGTAAATCCTTGCTAGACTTTGAACTTAGATGAAACACAAAAGTTAGCACAAATAAAATATATGGACACATTATTAAAGTTCTAACATACCTATTTCTCCTCTAAGATACCTAAATCTCTTCGAATCAAGAGCCTTGGTGAGAATATCTACAATTTGATTGTCAGTACTCACATACTCTACATAGATATTACCTTTTTCCACATTATCCTTGAGAAAGTGGTACTTGATATCAATGTGTTTGGTATTTGAATGCATGACAGTGTTGTTGGAGACAGTAATGGTAGATGTATTGTCACAGTAGATTGGACAATTTTCTTCTTTGATTCCGTAATCGACCAGTTGTTGCTTCATCCATAGCACTTGGAAACAGCAACTTCCAGCAGCTATATATTCAGCTTCTGTGGTAGATACAGAGACTGAGGCTTGTTTCTTGCTTGCCCATGAAACTAGTCAATTCCCAAGGAAATGACACGTTCCACTTGTGCTTTTCCTGTCTATTGTACATGCTGCATAATCTGCATCTGAGTAACTTATAAGATCAAAATTTAAATCTTTGGAGTACCAAAGTCCAAGGTTAATAGTCTAAGATAGATATCGAATAATACGTTTTACAGCAATAAGATGTGGTTCTGGAGGATCTGCTTGATAGCGAGCACAAACACAAACACTAAACATGATATCTAGCCTACTAGCGGTTAAGTATAAGAGAGAACCAATCATACCTCGATACAAGGTTTGATCAACCTTCTTAACTTTCAAGTCTTTATCCAACTTATTACCAGTATCCATAGGAGTATCGTATGCTTTTGCATTTTTAAGTCCAAATTTCTTGATAAGATCCTTTGTGTACTTTGCTTGGTTGAGGAAGATGCCTTCAGCACATTGTTTAATTTGTAGCCCAAGGAAGAATGTTAATTCTCCCATCATGCTCATCTCAAATTTGCTTTTCATTAGCTTCTCAAATCGCTTACACAACAATTCATTAGTAGAACAAAAAATAATATCATCTACATATATTTGAACTAATAACGTATGATCATGATATTTAGCAATGAATAGAGTTGTGTCGATCTTACCACGCTTGAATCCCTTTTTAAGGAAAAACTTAGATAGAGTATCATACCATGCACGTGGAGCTTGTTTGAGTCCAAATAAAGCTTTACGGAGTTTGTAGACATGATTTGGAAATTTGGGGTCTTCAAATCCGGGTGGTTGAGCAACAAAGACCGTTTCTTGAAGTTCACCGTTGAGAAATGCACTCTTCACATCCATTTGATAAAGCTTGAATATTTTGAAAGAGGCATAAGCTAAGAATATCCTTATAGCTTTAAGTCTTGCAACGGGGGCAAATGTTTCATCATAATCAATGCCTTCTTCTTATCTATATCCTTGTGCAACCAACCTAGCTTTGTTCCGTGTGATACTTCCATTCTTATCCATCTTATTTCGGAACACCCACTTTGTACCAATCACTCCTTGATCTTGTGGCCTTGGAACTAAGGTCCAAACTTTACATCTTTCAAATTGGTTGAGCTCTTCTTGCATGGAAACAACCCAACTTGAGTCTTGGAGTGCTTCATCAACTTTCTTGGGTTCAACTTGAGATATAAATGCAGTAAGTGCATCATAGTTTTATCTTCTTGTTCGAACACCAGAATGTAGGTCACCAATGATATTCTGAATTGGGTGATCTCTGACCTCACGAACTTCTTGAGGTATATCTGGTTGAGTTGATGGTGGTTGTAAATCTTCTAGAGGTACGTCATTTATGCCATCCCAATCATAAGTAATTTGAGGGATATGTTCTTCCACATTGATGGGTGTTTCAACTTCAGCTCCATTTGAGGTAGCATCAGATGTGGTAGCTTATGGTGCCTCATGAGTGGTAGATGGAGGTAAAGTTGAGGTAGATGGGTTTCCTTGAGTTGATTGATTTTGTGGTTGAGTTGTACCTGTCTCATTCATCTCAACAAAATCATCAGCAACATTTGGAGCCAAATGTGGCTCAAGGAGAGAATGTTCATCAAAAGTAACATGGACAGATTCAACTATCTTAAGAGTGGTTTTATTAAATTCACGAAAAGCTTTTGAGTGTTTAGCATACCCAATAAATATAACTTCATCGGCCTTAGGAGCAAATTTACCTCGATGTTCTTTACCATTGTAGAGTATGAAGCATTTGCATCCAAATATCTTGAAGTATGCTATGTTGGGGGTTCTTCCTCTCCAAAGTTCATAAGGAGTTTTGTTGTAGGTCTTGTTGATGAGGGATCTATTTTGAGTGAAGCATGCTGTGTTGACGGCTTCAGCCCAAAAGTATTGTGGTAGCTTTGCTTCAGCAATCATTGTCTTTTCAGCCTCTATCAACGTCCTGTTCTTTCTTTACACTACACCATTTTGTTGTGGAACTCCAGCAGCAGAGAAGTTGTGGTCAATACCATGAACATCACAGTACTGAGCAACACCGTTGTTTTTGAATTCTGTACCATTGTCGGATCCAACACTAATGATGTCATCTTCCTTTTGTGTTTGGAGCTGTCTAAAGAGCGCGTTAAAAATGTCATAGCAATCATCCTTTGAGATCATACTTTCAACCTATGTATATCTTGAATAATCATCTACCACAGCTAAGGTATATCTATTTCCACCAATACTTGCGGTAGATACAGGACCAAACAAATCCATATGTAGTAGCTGCAAACATCATGAAGTTGAAGGTGTGGTCTTGCTGGAGAAAGACGCCTTTGGTTGTTTGCTTAGTTGACAAGCTGTGCACTTCTCATCATGGTGATCAGCTACTTTGGGTAGACCACGAACTAGATTTTCTCTACCAATCTTGGAGAGATACTTGAAGTTTAAGTGACTTAGTCTCTTGTTCCACAGCCAACTATTTTCGCTAACATTCTTTGCTGTTCATCTTTTGCAAACATCTTTTCTTGTTCATCGGGGGAAATGTCAAACTTGACTTGAGGAGTGGTAAGCAGAACTTCCTTCACTTTGGGATTGTACTGAGCCTTTTTTGCTGCACCTACATCGCACCTTGAAAATAGAAGATCGCCATTCTTTTGAACTGGGGTTAGGAATCCCTTTTCAGCAAGTTCATCAGCCGTATAGCTTATCCGTTTAGGTTTTGCATTTGGTGAGTGACGATTTTCATTATCATCCTCATCATCGGAATGAACGACCAAACAAATGTGACCTTCTTCAGAATCCTCATCGCTTTCATCAGAATCTGACTCTATCCAGGTAGCTAACTCTTTTGTGGTAGAGTCCTCTTCTGCCACCATTCCCTTTTGCTTGGAATACCTTGGATTGAAGTTGCTTTTCTTCTTCATGTACTAAATTTGGGAATTGGGCATTCTGAAGCGAAATGACCGGGTTTCCTGCAATTAAAACAAACGAGATCCTCTTTCTTCTTGGAGAAGTTGGAGTACTCTTTCTTACTTGTTGAGCTGCTCCTTGAGAACCTTGCTGGGGCTTTGCTTGATGATCCGGGCCTTGCTGATTTTCTGAATTTTTGAAACCTTTTCACGAACATAGCAAAGTCATCATCGTCCATATCTAGTAACTCAGATGTGGAGATTTTTGGATCTTCTTCGATCATTTCTTCCTTTTTAGCGACCAACGACAAACTCTTTGTTTTTCCTTCCATCTCTTCAATGTTGTGGAGCTTGATATCAAAAACTTTGAGGTTGGCATAGAGGCTTCTGAGAGACATATCATCTAGTATCTTGGTATCTTCAAGAGTATTTCCTTTGTGGAGATATTGGGAGCCAAGAGCGGCTAGCAAATTAACATTGATTTCCTTCTTGGTAAGCTTCTTTCCAAGTGCGGTGTAAGTACTCACTATTTCACAGTAGCGGTCATAAGTGTCTCTAAGTGATTCACCGGGGATCTTAGAAAAGTTGTTGAATCTTCTTTGAATTGCAAACTTCTTGCTTTCTTTGCAAGCTTGATCTCCTTCGATGTAATCTTCAATTGCATCCCAAAGTTCGTTTGCATTAGAACATTCCATGATCTGTCGACGCTGTGACGTGCTCAAGGTACTTAAAAGTATGCTTTTTTGCTTTCACATCCATTCCAACCAATCTCTTTTCTTCATCGGTCAATTCAGCTTTTGGTTTCTTGAGAGTCGAATTTGCACCATTGGTTTCTGGATCCGAATTAGCTTTCATTGGGAAGTATGGTCCAATGGTAAGACAATCACCAAGTTGCTCATCCATGGAGTAGAACTGAGTTAGAATCCTGTGCTTCCATACGTCAAAGTTATCTTCGTCGAACGTTGGAACGTGAGTGAAGTTAACCGTTTCCATAGTTTTCTGACTTGTCATTTTGAATCGGCACCCAAGCTGTTAAGCTTGAAAAATAGAAGTTTTATAAAGGTGTTTGCTCTGATACCACTTGTTGGTCCCAAAGACACAACAAGGGTATGAAAAGAGGCTAGAAGGGGGGGGGGGTGAATATCCTATTTAAAATTTCAACCATTTTTTAAAATTCAACCAAGTGCTTACAATCTTTAATTTGCGGTCAAGTAAAAACCACACGGTCAAGGTGTAATATGCACAGCGAAAGTTTCCGATGGAAATAAGGTAAAGTTGGTTTTGACTAAAATCTCTAAGTATAGGAATACCAGCACTCACGGTCAACCAAGTTGCGGTCGAGTGAGTCCGGTCGAGGGTGAGGTGCGGTCAAGAGATTTACGGTCAAGAGATGGTTGAGAGATTGAAAGTTGTTGTCTTAGAAGTTTTGGCAAATGATATAAGTTAGTCAGATTTTAACTTAGGCAATATGGAGAACATAAAAACATAATTCACAACAGTTCATAAATCTGAAAGATCAAAACACTAAACGACAAACAAAATTAATATGAACAATGAAGAACAAGATGAACAATACTTTAAAGTAAATTGCAGAATGTAAAGAGCAGTAAGAAAATGACACAAGTATTTGGAAATGTTCGATTTGTTAAAAGATCTACGTCCTTTACCAAGATGGTCAGTCTTGGATTTTGAATGGAGGTATATATTGATTCTTGCGTGTACAGATTAAAGAGATGAAGTATCGAATCAACACCTACTTTCTATGAAGAACAAATCCTAGACTTAGACCAGTGTATCACTTTTGATGCAATCTATGTGATTGATCAATCGGGGTGAGTTTGTGTAAGAATCAGAAGCTCTTTAAAATCTAAGTGATTGTAGAGCCTAATGAATCTTGTGTGTTGCAAGGCTTGAGATGACTTGAATGTTGTTGGAGATCTTTGAAGGTTTGAAGGTGAGCACTTGAAGATTCAAAGGATTCTGGAAATCTTGAGTATGATCTTCAATCACCAAGTATTTCAACAACAATTTCTCTCTCTGAATCTCAGCAGCGTTCAATGAAGAACTCAAGGACTATTTATAGCCTTGAATGAGAGACTAGCCATTAGGAATACTTGGGGTACAAGATGAAGGATAATGAGCTGTTGAATTCTGATTGGAGCTCAATCTGAGTTGTCCTTTTGTTGCAAAGTAGTGGTGGTCCAACTTGACAGTTGTATTCAAATTTGAAATTTAAATTTAGCAACGTTCTAAACTAACCATAGTTTTGGACATAAGTGAGACCATGGTTAAGCTTGAACAAACTTGGATTGCTTGGGCATCTTTACTTTCGGTCGAGACCTTACGGTCGAGTGTCTTGCGGTCGAGGAATCAACTGTGACCTGCTGACAAAATTTGCCATGAAGCTCACGGTCACTGACTTGCGGTCAAGTGATTCACGGTCAAGACATTGACCACTAAATTTTCAGACTTAGAAAATTTTAAGACCTATCAATCTAAAGCCTATACTACTAAAGTGGACTATTCTAGAAATGAAGTTTTAACACTTCTTACAATATAACCTAAAGTCCACAAAAAGTAAAATGATGTTATGGGATCAATCAAATCTAGGTAATATGAGTGGTTTATAATAAGCATACCCAACAATAAATCACTTAATGATTTATCAATTACAAATTTTAGAATTTTACTAGAATGATTAGATCGTCACCAATGCTTGGTATAAAAAGTCAAAATGAGACTATCTTTCCGGGAAAGAGGGAGTATTTGAAGATGTGATCAATTGAACTAATTAGACTACCAATCAAGCTCACAAGCCAAATCAAGGCAACTGTTTTTGTTGTGTAGAAGTATCAACACAGCCATGGTTGCGGAATGCCTGCGTTCAAGGGAGAACTATGGCTATTAGGATAGTATTTTGGGGATATAATGGGTGGGTGTTTTTACCAATTTAGGAATATAATATAAAAACAGGGATTATAATGTCTTTTATTAATATGGTATTTTTGTGATAAAATAAACGGTGGACGTACTAATCAAATCGGTGGGTGAGTATATCCCCACCCTTTGGTTTGTTGTTTGTTTGTTTTTTTTTTTTTTTTTTTTTTTAAGAATAGCATTGTTATTTTAATTAGTTTATTTCAAATACGGAGTAGTTGAATTTTTTTTTATATAAAAATATATTTATCATTTTGAAATCATCTGTTAGTTTCTCAATCAAAATTTGATTATTAATAGTTACCATTTTTTAATTAAAAGCATTTATTATTACCTTTTTTATATCGAAAATGATCAATCTTATTAATTATATTATTGAGTAAAATATTGTAAAGAAAGGAAAAAATTCAAATAAACTGTTGTTAGTAAATCAGACCTAAGAGATAGCAGATAATAACGGACGCAAATCAACAAGTAAAAACACAGATTTTACGTGGTTCACCAACAACTTATTGGATACGTCCACGGGCAAAGGGAAACATATATTATTACTATGAAGATCCAAGAACAGATTTCAGATGATCAATCTTGTGAACCAGGAAACACATGAGATCCAGAAAAGAAAACCTAGAAACCAGGAAATCTAGTTTTTACAAATACAAAAATCTCACTAATCTAGTTGCACAAATTATTGATCACAATAATTCTTGACTGTGCAAACCCTAGATCTAGAATCACAGATTTGGAACTTCTGTCCAATTTCTTGAACTTCTTGAACTACTCTCTAGTTCTAGTTCTAGTTAACAAGTTAATTATTATGATAGGGGAGGGTTGTATTTATAGTCACATAAATATCAAAACATTTGGCAATACGGAATCCTAATTCTTAAAGAGAAAGAAACTCTATTCTATAAGTAAACCGCAATCCTTATTGTTGAATAAGTCTTCAATCCTTATTCCAATAGAAAACATCTTTGATTCAAAGACACCTAATCCTAATAACTGCTATATAATACAAATAGCAAGCAATTGTGGAGTCATATTTTCTTCAAACCGTGAATAGTTGGGATAACTTTGGAGACAGTATTACCAAATATTTGCGTTAATTATAAATTAATGAATAAGGATATTTTTATTAATTAAGTGGGTAAATCAAGTGATTGTGGGTTATTATAGTTTAATTAGAGGTTTCGGGTTTCATCGAAGGACTACGGTTGTGCTTGACAGGTAGAGTTGTAGAGTTTTAACACCATTGAAGTCCCACAATTGCTTTGAGTCCAAACAAAAGTCGATGGCTTTTTTTTTTTTTTTTTTTTTTTTTTGCGTTGGAGCAAGTGTTATATGAAAAAGTTTTTCAGATCACTATTAAAAAAGAGAAAATTACCATAGGGTCCCTCATCCTAAGCCTAACTACCACCTAGTCCAACCTAATATTTCCATCTACCATTTAGTCCAAACTAATATTCTTATTTACCACCTAGTCCATTAAAATTATTAAATCCCGAAACTACCCTGCTATAAAAAAACCCTACCCCCTCCTCCCTTTCACGCAGTCACACGCACGCACACACTCTCTCTCTCTCTAACATTCCACCTTCAGCAAGCCCTCCGGCGACCTTACCCCGGCGACCTTACCCCTCCCCTAACCCCGGCGACCCACACCTCCCTTAGCCCCGATGACCTATCTCCGGTCACCGGCGCACCCTTTCTTCTCCGTCATCGGCACCCTTTCTTTCAGATCTAGATCTAGATCTATCTCCCTCCATTTCTCTCTTCCACCTCCCAACCTCCGGCGACACCACCCTTCCCCTAACGCCGATGATCCTGTAGATATGATTCTTCTCCGTCACCGGCAGCCTCTTCCACACATCCGGCGACCTCCTTAATCTCCTCCGGGAACCCCTACCCTACTGCCGGCGACCCCTCCCCTTCCTCCTTTGACCGCCTCCCTTTCCTTCCCAACCTCATATTATCCGGCGACATTCCAGGTGCCCTAAAGGTTCCCAAATCTACTGCAGCCCCGTCACCGACGCACTGCTCCTGCTCCGACACCGGTGGGTTTTTCCCAGATCTTGCAGCTGCAGCACAGATCTAGCAGATCCAGTATATCTCTCTCTCTCTCCCCCTAGTGCGCATGACAGGAACAAGATTAATACATTTTGCTTGATGTAAAATTTTTGTTGAAAGTGTTATATTTTGTGTTTCTGGCTTAGATTCTAGCTGCTACATTTGGTTTAGATCTCAATTTTTTTTTGTGATAATTGTGCAAATAATTTGTTCTTTGGTGGTGGACCGGTGGTTTTGAGTGTACCAAAGATTCATTGTTGGTATTGTATTGATTTGGTTTGCAAAGTTCACAGTTTTTTCTTTGAATAACTGTGAATTTCTTAGTTGTTCTTGGAACATCTGGGAACAACTGTGAACTTGTTGTTAGAACATCGGTGAACTTGTTCTTGGAACAAGTGTGAACTTACAATTGCGAACTTGTTTTTGGAACAAGTGCGAACATGTTATTGGAACAATTGCGAACTTACAATTGCGAACTTACAATTGTGAACTTACAACTGTGAACTTGTTCGAACAAGTGCGAACTTGTTCGAACAAGTGCGAACTTGTTATTGAAACAATTGCGAACTTACATTTGCGAACTTACAATTGCGAACTTACATTTGTGAACTTACAATTGTGAACTTACAACTGTGAACTTGTTCGAACAAGTGCGAACTTACAATTGGAACAATTGCGAACTTACAATTGTGAACATACAATTGTGAACTTGTTCTTGAAAAAAATAGTAATTTTATTTTTGAAAATTGTGAATTTGTTCTTGGAATAACTGTAAACTTGTTCTGGAACAACTGTGAACTTGTTCTTGAACAACTGTGAATTTGTTCTAGGAATTTTTTTTATTTTTTTTGAAAAATGTGAATTTGTTGTTAAGAGTTGTTAATTTGTTCTTGTAGAAAATATGAAGTTGTTTTTTAAATAAAGAATTATTGTTTTTTTTTTTCATAAAAATAAAATGGACAATGGAAAATGGTCGTTGGAGGTGGTCACCGGAAAATGTTTGTCGGAAAAAAGTGGTCGGAGGTGGTGGCCGGAAAATGGTTGCCGGTGATAGTCACCAGAAAATGGTCACCGGAAAAGGTGGCCGGAGATGGTCACCGGAAAACGGTGGTTGGAAGTAGTCGCCGGAAAATGGCCGCCGGAGGTGGCCGGAAAAGGTGCCCGGAGGTGGTCGCCGGAAAAAGGTGACCGGAGGTGGTCGCCGGAAAAGGTGACCGGAAATGGTCGCCGGAAAATGGTGACCGGAAATTGTCGCCGGAAAATGGTCACCGGAGGTGGTCACCGAAAAATTGTGGCCGGAGGTGGTCGCCGGAAAATGGTCGCCGGAGGTGGTCACCGGAAAATTGTGGCCGGGGGTGGTCACCGGAAAATGGTGGCCGGAAAATGGTGGCCGGGGGGTGGTCGCCGGAAAATGGTGGTCGGAACATGGTCGCCGGAAAACGGTAGCCGGAAAATGGTGGCCGGAAAATGGTTGCCGGAGGTGGTCACCGGAAAATGGTGGCCGGAGGTGAATGGTGGCCGGAGGTGGCCGCCGGAAAACGGTGGTCGGAAAATGGTGGCCGGAGGTGGCCGCCGGAATATGGTGGCCGGAGGTGGCCGCCGGAGACGGTGACCGGAAATGGTGGCCGGAAAATGTCACCGGAAAATATTGCCGGAAAACTGGCCGGAAAAAGGTTGCCGGAGGTGGTGGTCGGCCGGAAGTGGTGGCCGGTCGGTCAAAGTTGTTGACCGGTGAGAAGGTGAAAGGTTGAGGAGGGAGGGGTAATCATGTAATTTCCAGTCATTTAGTAAGGGCATTCATGCCCTTTTAATATCCCTTGGACTAGGTGGTAATATTGAAAATACCTTGGACTAGGTGGTAGTTTAGATTCTAATGAGGGACTAAATGGGAATTGCCCCATTAAAAAAACCATCTCGTCCGTTAAACAAGAGAGCTAAGTGAAGTGGCGAAATCGACAACGCTCGCAGCAGGAAGTAGAAGCAAAACTCCGCAAGAGCGGTGACAAATCCGGATTGCAAGTGCGAATTTACACCCAAAGCGCAACGCAGGGCTGATATAGTTTTACTCAGGTTAAATGTTTCATGAATAGCAAAAAACGCAACACATAGCAGATATAGTTTTACTTGGGTTAAATGTTTCATGAACATCAACAATGCAGTTGTTACATATTTACTAAGTTAATTTTTTATTAAATTACAAAATAGCGGACGAAAAATTATCAAGAATAATTGACATTTGTTTAAGAATAGAAGAAGTAGCATTTATTTTGAGACGGATATAATAAAATTTATATAAAGTCAAAATGTTTCATGAACATCAACAATGCACTTGATTCATATTTACTAATTTAATTTTCTATGAAATTACAAATCAATGGACGAAAATTTCTCGAGAATAATAGACCTTCGTTTAAGGATAGAAGAAGTAGCATTTATTTTGAGACGGATAGATTTTTTTTTTATATATAAAGTCAAATTCGTACTTAAAAGACAGATAGAGCCCTGAACGGCACTATACTTCTCTAAATAAGTACTCCATCCGTCTCAAAATAGATGTCGTTTTGAGAGTTAATTTTTGTCTCAAAATACTTGTCGTTTCACTATTTTCAAAGCTTTTTTGTTGTTGCATACCAATTATACCCTTAATAATGATAGTAAACTATTTCTTACCTAATCATTTAATTACCTAGGTAGTTGAATTACTTTAGGAGTATTTGAGACTTCTTCACTTGCATTAATGACATTTCTTAATATGTGTGAAACACTCCAAAACGACATCTATCTTGAGACGGAGGGAGTAGAAATTTATCCACACACAGATTAAAAGACAACAATCGAGTACAGTTTATAGCATAAATTGTATTAACACAAGAGTCAACTTTTGGTGCAGTACTCAAGTCATTACACTTAACAAAAAAGGGCTAAATCTAACCATTCCTTCTCTTTAGTTCATCAACTCAAAGTCAAGGAACAAAACTGGGCAAAAAGACGGATCCAAGATGAAACTTAAGTAGGTGAACAAACTAAAAGTAGACAATTACCACTATACTACCACAATTTTACTCAATGGGTTCACTTCCACCTGTTGTATTTGTAGTTTAGGAACAAGGATGGATAGACTCAAAAATGGGACGGAGTAAAATCGGGACGGAGATTTTATAGGCTATCTACAAGATAATATTCTCCCCGTTATAATTGCAGACGGCTACACGGAAAAACTATCTTGGGGATGTAATGCCAATCACTATAAGAACATACACACTGCAATTGTGTTGTTCTTGGAATCAAGAACTCAAGCCCAAAAGTTTTACAAAACTGAATCCACGAAGACGGGAAAAACAGAGAAAATAGAGAGGCTTAAAGAAGAGACTGGAAAAAGGGAGGGAGAATTTAATCGAATTTCATCATTCTGCCCAAGGAGTAAACCACTATTTAAATTAAGCCAAAAGCCATGAAATGGCTGCTGCAACAGGCGCCAACGAAGAGGCACAAATCACTATTTGTTTGTTTAAAACCCAAACGGTAATAACCTGTTTGAATTTAAAATTTAGTTTTTTTTTTTTTTTTTTCTTCCGAAAACCCAATGAAATTAAATGACTTATAAACTATTAGGATCTCATTATTTAGAAATATCTCAACAATCCCCCACTAATTTCTAAATAATGAAAAACAACAATAAAAGACTCAATAAACTTTGGGCATTGTATAATGTAATCCCAAAGGTGGACTAGGCCTTTAACCTAGGGTTGAACACAACATTGAAAAATTGTAAGAGACTAGAGAGGACTAGACCTTTATCTCAGTCCTTAAAATTACAATGTTATGTTCACATTATACATAGAGTTCATGGTTCTCTTAGGCAGCGCGTTATGGGCCATGCGCTGATCCCATTTAGCGAGTACTCTCAAGTTTTACCGAAACTCTAGAGAGCGGCCCTAACCCTCATACTCGCAAAGGCAGACTCATCAAGGGTGTCCACAACCGCTACATCACCCCACATAAGCTATGAGTTATGTTAAGGACAAAGTCCAACCTGCTTGTTGTGGATAACAGTGCATAAGCCAGACATGGGACTTTAATTTGGAATAGTTTAGCACCCCCACTAATCCAAAGAGTATATAATGCACTGGAGATGCTACAACTGTAGCCATCTCTTGGATAATTCTTGACTAGTTTCCTTTGAACTCCGAGCATGATGATTACCAGGTATAACGGGCATCATCAAGAAGGAGTAGGCTTTAGTCAAGTTATCTCAATCAACCGGTAATAGTCCCATATCTCCCATGGCCTTACTGATCTTAGTGCTATTTAATGGTTTAGTCAGCGGATCCGCAAGCATTTGATCAGTAGGTAGATATTCTATTACAATCTTACCTTTCTTCACCAATCTTCTAATATGATTGTACCTCATAGCAATATGTTTACTATTGCTAGACAATCTTTTATTTTTAGTATTATAAATCGCACCTTGATTGTCACAATACAAGGTATATGGTCCTCTAGAAGTATTTATAAAAGGAATGCACTTCATAAAATTCTTCATCCATATCAATTCTTTGCTTGCCAATGACATAGCAATATATTCAGATTCCATGGATGATAGTGCTACACAAGTTTGTTTTTTGGAGGACCAAACAACTATACAACCACCAATAGTAAACAACCATCCACTCGTGGATCTAGAGGTGGTTCTATCAGAAGCCCAATTGGCATCACTATAACATTCCAAAACAGGAACTGAACAGTTATAGTGTAGTCCATAATTAATAGTGGACTTTAAATATCTCAGAACTCTATAAAGTTCTTTCCAATGCTCATTACTAGGATTACTAGTAAACCTGCTTAAAATTCCAACAGCACAAGCAATGTCGGGTCTAGTGTAATTCATTGCATACATTAGACTTTCAATAATTCTAGCATATTCTTCTTGATTAACAGGTTCACCATTATTAGGAGCTAAAGTGACATTGGTGCTTATCGGAATACTATAAGGCTTGCAATCAAAATAATTAAATTTTCGAAGCACTTTTTCAATATAATGTGATTGAGTCAAAATATAATTCCCATCCTTTTTTTCACTTTCACACCTAAAATCACATCAACAGGCCAAGATCTTTTATATCAAAAGTAGAAGTTAAAAAACTCTTAGTTTCATTAATACAATCCATGTTGGTACCAAAGATTAATAAATCATCAACATACAGTGTAATAACTACACTATATTGTTCCGTAGTCTTTGTAAATACACAACTTTCTACTTTAGAGTTTTTAAAACCAAACTTTTTGATCTCGGATTTAAATCTCTTATACCATTGTCTAGGTGCTTGCTTAAAACCATATATGGAATGATTTAGTTTACATACTTTATCTTCTTGACCTTTAACAACATACCCTTCAGGTTGATAAATATAAATTTCTTCTTCTAGTTCACCATTAAGAAAAGCTGTCTTAACATCCATTTGATGTACTTCTAATTTATAAATAGATGCAATAGCAAACATTATCCTAATGGAGGCTATTTTGGTGACCGGAGAAAATGTCTCAAAATAATCTATACCTTCTTTTTGACTATAGCCTTTAACGACCACTCTCGCTTTATATTTTTCTATACTACCATCGGTTTTATATTTTCTTTTTAATACCCATTTACAACCGATTGGTTTAGTATTAGGAGGAAGGTCGGTCAAGGTCCAAGTATTATTATCATGTATAGATTTTATTTCATCATCCATAGCGGCCTTCCAAAATTTAGCATCGGGTAAAGACATTGCCTCTTTGAAGGTTTTAGGATCTTCTTCTAACATGTATGTAAACATTCCAGGCCCTAGATCTTTTTCAATTCTTCGTCTTTTACTTCTTCTAGGTTCATTTGGATCTTCTATATCTGGTTCATTTCTAGGTTCTCTAGAAGATGAAGGGACGGATGCTAGAGGAGGACTAGAAGTTGAAGGGACGGACACTTCTAATTCTATGTTCAACTCCTTTTCTAATTCATGTTTATCCGCATCCTTAATAGTCAAGTTTTCAAAATAAATTGCATTAACCGCTTCAAGAACACTATTAGAACTTAGATTTAAAAATCTACAAGCCTTGCTTCCTTTAGCATAACCAATAAAAATAGATTTAGTAGCTTTACTGCCGAGCTTTGGTCTCTTTAAAGTTGCATCTAAAACATAAGCAATACATCCCCAAACTTTAAAATGACTAATATTTGGTTTTCTCTTTTTCCAAAACTCATATGGTGTTTTATCTTGTTTAGAATGAATAATTCTATTAGAGATATAACAAGCGGTATATAAAGCTTCTCCCCAAAAACTAGAAGGCATTTTAGAATGAATCAACATCGCACTAACCATTTCTAAAAGACTTCTATTTTTCCTTTCCGCTACTCCATTTTGAGGTGGGGTATTAGGAGCGGACTTTTCCATTGTTATTCCATTTTCTTCACAATATTTAATAAGTTCCCCTAACTTATATTCTCCGCCTCTATCGGATCTAAGTCTTTTAATTTTTATTCCATGTAAATTTTCAACCTCTTCCTTAAAAATTTTAAGTTTTTCAAAAGCTTCATCTTTTGTTCTTAAAAGATATATATAAGTGAATTTTGAAAAATCATCTATAAATGTTATAAAATATCTTTTTCCACCTCTAGTTAAGATATCTTTATTATCACAAATATCAGTATGAATTAATTCCAAAAGTGTCGTATTTCTAACCACGGGTTTATGAGGCTTCTTAGTAAATTTTGCTTGGGCACAACACTCACAATTATTAGTAGTTAGAACAACACTATCCTTAGGGACTAATTCATGGTGAATCATTCTATGCATAGCATTACTACCAATATGTCCTAATCTATAATGCCAAACATAATTCATGGAATCAATCAAGTAAGCAGAAGAAGCAATTTTATTCATACTAAGCAAATACAAATTGTTTTTAGCATAGCCTTTCCCAACAAATGATCCCTTCTTAGAAATGATCACTTTTTGGGAATCAAATACAACTCTAAAACCATGATCATCAAGTTTCTTAACGGATACAAGACTCTTCCTTAAACTAGGAATATGATGAACATCTTTAAGGGTAAGAACTTTTCCGAAGTGAGAGGAAGTTCAACGGTCCCTTTCCCAACAACAACACTAGTAGATGAATTGCCCATAAACACGGATTTTTCACCATCAAGGGTTTCATAAGTCTTGAAGGCACTCCTATTTGGAGTCACATGACAAGTAGCACCAGAGTCTACCCACCAACCTTCGTCGACATCAACCATGAGCACTTCAGTGATCATTGCCACCATATCATCATCATCTTCAATGACATTAGCCTCTTGCTTCTTTGGCCCTTTACGGTGGAAGCACTTGAAAGATTTATGTCCCTCTTTCCCACAAACATAACAAATAACCTTTTTGTTGTTATTGTTGTTATTGTTGTGCTTGTGGTTTTTCTTCTTGTTGTTGTCGTTGTCATCTCCCCTCTTCCTTTTATTATTCTTGTTATTGTTGTTCTTGGAAGATTCCCCCTTTAAAAACTTTTTCTCATGATTTTCTGAGTTGGATGCCGGTTCGATATTATGAATTTTCTCAATCTTTTCTTGAACATTAAATCCATCTCGGATTCTAGATTCATGCTCAATCTGAATGTGTTGGAGATGTTGGTCCAAGTTTAAAGACTTTCTTTTATGTTTTAAAGACTTTTGGTAATCCTTCCAAGAAGGGGGAAGTTTACCAATAATTGTACACTTGAAAATTTTCAGAAATATTTTCACCAACATCCGCACATTCAGTCGCAATATCACATAATTCATTGACTTGATCAATGACCGGTCTAGAATCAACCATTTTAAAATCAATGAATTTATTAACAAGAAAAGATCGATTACCGGCATCTTCATTTACGTACCTTCTTTGAATTGACATCCACAAATCATAAGCCGTTTGAAACTTATGGAAAACATTGAAGAGGGCGTTCGTCATTGCATTTAAAATTGTGTACCGGCACGCATAATCATCATCTAACCATTTCTTTTGTCGCTCCGTGAGACCACGCCTTTCTCCATTAGTGCTCTCGACATCACTTGAGATTGTTGAAGATGAATCTTCGTGTGGGTAACCCTCACTAAGAACATAAGCAAGCTTTGTCACCGTCAATACGAAAAATATCTTCATACTCCATCTTTTGTAGTTAAGTCCGTTAAAACGCTCAAGCCTTTCAACTTCATGGAATTGAGTCTTCCCAACCAAAGAATCCATTAGAGACAAATATTATCTTGTAATTGTTGTATTTGTAGTTTAGGAACAAGGATGGATAGACTCAAAAATGGGACGGAGTAAAATCGGGACGGAGATTTTATAGGCTATCTACAAGATAATATTCTCCCCGTTATAATTGCAGACGGCTACACGGAAAAACTATCTTGGGGATGTAATGCCAATCACTATAAGAACATACACACTGCAATTGTGTTGTTCTTGGAATCAAGAACTCAAGCCCAAAAGTTTTACAAAACTGAATCCACGAAGACGGGAAAAACAGAGAAAATAGAGAGGCTTAAAGAAGAGACTGGAAAAAGGGAGGGAGAATTTAATCGAATTTCATCATTCTGCCCAAGGAGTAAACCACTATTTAAATTAAGCCAAAAGCCATGAAATGGCTGCTGCAACAGGCGCCAACGAAGAGGCACAAATCACTATTTGTTTGTTTAAAACCCAAACGGTAATAACCTGTTTGAATTTAAAATTTAGTTTTTTTTTTTTTTTTTTTTTTTTTTTTCTTCCGAAAACCCAATGAAATTAAATGACTTATAAACTATTAGGATCTCATTATTTAGAAATATCTCAACACCACCCATTACGTAACACGCATTTCCGCCCTATGCTAAGAGGAGAGAGACGAATTCTGATACTTGGTGGACCCCACGTCTTTCAGCAGTTTTGCTCGAGGGAATCTATACAAGACTCAACTTTCCGTTGTTGGATCATCAAAGCATCATTACCAACAACAACAGTAAATGGAATGCCCAGAAAATCACGAGCCATCTTCAAGAGGAAAGGATACTAAACTTGAGTCATCTACTTAAAAATCAAAGACACTTACCATTATACTACCACCAGTTTACTTAATGGGTGCACTGCCACCCAGTAAGTACGTATTTCCCCTTCTCCTATGAGGAGAGAGCCGAATTCTGATCCAGCAACCAACTGCGAATACACATGAAGGCGTTGGCCATACTTGGCTGAATAGATGCTAAACAATCCTCAACTTCCCGCTGTCCAATCATCAAAGCGTCATCACCAACAGCAACAGTAAATGGAATGGCCAAAAGATCACGAGCAATCTTCGAGAGGAGAGGATACTTGGTGGACCCCACGTCTTTCCACCAAGTCAACGTATTACTGCTCGAAACAAGTTCCCTTGAATATTTTTCCATTTCTGATTTCGCATCCTCACCAATAAAGACGATGAACCAAATGTATGTAGAATGTGGTACATGTCTCATCTTCGAACATGGATCCATTGCAGAAGCAGCAGTCAATAAGTACATTTCGTAATCCATATAGTTTTCCAAAATCTCCAGCATTTTGTTTGGTTCGTCTCCTTTAAAGCTATTTGAATCATCTATAACCTGCTCTCTCAAATAACGTTGAACCTCATCAAGTTTGTGACGAATAACAGTTGCAGGTTGATATCCCTTTTCAAAGAGCGGAAACACACGATCATAAACATCTTCCAAAAGGTCACAAATATCAGAAACTTTATCCCATTGTTCCTTGGACAGATTCCCAGAAGGAATGCCTGCAAAATCCCTTGCTTCGTTTTTACGTATAGCCTCTTTTAAGTGAATGAACTTGTTTTTCCAGGTAGGCAACACATCTTCTAGTGAATACATGTCCTCAATCTTGTCAAGAACCTCACTTATGCCCTCAAACGCTACTTGAACAACTAGATTTTGTATCATGTAAGCTGAGCAATGCACGAGATGGAGCCTACTAGTGAGAGCAGACCTATGAGTGTTAACTTCGTTAAACACCTCATTGTAAAAACTTTTGTTGACCGATGTAATAGTCCATAACTTGTTTTCAATTTCCCAGTCTCTCAAAGATCTTAGTATGATTTCACTAGGAGGATCTTCCCCCTCAACCCCTAACAGAATAAAATCAAGAACAAGCCTTCTCAATGTCCAATTGTGATCGATAAAATGAGCAGTTAGGCACATGTACTGGGAATCATTGTTATTATTATTATCAGCTTTTCTTGAACTTAGCACATCCACCGACAGACTAATCTTCCCGTCCACATTTTTCAGGATCTCTTTTACTTTAGCTCTCATTCTTGTGGATTTGTAAGCACTCGCTGTAAGTACCCCAATCTGAATTTGACCAACTTAGAGGAATTCTAGGCACCATTCAGGGATAAACTGATAGGCCAAGACCTCACTAAGACAAAATATGGACACAGGGACTGTTCTGGAATTAAAAGATTGAAAAACCCAGAAGGTCGCCAACATGAGCCGTACGGCTACTTTGGGCACTATCAGCCCCTATAAATTGAACCCCTTGCTGATCATTCCAGGGGGGAGAAACGATTGTTGCTAGTGTTACTCTGTTAAAATCACTCCAGAAGAGTGTTTAGAGTGAAAAAGAGAGGAAGATTGGCCTAACCAAACATAGGTAAAGCCACCTTCTCCCCCATCCTTCTCTCCATTTCATCTCCTTGTTTGTTCATATTTATTTGCTCATCTCTTACATTTCTTGCAAGTCTTGTCCATCTCAAGCAATTTATATTTCTTGCAAGTCTTGTCCATATCAAGCAATATATTTATATATATATATATGTATTACAAGCCTTGGCATTCCAAGTTATATATATATCACTATTATGTATACATATGGTCCAAACCATGAATGATTCAAGGTGCCCTTCACACTTTGTGTGAAAGTGGTTCTAACCTAAAGATGATCATGGTTTGTTGATATTTCTTGCTTGTTAATCTATTTTAATGGAAAAGGAACATGTTTTGGTTGATTATGTTGTTCATTGAAAGTAAGGATGATCATTTGGATGATAAAGTTTCAATCTTTATCATCCAAAATTTGATCTAGCTTCAAACCCCCTTTGTGGTCACAAAGATCAAATCTTTATGACAAATAATGTTGCCCCAAGGTTGCCTTTGGCTTAAGGATCCACTCTTGTGGTGAAAGCCCAAATCTTTATGTTAATTTTGTTTTGATTTGGCCATGATAATCATGTGGGATGATAAAACCTTGGTGTTTTTCACTTCCCCTCTTGATTTAGCCTTGAAATCCCATTTTGGGTCATAAAGATTGAATCTTTATGCAATAATTTAGTCCTGAAAGAAATTAAGCGGCTAGGACTATTCTGGGAACCAACCAACTGTGAGTACAACTGTGCTCACAGTTGTCAAGACAGTTGTCCTGTCAATTGGCGACGACCAGAAACTCAGAAACACAGAAACAAACGCAGCGGAATTAAAGAAACGGAATTAAAAACATTTCAGCAAGAAATAACTTGCTGGAAAACTTTCATTAATAAAAAGCGATCTTGCAGAGTACAAGTCGAATGAAAGAAAACAAAATATTAAAAGATCAAACTAATCTAAACTTCTAGATCTCACAAAAACACTCAAAACACTTAGAGTTCTTTTGAGAAGAACATCTAAGGACACAAGGACTCTCTAAGCTTCTGACTTTGGTGAATAAAAACTCAGAATCCGTAGCCCTCATAGTAAGACGTTGTTTTGTATTTATAAACCCTCTTGGCCGCTTCTTGATCACACGCAATCTTTAGTCAACCAATAATCCCTTCCTTGTGAGAGTCCTCCTACAAATACACTTCTAAAATAAACAAAGACTTACCAAAGATAAATATCAATATGTTAGTTAAATAAATCATAAAACTAATAAATAACTCAAATTAATCTATTCCTAAATAGTTACAACTAATTCTTAAAATAACTAAACTAATTATATATAATAATTATTATCAGAATCACAAAGATACATAAATAAATATAAGAGTATTTCATGCTCTTTCAATCTCCCCCTATCTTTGTGGTTCTGTTCAAAACATCTAAAAACAAAAACTCTCCCCCTTAATTTGTAAATTGGATTTTTCTCCCCGTAAATACATCTTTAGAACATATCTTTCTCCCCCCTGAATATGAAGACCACATATCTTTCTCCCCCTTTTTGAGAAGAACCATCAAACCCAAAGAAAGAAAATTTTGAATATCTTCTACTCCCCCTAAATTTGAATCTCCCCAACAAAAATACCTCTAAGACCAGTGAGTTCTGCAGACTTACCAGATGACTGTACAATTGACTGTACAGTTGACTGTCCAGTTGTCCACACAGTTGCACGAACAAGTTGCTTAGCACCAGCTGGATTCTTAACAACAAAAAAAATGCCTGAGCTTGATCAGAGCATCGGCAAACAATCATTTTGTGTCACAATCACTCAGAGTTTCTCCTGAAGTCTCGGATGTATTTGTAAAAAAATGTTAGAGAGAGAGCAATTGCAGAATAGGAACAAGATGAGATGAGAGAAATGAAGCTAGAAAGACATGAGGAAGAAGATATACTAAACCATAATTCACAACCAGATTTGACATGGAGGAAATATCAAGGGATGACATTGATTCTTCCTAAGAACTCGGGTATGCCAAGGAGTAGGGAGAACCAAGAAACACTGAAGTACCCATTTGAATTCCAAAACAAACAAGGATTTTGATTTTAAAATTCAAACTTTTTCCATGTTTTGTGATAAATTGTCCGTCCCAGAATTAGAACTCGCCAAATTCAACTAAATCCATTTATCCATAATGTATCATAATTTCCACCAACTGCACAATGAAACTTGAACATCACGCCATTAGATTATCGTTAAACACATGAAAAGCATCAATCTTTAACACATAAGAACAACAATTCAATTTGTTTGATGTTAATACCAAGGGAGAAAAAAAACTTAGAAAAATATGCCTAAACACACAAGTGAAGATTGTCTCAATTTTGGTGTGACATAGTATGGTCAACTCAGTTCATGACTCGGTTTCAACTCACAAGAATTCAATGAGATTCACCTTCAATCATGCAGCCTCTAGAACACTCCCTTTGAAGGCTTATAACTTATGAATCAGTTACGGGGAGGAGCTTTTCACTCTCACAATACAGTGTTACACTGATTCTCAAGTTATGTATGAATACATGTCAGCACATTGCCTAAATGAGTAGTAACTTCAAAGATTGGAGGCAGCTTGTTTTCCCCGCAACCTTAGATTGAGTGCCCACTCCATGATAAACAACACGAAGGAATTAACAAGACAATTTTCATTATCAGGTTAAGAAGGGTCTCACATTCAAGGGTCAAAGCTCGGAGTCAAGGAACTGAAGAAGACCAAGTGATCACAAGAGACAATCGTGCAAGGATGAATGCAATCTACAATTATTATTATTATTATTTTTTGGTGTTTACTGTAATATACAATTATACAGTTATGAAGTCAGTTGTATGCACACTTGTGCAGTCAACTGATATCACACAGTCCGAGAGAAAATCTCTCGAAATCTAAAGCCTTGGTAAAGATATCATCAAGTTGATCCGTTGTGCTTACATGTTCTAGAGTAATGATTTTTTGATCGACGAGATATCTAATAAAATGGTGCATAATATCTATGTGCTTTGTTAGGAAATATTGTATCGGATTCTTGGCAATATTCAAGGACCTTAAGCTATCACAAAATACGGTCAAGATTTCACTTCTAAGACCATAATCCTTGATTATCTGGTTCATCCTCAACAATTGAGTACCACAAGTAACAACTACCATATATTCAGTATTAGATGGCCTACGAACCAAGAACCTAACATCTTTCCTTTCAAATTTTACCACTTCCTCTTGCATGACATTTTTCCAATTATTAACTTTTAAAGTTTCTGACTCATCCTCATGCTCAAAATTAGCAACAAAACAATAAGAGCTTACCTGATGGTACGTGGATTGCATGCATACCAAACCGGCTAATTCCCGGTAATTTATTCGTTTCCGTCTTATTTTTATTCCTTCATCCACTCCCCCAATGACCTGGGAAGTTAGATGATCTCCTTGTATGCTTGCAGCATCATCATTGCCTCTGCTTACTTGATCTTCAACGATTTCAGAATCTGAACCAGAATCAGTTGCGGTCTGACCATCTGTCATGTCAGTTGACTGTTCATTTTGACTGTCAGTTGTCCTCACAGTTGGTGCATCTGCAGATTCTATCGTAGATTTAGGTTCAGATTCATCATTAATCCTTTCATGCTCCCATGTGCAACCTGAAACATCATCCTCAACACAATTGACAATAAGATCATGAGCATTATCAAAAATTGAGTTAAAACGTGAATGATTTTCAACCAACTTGTAACAATGATCAGAGGATCTTACACCTTTCAAAACACATCTGTTTGAATCATCGAAGACCTCACAGATCTTCTTATCAAACTTGACATGTAGATCATCATCACATAATTGGCTTATGCTAATTAGGTTTGCCTTTAACCCATCAACATGCAAGACATTATGCAAGTTAGGCAAACCATTAACATTCAGCGTACCTTTGCCAATTACCTCACCTTGAGCACCTCTACCAAGATTGACTTTTCCACCTTTAAAGGCTTCATAGTCTTTGAAATGCTCAAGAAAGCCAGTCATGTGGTGGGAGCAGCCACTGTCAAAGTACCAGGCTCTTTCCACACTGCTCTTCAAGGAGGTAAACACCACTTGACACTTTAGAGTGTCCTTTGTTACCCATGTGGCTTTTGAAGCAGACTGCTGTTGACTGGGCAGTTGTGACTCCAACTGTGCCCACAGTTGTCTTGTCAAGTGGCCGCTGTTTTTCTCCAAGCCAAGTTCCTGTTTCAACTTGTAACAAAATGGACGTATATGTCCAGGGGCAAAACAATGGTGACACATGTATCTCCTTTTTCTATTTCTTCTATTTTTGTGAGGAGACACGTGATTAACATTAAATCTCTCATTGTTTTTCGAAGTGCCCTCACCTTCCTTAACAAACACTGGATCTCCATAGCCTAAACCTGATTTTCCTTGGTTCCCCATGTTCAGAACCTCTTCCAATTTAGCTTTGCCATTGTTAAGTTTATTGAGTGTAATGGTTTCTTTTTCAAGATTGCTTTTATATTTCTCACACTCATTGTCTTTTTTGGTAAACATGACTTCTAACCTAGCTAAGGAGTCCTTTTGAGTATCACTTTCACTTGACAACCTCTCATTCTCAGACTTTAATTTTAGATTATCAGAGGTGAGTTTTTCATTTACCTTCTTGAACTCATTGAGTTGATCCATTCGTTTGGACCATTCTGTAAACAACTCAACATATGTATTGTGGAGGTCCTCATACGTGGCACTATCCTCTTCTTCCTGTGAGGATTCTTCAGATTCACCTGCAGAAGTGGAGTTAAAACAGGTATACACATTAGTACCATTTGAGCTGACAGTTGTGATGACAGTTGACTGTTCATCTTCACTGTCAGATTCACTGTCAGAGAGGGAGGATTGTGATGATCGTAAAAATGACAGGTTTGCTGTCTGATCGTCATCATCCGAATCACTTAAGGTTGCAGAAAAGCTCATCCCTCTCTTTTTAAGTGTGTTAGCACACTCATTGGCGTAGTGCCCGTGTCCTTGACACGCTCTACATTGAACATTCTCAATTGTTTTCTTGTTTTCAGAAAAAGGTTTGTTCTTACTTGTTTCTTTCTTGAATGATTCAATCTTAGGGGAGGAAGCAATACCCTTATTGGGAAACCTTTGTTGACGTTTTTTGTTCAACATTTTGTTGAATTTTTTTGAGATCAAGTCACATTCATCTTCCTCTAAGTTTGAATCATCAATATCCTTTGATAATTCTACAAGATCTTCGGACACATTAAGAGCACTAGCAAGAGCAATTGAATTTACTTTGCTAGTTTGTTGCACTTCAAGGTTCAATTCAAATGTAGTTAGAATACTTAGAACCTTTTCAAGACTCACGGTCCGAGTATCACAAGTTTCTTCAATGACAAAGATTTTGATGTTAAATTTTTCTGGGAGAGTTCTTAAAACTTTACTAACCAACCTTGCATTGGAGATGGATTCCCCTAATGCGAAGGATTCATTTGAAATGTCCATTAATTTAGCAGAATAATTTTGAATTGTCTCATCTTCTCCCATTCTCAAATTCTCAAACTCTGTCATCAACCTTCTTAACTTAGTTTGTTTAACACTATCGGACCCTTCACAATGGAGTTGCAAAATCTCCCAAGCATTTTTGGCCACTGTATGGTTTGAGAACAACCAATACAGATTAAAATCAACGTGATCATAAATGGCGGCCATTGCCTTTGCATTGAAATTTGCAAGGGCAATTTCCTCCGCATTCCAATCTTGCTCGGGTTTTGGAATAAAAAAATTTTCTTTCTTTTCTTCGTCAGACACAGAAGCTTTAGCTTTTGGATCAGCCACTTCCATGGTAGGGGATTTATATCCCACTAGAATGCTGACCCAAGCACGATGATCTATGTTTTTGATGTACATAGTCATCTTTGCCTTCCAAATGGTATAGTTTGAACCATCTAGAGTAGGCGGCTTATTACGAGTATGAGTACAGTCCATAATGACCACTTTCAAAGATCGATCTCAGTATGTCGAGACCAGGCTCTGGTGCCAATTGAAATAAATTAAGCGGCTAGGACTGTTCTGGGAACCAACCAACTGTGAGTACAACTGTGCTCACAGTTGTCAAGACAGTTGTCCTGTCAATTGGCGATGACCAGAAACTCAGAAACACAGAAACAAACGCAGCGGAATTAAAGAAACGGAATTAAAAACACTTCAGCAAGAAATAACTTGCTGGAAAACTTTCATTAATAAAAAGCGATCTTGCAGAGTACAAGTCGAATGAAAGAAAACAAAATATTAAAAGATCAAACTAATCTAAACTTCTAGATCTCACAAAAACACTCAAAACACTTAGAGTTCTTTTTAGAAGAACATCTAAGGACATAAGGACTCTCTAAGCTTCTGACTTTGGTGAATAAAAACTCAGAATCCGTAGCCCTCATAGGAAGACGTTGTTTTGTATTTATAAACCCTCTTGGCCGCTTCTTGATCACACGCAATCTTTAGTCAACCAATAATCCCTTCCTTGTGAGAGTCCTCCTACAAATACACTTCTAAAATAAACAAAGACTTACCAAAGATAAATATCAATATGTTAGTCAAATAAATCATAAAACTAATAAATAACTCAAATTAATCTATTCCTAAATAGTTACAACTAATTCTTAAAATAACTAAACTAATTATATACAATAATTATTATCAGAATCAAAAGATACATAAAAAATATAAGAGTATTTCATGCTCTTTCAGGTCCCTAAAAGGTTAATAATGTGTAAAAATGCCATCTTGATGATAAAGTTTCCATCTTTAATCATCAAATGGTCATTTTGGTTCAAAAGCCATGTTCATCAACTTTTCATAAATTTCTCCAATGATTGCCTTTGATCACACCCAAGTCTTGGTTTTTGGGGGCTCTTTTGATGATCTAAGTGCATAGGAATGATCTTTTCTAAGTTTTGTTGTTAATCATAAACTGGAAATCAGAACAGTTTAGTCAAGTTTTAGCAGAATGCTCTGTTTCTGCCTGGAACTGGACTGTTCTTGGACAAACTGTAAAAATTCCAGGAAGAGTATACTCTAGCCGTACGTCTACTCTGGGCTCAGAGGGCAAAATGTCCATTTTGTCCCCTGATCCCTGCTTTCTTAATAAAGGACCCCTTTTCAGTTAAATTTTGAATAAAAGTTAAAACAGACTCTTTTCCGTTAAACACACACACACACATGCACTTTTGTTAACCAACATTAGGGAGACTCGGACTCATCTGAGGCGACTTGGGTGACGTAAAACTCTTCCCAAGGCGTAACCTGACCTCCGAACTAATAGAATCTCTAACCTTTTCTTTTGTTGGGTTAAATAATTAACAAAGTGGCGAATCCGTTATGTTTTGTGAGATAACCGTGTTCGGCTTTTTCGCCCCAAAACTCATCGCGTCTCCGCGGCAGGGGCGGGATCCTTACAGTGGTGAATACGCTGGGGAGATAAAGTGCTTACAAACTTCTCTTTAGAAGCTTTGAAGGCACTTTTGTGTGGGTCAAACTCCCGTTTCCGTTAGTTGACTTTGTGCATATTTTTGTGTGTTTGATGTTTCTGTTTGAACTGTTTTGAGTGCATATGTTCTGGAAATGCAATAAACTGGAGTATGATGATCAGAAGTTACAGAAACTGAGAAAAATCTCAACCCCATGGCTCTAGCCGTGCGGCTAGTTTGGTAAAAGGGCCAGAATGTTGCAAATTAACAATTTTGTGCAGGGCAGCAACATTCTGAATTGCCTTCTGCTTGTCCAGGTTCCAAATTTACAGCCTTACTTGTGCACATTACCTTTATTCTTTTGGCCAAAACTTGGTTATGCATGATCTTTTGTCAATAAGAATGGTTTCCAAAATCTCATTGTGCATAACCCCCTTTTTTGTAAAAATTTCTTGACTCTTCTTGTTGTGCACAACTTTCTTTGTACAAATGGTTTCAATGAGAAAATTTTTCTTTTGCAAAATGTTTGATTCAAAATCCTTGGTTGTGCACGACTTGGTACATATACAAGTTTTGGTCTTTGCTTGTATTCTTTGACTTATTGTGTATAAAATGCTTACTCCATGCTTGTTCATACTTGTTTATATCTTGCTTATGCCGTGCTCATCATGTTGAAAAACAAAACAAAAATCTATATTTTGACTCAAAAAAGGGAATATAGAATCGACTCCACACAACGCGCACTTGACCTTGCACGTTCCAAATACCCTTTAAACCCGGGATGGATGCCAGATGCAGCTCGATTGGCGCTCTTGTTCCCTTCGAGCGCGCACGGGTCCATTGCACCTCCCCTTCCGAGCCAAGTCAACCACACATGTCCGTGACACACAAATACCGTGACTTTGGTTGGTTTTTGGTCTAGTTCACGTTGCCATTATCTTTAAGCAAGTGTCCAAAGTCAATTGTGGCCAAGTTAATGCCCGGGTTACGACTCCTTGATGTAATACAAGCGTGGCCTAACCCGCCTCTAACTCGTGTGTTAATGACGACCACAATTAACAAAGGTCATGTGCTAAAGATAGGGTAACACCTTGTCGTTAAGCCCTAATGAACGGGTCATGTTAATCATCCTTAAGCTCATGGTCGAGGATTGAGACACCTCATTCAAAATGGGGTCATGTCAGAATATCGGTGCAGCCTTCGGAACAGTCTCGATCCCGACTGGGGCTTAATCATGATTAGGATAACCCGCACATCGGGAACCTTGCGATGCACTATGTTAGGCCCAATTGGTAGGAAAATAGGCTAGAGGGGGGGTGAATAGCCTTTTTAAAACTTTTCAAGAAACACTTTTATAAATGCAAAGTCACTTATCAGTTTGCAAACTATTATCAGTAAGCGCAGCGGAGAAGATATGACTAAGTTTTAACTCACACTTAAATCGGTAAGAAATGGTTTTCAGAGCTTAGTTTAAACACAAAGTTGTTTCCAAAAGTTCAATGCAGTTTCAAGAGATTGGTCAAAGGAAAATACAATGAATCAGTACAAACATATGCAATCTGCCGGTGATAGAGTTCCAACCGGCAAAGATAAAGTAAGCAACAGAGACACAAAGATTTGGAGAGGTTCACAGTGTAAATACTGCTACGTCCTCTACCAAGTTTGGTCAGAACTTGGATTTGGGTTAAGAGCACTATTAGATATCTCTTGTCTATTACAATCGCGGCTTTGCCGGAAAAAAAGACTAAGTTCTAGAGATCACTAATGGATCGTAATACAAATCTGACCAAGTGTTTTTGAGCGGCAAGTCCAAAAGAACTTATCTCACTCAGGTGGGTGTGTGAATAACTCAAACAACGTATTCCTTAAATGATCTAGTTCGGGAATACTAACATGTTGTTGAGTTGGTGCACAAGTGTATGTCCTATTAAATGATCTAATGATTATCTGGACAGAATGTTTGAGTCTTTAATAAATACTCAAAAACATTCAACTCTCTTCAATGCTCTATTTTCACCAACCTTTTTCAATGCTCCAAGTCCACTATTTATAAAAGGAGTGAATGTCTTGAGTCTTGTAGAAGAAGGCTTGCAATTTGAATATCCAGCTGGGTAGTTGAGGAGCATTAAATGCGGTATCTTTAGCATTAATGGCGAAGATATGGAGTACACGCATGCTTGCAAAAGTCTGATGGGTAAAGACCCCTTTGTCTCAACCGGTTACCTGCAAAAAGCAAGTAGGGACAAAGTATAGCTAAAACTAGCTATGTGTCGGACGGTGCAATAATCATGACAGAGCAGTTAACAACTTTCTGATAAGACAGTACGGAAAAGACAGAGACAATCAGTAAGTTGACATTGAGATAGAACAGCAAAACCTGACTGTCAGTAAGGTTCACATTGTCCTTGCTGATTGTTTGAGTCATCGGCAACTTGTGTAGAAAGTTGATCGGCATGTTTAATTCTGGTCTGCTGATTGAGCTTCCTTCTGCTGGTTTGCCAAGTTTGAAGAGTTGGAATACACTTGTGCTGGTCACGAAGAATCCTAAGTGTACATTACAAAGGTTCTAATAAAATTGGGGGATCCTAAGTGATAACTATGATTGGGATTAAGCAATTCTATGTCCTAAACATATATTTGAACAACACACTAGACCCTAGGAGCGTTAATTTCGGTCGGTTGAAGCCGCTTGCCCTATAGGACCATCGCCCGGGACAGTCCATCCTTGGGAGCGTGCAAGGCAGGTGAAAAACGAGGGGTGTATAGGCGTAGTGATGGCCTCCACTGATCCAGGATTTAGAATAGTTGCGAAAAAGAAGAGAAATCTTTTCCAACCAATTAGGAACAAAACATGTTTTGAGTGTACATGAATAATAAGCGTTAAGTCATAAAATTGCGCGCTAACGTTTGTTCGTGTGATAAAACCGCTTAATAATGATTATAGAGAATAAGCAAAATCCTTTTCTAAAAGGTGGAAATTGTTAAATTCATCCAACATGCATGGCTTGGGTTCCCCCCCCCCCCAAAAGGGTCAAACTCGTTTCTCTCAATGAGTCAAAACCTCATTTGTGTCGAGTCCCCGCCTTACTCAAAACATGGCTTTTCGAGATTCTTTCCACGGTGCCCTTACGGCTTGTCGGTCCTTTGTGCTATAGGAAGCAATGGAAAGCAAATCCCAAGTAATTGAGGTAGATATCTGGTTGGATGCACAGGCCCGGCTGGAAGGCAGGGTGAAACTCCTAGAAAGAACGGTGAACACGATGAGGGATCAAATACGAAAGTCAGAGGTCGATCGTAATGAAGCGATCAAGGTGGTTCAACAGCTCCGGAAGGAGATCAAGGAGGTACTCCATAAAAAGGTTGAGGAACTATGGGAAGAGGGCGGTAAGAGAATCAGGAAAGACCTTGAGGAAAAGTACGATCGCCGGTACGAGCTCCTGCATAGCCGAGCGGAATTGACGGACGAATTAGAAAGGCACAACTCAAGGAACACCCGAGAATGTCTCCATGATATTATGAAATCGATTGAGGAGATCAAAAAGTCCTCGGAGAAGTCGTCCTCCTTGCTAAGGACCATCCCCGACCGCTTGGTCCAAGATGAGCAAGAGTCTCGTGATCAGCTCCAACCCGTTACAATATCCCATGGGAAGCCCGCGGCAGTTGTGGGAGGATTTCACCCCCAAGGCAAGGGAGCTTACTACCGTTGGTTCCATGAGCTAGGAATGCCCAGAGAGCAAATGTTAGATCATTTACTCGAGATCGGTAAGATCGAGCTCCTCAGTCGGCACGTGATATGGACTGAACCGATCGGAGCTCGCCGCGATCCAAAACAGCACTGCAAGTACCACCAGGCCCCGGGTCATTCTACGAATGCTTGCCTCACCTTGAAAAATCATATCCAAGCGCTCATCGACGAAGGTGTCATCACCAAGCAAGGAGACAAATGGGTTTGAGGAGGAAGCGTAAGGAGTTGGAGCAAGGAATGAAAGAATTGTTAGGAGTGGCTTAGTGTCTAGGTTCTAGAGGGTCCCCAAAGTCCGTTATGGACATAGTCTTTTGTTTTTTTTGCTTTCCCAAAAGGCCCTGAGATGCAAGAGTATGTAAAGGGCCACGGGGTTGGCCATGGTTGAGCCAATGAATGGTGGAATGGTCGAGTCAATGTAATCAATAGTCGAGTCTAAAGTTGTAAAAATTGAGTCTTCCGAAATGAATCAGTTTTACTTCTATTCTCTCTAGACTTGAGGCATTATTTGAAAATTACATTAACTCTCGGAACCGCTTTGATTAATGTTTCCAAGTGATTGCTATGTCCCCAAAGTGACGAGTTGACTCCCCAAACATAACAGTCAACAACGACTCATTAAAGGATGAATGGACCTAAACATAAAATGGTGCTAAATTCAAACGATTAATCTTGATGTGAATGAATGTTGTGATCAATTGGCATGAAGAAAACCATTAATGGCAAATCTTCCCCCATACACTCTCCCGATACACAACCCCATACATATTTCTGAGATAAATCCCTGATACACGCCAAAGGCATCCCGAGACAGTGAAAAAGTGAGGGCGTTGTCGCTCAACCACCAAGGTTTAACCGTGATCACATGTGTGCAATCAGGCAAAGGGCTTCCCGGACTTTCAAAGTCAGCCCAAAGCGATAGGCACACCGCCAAGGGGCTACAAAGGAGCTAATACCCGAGAAAGAGATCTAGGGCTAGTGTTTTCCTCCTCCTAAAAAAAAGAGAGAAAAAGGAAGTAAAAAAAAAAGAGAAAAAATTGAATGATGAGAAAAGAAAATGAATGAATGGAAAGGAGGAGAGGAAATAGCGAAAAGAAAATGCTTGTCTCAAGAGACCCATCCACGCCAAGGAGGGTTCATCCTAAGAAATCCATCTCAAAGAGATCACCGCAAAGCAAAGTGAGCAACAACATCCTCCGAGACAGCAAAAGGAAACCAATCCTGGCAAAAGCTGCCCAAAAGCCGAACTACGGTGACCTGAGCTCCTCACATCGAGGGGAACGTAGGCAACCTTCGGGTCCGGTCACAACATGAGAAAAGCCACCGAAACCTTTGGCCCTCCCAAAATAACCAAAATCTCTTCTTTGCGGTCGCATAAATGACGAATCTTTCAGACAGACATTGTTCGGTTCCGCAAAGGAACATATGAATGATGATTCCCCTTCTTTGGCCCAAAACCCCTTTCCGTGGCCACGCCAAGACCCGGAAACCTTGAAATGACCCAAAAGGTCTTCTCCTTCCCGATCTCGCCATTGATCGAATCTTAATCTCAATTGATCACAGCGTTTATACGTGTTAAGGCTAATTGCTTGAATTTTGATCTAATGCTGGACGCGGCTCATTCGAACAATCATTTTGATGACATTAACTAAGGCCGGTTTCGAATGCCTCGACAAGTCTTCTTTTCCACATCTTAGGAGAGAGCCAAACACTTGAATTTCTGTCCATAGGCTTCCTTCCTCAGAAAAAGGGACTCACTCCCATAAATGCCTATGTGTGTCAATTCGTGTGAGCAAGCGCGGTTTGCTTTTGCCCGTGTCAGAGTCGACTATCGCTCGTGTCCGTGTCAGAGTCAACTAGGCCACTCCTAGGAAGATAAGATGATGGGATACACGGAAGAAGGAAAAATGATATGTTCGGATTGCTTAGGGAGAGGAAACCCGCGCAAAAGAGGACCGTGTCCCGGGCAAGGGGGAATACGCACCCAAAAGAATGGGATGAGGACCCGAGGGATAGTTCCCGGCAATGATAAAACACTGGGGATAGCAAGCCATGACTCTGAAACCCAAGGAGTAGTTCCCGGCAAAGTTGAAGCACTAGGGCTGGCAAGCCATAATCGTGCGACGGAAGGGCCAACGAAGAGTCATGCTTTGGGTAAAACGGTTTGAGTCAAATAAGGCCTCCCGTCTGTCAAAATTCCTTGAAAGCCCTCAGAAAGTTTGGTCAAAAAGTCAACCATGCTTGTACGATCCGTACGGCTGGTTTAGCCATGTGAAAAATTTCATACCAGCAGCCTGTGTCAGCTGATTTCCCACCGGTAAAACTCACTCCCACCTGTGCAAAAAATTGTCAGATACATGTCAAAGCCCGTACAGTTGAGTCAAAACATGTTTTGGTAATCCCCGACACCTCAAAATGACCACAAAGCCCTCTCGGGCCCAAGCTTGCATGACGGATGAATTTGCAAAACAAAGTTTCAAACATTAAAAGACAACAAGTTTAATACACATTGTTTTTTTTAATAAAATGAAACAAAAGAAAAATTGTTCACAATAGGTACATCCTAATCAGAATCTGGGTAAGGATCCTTCGGGGGCGAGTAAACCCTCTCCAAGGGACGAGACGGGTACATGTTGGCATCAAAGAAAAAGATGGACTCCGCCAAGCTCGAGCCTTCACCCGAAGAGGATTGGCCCAGAAAGAAAGAAGGAGGAACCTGGGAAGGAGGACCGGGGTGTCTGGTCGGCTGGGGCTCCACACGCTCCAAGGCCAAATGAGCAAAAGGGTCCGGGACGAGCTCGTGAAAGCCGGGGTCACGGAGCAAATCCCGAAAGGCCTCCAAATTAGCTCCGCCTAAGGTGTAGCGACGGACAAAAGACGGGGGTAGCTCTATGCTTGAGGCTCGTCGGAAAGACCTCTCCCCACCACTCACCGAGTTCCTGCCCGGCGCGAACCGGGACTCAGTCCGAGGCCCCTTGGAAGAGCGACCAACGAACCTCTTCAGCCACCTTTTGGCCCGTTTCATGAGGGAAGGCTTATCCAACAGAGCCCGCGCTGCAATCTGCACAGGGAAATTAAAATGCTCAGTGGAAAAGATAGGGGTATGGGATGAATAAGTGTGTGTGAAGGAAAGCATACCACGCCCGCAGGAGCATCCTCAGGTGGGGCCCCCTCTCCCGCTACAGATGTAGCCACCATATGGACACGGTGGTCCGAATAGACGTATGAATAATCCTGCCATGTTGGGGGAGCCACCCCAGAAGCCACTAATTGTGGCGACCTCAGCTTCCGGGCCACGAAGCACCCATACGGCTCGTCGATAATGAAATCAGTGGCACTCGCTCCCATAAGATAAGGGTCATCCCTTCGGTTAATCATTAACATGGAGTCAGGAGGATCAACGGGAGCCCTCTGCATCAGCTCGAGCCCATGCTGCCAGAGCACTCTCTCCCCTAAATAGAAGGCCTCTCCTTGGAACCCCACCAAGAGCCTCCTCTCCCGTGTAACCCGCAGGGCCTCAGATAGGTCAACGCCTAGCCCTTGCCCCTCATACCTCAACCAAGGAAAGAGGTTGAGTTCGGCCGGCATGGCACCCCTCAGCACCGCCCGGACGTCGGCGTGGCGAACGGAGACATGCCCCTTGGACCCCCTCTTCTTTCGGACCTCTCGAGCCCAACAGACCATGGCCGAAAATGTAATGGCCGGATCAACGGTCTGCTCCCACGGATAGCCACCGAAGATCTCGTAGTACCAAGCCTGAAAATAAAATGGCAAGGGAAACGTTAAGATGCCGGAAACTGAAAAAAAAAGGGAATGAGAAGGAGAAAACAGAATGAGGGAAAGAAAAGAATCTACCTCCAAGGCAAACTGGAAGCAAGCCAGGGACTTGCTCGCTTTCCGGCTGAACTTGTCAAGCTCCATGTACAGCTCGGCCAACCCAGCCTCTCCCCAAGCAATACTCCGGGCGGTCTCAGGAGTAGTCAATGACCCAAGGAGAGGGAACATGCAGGTAGTGTCGGCATTGGCAAAAAGGGTGTTGATGAGAAGGAGCCACACATAAGCTCGTCTGAGCTGCTCCGCGGTCACCAAGCCCGCCAAATACGCTGGGATCCTGTCCCGAATGGCCCGCTCAACAGCCTGCACAGTAATTCCCAAGCCCTTGGTAGGGCCCGAGAAGCCAATGAATGCCTCGATGTCCGGGGATGAGAGCCGGCCGGTCCAGATAACAGGCCCGCCGCCAAAGGAAAGCCCGGTGATGGCAGAAAATTTGGCCGGGGTCACAGTTACCTCCCCCCAGCTCAAATGGAAAGTGTGGGTGGTATCCCACCAATGCTCACCCAAGGCAGTAATGAGCCCAAGACTCCTTTTAGTGCTCGCCAGTTGGCCCACAGCATGAATGAACGGCACCAGGCCGGTGCCCTCTACCCAATCTCTCGGACCAGGCTCGTCGCCAACAGCCACGGGCATAGCCTCCCATAGAGAGCAGCACATGTCAGGAGATCCCCGAGATTTGGGATCACCGCCCTGCAGGTAAACACAGCAAAGGTATGAATAACACAGATTTAAAATACCAATGCATGTGATAAATGAATGGGATGAATAAATCATGTGAATGAAAATATGTCTTTCCCCTTTTCAAATTGCGATAAGCGTTTGAGGGTATGCGTATAAGAATGTATCTTTCCCCTTTTCAAATTGCGATAAGCGTTTGAGGGCGTGTTCATGAAGATAGGTTTTTACCTTTTTCAAATTGAGGGTGTGTCTTTATAAGGAACGTGTGAGATTTTACTTGAAAAGGGTTTTCTCCCGTCCCTTTTGTGAACCTTAGTATACCGAATCCTTATGTAAGTGCGGTAACTTGTCCTAGGAAATACTAGTTGTGAATACCCCTTTCCGATGAAGCGACGCATGGGAAGTATCTTGTGATTATTTTTATTTATAAAAGGGAATATTCATAACGACATTAAAATTATGAGAGTCGCCATGCCGTTTTAATTAAAGCCAAAACATTGAAAAAAACATTTTAGTGGGTTCGGGGGTCAAATTACAACAAGAGAAGAATATTGAACGTTATCACTCCTATTGCCCGAATTGATCGGTATTTCTATCATGATGCGGTGTATGTAGTGTGTTAGTGATTTAGACCGGATCCGAAGATTGCCTACGTTCCTCTCAATGTGAGAAGCTCAGGTCAGCGTAGTTCGAGAAGAATTTAGAATAGGCAGGAGAATCAGGATCATGCATAATGAGGGGGGAATTACCTAAAGATTAGGGTTTAGAAGTAGTTCCTAGATCATCCTCGGGTTGATGAACCCTAGATCATCATCGGCTATGAAATAACATGTAATTATGAAGATCGCAACCCTAAATATAGCATAAATAAGGTTTTAATCTATGAACACGAAGAACATGCGAAGAACATATTATGAACATATGAATGAACATGCAAAGCATACGAAGAAACTATGAATAAACATGTACGAACATGAATATAAAAGATCTACATTAAAAATGATGCAAGAACATGAAGAAAAAGTTAGAAAACTTACCTATGTTGGCAAGAAATAAACCTTGATCTCCTTGAGTGTTTGAATGCTTAATTAGGGAGAAAATTGTGTTTAAGAACTCTAAAATTCGGACTTAAAGCTCTCAAAATCGGGATCCTAAACCAATAGGCTGAGATTGGTTTATATAGTAAACTGAGGGGAAGATCTGACGGTCAGGATCATCCGGAGCAAGGTTGGCCGCCTGGCCATGATTGAAGACGGCGACAAGAGTGGCCGCGTGGCTAAGGTCGAGGCGCAGCAAGGTTGGCCGCGTGGCCAAGGTTGTGGGCTGACGTGACTCCTAAGCTAGGGTTTCTGCATGGTTTAAGGAAACCATATTTTGACCATATTTAGGGTGTTCTAGAATAATGAGACATATTTTAGGAATCCGGGACAAGTCTTTGCAAGGTTTCTAATTCCTATAAAGTCCTTGTATATTTGGGAAAGCCCTAATAAACTCATTTTCAGATCGGGTACTAACACTAGTGTGCACTCGAATGTGTCAAAATGACTAGTTGAACCTAAGGTACAAGTAGTTTATGCATGAATTGCGGGGCAACACTCTTTGATTTTGGGAAAGTATAGCTAGGCATGTCCAAATGACAAAATGAGCGCATGCCCACGTCCCTAGTGATCTCAACGACATAGAAATGAAGCTAATTTCGTGAAAATGTGTCAAGAAGTGCAAAGATCTTGAATAGCATTAATGTAGACCCTAGAACTAGGGAATGCACAAAATGCTCAAAACGGACATAAAATCGAGTAGGAAAGGATGATTACCGCTCGTTCGTGACAAAGATGGACGTCGGGAGACTTGTAGAAACCCGTTCCCACATCATTTAAGGCAATATGGTAGCCTCGGAAATTGCGTACCATATCGAGCCTTCTATCCGCTCCCCTTGGGTAACCCCTTCTTGCCCGAGCGTCCATGAGCGAACCTAGAACGAATTAGGTAGAAATTTCGGGAAAATGGTGAAGATTATGCTCTCAAAAATCGCCTCTCCCTCTCTGTTTTTCAGCCTGAACTTCAAAAAATGAAGCAGACCATCCGTATGGCTGCTATTTTGAAAAAGAAGGAGACGCCTCCTTAAGCCGTACGGCTAGTTTGGGCGGGAGGAAATCTCAGCCCACAATTTACAATTTGGCCCCTGACGCCTTGGGCATGGTTCCCCCTAGGTTTCTGAAATAGGACTTAGGCCCCTCCCCCTTGGAAAATGTCCAGAACGCCCCTTCCGGCTCGTGAACCTAGAAAAATTAGGTTCCCACTGAAAATGTGTTCGGGCAGTCCATAGATGGACGTAAGACCAGCTTTGTTGAAATTGACCCGGCCGTGTTTCATAAGCCAGAGTCAAGAATGTGAGCTTTGTTGAAATTAGCCCGGCCGTACTTCGTAAACCCAGGTTAAGAATGTGATTTAGCCTGGCCGTACTTCGTAAGTCCAGGTTAACAGGTTAAAAATATGAAAAAGTGTCCTTTGGCCGTCTGGCGTGACGTAAGACCATTAGGTTTTGTGAGATTATGTCCTTTGACCGTCCCTGACGTAAGCCCAGTTAAAAATTATTTGATTGACCAAAAGAGAGTCAAATCCCGACTTCGACCAAATAGTGTCGAGAAAATCCCTTCGGTTGACCAAAAGAGAGTCAAATCCCGACTTCGACCAAATGAGTGTCGAGAAAATCCCTTCGGTTGACCAAAAGAGAGTCAAATCCCGACTTCGACCAAGTGAGTGTCGAGAAAATCCCTTCGGCTACCAAAGAGAGTCAAGCCCCGACTTTGACTCATTGAGAGTCAAATTGAATGTCCAAGAAAATTGGCCGTCCCTGACGTAAGCCCAGTTAAAAATTATTTGATTGACCAAAAGAGAGTCAAATCCCGACTTCGACCAAATGAGTGTCGAGAAAATCCCTTCGGTTGACCAAAGGAGAGTCAATCCCCGACTTTGACTCATTGAGAGTCAAATTGAATGTCCAAGAAAATTGGCCGTCCCTGACGTAAGCCCAGTTAAAAATTATTTGATTGACCAAAAGAGAGTCAAATCCCGACTTCGACCAAATGAGTGTCGAGAAAATCCCTTCGGTTGACCAAAAGAGAGTCAAGCCCTGACTTTGACTCATTGAGAGTCAAATAAAATTGGCCATCCCTGACGTAAGCCCAGTTAAGATGAGAATTAGGTCCCCCGAGCGGTCGTTGTGAGATAAGTATTAGGTCCCCCGAGCGACCGTTGTGAGACGAAAATTAGGTCCCCCGAGTGACCGTCTTGAGAAAAATTATTAGGTCCCCGGAGCGACCATTGTGAGATGAAAATTAGGTCCCCCGAGCGACCGTCTTGAGATAAGAGTTAGGTCCCACGAGCGACCGTTTTGAAATAAGAATTAGGTCCCCCCGAGTGGCCCCATGTGAAGCAAAATCTAGGTCACCCGGATGGCCCATCTTGAGAAAAAACTTAGAATGAGAAGGGCGGTCCTTGACGTAAGCCCATGTTGACTTTGGCTGACCGAATGAGTGTCATGCTCGTGTCCCTGCCTCTGACCGAATGAGTGTCACGCCCGAACCTTGCCTCTGACCAAATGAGTGTCACGCCCGAACCTTCGCCTCTGACTGAATGAGTGTCACGCCCGAACCTTTGCCTCTGATCGAATGAGTGTCATGCCCGAGTCCTTGCCTCTGACCAAATGAGTCTCATGCCCGAGTCCCCGCCTCTGATCGAATGAGTGTCATGCCCTAATCCTTGCCTCTAACCGAATGAGTGTCATGCCCGAGTCCCTGCCTCTGACCGAATGAGTGTCACGCCCGAACCTTGCCTCTGACCAAATGAGTGTCATGCCCGAACCTTCGCCTCTGACTGAATGAGTGTCACGCCCAAACCTTTGCCTCTGACCGAATGAGTGTCATGCCCGAGTCCTTGCCTCTGACCGAATGAGTGTCACGCCCGAACCTTTGCCTCTGACCGAATGAGTGTCATGCCCGAGTCCTTGCCTCTGACCGAATGAGTGTCACGCCCGAACCTTTGCCTCTGACCGAATGAGTGTCATGCCCGAGTCCTCGCCTCTGACCGAATGAGTATCACGCCCGAACCTTTGCCTCTGACCGAATGAGTGTCATGCCCGAGTTCCCCACCCGACCTCGACGGTCGTCAATAGGTTTGAGTAGCCTCAAAATCTCTCACCCCTCTTTCGAACTACGATAGGCTTGATTCCCCACAAAAGGGATACGTAGGAATCCTATACCTCTAGGTCCAGCCATTGGAATCAAATCGGCCTTTGCTGTCCTCCCATCAGATTGGGATGCGTTTATCGACAACCCCGCTTTCTTCAAAAGCGACGTTGCCGAGGGGATCTGTAAGTACCCCAATCTGAATTTGACCAACTTAGAGGAATTCTAGGCACCATTCAGGGATAAACTGATAGGCTAAGACTTCACTAAGACAAAATATGGACACAGGGACTGTTCTGGAATTAAAAAATTGAAAAATCCAGAAGGTCGCCAACATGAGCCGTACGGCTACTTTGGGCACTATCAGCCCCTATAAATTGAACCCCTTGCTGATCATTCCAGGGGGGAGAAACGATTGTTGCTAGTGTTACTCTGTTAAAATCACTCCAGAAGAGTGTTTAGAGTGAAAAAAGAGAGGAAGATTGGCCTAACCAAACATAGGTAAAGCCACCTTCTCCCCCATCCTTCTCTCCATTTCATCTCCTTGTTTGTTCATATTTATTTGCTCATCTCTTACATTTCTTGCAAGTCTTGTCCATCTCAAGCAATTTATATTTCTTGTAAGTCTTGTCCATATCAAGCAATATATATATATATATATATATATATGTATTACAAGCCTTGGCATTCCAAGCTATATATATATCACTATTATGTATACATATGGTCCAAACCATGAATGATTCAAGGTGCCCTTCACACTTTGTGTGAAAGTGGTTCTAACCTAAAGATGATCATGGTTTGTTGATATTTCTTGCTTGTTAATCTATTTTTAATGGAAAAGGAACATGTTTTGGTTGATTATGTTGTTCATTGGAAGCAAGGATGATCATTTAGATGATAAAGTTTCAATCTTTATCATCCAAAATTTGATCTAGCTTCAAATCCCCTTTGTGGTCACAAAGATCAAATCTTTATGACAAATAATGTTGCCCCAAGGTTGCCTTTGGCTTAATGATCCACTCTTGTGGTGAAAGCCCAAATCTTTATGTTAATTTTGTTTTGATTTGGCCATGATAATCATGTGGGATGATAAAACCTTGGTGTTTATCACTTCCCCTCTTGATTTAGCCTTGAAATCCCATTTTGGGTCATAAAGATTGAATCTTTATGCAATAATTTGGTCCCTAAAAGGTTAATAATGTGTAAAAATGCCATCTTGATGATAAAGTTTCCATCTTTAATCATCAAATGTCATTTTGGTTCAAAATCCATGTTCATCAACTTTTCATAAATTTCTCCAATGATTGCCTTTGATCACACCCAAGTCTTGGTTTTTGGGGGCTCTTTTGATGATCTGAGTGCATAGGAATGATCTTTTCTAAGTTTTGTTGTTAATCATAAACTGGAAATCAAAACAGTTTAGTCCAGTTTCAGCAGAATGCTCTGTTTCTGCCTGGAACTGGACTGTTCTTGGACAAACTGTAAAAATTCCAGGAAGAGTATACTCTAGCCGTACGGCTACTCTGGGCTCAGAGGGAAAAATGTCCATTTTGTCCTCTGATTCCTGCTTTCTTAATAAAGGACCCCCTTTTCAGTTAAGTTTTGAATAAAAGTTAAAACAGACTCTTTTCCGTTAAACACACACACACACATGCACTTTTGTTAACCAACATTAGGGAGACTCGGACTCATCCGAGGCGACTTGGGTGATGTAAAACTCTTCCCAAGGCGTAACCTGACCTCCGAACTAATAGAATCTCTAACCTTTTCTTTTGTTGGGTTAAATAATTAACAAAAGTGGCGACTCCGTTATGTTTTGTGAGATAACCGTGTTCGGCTTTTTCGCCCCAAAACCCATCGCGTCTCCGCGGCAGGGGCGGGATCCTTACACTCGCGCCCAAAATCCTCAAAACAAAAAGGACGGTTTTCACTAAGCATGTCCAATAGGTTGCACATACGACGATCAAGAACAATATTGGACTCGGGTAATTTAGACATGAAAAAATAAAAAAAAAATCCTGCGTGTTTCTTCTTCGTTATCAATGCTGGTCATTTTGATATCTGCAATGGTGCAACATATGAACAATCAGCAGCCTAAAAATAGCAAGAAGCAACTAAATTGAATACCATATCATTATTCTTAAATTAATAACAGGTTTCAGAAATTTCATATTGTTAGTACAGAACGTGGTGTTACCACAAGTGCTGCCAACACTGTCCCAGTGTTACCCGACGGACAGTCTGGAATATATTTGAATATATGCTTCATAAATAATTGCTGTACTAATGTCTAATATTGTTGCAAGTTTTGTGTTCATTGTTGGTCCAATTTTCAGATATATTATGGTTGAGATGCTAAAATAATGCAAGGAAGGTGAAAGAAGATTTTATGGATAAATGGGATTTTATCCATAAACATGTGGGATTTGCTTCACAACAAACACATGGCAATACATGAACTCTCACATTGAGAGTCACAAAAACACCACCGTCATCTTCTTCTCTCTTATGTATTATCGTTTCTCTCTTTGTCTTATACTAGTTAGTAATCCGTCGATACTCGACGGGCATAGTACAACTTATTGATAATATAAGGGAAAGTCACTACATCACATATTTTTTGTTCCTAAACCAATCTTTCATTAGGAGTACTATGCGATTGATTGATTCATAACTCTCTTATGTTCACCATCTCCATATCTGATGATTCATCCATCTTTCGTGCAACTAATATCATTATTTAAATTACTTTCAAATCTTCGTACTTTTTAATTGAATGATGACGTTTATGTAATTTGGTTATGAACCAATACTTTTACTCTTGTTCATGAATTTGCTTCTAAATATGCTATAAAATGTGTTTAAATGATATATGTAAAAAATATTATGTATTTGTTGGAACAAATAATCATTTATATTAATTAGTGGGTAACACGTACACTGCACAAAAAACTAATTTATCAATTCTAATATCTTTTGTTTCTTTTATATTTTTATTTAATAGTATTAGTTAAACTTAAATCATAATAATTGTATAATTTTTAACTATAATAGATAACTATAATAGTTAATTATTAATAGTTAAATATAATTGTTAAAATAAATAGTTAACTATTAATAGTTAAATATAATAGTTAACTATTTTTAGTGAAATATAATAGTTAAATACAATAGTAACTATTATAGTTAATTATTATAGTAACTATTACTATTATAAGTATAAGTTAAAATTACTTTCAAATCTTCATACTTTTTAATTGAATGATGACGTTTATGTAATTTGGTTATGAACCAATACTTTTACTTTTGTTCATGAATTTGCTTCTAAATATACATATACTCTAACTATTCCCTACCCGACTTTTTATATTCACAACACTCTACCCCTTTCTATATTTTACAATTAAAAGATTTTTTGTTTTAAATTTTTGAACCCAAACAAATTTTGACCCTTAAAATGAGATGGATGGAGTACATTCCTAAGCGCGGATCTCAATAACATCTCAACAACAGTTTCTCTATCATCACCAAGTACCACTTCAGTACACTTGATAATATGTGGGTAAAATTGTCTAATGAATGCTAGTCTTTAGAGATTTCACTTATCAGCAGCAAAAATCAATAAGGCATGATCAAATAATGACACACAGTGTTATAGAATTTTGGTTTTAATTTTTTCTCACCTCGTAAAAAGAACTTGTAAAAAGAATATGCGCTGTCAGTTTGGGGCATAGCCACATGGCACTGATCCACAACCTGAAACACATAAAAATTGGTAAAGCAATCATATGTTGTATCTGAAAAGAGTTTGCAGCGGAAAAATCATTTTTCTCAAGATATATAAATGTATATATCTTGAGGGATGCCTCAAAAGGCGAGACCTTTACTAATAATATGAATTTAAGTACAAGGCCGAGAGTTCCCTATAGCTATTACAATTTAAGCTCAATGGAACGACTAAGTCTATACACGAGACCCTATCCTAGCCAAGACAAACTTACAATCAAAGATTACAAGAATGGAGATTGGGAAGACGGGGTTTATAGGAACCAAGGAGTGTATAGCCTTTCTTGTGTGAGAATGTGTGTTGTATTTGCTTCAAGTGTTGTATCTTCAAACACATCCTTCCTTGCTATTTATAGGCTTGAGAATACTTGGGGAATACACAAATATGGCTGGGTTGTTGTTGAAAAACGTGGTGGAGTGGAGTGGAGGAGTGCCGAGCCTTGGGGATAAATTTCTCCACATGTCCATATTTGTAGGAGCTAATTCTTGGTGCCCAAGTCCATGCATACCCGAATTGTACCTTCGAGCTATGGAAGCCTTGTACATTCTTGATCAACAATCATCCCTTTGAATGGGTCAATTCCCATGTGTCTGTTGTTGAGAAAATCTCACATGTTTATGGATAAAATCCTCTTTTATCCATAATTCTTTATTTAACTTCCTTTCAATATTCTAGCATAGTATATACCTGAAATTGGACCAACATAAACACTAAACTTGCATAAATATTAGACATTAGTACAACAATTATTTATGAAGCAAATATCCAAATAAAATCCCAGACAGTCCGTCGGGTATCACTGGGACACTGTTGGCAGCACTTGTGGTATCACCACGTTCTGCACTTACAGTATCATTAAATTATAGGAGTATCTCATTAGAAATTGAAGTAGCATTTAATTCATTCTTCAGTAATGGAACTATGTTGCACAAAACTAAAAATAGACTTGAGAAAAAAGAATCGAACCTGCAATTACTTTCGGTCCGCAGATGAAAAAACAAACATGGAACCGGAGGCCGTTGCGGTTGTTGGTGGTGGGAAAATTTTTGTCAATATGATTTTAGGCTATAATTGTTCAAAGATGTCATCGGCTTATCTATCAGTTTACAATAAATCAACAATCAAGTAATAATAATAAAAAAAAAAAAACTCGAATCAGATTGAATAAGAAAATCGAAATAGCACAAACATCGCTAGAATACTCTTGGTGGTTATTTGGGGTTTGTTAGTCTCATATATGTTGTCCGGGTTGGCAACAAGGATTTGGGCTGTTAATTCGGCCAATGAAGGGAGTTGAAGGTGGATCCTTCATTTTATTGGTTTCCGCTGTTGAGTGGATACGAGCAGTTCTCCGTATGTGATTCGTGGTTCTCCGTATGTGATTCGTGGTGAATAGAGTAGCTACCATGTGCCAGTTTTGTGGCCTTGGGAGACTTGTTGTGAGATTTAGGCTTGGGCTTAGGGCTTATGGCTTAGGGCTTAGAGGGGTTTCGGGACCTTGGGTTGGGATTGAGTTGTGTTTACGTCTGTTCTATATTGCAATCATGGATATTTAAGGCAATAGCCTCTCTCGACTCAGACGAGGGGGTGTGACAATGTTGAGCTCAGGCAGTCGCGCTGCTTTCCTAGGCGAGATGTGCGAGGCGAATAAAGGCGAGCCTGAGGCGCATGCCACACAAATCTTGGTCCCTCTACTCTTTTTAAGTTAGACAATGAAGCTTTATGGTATTTTATATTGGAAAGCCTGATCTGAAAATCACTAATCAGACAACACACTTCCTAACTTGGAATGACCCGTTCGAAGCATATTTCACTTTGAACTTCATCTTCACTTACGACGAGATCCCGACAACCAGGCGAGGGCGCAACAGCATGTGATTCTTCACATGAGGAGTTGGCTCCATAGAGAAGTGAATTGAGGTCCTAACCACAGAAGTACATGTTGCTGATGCTTGTTCTATGTCAATTAGATGACTATAGAGAAAGTCAAGAGAAATTGAGGGTTTTCGAAAAAAATAATATTTGACAAATTTATTATATAGTGGATCTAGTCCATCAACAAGAAATTCAATAATCTCGATTTCGGATATTGAATATCCGGCCCTACCAAGAGCATATGAAATCAATTTTGCTTCAGAAAAGAAATTTTTCAACGATTGAGACGGATGTTTTTGAAGACAAGAAAGTTGGTCGAGGAGATCATTAATATACCAATTTTCATTAGAACAAAGAAGAGAAGGAGATGACTCATTTACATAAGTTAATGATTCTTCTACGTCCGATGAACAACCATTTGAATCTAAAGATTCATTTTGTTCCAGATATAACCAATTCGATAAAGAAAAAGAAGAATCAGTATGAACGGTATTAGTTGGTTCATAATGGCGCAAACAATCCATTGCAGTATGACCAAGACCGTTGCACAACTGACATATATCATAGGATGATGGTAACGTATCAAAGCAAACGGGATCGTACCAAAAATCATCCATTGATTTAGAAAAGAGAAAAAATTAATTTTATTTAAGAGAACAAAACTAATTTTAAAAAGAACAAAACTAGAGTAGATTAAAGAAAATAGCGGAAGCGGAAATCAGGCCACCATGGATGGGTGGATCTGATACCATCTATATAATATATAAAAGCAGGAACATTTCCAAGCCTCACAGCGCGCCACGTGGAATTGTGACGTGGAAAGCCACGTGTCATCGTTCCATTGGCTTAATCATTGTCAAATTTTAGGGGATTCAAAATATGGGTATTAACAAATTATATCTAATTTTAAATTTAAAAAATATTATTAAAATGGGTTATCTAATATATTTCGAATCTCAATATTAATCATTCAAATCAGTTGTGAAGATAATCAAATTTCAAATCTCAATAAATTATCCTATAATTAAGCAAACGGGTATAACAATATTATTTTGTGAAAAAAAATCAAATAGTGCAATCACTACTTAAATTTTGGCCATTTCAAAAGCAAACAAACTCGTATGATTCACTCTTGCTGATCCACTTGAAGAACATGCACTAGAAATCATGCTACAAAACCATCATTGTCGCCTAAACTTCCATCTTCTTTTACTGACTTATTTAAGCAATCTTAAGTAATTTAAGTTCATTCTCTTTTCCTTTCTTCAATATGTTTTCAGTACCAACTCCGGGTCATCCTTCTGAGCTTCCTTTATTTATTGAACTAAAGTTGGTAATACTCGAATGTTCGCAAAAATAGCTCCATGCTTTGATTCATAAGGACTCCAATCTCGAGCATCCTCCAACATTTTCCATTCCTGCGCCATCAATGAAGCTACATAAGACTTCCGGCTAATAGCATCAGCTACCACATTTGCCTTGCCCGGATGATAAGAAATGGTGCAATCATAATCCTTCAACAGCTCCATCCATCTTCGTTGTCTATTATTCAACTCTTTCTGGGAGAAAAGATACTTCAAACTCTGATGATCTGTAAAAATCTCAAACTTTGCTCCATAAAGATAATGTTTCCACTTGTGCAACGCAAAGACAATAGCCGCAAGCTCCATGTCATGCGTAGGATAATTCTGCTCACTCGGAGTCAACTTCCTCGAAGCATATGCAATCACCCTTCCATTTTGCATTAATACACACCCGAGGCCTTCTTTAAAAGCATCACTATATATTACCAAATCATCATTACCATTAGGTAGGGCAAGAATAGGAGCTGTAGTCAATCTCTTCTTCAACTCTTCAAAGCTAACTTGACATTTTTCATCCCACACATAAGGAACATTCTTTCGAGTCAACTGAGTCAAGTTGCAATCTTAGAAAACCCCTCAATGAACCTTCTGTAGTACCCAGCTAATCCCAAGAAGCTTCGAATTTCTGTAACTGATTCTGGCCTGTTCCAATTCACAATAGCCTCAACTTTGGATGGATCAACTGATATACCTTTATTAGAAATCACGTGCCCAAGAAAAGATACTTCATCGAGCCAAAAATCACACTTACTGAATTTAGCAAACAACTGCTTCTCACGAAGAATAGATAAAACCATTCGTAAATGCTGTTCATGCTCCTCCCGGGACTTGGAATAAACAAGAATATCATCAATAAATACAACCACGAAGGTATCAAGATAAGGTTTAAATACCCTATTCATCATATCCATAAAAACAGCTGGAGCATTAGTCAACCCGAAAGGCATAACAAGAAACTCATAATGGCCATATCTACTACGGAAACCAGTTTTAGAAATGTCTTCAGAATGGATTTTCAACTGGTGGTACCCACTCCTCAAGTCAAGTTTTGAAAAGACAACCGACCCTTGAAGTTGTCAAATAAATCATCAATATGAGGAAGCGGATATTTGTTCTTTATAGTTACCTGATTCAGCTTTCTGTAATCAATACACAATCTCAAGGACCCATCTTTCTTTTTGACAAATAATACTGGAGCTCCCCACGGGGATACACTAGGACGAATGAATCCTCGATCAAGTAGCTCTTGCAACTGAACCTTCAACTCTTTCAATTCCACTGGGGCCATTCTGTAAGGTGCCTCAGATATAGGAGCCATACCTGGAAGTAAGTCAATACAGAACTCGATTTCCCGGTCAGGAGGCATAGCATACTCAGAAGAAAATACATCTGAAAATTCTTTAACAATAGGCACATCCTCAATATCAGGAACCCTTTTAGTAGTATCCAAAACACTAGCCAAATACCCCACACAACCACGGTTCAACAACTTTCTAGCCTTCACATAAGAAATAATTCGAATCTCTCTACCCCAGGGAACAGTTTCAAAAGTAAATTTAGGAACATTAGGGATAGAAAATGTGACCACTTTTTTAGCACAATCAACAGACGCATGATATTTACCCAATCAATCCATACCCAAGATAATATCAAAATCTTATAATGGTAAGATAACTAAATCAGCAGGTAAAACATGCTCGCGTATATGCACATCACAAGAATGCAGCACCTCATTGGTCACCAAACACTCCCCTATAGGAGTAGACACCTCTAACACATAAGGTAGAGATTAAGAAGACAAATGCAATCGAGAAGCAAAATGCACAGACAAATAAGAATGCGATGAGCCAGGGTCTATAAGTGTACGTGCCCTCAAACTAGACACAGAAATAATACTTCCTATCACATTAGAGGAATCTGAAGCCTGTTGTTGAGAAATGGCAAAGACATGACCCTGAACCTTAGGCTTTCCTGAAGAATCCCTCTTCTGGCCCTGAGAAGACCCAACTACACTTCCCGATGCCTGCATCTTAAACTTAGGACAATCCCTCTGAAAATGACCCAACTGACCACAATTCAAACAATTGCCCTGTTTCTTCCAACATCATTCTTCTGAATGCCATTCTTTCTGAAAATAATTACAGACTCCTCTGCTCTGACTCCCTGAAGTGTTACTTTGATTTCTATTACCTGACTGTCTTTGAAAAGACCCTTTGAATTGTGAAGATCCACCTTGATTTCCTCTATTATCACCACGTTGTTGTTGTTGCCTAACTTGCTTCCCTGCGCCTAACAACTCCATTTTCTTCTTTTGTTCCTCAATATCATGCTCCACCTGGTAGGCTCGATCAACTGCATCTTGAAAATCTTGCAACTTGTGGGATACTAGCTGAGTTCTAATCACAGTTTTCAAACCTTTCACAAACCTCATAGCCTTTCTCTCCTCAGTTGCCACTAAGTGAATACAATACCTGGACAACTCTGAAAATTTAGCTGAATACTGAGCAACTGACATAGAACCTTGCTCCAAGCTAAGAAACTCCATTTCTTTCCTGTCTTGATCTACTCAGGGAATGAAATGTTCTTTAAACTTTTCCAGAAAATTCTCCCAAGTGTAAGGTACATGAGTCTCATCCCATTTAGTTTTCAAAGCTTTCCACCAATGCTCGGCAGCTCCATTCAGCTTATAGGTAGCAAACCTGACTTGATCTTCCTCAGAACATCTCAAAGCATCAAAGATCTTTTCCATTGATTCAATCCACCTTTCAGTCTTAGATACATCAGGCTCTCCATCATACTCCATAGGCTTCATTTTCAGAAACTGTTCTAGGCCATATCTTGGTGGTACCTGTTCCCTCTCTTGCCTCTGATCATTTAAAGTTTTCATTGCTGCTTCGAACATTCCTTGAAACATAATTCGAGCCTCTTCTCTGGCATCCCTTTGCCCCGAAGAGCCAGCCTGATCTCCTTCATTCTCAACCATTTTTAATGAATACCTGCATAGAACACTCAACGTTACTCACTCTATACTCTACTACCCTCCTAGGTAATTTAGTCATTCTATACCATCTACAACCTAGCTCTGATACCAACTGTCGCGCCCCAGACCCGTGGTCCTACTTGGCCCCACGCTCGGGACACGAGTGGAAGACGTTATAAAACAATTTTGAAAAATTTTCGAAATGTACTTTTATAAAGTTTAGCAAAATCACACTTGAAGTTCAAAGACTTCATTTAACTTTAAACAAACTTTACAACCAACTTTCACAACGAAAGTACTTAGCCCGAAGGCTTACAAACTTATATACAAATGTACATACACCAACATTAACCAAAATAGGTGTGACAATAGGAAGTACGGGTACTCTACCCAAAAGGTTTTACATTTACATAATGTTACCTTAACAAAGCAAGTCCCAACTCTTACCACTCCAACGTCCTCCCGTGCCAAGTGTCCTATCCCCTGGACCCGCCTTTATCTAAAACAGTAAACAAATAAAGGGTGAGAATAAATCTCAGTAAGCTACTAAAATGCAACTACGTTTCATGCTAAAATGATAATCATAAAGAATAGTATCATAGCAATCACATAGCACATAGTATGAGAGGTAAAATCAACTCATATACCACAATTACCACATAGGCCACACTCCGGTGGATACCAAGCCAAGGTTTACCCAATAACATAACTGTCTGAGAATACCATCTGAGAAAACCAACTGAGAAAACCATCTGAGCAGCATAAATAGCTGAAGCCGGGATCCCAAAAACCAAACCATAACCATAAGAACCCAAGTAACAATGGGGAAATATGACACAAAGTCATAACCCAAATGCTCACCAAAGGAAGCAATTCATCCCATCCAAGGCCAATCTGGACTGGAGAAACAAAGAAGGCACAGTGGACACCTTATAGTGAACTTGGCTTGTGTGCCACTATAATTCTCCCACCGCCTGACACAAGGTACCAATGGAAAACCTTATAGTGAACATACTTGTACCACTATAATTCTTCCATTGCCTGACTCCACAACAAGACCAGCTGAACTTTCCACAAGAAGCACAGTAATGAATACTTGCTAAACAACAACAACCGGGGCAGTGATTCTAAAATAAGAAACCAAGCCAAAAACATCAAAAGATGTACATAAAGAATCACTCACAAAGAGTCTACAACAATCATGATTCAAGGTCACAATACATTCTTGCACACACTTGAACACCCTTCTCATTAACCATGACAATATCCCAGGACACTCATATATTGGTCCTAGACAATACCCCAAGGATTAAACCAAAGTTAATCTTCTATACCTTACCTCAACCAAACTATAAGATTCAGGGGAAAGTGTGCGGCCGCCCAAAACGGGGTGTGCGGTCGCACACATTATGTTTTCCCAAGAACAAAATCTTTCAGATAAGTGTGCGGCCGCACGCCCCTTTTGGGCGGCCGCCCAACACACTCGACAGGCCAAAACCAAAATGATTTATACTCCTTTCGTTTCACCGTCCCAAAAGTACAACACTTAACATTTATAACTTTACTAAGACTACAAAATCAGTCTCAAAACAACTTTAATACTACTTTGAACCCAACCAAACCAACATACTAAATACTCCCTTTGTCCCAAAATTACAAGTATAACAAATATTATCCAAATCACAAAATAACAATTACAAGTATCAAGTATAACATATATGACCATTTTAACATTTAAAGGGGAATTAGTAACTTACCTATTTCCGGAAAAAGTATCGCTGAAATAAGTTTTGTTCGGATAGAAATGACCTATTCAACGCCCTGATCATTTTTATATAATTAGTTTTTAAAACAGGTAAGTAAATAAAAAGAATTAAATCGAAATGGGTTGAACTTACCTTTTTCTCCTAACCATAAGGAAAGAACGAGAAAGTTGCTGAAAGTATACACAGAGAAAGAAGAGAGAGAAGGAGAAGTGTTTTATAAAAATCTTTACCCATTTTCTACTTTAATCACCAGACTTTCCAATTCAACACTTAAGCTCCTTAACTTATTTTTTCAACAAGGACCCTAAAGTTTCAACTTAATCAATTAACTCTTTTAATCATTATTATTACTAACTAAGTAAATAACACAAATAATCAAGTAAGATGTGCAAATCATAAAATATGATGCAACACATAAAATGCACACATAAGTCAAATAAAAATCCCAAAAATATAAAATAAATAGGGACGGGTTTTGGGGTCGCTACATTTAGGTAATAAAGCAACTAAAAACCTTAGTCTGGGACAAACCAAAAAGAAAAGTAAGAACCTTAGTTTGGGTCGGAGGGAGTAACTTTTTCAAAATGACTCGAAATAAGTAAGAATATGAAAAGGGAATTTTTTTCATCAGAGAAAGATGATTTTATTTATTTTTTAAATTGGAAGAGAAAGATGTTATTCCTTATTTAAATGTGTTTTTCAACATGTTATTTTTTGTCCCTTAAAAAAAACATGTTATTTTTTATTTTTATTTTGAACAAGTAGTAAGTAAAACTAGTATTTTACAATCAAGTTCCAATACATTTAATAAAATAGAATTTTGTGTAACAAGTGTAATAACGTAATTAAAAAGCATATATTTATTCATTCAAAACAAAAACATTTACTCCACCGACTTCCGCCAGGCTCTCCACACAATAGAATAGTGTGTTTTTCAAGTGAACAAAATTTGATAGGAATGGAAAGATGCAGTTTTAGGTAGTTAATGTTTTGGTACAAAACCATCACCCTCTTCCATTGGCCACCATCAATTCTCTTCTACCCATATCCTCGTATCTCTACCAAGTTTGAGGTAGTAGTCGCAAATCCCATCATCTTCAACAACTACGGCAGCAACTTATCGTCTCATCTCTACCAAGTTTGTACAATCGAACATGACAAATTATTATTAAGCTCGATCATCTTGTTGTGGAAACAAAAGTTTTAAGCGAAAATAATGTTGGAGAAAAGGTTTTTGTCTCGAGGATGTCATTAACTCCATCTGATCTACGTTTGTCATTCAAATTCTCGAGATGACAGTTTTTGTTGATTGTGTCATGCGCAATCTGTGAATGCTGCACCCCAAACCGCTGGAGTTTGTTGTTTTCTTGAATTTAAAATGGTCAAATGAGTGGGATGGACCAAGAGTGAAAGAGAGTCGCCACATTGTTTGGAATTTGGGCCTCAACAATGAAGAAGCCATAAATTTAGGGTAATTTTCCTATTTTGCACCTAAGAATCTTGCCATGCGCAATGTACATGACAAGTTAACAATGAAATATGGATGTCGTTAGCATAAGTGACCTTATATTCAACCTTCTATGCATCAAAAAATAGTTTAGTGCAAAAAATGAGACAAAAATTAATATATGTATGAAATCCACAGTTAGACCTATAGTTGAGTGACTTTTGATGCAATTTTGCCTAAATTTTACTTCCTTTGTTCAGGAACAAATGTCGTACTTCCCATTTGTGTTTGTCCGAGAATAAATACCGTCATACTAAAAATATGGTATGAAGTTTGGTGATTATGCTACCCATTTTAATAGGCACAACTATTGCAACGTTATAGAGGTATCATTTACTTTTATGAATAGATTAGGGCAATAAAAACTTAAGTAAAAGTTTAAGAACATTAACTTGTCATGAAATCTATTCCGGAACAGAGAGCGTATAAATTAAAAGTGGACTATCAAAGGGGGAGTACAGTAAAAACTCTATAAATTAATAATGTAAGACCGGTAAAATATATAGATTTGTAAAGTTATTAATTTATTGATAAATTAATAATTATTAATTTAAATAATTTTACACGTTTCAACGAATTTCAGATTTCCTTATACAATAAATTCATTGTATATGTACATAATAAGTAGAAACTCATTGTAAATTGAAGATTTCTTTGAATTCATTGTACAAAAGAAAAATAGCTACAACGTATTATTGAATCAAAACTAATATACAAACCATTTAAAATATTCAACACATCTTATACAATGGCTTCTTATCTAAAAATGTTGTAAAATCAACTATAAAGTCATATTTTCACTAAATTGTAATAATTATATTTTTCAGTTTCTAATAATTATTAGTTTATTTTCGTGGGTACTAAAATTATACTCCTTTCGTCCCAACACAAGTAGAACTTCTTTCCCTTTTAGGCCGTCCTAAAACAATTGAGACTGCCTAAAATGGAAATGTTTTAATATAATTATATTCAACCAACCACACCATTTAATCTCACAAATTCTCTCTCTTCATTTTCCATCACTCAGTTTATTCAACCAACACTACTATTTATCCCACTCTCTCTCTCTCTCTCAATTTTCTACCACACATACATTACTTTTCTCTTAATTAGTGTGCCCACTCCTTTAGTCCTATTATTGCTGGGACGTAAGGAGTATAAGGTTTCTAGAAAATTATTATCTTATTACTTTATCAATTTTTACAATTTTTTCAACTGGCCTAAATCTGAACCTGGCAAATTTATTATTTTAGAGAATTTATTAATTCAATAAGTATTACTTTAAGAGTAGGCCGAATGAAAAACGTGTTTTACCTTAAGGATAGTGACATTTTTGTAAATAATGACAAGCATCGTAAATACCATGTGAATATTATAAAGTGCCTGTCATTTGGACTGAGGTTTATAAACATTATCGTTGAGACTTTTCAAAAGTGTCAGTGTTAGTTTTTAAAAGTGTCAGCCATTACACTGGCACTTATAAACATTGATATTGACATTGATCAAAAGTATCAGTAGTAGTGTTAATAAGTGTCAGTATAACATGGCTGACATTTTTTAACTCTAACACCCGACACTTACGACAAGAGTCAATTATTTACAAAAATGTCACCGTCTGTTTAAAACAATTATGTTTTTTTACCAAAATGCCACCGACTCATTTTAAAAACACGTTTTTTTTCCCTCATATTTTCACTTAGAATAATACTAGGGGCACAAAAAAAATACAAAAATTTGCTCACAAAATCCTATGTGTAATGATATTATTAGTGTTTTTAATTAGAGTGTGACGGATCCATTATCGATGCAACCAATAAAATATCGCCACCAAATTTTGTGAGCAAAATTTTGTGACCTTATTTTGTACGCCTAGCATTGCGCACTTCACTTAATTTAAAGAGTTTGTGCTGTATTTGTTTTTCCCCTCAATCGATGACCACAAGGAAACGGATTTCGAACCGCTGCACCCCTAGTTAGCCCCATCAAATGGTTTCGATTGGAGCCACCTCATTTTAGCTCCACCCACCGGATGAGATGTGTCCGAGCTCGGTGGGACCCACAAAAAGTCGAAATCATCTTAGCCGCACAGATGATGAGCTCGCAAATGTGGCCTCGATCTGAACCATTGGGGGGAGAGGTGCTGAGGTTTTGGGCAGAGCGGTTCCGGCTCCCAAGGAAACCATGTCTCTCTACAAGTCGGAGAAACCTCTCCACCGTAAACGCTGCCGTAAACAGAAAAAATTCCAACAACGAGCATCTTTTCTCTGCTGAAATCAATTTGGCCCCGTGATAAATCTCTAATCCATGGAGCTTCTTATTTCCAGGTTAGATTACTTGTCTGTTCCTCGATTTAATCACAATTACAATCGAAGTAGCCCAGTAATTGAGTTCGTCCCTAAACCCTATTACCAATTTTCCCAATTTAGGATATTGATACCAACAAATATCTATTTAGTGTAGGCCATAAGAATTGTTTTCCTGTTTCCAAACGGACTCAGAAACCTCTCTCTCAGTAGCTATAAATTTGGACAAATACAGCCTAGAAATCATACTCTTTCTTTTCAATCAAAGACCTGGAAATCTCAGAACTTGAATCATGTTCATCAATTCATATTCATAATATTCCTGAATGGTTTTTATTTGAAATCCTCTGTAGGTTGCCTTGGAAATCTGTCTTTAGGTTCAAGTGTGTATCCAAACAACTCTTAACCCTGATCAACGACCCAGCTTTCGTTCGCATCTACATCTCTCGAGTTCTATCATCTTCCAAACCTCTTCCGTGGACTCTCGTTACCAGAGCCATGCTCCCTCCTCAAGTTGATCATCATCACCCTTTTGAACGGAATTTATTATTGGATTCAAACTCACCTTCTATTTCTAAACTTGTTATTCCTCGTTCTACTGTTAAGAGTTGCCAAGTTGTAGCTATAAGCAATGGGCTGTGTTTATGCACTTGCGAGAAATTATATTCCATATTTAACCCTGTCACCAACCAATTTGTTCTTCTTCCATCTGAGACCAGTGAGCTGGAGGTCTTTGCCACTGCTTTTCAGGCTCATTTTGATCAAGTAGGTGTTGTTAATTACAAAATGGCCCACTTTTTTGAGCGATTTGGGTCTTCCACAAACTCATCTCACCGTCGAGGAATTTTCTTCTGAAACTCATAAATGGACATCTTTGACAGCCCAATTTCCAGAGCCATTATCATCTCTACACCTTTCAACTCCATTTAGTTTCAAAGGAATTTTTCACTGGGTCGATTCCCAGAATTATGGTGGACCACATCGCATCATATCCTATGACCCGGTCCATATAATTCACTGTCCTGGAAGTGGTTGGATGGATTGGTGTGGTGAAATCATGACTGCGGGAGGGGAACAGACTATCAGATGCATCAAAAAAGACACTAATCAAGGTTTTATTTATGTGCGGAGATTGAAAGACTATGAGCAAGAAATTTGGCAACTGGAACACAAATTCGCCTTAAGTGAAATACTATTGCCTTATGCAGGTAACAGGATGTGGACTTGTGGTAACCTGGTCAACGTAGCTTTGCTTCCATCGGAACCAGATTTACTCTACTTCTGGGGAATAGCCAGCAACGAAGATGAATGGATGCTCGTTTCTTTCAACGTGCGTAGTAGAAAGTCAAGAGTGATTGATACAATGCCCAGAGTACGCTGTTATAGAGAATTAAAGTCCTTCGCTATTTATCCTTTCGTTCTTCCTCCATGGCCAGCAATACTTCCTCATCCCTCTCAGTAGTGCAGATCATATATTCCCTGCTACGTCCCATAATAAGAGTCAAAGTTGACTTGTCAAACTTTGTAACTAGCTTACTTTATAATGATTATCCCAAATTGTTATTTTTCTCATTAAGAGATTATGAATCTTTATTTTTATTCTACAAATCCTTTTATATTTTTTATTTGTGGATTTATACATTCCAATGATAGAATGCATCACAAAATTACTTTTTTTTTTAAAGATTATGTGTTCATTCTTCCAAGAATTCATAATCCCCAAGCAAGAATTATATTAAAAGCTACTATTACTACGCATTAGATTCCAACAATCTGCTTAAACATCAACATATTTCTGTTCACTTGCATATTTATACTTGTGATTTTCAATCTTTTAAACCTATAATTTTGGCTGTTGGTCTTCAGAGTTTTAGCACAAGTTCACAAGGAAGAATCAGTAAAAATTGTGAGAAAAACACCAACATGGAGAGGAGACAGAAATTAGAAACAATGTGTTGCTCCTACTCAATCCACCTTGTATACATAGTGTTGTGACTCGAGTGTAGGAAACAACTGTTTGACCCCTTCTATCTTGATTCGTGGATTTGTGTTGCTATTAGACGAACTGTCAGAGTATCCCACAATACTTGGGACAAGTGTAATTTTACTATGATATACATACCACGAGTGATGTAGTGGTTCAGTAGAGAAGATAGGGGACGTTACAACCGCTTTTGCTTTTTCAGACCTTGAGAATGAAATGCTCAACGAGTATAGGAAGCATTGTATTGGACTTAAATTATTAGTTGTTGTTGATGAGGAGTCCAGTAACGTTGGCCGCATTTTCTAGAATCATTTGCCTGAGTTCTGTCCAGAACAGGAGTAAGCGAGTAGCCACAGCGTGACTTTGCAATATCAAATCTATCATGGTGTTTGAATCTCCTGGACTACGATGTGTTGGTGTCATTGAGCTACTTAGTACTACGGCTGCTTACTTTATACAGAGGTAAATCCTCGTCTTATTTCGGCATATGTCTTGGACGAATAATATATGTCATCTTCTTCATTTTTGTTTCATTCTTCTCTTAGATTTAATTGCAACAGGCTTGGTCACTAACGATAGTTATAAAAATCAAGGCAAATTTCCCTTTACATTTTCATAGAAAAAGTAATGTAGGAGGGATAAATAATACTCCACATGTCCCATTTTAAATTGCAAAATTTGTTGTTTGGGATGTTCCCTGTAAAATTTAAAAAGTCTATAATGTAAATATAATATATTTTTTTAATTAATGGGACCCACATGTCATACTCATATAAACTAAACTCACTTACTATTCTCTCCCGATTTTCTCTCTCCTATCCAATTATCTACACTTACAATATATCACATGTTTAACTTTTTTACTTCATCCCGTGCATAATTTTATTTTGTAATTTAAAATGGGACGGAAAGAGTATATGCTATGCTTAATTTGTTGCTTTAATATGATTCGAATATAAAAAGGCAAAAATAAAAAAATTGTTGAGCTAATTTAGATTTATGGCTAATTTTATGCAAAAATAAAAGATAAAATACTATGCAAAAATTACAAACTATGATTATGAACATGAAGTGCTGAAATTTGTAAATTTGGTGAAACTGGATACAGAGATACCAATTTGCATTTGCACGATCTTAAACATATTAATATGACATGTAGATGGAAGCCTACAATTGAAACTACAAACGTTAGTCTATAATTTATACTCCATCCGTCCCAGAAAGATTGTCCACTTTTGACTTTTGATGGTCAATACAAGTTAACTTTGACTAAATATAAATGTCAATCTAACCATCCTTGTGAAATTTTAAAACTTGTTATTGATTAATCATCAAGTGATTTATCAATGAAAAATTTTAAAATTTCATTGGAATGATTAGATTAATAATAATCTTTGGTCAAAGTTCACATGTGTTGACCGTCAAAAATCCAAAGTGGACTATCTTTCTGAGACAGGGGGAAGTATTTGTCAAGAATTTGCAATATTATTGGATTAATAGACTATCATATACCTTTGATGAAATAAATATTTACATACTACATTTTTAAGTCATTTTACTCCCTCCGTCCCACTCGAATTAGAAAAAAAAATTCTATTTTGGGTGTCTCATTCGAATTATGACAACCCAAAAATGGAAATGTTTTATTTAATGGGACCCACATTCACACTCACAACAACATTCCACTCATTATTCTCTACCCTACTTTATTTCTCCTACTTTACTTTTCATACTCACAACACCTACTCCACTAACACTTTTTCCTTAATCCCCGTGCCTAACCCAAAAATCCTAATTCGGATGGGACGGGGGGAATATATTCTTATTTTTTTTTATTTGTTAAACTTATTTGTTCGTGCGTTTAACGCACGGGTGTAACACTAGTTTTAATTATATCTGGGGGCACTTTCATCATCCATTCACCCTCAATTATCAATAACACCTACCACCATCACCACTACTACTGAGGACGCCTCAACTTACAGGTCACTGTGCAAAAGACAATTACCTCACATCTACTAAAGAGAGAAATATGGACCGGTATATAGACTTGAGGAGCTACTCCCCTTGGCATCAATTGGTTTTAAGGTGAAACTTCCAATATAGTCTGTTACCGGATTTTGTACTATCTATTTTCCTAGATTTCCATATATTTTGGTCTTAATTTTGATGTATTTGAGACTAGTTTTGATGTATTTGAGACAATTATGTAATGGTTGGGTTTTAATGTAATTCGGAAGTAGTTTAGTGTTTTAAAAAAAAAATCCAGATATAATATTTATGAGCTTCAAAGTCATGTTTCAAAAAGTGAAGAAAAGTCAAAAGTCAAAGCCAACCGGGAAGGAACAAGGCGGGTCAACTTGGGTGCTGTGAAGAAAGGCCGTAAAGGGAATTTTGCACAGAGCACGACTCGTTCTCCCTGTCACGAATCGGGCTAATATCCATCAACGATGAGTGCTGGGCTTAGAACAAGTGGTGGCCACGAGTGCATAGTGCCAGAACGACTCGTACCATGGAGCACAAGTCGTGCCAGACGCAAAGCATGCACGCGCGGATCAGAGCCAGACGGATTCTTTTATGACTTTATGTTAATGCTATTTTCCTTATTGTAGTAGGATTAGTCTAGGGTATTTAAGACGAGTTGTAGTCTTCACAGTCTCTGCAAGAGATTTGTCAAAAGAAAATGACCTGCAAGGTATCGCATTCTTATATATGTACATACAATTTCGTTTAGAGAGAGATAAGTATATCAATATTGAAACTTTGTAGCAGTAAAACTATAAACCCCCTCAGTCGTGGAAACAGAGTCTCATTTGACTTTTGATGGTCAACGAGTGAAGTTTGACAAGAAATTAGCGTCCGGTCACCTCTAGCACTTACTATCTTGGAATTTATTTAAATACGGAGTGTATAATAAAATGGAGCTCATGCCTTCTATATATTGTTAGAACATGGCTTGCAAAACAAGTTATTTGGACATTCCATTTATAAAATCATGATTATAATGTTAATATAAAGTGTAGTAAATAATAGTAAATATTGTGTAGAATTCTTGGATGTAATATTACCTATTTTTGATGGGCAAAGTGGTAATTTAACATCACTAAAGGTTGAAAGGGTGTAGTCCCTAAATGAGGTGCCTATTGGTTTCATATATAAAGGGTTCTCCATCAACCCTAGAAATCACTCCATTCATTATTTTTCTCTCCCAAATAATCTTCATATTGCTAGAGACATTAGAGAGAAAAGACACTCATCATTTAGAAGAACTCCGTCCCCTTAATTCTTTTTTTTCTTCTTCTTCTTTTTCTCCCTACAACTTCATATGGGTTCAACATGTAATTGTTCTTAATCGCTTCCGCTTCATCTTTTCCTCAATCTTATTCTGAAAATGAGCGTGACATTCAGGGGTTATGAAAATTGTTCCAACATATATAACCAACCAACTTGAGAAATAATGAAATCATATTATTTCTGACCTCTATCCTGCTTATCAAGGAAAACAATAGAAATGTAACAAATCCATTGCAGACCAAGAGTGTTCCTGCAGTTGCTTGTAAAACAAGTGCACTCTTGTAATAACTTAAGACATTTATTAATAACTGAATTTAAATTACATCAAACTTTGATTTAAACTCCTCTTATTCGTATCAAAGAAAACCAATATTACTGGCAGTTTTCAAGAATTCACCAACATATTTAACTTCCACATTCATCTACTTCATCCACCAGTCATATACTGCGACAACCTTGGAGGAACACATTGCTCGGCTAATCCACTGTTCCACTCTCGCATGAAGCACTTGGCACTTTCTTTCCATTTTGTTCGTGAACAAATACAACATGGAGCCCTTTGTGTTGAACACATTTTCGGAGGTGATCAGTTAGCTGATGCAATAACCAAACCACTCCCAAGTACCCGGTTTACTTGGTTCCGTCCAAGATTGGTCTTCTCCATACCCCATTATCTCCCCCAATATCTCATTCCTTTTAGTTGTTTTTGTTTCTTTAATTCTAGATTGTTTGTATAGTTCCCTATCTCATTTTGATACTGTAATTACTTACTCCCTCCGTTTTATGTTACTTGAGACTTTTGGTCAACTTAATATCGTTTTGACGAAGACTTTATAGAAAATTTTATGATCTTGAGGCAACTACCATTTAGCCCTCATCCTAATCAAAATTACCACCTAGGACAAGGAATTTGCAATATTACCACCTAGTCCAAGGGATAATAAAAGGACACTAATGCCCTTAATAAATAATGAAAAACTACATTAATGCCACTCCCTCCATCATTTCACTTTCTCTCTCCAACCACCTTTGACCATTTTCCGGCGACCACATCCGTCGACCATTTTCCGGTGTCCATTTTATTTTATTTTTTAAAAAATAATCATTCTTTTTATGTAAAAAAACAACTTCACATTTTCTTCAAAAACAAATTAACAACTCTTAACAACAAATTCATATTTAAAAAAAAAAAAATCAAGAACAAATTCACAGTTGTTCAAGAACAAGTTCACAGTTGTAAGTTCAAGAACAAATTCGCACTTGTAAGTTCGCAATTGTTCCAATAATAAGTTCGCACTTGTTCAAAAAAACAAGTTCGCAATTGTAAGATCGCAATTGTAATATCGCAATTGTAAGTTCACAATTGTAAGTTCACAATTGTAAATTCGCAATTGTAAATTCGGAATTGTAAGTTCGCAATTGTTCCAATAACAAGTTCGCAATTGTAAGATCGCAATTGTAAGTTCGCACTTGTAAGTTCACAATTGTAAGTTCGCAATTATAAGCTTGCAATTGTTTCAATAACAAGTTCGCACTTGTTCCAAAAACAAGTTCGCAATTGTAAGATCGCAATTGTAAGTTCACAATTGTAAGTTCGCAATTGTTCCAATAACAAGTTAGCACTTGTTCCAAGAAAAAGTTCACACTTGTTCTAAGAACAGGTTCACATATGTTCTAACAACAAGTTCACAATTGTTCCCAGAACAAATTCCAAGAACAAGTTCCTTTTTTTTTCAAAAACAAGTTCAATTTTCTTTCTTCACTGGTCTTAAGGGTAGCTATTTTTCTTTCTTCACACAAAGCGTTAATCTTTGTAGCTTCTATTTTGGTTAGCAAAGCATTTATTTCATTATCGATCATCTAACGCAAACTAACAAAAATACAAGCAAGCTCCACCTCATTCAAATACAGCATTATTACAAGAACATCTCAAATATAGAAAGAAAAAAAACCAAACGTAATCGAGTATATAGTTCAAGTTAACCATTATATTATAGAAACCCAAATGCAGTTAATACACAAATTTAATAATCCCCAATAATTTCAAACAAAGTCAACACAAACACAAATTAACTTGAACTAAGCAGGCAAGTCAATGACAAGCAAAAGGCAACAGCTACACACCTTCACCGTTAGCAGACCCCCTTGATAACTGATAGAACACCAAAATCAACCACAAAAAAGCTGAAGCAGAGATCGACGACACCAACCGTTCCATTTCCACAACTACAAGAATATCACCCAGCTACTACAAAACCCAGATTCCTCATCAACAGCGAACCCAAATCAAAACCGCATCCGTACCAGAAAAAATTGCACTCTTCGAAAACCCAAAACCCTAATTTAGACAAACTCAACAATTTGAACTCATCAGGTGCATATGGACGCAAATAGAGGATTACTAAAGGGAAGTTGTTCGATAAAATTCTTCACAGACAGAAATGCTCCGGTCGTCCCTAATTCGGAAGGCAAGTCGGAGAGATTGAAAGTTCAACGGTTTGGGGGGAAGGAATGGTGGTGGCGGAGATGGAGGAGGTAGGGGAATGGATCTAGATCTGTAACTGTCGGAGGTAAGGTCGCCGGATCTGGACATATCTTACCGGATTGAGGTGCTCGGAGATGAAGAAGACAACCGGAGATTGGGACGGTAATGGTGATCGGAGGGGTCGCCGGGGGAAGGGAGGCCGGTGGAAGGGAGGTCGCCGGAGGATGGGGATCGGAGGGTCGCCGGAGGGGGTTAAGGTAGAGAGAGGAAGTAGTGAGAGAAAGGTCGCCGGGGTTAGAGAGAGAGCGGGGGCGTGCGTGTGTGTGTGTGACTGTGTGAAAGGGAGGAGGGTAGGGTTTTATTTATAGTAGGGTAGTTTCGGGATTTAATAATTTTAATGGATTAGATGGTAAATATAAATATTAGCTTGGACTAGATGGTAAATGAAAATATGGCCTTGGATTAGGTGGTAATTTCAGTTAGGATGAGAGATTAGGTGGTAATTTTCTCAATTTAAAAATTATAAAATGATTCACCATATAAAATACTCTCAATCACATTTTTTAAATTGTTATTAAGATCATCAAATTTTCTATAAAGTCTTCGTCAAAACGATATTGTGTTGATCAAAAGTCTCAAGTGACGTGAAACGGAGGGAGTAGAACTCTATGAAAATTATCTAAATCTTTCTATTTTGTGAATATATAAGGGCAAGTTGTTGATAATAAAATTAACATTTTTTACATATCCTTCATACCTACATTGTGTAACTCATCGTAGAAGTCTATCCGTGGCAAATTGTATGTTGGATGATTCACCCATTTACTTATAAGGCAAGCCACTCATTTCCTTTTATTATTTTATTTGTTTTAAACAAACAAAATATAATTAAGTTATAAAAGGAATATATTAATTTATACTAATCTATAAGGCAAGAAAGAGGGAATAACATTTTTATTAACTCCCGAATTTTAATTTATCTAAATTTATAAATATTATAACATTACAGCCAAAGTTACAGCAAACAAATCACACTGACAGGACATAAGTTTGCTACCATGAAAAACACTCCATCAGTGCATCACTGGCAAACAAATCACAAAAGACTAAGGTTGCAGTGGCGCATCCAGGATTTTAGGTCCGGGGGGTCAAAATAAAGACAATAAAATTTAACGAAACATATAAAGCCTAAATTTTTCCCTCGACTTAGGTTATAAGCGGTTTTGGACAAGATGACAAATTGTCATCCCTAATACTCCCCCGAGTTCGAAAGTTTAGGTACTTAAGCTATATCACTGCTCCCTCCGTCCTTTTTTAATCTACAAAAATTGTCATTTTGGTTGTCCCTCTTTAATCTGCAAAGTCTTAAAATAGAAATATTTTAATATTTTTTAAAAAACGAGACCCACTTGTCATACACACAACAACTATCCACTAAGTATTTTCTATCCTAATTTCTTTCTCCTACCCAACATCTACACTCACAACGAATCACATTTTTCACTTTTTCCTTAATTAATGTGCCCAACTCATTTTTTGTAAGTTAGAGAGGGACGGAGGGACTATCTTTTAATTGTAGTCAGAATAATCATTTAATGAAGCAAAATTTTCATGTAATTTTTTAAAAAAATAGTACTTCCACACCTTTAGCTGCAAGTTTTAGTGTTATATGAAAAAGATATGGCAGAATATCATTTTTGATAAATTCAGTTTCATGAAACAAAATTCTCATGTAACTTAAAAAATAGTACTTTCAAACAGAGTGTATCAAAAATTGATAAATTCAATCTCCTCACCTTGACGGCATAATTCCCAACTTCCTCCTAAGCAAAATTTTAGAGCTTAAATTACTTTAACCTCATATAACTTCAAATTTTTTACTAATTATATTTTGATTACATGTATAAAGTTAGAAATGGCAAATCCCCTTTAAGGTTAGGAGTTTCAACGTCCAGTTGAATGAAGAGAAACTAACCTAATAAATTCCATAATCTTGGCTAGCCTCCAAGATTTTTTCGGTTCATATTAGTTTTGTTCCCTTTAAAGTTAATCAATGGCTAAGAAATCAAGAAGAATAAAAAAGGGTTTCTAATTTCAAAACCCTAAATTAGGGTTTTAGTAATTTGCGGATTTGAGATTAGAATAGGAGGGAGAGATGATAGAGGGAGAGAATCACGTACCTGAACTTCGTCTTCAGCCACGCCAGAGGCCGGATGGATGTTGTACCCATTGGTTGGCGTCGTCGTCTTTGAGTCGCATATAGCAGGGGAAACGAATTGCGGCCGAACTTCGGCCGAATTGAGAGATGGGGTGTATTGTGTAATTGTTGTTTGAGGTGATATAATCATATAAAATCCTTCTTTATATACGTGGGTTTGAGTGTAAAATTTAAGGGGGGCCATGTGCAATTTTTAGGGGGGGGGGTTAAATTAAAAATTGCTACTGTTTTTAAAGGGGTACAAGTGAATAAACAGGAAAGTCAGGGGGGTCAATTGACCCCCCACCCCACAACGTGGATCCGCCACTGTAAGATTGTATTTGATAGCATCAAGCACTTTGATGTTTGATGATACAATATAGGGTAATTTGGAGGTAGGGTGAATGATTTAATTCTTTCATTCAAATTGTATATGTCCAACCTCCTCTTAATGAATTGAGAATCAAAATCATTGCTTAATCAATAAGAGCTTCACTCAACATTCAGCATCTAGCGCTCAATGTGATCAAATGTAACCTAACTCCAAATTACCCTACATTATATTAAGCATCAAGCATCAACTGCTTGATGATGCTACCAAACGCAATCTAAATGGAAAAATCCATAAGTTCTTCCGTTCCGACCTAAAAGAGTAACTCAAATCCGATACTCTGACAGTTCGTCTGTATACAAGGTGGATTGAGGAGGAGCAACACCTTGTTAACTAATTTATGTCTCCTCTCCATGTAGGTGTTTTTCACACATTTTACTGATTCTTCCTTGTGAACTTGTACTAAAAACTCTCAAGACCAACAGCAAAATTTATAGGTTTGAAAGATCGAAAATCACAAATATAAATATATGTAAATGAACAGAAATATGTTGTTATTTGAGGAGATTGGTTGAATCTAATACGTAGTAATAGTAGCTTTGGGATTATGAACACGAAAATTTGGGGGAAACTAGTTCCTCCATAAGTTATTAATAGTCCTGTTTTATAGGGTTTAAGGCTCTTAGGCTTTAGGGTTTAAGGTTAAGTGTAATACTAATATTAAAAAGTGGACTTTTTATAACTTATGGAGAAACTAGTTGCCTCCAAAACCTACTCGATTATGAATTCTTGGAAGAATGAACACATAATCTTTAAAAAAAAAATGTAAGTTGTGATGCATTCGATCATTGGAATGTATAAATCCAATCCACAAATAAAAAATGTAAAAAGATTTGTAGAATTAACAATAAAGATTCAGAATCTCTAAATGAGAAATATAACAATTTGGGATAATCATTATAAAGTAAGCTAGTTACACAGTTGACAAGTCAACTTTGACTCTTATTATGGGACGTAACAGGGAATATATGATCTGCACTACTGAGAGGGATGAGGAAGTATTGATGGCCATGGAGGAAGAACGAAAGGATAAATAGCGAAGGACTTTAATTCTCTATAACAGCGTACTCTGGGCATTGTATCAATCACTCTTGACTTTCTACTACGCACGTTGAAAGAAACGAGCATCCATTCATCTTCGTTGCTGGCTATTCCCCTGAAGTAGAGTAAATCTGGTTCCGATGGAAGCAAAGCTACGTTGACCAAATTACCACAAGTCCACATCCTGTTACCTGCATAAGGCAATAGTATTTCACTTAAGGCGAATTTGTGTTCCAGTTGCCAAATTCCTTGCTCATAGTCTTTCAATCTCCGCAAATAAATAAAACCTTGATTAGTGTCTTTTTTGATGCATCTGATAGTCTGTTCCCCTCCTGCAGTCATGATTTCACCACACCACTCCATCCAACCACTTCCAGGACAGTGAATTATATGGACCGGGTCATAGGATATGATGCGATGTGGTCCACCATAATACTGGGAATCAACTCAGTGAAAAATTCCTTTGAAACTAAATGGAGTTGAAAGGTGTAGAGATGATAATGGCTCTGGAAATTGGGCTCAAAGATGTCCATTTATGAGTTTCAGAAGAAAATTCCTCGACGGTGAGATGAGTTTATGGAAGACCCAAATCGCTCAAAAAGTGGGCCATTTTGTAATTAACAACACCTACTTGATCAAAATGAGCCTGAAAAGCCGTGGCAAAGACCTCCAGCTCACTGGTCTCAGATGGAAGAAGAACAAATTGGTTGGTGACAGGGTTAAATATGGAATATGATTTCTCGCAAGTGCATAAACACATCCCATTGCTTATAGCTACAACTTAGCAACTCTTAACAGTAGAACGAGGAATAACAAGCTTAGAAATAGAAGGTGAGTTTGAATCCAATAATAAATTCCGTTCAAAAGGGTGATGATGATCAACTTGAGGAGGGGCATGGCTCTGGTAACGAGAGTCCAAGGAAGAGGTTTGGAAGATGATAGAACTCGAGAGATGTAGATGCGAACGAAGGCTGGGTCGTTGATCAGGGTTAAGAGTTGTTTGGATACACACTTAAACCTAAACACAGATTTCCAAGGCAACCTACAGAGGATTTCAAATAAAAACCATTCAGGAATATTATGAATATGAATTGATGAACATGATTCAAGTTCTGAGATTTCCATGTCTTTGATTGAAAAGAAACAAGGAGAATATTTGTTTTGTCCAGGATTGGCCAAATTTATAGCTACTGAGAGGTTTCTTTCTGAGTCCGTTTGGAAACAGGAAAACTGGTAATTGGGTATTTTGATTAAGCCGCCAATTCCTAATCTTTTTCTCTTCGACTTCAAAAAGGATTATTTATTGAATTGAATTGCATGTATCCAACACCAAATACAAGAATACAGACCTGGAAATAGGTAGACGGAAGGAATGTATTAGAGATTCATCTCACCACCTTCGCCCCAAATTGATCTTATCAACCTTCCTGCTGTTGGAAATTTCTGCTTTGGTAAAACTAGGGCAACGTTACGTTACGGTACAGAGTTTTCCTCGACTTGGAGAAAATACACGGCCAACTACAAGATCAGAGCTTTATAATTTGAGGGGGTCTATTGTCAGAACACTTAGATCCGTCTCAGCGAAGATACGGGTCGACTCACGACCCGTGTACAACATTCTCCACGAATTGTAGGATCCCAACCCATGCTCCACTCAAAATCTGCCACGTGGCAGCGATCCATTGGCCCAAATTTTATTTTATTTTATTTTTCCCAAAAAAAAAAAAAAAAAGTTTTTTTTTTTAGTTTTTATATTATTTTTGACTGTTTTTTTCGTTTGCCAAAAGTAATACTTAGCATAACTAAATGTAACAACTGTGTTACTTATAAAGTAACATTGTTTATAAGTAAACATAACACCAGTTTTATAAAAAAAATAGCTCATCTTTCAACTGTAATACTAACTATAAATACGTGTAACACTAACAATAACTAAATGTAATTATCGTTGTTCATGAATTTGCTTCTAAATATGCTATAAAATGTGTTTAAATGACATATGTAAAAATATATTATGTATTTGTTGGAACAAATAATCATTTATATTAATTAGTGGGTAACACGTGCACTGCACGAAAAACTAATTTACCTTTTCTAATATCTTTTGTTTCTTTTATATTTTTATTTAATAGTATTAGTTAAACTTAAATCATAATAATTATATAATTTTTAACTATAATAGATAACTATAATAGTTAATTATTAATAGTTAAATATAATTGTTAAAATAAATAGTTAACTATTAATAGTTAAGTATAATAATTAACTATTTTTAGTGAAATATAATAGTTAATTATTATAGTAACTATTACTATTATAAGTATAAGTTAAAATTACTTTCAAATCTTCGTACTTTTTAATTGAATGATGACGTTTATGTAATTTGGTTATGAACCAATAATTTTACTTTTGTTCATGAATTTACTTCTAAATATGCTATAAAATGTGTTTAAATGACATATGTAAAAATATATTATGTATTTGTTGGAACAAATAATCATTTATATTAATTAGTGGGTAACCCGTGCACTGCACGAAAACTAATTTACCAATTCTAATGTCTTTTGTTTCTTTTTTATTTTTATTTAATAGTATTAGTTAAACTTAAATCATAATAATTGTATAATTTTTAACTATAATAGATAACTATAATAGTTTAATTATTAATAGTTAAATATAATTGTTAAAATATATATTTAACTATTAATAGTTAAATATAATAGTTAATTATTTTTAGTGAAATATAATAGTAACTATTATAGTTAATTATTATAGTAACTATTACTATTATAAGTATAAGTTAAAATTACTTTCAAATCTTCATACTTTTTAATTGAATGATGACGTTTATGTAATTTAGTTATGAACCAATACTTTTACGTTTGTTCATGAATTTTCTTCTAAATATGCTATAAAATGTGTTTAAATGACATATGTAAAAATATATTATTTATTTGTTGGAAAAAATAATCATTTATATTAATTAGTGGGTAACACGTGCACTGCACGAAAAACTAATTTACCAATTCTAATATCTTTTGTTTCATTTTTATTTTTATTTAATAGTATTAGTTAAACTCAAATCATAATAATTGTATAATTTTTAACTATAATAGATAACTATAATAGTTAATTATTAATAGTTAAATATAATTGTTAAAATAAATAGTTAACTATTAATAGTTAACTATTTTTAGTGAAATATAATTGTAACTATTATAGTTGGTTATTATAGTAACTATTACTATTTTAAGTATAAGTTAACTATAATAGTAACTATTATAGTTATCTATTATAGTAACTAATATTATTATAAGAAATAGTTAACTATTGTAGTAACTATTACTATTATAAGTATTATTTTTTATAATAGTTAAATTTAATATATATAGTAACTAATACTATTAGCTAATAGAAATATTTTTTTTGAAAAGTCACTTATTTATTAGGGTGGAATTGATGTGGCATCACCAAATGCTTCCTTTCCCCATGACTTGATTCACAGCAAATCGAGGTTAATGAACATGGATTTTGAAGGGGAGTGATGAAATAGAAACAACTAATTTAACCAATCCGGGTTTGCAGTTGCGGGTTTGCAAATGATTCTTGATGGTTTTAGTGGTGTTTGCAGAACAATTTGGGTTTGAATTTTTTAGATCTAATTTCTTTTTTCTTTTTGTTAATTTCTAAATTTTGGGTTGAGGAGAGGAACCATCTGGGTTTGATCATTTCATAGTTTTTTTTTTGTTTTAGTTCTTGATGGTTTTGATGGTGTTGGTAGTTATAACAATGGTGGTGGATGGTGGTGTTAATTTCGATGAAGGTTGTGACTAGTGGTGGTGAAGGGTGGTGCTGGTGGTGAGGGGCGGTGATGGTTCTATACTGGTGGTGTGGTGGGTGGCTTGCGTATTTTTAAGGAAAAATCAACCTTAGTGAGTAAAATGAATAGAAAAAAATACATACAGAGATGAATATGAATAACATAAGTATTTAGGGACCTATTTTTAATGTATTGTTAACAGATTTGAAATTTTTTGATTTTAATATCCGTTAAGTTTATAACATTGGTTAACATCTATTAACATATACTAACGATTTGGGTTGATTTGGTTGATTTATGCATAGTACGCAGGTTGATTTGGTAGTTTAGATAGTACGCGGGTCAAATTGGTTGAATTCATATAGTACGCGTGTCATTTTGATCGTTTACTCGTGTATAAGTAATCGTAAATACTTTTTCCCTCTCAGAAACAATAAAAGGTTTCAATGCCTCAGTGTTCAAAATCAAAACTCGAGCGCACACACACAAACCCTCGTCTCTCTCTCTCTCTCTCCCTCCCTCCCTCCCTCTCTCTCTCTCCCTTTCAAGAACAAGAAGTATCGAGACCCTGAAATTTCTGTCTCCACATTCAATAATCCCAATTTCTCCTGTAATACAGGTTTATTTTCTTCCAAAGATTGATCAATTCATAGTTTATTACTTTTCTTGTTGAATTCCTGTGTGGGTTCGTTCAGTAAAGACTGTAATGCAGCCAAGATCGCAGCTTATATAATGATCCCCAACGTTTTTTGTATGTATGTTGTTCTTGAAATTTCTTTCTTTTGGTGTCACTCGAAAGATTATGCTTTGAAAATCCCAACATCTTTATATTTAATGTTGGTGATTTTAGTGTCATCAACGATTTTATGTAATTGGATTTACTAGAGACCAATGCGATCTCATATTAGGCTCGGATATGAGTAAGGGAAAGTGTGGAGTACACACTCATTTTGAGTCAATACGTTTTCGACCACGATAAAGAAGCATGGGTCAAGGGGGCTGCGCCCTCTTGCGGGGTCAAGGGGCAGCGCCCCTTGTTGGGGTCCCGCTCCAAACAGAGCGGGCGGGGGTCGAGGGGGAGCCGCCCCTCGCGGGGCTCGGGGCAGCACCCCGAAACCTAAACGGTATTGTTGGTACTGCAATTAATCTCCCGCCAGTTTCCCCACCAAAACCCGCCAAAATCCAAGAGACATGATCAGTTAAATATTATGACTGTTGGGCCAACAGTCATGACTGTAAACAGTGCAACTGATTCTACTCATTTACTGCAATCTCTTTATAACCTGATTTTGTATCTCAGTTTCATTCATGAAAAACCCAAATAATACTCTAAGTTTCTGATCTGTTTTCTTGGCCTAAGATACAGATTGTTTTGATTGTCTTATCCCAGTGAAGATTTCGTGAAACCTAGGCTTAAAGGGTCGAAATACTTTACTCGGATAGTGGATTGTACACGATTCAATCAATATCCAGGATTATCAATTACCCTAAACCTAAATTCTCTAACATTTAATGGGAGACAATTTATGATGAGTAAAAAGGGAGGCAATTTATGATGAGGAACTTGGCTGCGATTCACAATCCTGTATATAAATTGGTTAATTGTAAGTGGATTTCTCCATTAATTAGATATTTGAGTATGTGGCTGTTATCAAGAATCATATGAATCATATGAATCTGTTAATTTGTTAATCTATGTGATGAGACCTAATGATTCATTCATCTGTTTGTATTGATTAGTAAGGTTATCAAGTGCATAGTTGCTTCTTGATCTTTTATGACGCTGATTGCTCAATGCTTATACAGTGACCGGTGCACATTGCAGATTCACAACAATGAGCTACAAAATATTCGTAACAAAGAAGACGAAAGAGTCTTCGTGAGTTTTTCATGATTAGAAGACCAGAGCCCGACATCGTTCTTGATCATACCATGGGCAGGCTCTTAGCCCTGCTTAGTGAAAACCATTTTAAGCTTGAGGTTTTTGAGCAAGAGTGCTTAGAAATGCACAAAATTGAGAGAGCTAATGTCAAAAGGTTCCTGAAAAATATGAATGTGAAAATAAGCATTTCCATTGATGTACTAAGATCAGGACAAGATGACAATAATGATGATTCACAATACATGTGCATTTCTGCACATTTTATTGATGATAGTTGGACCTTGAGAAGGTTTCTACTTGATTGTATTACGTTACGAGGTGAGGGGGAAGACCCTCCTAGTAAAATAATATTGAGGTGTTTGAGAGAGTGGGAACTAGAAGAGAAAATATGGACGGTAACTTCTGTCAACCAAGGTCTTTACAATGAGGTATTTAATGAAGTTAACATCCATAGGTCTCCTCTTACTAGTAGGCTACACCTTGCACATTGCTCAGCAGATATGATAAAAGATGTTGTTGAAGTTGCATACAAGGGTATAGGTCAGATTCTCGACAATATTGAAAACATGTATGCATTTGAAGATGCGTTGCCTACGTGGAAAAACAAATGCAGTCATTTAGAAGAGGCTATACGTAAACAGAATTCAGGGGGTTTTGATGGTATCTCTTCTGGGAATCCGTCCAAGAAAGAATGGAAGGAGGTTGCTTACATTTGTAAGCTTGTGAACGGTGTTCATGATGTTGTGTTTCCCTTATATAATAAGGGTTATCAACCCACAAATGTGCTTCTTTGTAACCTTTTAGAGGTAAAAAATTGTCTGATTAAGAAGTTTGTAGGTTCAAGAACCTGTGAAGAAGTGGTATTCAAAATGCTGGAGACATTGGACGATTATATGCGAGAAACATACTTATTGAAAACTGCTGCAGTATTGGATCCACTCTCATGAAGAAGGGAGAGATAAGGAAGAAATCCACATATATATGGCTCACTGTCTTTATTGGTGATGCAAAATCAGAGATGGAAAAGTATTTGTGGGACGAACATGTTTCGAGCAGTGAGAATTTCGATGCCTTGAAATGGTGGAAAGACGTAGGATCCAAAAAATATCCTCTCCTCTCGAAGATTGCTCGGGAGTTTCTGGCTATTCCGTTTACTGTTGCTGTTGGTAATGATGCTTTAATGTTGGAGCAACAGAAAGTAGAGGCTTGCTTAGCTTCCATACAGCCCAGAATGGCCAATGCTTTGATGTGTCTTCGAAGTTGGCTTCAAGATCAGAATTGAACCATTACCTTTTCACTTGCCTCTAGATTCTTTCATTTTTTTTTGCCTGTCATTCTTTTCACGATAATGCACAGTTAGATAAAATTCAATAGAATTTACTGTTTGCTTCAATTCGGAGCCTCCTCGATTTTGAGGTAATATAGTTGTGTGGAACTATTTCATATATAGACATGTTTGATATGTGGGATTGTTTTTGGTATATGATTTGCTACCGCTGTTCTTGGATGTTTTTGGTATTTTGTGTTAGGTTTTTCCAGTAGTGGATGTGGATTGGTAGTATTTTAGGAAGCAAGTTTTACTGTTATTTCATTTTCTATTTTTATCTTATTTTTGGGGTTGTTACCACTTACAATTAGTTTTTAATCACATCATACTTTTTTTTATCTTTTCTAGTTGAAACTTGGAACTCCGAAAATCATTAAAATAAATGGATAAATACAACTAGTATTCCGTATTTGAAGTTTGTAAAACCGTTAGTTTCGCATCAACTGAGTAACGAACTCAGTGTCTCTCTCTCTCTCTCTTTCCCATCTTCTCCACTTGAATCATAATCATATTCTTTCAAAACCCTGTTTACTTTCAGCTTATCTTCTTTTTCCTTTTCTTATTCTCCACTTGATTATAAGGATAGATACAGTAAATATATACTGTATGATATAGATTTCTCTCTCTATATATATATATATAGACATAATGCATATACCATTTACTCCAAAAAACTCAGATTGGAATAAGTACCATCCCTTAAGGAGAAGAGGATCCGATCTACGGAGGCAGACGAGGCAAGGGTTCTTGAATCTCTACGGCCTCATATTATGCGTAATCTTCGCTCTCGTCTTATTCCTTCTTTTTCATTCCAAAAACCAATCCGTCATTTCTACTCCCCTGCTGTCTCCCCCCAACAATGCTTCAGGTATATTTCATTTTCTCTTTTTTCACCTAAAATCGACAGTAATTTAGGGACAGAGGGAGTAGCTGGTTTAATGAAAGAAAACGCCACTGGCGGAGCTACACAAGGCTTAATGGGGGCGATTGCCCCGTTTGATTGAAAAGTTTGTTTTTTTACTAGTGCAAGTAATATAAAAAAAATTAGAGATTCTAGTGCAGTTTATTGAAATTTGCCCCAGTTAATGTAAAATTAAAAAAATACAATAAATATTTTTACTCCCTTTTAATTAGTGAAAATGATTTTGCCCCTCGTTACAAAATTCCCGGCTCCACCACATGGCAAAGTTCTTTGAAGTCCTTGACAATAAGGTTACAACATTCATGATTTTCTAAGTTTTAACATCGTGTATTATTGAATGATCAAGATAGACAATTGTAAGAATTTTATTAGTATGATAATTAACTGATTTGTTCTTGATATTATTCTGCAGAAAGATTACAGGACTAACGATTTAACAGAAGCCTTTACAATTACAGAAGAAATGTTAAGCCCTCACTCAGTTACAAGGCAACTGAATGACCAAATCTCTCTAGCAAAATCATTCGTCGTGATCGCAAAAGAAAGCAACAATCTCAAATTCGCATCGGACTTAAGTTTTCAGATACGCAACTTACAAGTCCTTCTATCAAATGCAGCAAGAAACCAAGTCCCATTAACTGAAAAACAATGGAAACCCGCAATTCACGATATGGCCCACATGCTATTCGAAGCTCAGCAGCTCCAATACGATAGTGCCACGTTGATAATGAATCTCAAGTCAAAAGTCCTTTTTCTTGAGGAACAAGCAAATGCAGTCAAAGATAAGAGCTTAAAATACGGTCAAATTGCAGCAGAAGAGGTTCCGAAAAGCTTATATTGCCTTGGTGTTAGATTAGCTACTGAATGGTTTAGGAATCATAAGTTACAAGATAGAGAGGTTGGGGATAAAGAGAAGCTGAAAGACAATAAGTTATATCATTTTTGTGTGTTTTCTGATAATATTTTAGCTACTTCAGTTGTGGTCAACTCGACAGGTTTGACCTCAAATAATCCGAATTTGGTTGTCTTTCATATCGTCACGGACGAAGTCAACTATGCGTCGATGAAGGCTTGGTTTACTATGAATAGTTTTCATGGTGTGACGATTGAAGTTCAAAAATTTGATGATTTTAGTTGGCTTAATGCAAATTACGTCCCTGTTCTTAAGCAACTTCAAGATTCTGACACACAAAATTATTACTTCTCGGGAAGTTCTGACGATGGGAAAACGCCAATTAAGTATCGTAATCCTAAGTACTTGTCTATGCTTAATCATCTTAGATTCTACATCCCAGAGGTTTTCCCTGCACTGGAAAAGGTTGTGTTTCTTGATGATGATGTGGTTGTGCAGAAGGATTTGTCACCGTTATTTTCGTTTGATTTGAGTGGGAATGTTAACGGAGCTGTGGAGACTTGTATGGAGACTTTTCATCGGTTTCATAAGTACTTGAACTACTCTCATCCGTTGATTCGTGAACATTTTGATCCTGATGCATGTGGTTGGGCTTTTGGGATGAACGTGTTTGATCTGGTCGAGTGGAGGAAAAGGAATGTGACGGGGATATATCATTATTGGCAGGAGAAGAACCTTGATCGGACATTGTGGAAGCTCGGAACGCTGCCACCTGGACTGTTGACTTTTTACGGGTTGACTGAACCGTTGGATCCTCAGTGGCATGTTTTAGGGTTGGGATACACGACGTTGATCCAGAACTCATTGAATCTGGAGCAGTGTTGCATTTTAATGGAAATTCAAAACCGTGGTTGAAGATTGGAATGGAGAAATACAAACCACTTTGGGACAAGTACGTTGACTATTCTCATCTGACACTTCAACAATGCAATGTTCGTTAACTATGGGACTCAGTAGTTAACGACAGTTCACGTTAGCCATCAGCTATAAGTCATAATTAAATCAAACTAGACTCGAGTGGGCGGCTTGGACTTGATTGACAACAACGGGCCATGATTATTTGTAATTTTTTTCAAATTTTCATTTTTGTCTAAATATTTTTTGATAACTAGATAAATTGGGGATAGAGTGAGATGACATGGAGATATGAAAAGAATCTATTGAAGGCTTGTGATTGGCTGATTTAGAACTTGGTAATTTTAAGGACAACCATAAGTTGCACATATTGAATATCAGCCACTCATATTGAACTTCTCAGTGACTACACATAGGTTGTGTTCTTGTCCCAATAATTTCATCTTTACAATTCTTTCTCAAAGCCTCTGAAGAGGGAATCATTTGTAAAGCTTCAATCTTTTTCTTCAATGGCATCCATGTCTGCAGCTACCAGCTCAAGCACTGTTCTTAGAGCTTCCCCATTTTTGGGGTCTAGAGGAATCAAACCAAACCCTCCAAGAGATGTTGCTGCCATGAGCAAAGGCAAATTCACTGTGGTAATTCTCTCTCTCTCTCTCTCTCTCTCTCTATATATATATATATATACACACACACACACACACACACACACACATACATGTATCTCAAATACACACACAGTGTAATTTGATAGAGTTTCTGAAATTGGCTTGTTGTTATGTGGTTTGAGCAGAACAGTAGCTTGTGGTATGGACCAGACAGAGTCAAGTACTTGGGACCCTTTTCAGCTCAGACACCCTCATACCTGACTGGTGAATTCCCCGGTGACTACGGCTGGGATACCGCCGGTTTATCCGCTGATCCCGAGGCTTTCGCTAAGAACAGAGCTCTTGAGGTACTAATCATTCCCAAAGAATTAATACCCTTTTCAAGATTAATAACTAGCAGTTTCTTTCTTTGTTCAATTTTATACTCCCTCCGTCCCATTTCAAATTAGTCAAATTTTCATTTTCGTCCGTCACATTTGAAATAAGACAAGCCCAAAATGGAAAAACTTTTATTTTTTAATCAATGGGGACCCACTTGTCATACTGACACACAAATGATTTCAGGTTATCCACGGACGATGGGCAATGCTTGGAGCACTAGGATGTGTGTTCCCAGAAGTCCTAGAAAAATGGGTCAAAGTTGACTTTAAAGAACCAGTATGGTTCAAGGCAGGAGCTCAAATCTTCTCAGAAGGTGGTCTAGACTACTTAGGAAACCCCAACCTAGTCCATGCTCAAAGCATTCTAGCAGTACTAGGATTCCAAGTTGTCCTAATGGGACTAGTTGAAGGGTTCCGTATTAACGGACTAGACGGAGTCGGGGACGGAAACGACCTTTACCCCGGTGGTCAATACTTTGACCCGCTCGGCCTAGCAGATGACCCTACCACATTTGCAGAGTTGAAGGTGAAGGAAATCAAGAATGGAAGACTAGCAATGTTCTCCATGTTTGGGTTCTTTGTGCAGGCTATTGTTACAGGGAAAGGGCCTATTGAGAACTTGTTAGACCACCTTGATAACCCTGTGGCTAATAATGCTTGGGTTTATGCTACCAAATTTGTGCCGGGTCTTAAATTTATTTGATGTTTTGTTTTTGTTTTTTTTTTTTTTTTTTTTTGGGTGGGGGGGTGGGGGGGATTTATGGCTTCTTCATTCTTGTATTTTGTCAGTGGATGAGAGACATTGTGTAGATTATAATTATATCATGTAACATTGAATGTAATATGTGAGGATCAGTTGTTGTTGCTCTTGTTTATGTTGATCAAATGCTGATATCATCTAATTCTTCTACTTAACAGTAATAATCTTAAAATATTACGCTCATATAAGCAATGTATAAATAAGTAAACCACAATCCCCGAATATGTAGACAAGTCAACTATGATAATTAATATGGGATGAGAGATTGTTAATTCTTTCAGAATTCCATGCTAAAAAATGGGCAAGTTTTAATACAAAACACTATGTTTAACAAAAACCATACTCAAACGCTTTGTTCGGTTCAAAAGAACGGATGCGAAACTCCTCCGCCGCTCAAAATCAGACAAGGACATGTAAAAAATCTACTGTCAAATGTAAAATATTTTGAACGACTATAAAAACACATTTTTATCATGAAGGGGGTAAAAGTTGCTTGTTGGGTTTGTAATTTGTGGAGTGTGAGACCGTTTAGAAGTGCATATAATATAAATCTTACACTAAAAACATGAAAAGTTTTCTTTTTCATTTCAACAAAATGTTTTACATTGTGTTGCACAGGTTTTACAATTCATTGTCTTTGCAAGTTTTTATATTTCATTGTCTGGTTTTCATTTGCAGGAGCACTGCAGCAAAATGAGTGTTGCAGCGGTTCTAAATCCCAAAACAACAGTCATGAAACTGAATTTTCATGAAATAGAAAGGGACTTCTTGTGAAAATTGAACATTGTGTCACAATTTGCGAACAAAAGTAATATGCAAGCATAAGTTTAAAGATGTGTTTTTCAGCATACCTGTACTATAAATTTACTACAAGGCTTTCCTGTTTAATTTATATACTCCCTCTGTCCCAAAAAGATAGTCCCATTTTGACTTTTTATGGTCAACACTTTGACAAAACAATGATGTCTATCTAATCATTCTAGTGAAATTATAAAAATTGTAATTGACAAATCATTAAGTGATTTAATCAATAATATTTTTTAATATTTCATTGTTAGTGTTAGATTGACACCAATGCTTGGTCAAAATTCATTTATGTTTGACCATAAAAAGTCAAAATGAGACTATCTTTCTGGGACAAATATTCATACAGAAGGGGGAGGAGATATGAACATTTCTCTTCTATATCTGAGCTCTACCGGCTACATACAACAGGTTCCCGGAGCAATACATCAATAACAACAAACTATTCACATTGTAACCTCAAACTCTATTCTGGATGGATCGAAAACACTTCAACATTTTCCAGGAACACAAAAAATCTGAGAGCGTCAGAGTTTTAAACTTTTCTTTCCCCACCATCTTCTTCGACTTTTATCAGCTTCGGAATTAACAAGCTTGTACACTTTAGCCTTTGCTTCACGTAACCGAGCTTTGTACTCTTTCTTCCATGTTTCAAATTTATGCTTCAATTTACGAAGATCCTCAACAGATGACACTCCTGATTTGACCTCAACAATTGCTTTGGCATCATTATCGAAAATCTGCTTCTGTTGCTCAAACTCCTTTGCCAGGTGGCTTACTGCATTTGAAACACCGTTTGACTCACGACCAATTGGAGTGCTTCCTCCGGGAGTGTGGGCCCCTGACATGAAATCCTCGGAGTCGTTGGGTGATGTGGAACCTAGACTCTTCTTGGCTGCAGCTAGACTCATCTGCATTCAGTGTACACATACTTAGGCTCAGAGGCACGGGCTTTTTTTGTTGTTATCACGAATGAACTTTGAGCAATAGTTTTAGGTTAATTTAATTATCTTTTAAAAATCCAAAACTTGTTATTTACAGTATTGTTGATGGTGTATCAATAAAAAGTTTTCGACTTTCACTAGGATGTTAAATTAACCTAAAATTATTTCTCAAAGTTCAGTCATAGTAACAACGATAAAAAGAGTGGGAACATCATTTTGGGACGGAGGGAGTAACATGTTATTTTCAAGTCTGCGGAGAACTTCTCTTCTACAAACCCTTGTGCATACACACACACACACACACATCTACTCCCTCCGTCCCATTTCAAATTAGACATTTAAGGTTGGCACACGAATTAAGGGAAAGCGTATAATATTAAGTCGTTGTATGGAAAATGGGGTAGGGAACAGTAAGCTGGGTAGTTGTTGTGAGTACGACAAGTGGGCTCCATTATTTAAATAATATAAAAGAGACTCCATTTTGGGCTTGTCTGTTTTTAAGTGGGACGCTCAAAATGAAAATTTGTCTAATTCGAAACGGGGTGGGTGGAGGGATTATGTATGTATGCATGTATATGTATATATAAACACACACTTATGAGGCTCCAGCAAATGATCGGAATTCAGCCAATAAGAGTCTTGCCATTTCAGCTTGAACATGCAAACTTACTTGAAGAGATGCCATTTGCCTTTGCCACGTTTCCTCCACAGATTTCATCTTGGCTTCATACTCAGACCAGCGAGCCTCATATTGTAGGACTTGCTCCCTCAGTGCTGTATTTTCCTCTTCTTTTTGCCTAATGGTCGCTTCTGCCTTGACCACCCGCTTTTGAAGCTCTTCCACCGATGAAGGTTCTTGATTCCACTCCTGTTCAAAGAGTGTTGCGTTGTTATTGAAACCCTTGATAAGCATATTGAAGGAAATTTTAAAGTATTCCATGCACTATATAATATATTGGAATTTAAAATCAAAAATAATAATAACTACAACAACAATAATTATAAAATATTCATCCGTCCCAAGAAAAATGTCTCACTTTATTTATTAAGTCAACTTGATTGAACTTTGACGAAAAATAATGAAAATATTATTATCCTTGCGTCATTCACGAAATAAATATTGATAGTATTCTTAATTGTTGAATCAATAACAATGTCTAGAATTTCACGAGGAAAATTAAGTTTTCATAAATTTTTACTTGAAGTTCAATCAAGTTGACTTAATTCAAAATGGGACTCCTTTTTTTTATGAATGAATGGAGTAATATCTTATTATATACTCTCTCTGTCTCAAAATAGATGTCGTTTTAGACTCTTTCACACATATTAAGAATGCAACTGATGCATGTGAAAAAGTCTCATATACCCCTAAAGTAATCCAATTACCTAGGCAATTAAATGCTTGTGCAAAAGAGAGTTCACTATCATTAATAAGGGTATAATTGGTGTACAACAACAAAAAGGCCTTTAAAATAGTAAAACGACAAATATTTTGAGACAAAATTTAACTCTTAAAAACGACATCTATATTGAGACGGAGGGAGTATTAAGGGAGACCCCTGGAATCTCCAGACTCCATCCAAGTAACTAACCAATATTTTATTTTCTCGGACAGAAGTCACAAAACTATTCCTATAAAATTAATTACTCACCTAATTACATGTAGCTTAATAATTCATTTCAAAAAATGATTACCTGTATTATATTTAATAAGTTGATGTAATAATATTTAAAAGGATAAAATCTACTGTAGGCACACACATAATGTGTGCTATTGTGGCACACGCATAATGTGTGCAATTGTGGCTAGTAAGCCTTGTAATAATAGTAGTAACAAACTCTTGAGAGGCTGAGAAGCTTCTACTAAAAGCACGCATAAAGTCATATTACTGACCTCCAATTAGAAGTATTATAAGGCAAAAGAGAAAAAAGGACCATGAATTCATTTAAGCCCTCAATGCATAAGAAAGTACCTTGACCTCCGATATCCTCCTGCCTGGCCTTCGTTTAGTGTTTGGAACTATGAGGTCTTTTCGGTTCTGTAAGTTGCTAAAATGCTTTCGAGCCAACCACCCTCGAATCACTATAGAAAAGAAAACATGAGGAAAAATACAATAGAATGATAGATGTTGTACTTAAAATGTACTCCCTCTGTCCCGAAATGATCTTCTCATTTGCCATTTTTCATTGTCCTAAAAAGTTCTTCCCATTTCTACAATTTAGGCTTAAATGTGCATGAACACAACATGGCTAGTGAAGCAAGTGTTAATATCCTTAAAAGTTTTGAAGAGTCAAATGGGAAGATCATTCTGGGACGGAGGGAGTAAGAATTTGAAAGAAAAAAAATAAAAATAAAAAAATCTCATACAAGATTGTAGGTGTACAACTGCATTCACTTGCACATCAAGTGACCTGCGACTGCGTTTGATCTCCTTCTTCAAGCCTATCAAAGCTTGGTACTCCCTTCTACCATTTTCACCACGAACAACTGCAAAATTATTAAATGAAGTCATATTTTGATATAATTTGACCGTATCGGACTTGAAAGCATAACAAGAGAGTAACTATGGACCACTTCTTTACCATTTTAAGAACCTAAAAAGTAGAAATTAACAAGTTAGAGCAGATTGTTGACATGTTTTAACTTTGACAAACTATTTTGTCGAAATATATTGCAATTGAACATTTCATTGTCATCCACATGTGAAAGATTTTTAACTTTTCTCAAGCAATAAGATGCAAGTAAAACATGGGTGATGTAACTTGCTTTCATGAAACGATAAATAAAGATGCATTTTCTTACATGATTGCAGAGTTACAACTCCTCTCTTCAGTTCATGGAAATGACGACGAGCCTGAAGACCACGAACGCGTTTCTGCACCTCAAGTGTGCCTTGCAGAACTTCTTTTCTCAAATTCTCCAATACACCAATCTATTATTCCCAAAAACCACATCAGAGAACATAGGATCACAATCACGGAGAATAATATAATGCATTAGCAGCAACTCTTGAGAGATTACAAGTAAAAGGAGGAATATGCAACACTTAAGATATGTGGATACAACTTGTTAAGAGTTCCCTATAAGGGATAAGCAGATAATCATTAAAAATATTCTTAACCAGATACCATGAATCTCTTTAAAAGAAACTATAAATGAAGTTCTAAACTAGCAAAAAACATGAGATAGTCAACCAACACTGTGTTTAGGACTGAACATAATGGCCCACACCACCCCCACCCCCAAAATATATATATATATATATATATATATATATATAAAAAAAAAAAATAGGCACCACCAAGCAATTGGGACAAAGCCGATAGAGTTACTGATTAGAAGTGGAAGCTAACTTGGTTGTAAGTAATTTTGGCATCATAAGCACTACCATGATTGTGAGATAAGCACCGACTTTCAGAGGATTTTCCTATCTTCCTTAGATATCAACTGATTGGAACAAAGTTGTTCAATTCAAAAGCATGTCAACAATTTGATGTCCAATGTCACTGACACTATAACCCCACTAAACCCCCAATTATATAGAATTGATGAATTTTACACCAAAGACGAGAGATAAATGAACCCACCTGTCCTACACGGAAATATAGTTTAGTGTAACCAACTTGGTACATTTCTGGGAGAATATTAAATTGCTGCAGAACCGCAACAGATGTACTTAATGGATCTTGATTTCCAGGTATCTCTGAAAGAAGACAGCCATACCTACAATTCGTGTATGCATTAACAATGATCCATCGTCAACCAAAAATGTTCATTAAGTTAATTATTTTTGTGATTACCTTCTTGCGAATTCTTGATGTGTCAGTCGAGTTGGATATCCGGATCTTGAGATCCGCACTACCTCCAAAACTCCACAAGACCTAAGCTGCTCCAAGACAAGATCCTTGTCGTACTTGCCGGGAAGCTTCTTACCATTTGGTTTAATACATCGAATAAAGTGTGGTGTCGAGTTTTCCAATTGTTGCATCAATTTGAACAACTGACCCTACAAGAATTAACGGGATTCATTACATAATATCATCCAATTGGACCCTATCCAGAATCTTTACCTAGATATCTAGTTGTGCAGGTATATACCTTGAACTTTGTGCCAACACTTTGCTTATGGTGGGAACCGAACAAACGCGACTGGCTTCCTTTCTGTAACTGATTCATCATACCAGAGGCAAACGACCGAGGAAGCTGACCGCTGGATGACAATAGAAGTTGGATAATATCTGATTGCAGTACATCCCGGTTTTTCTCCAAGAATCCATTGGTTTCGTAATGGACCTGCATAAACAGAGCTTGTCAAACTAGATATATACTCCCTCCGTACCATAATAAGGGGCACTTTGGTCAAACCTACTTGAACTTTGACTAACAGTTTTTGCTAAAGTATTAATCTCCATAAAAGTTAAAAATGGTTATTAAACCAGCAATAGAAACATTATCAATAACTATTTTTAAACTTTAATGGAGAAGAATAATTTAGCATAAAATGTTAGTCAAAGTTTAAGTAGGATTGACCAAAAGTGCCCCTTATTATGGGACGGAGGGAGTACGCCTAAAAAATTTAAGTAAATAAAAGCGGCCGAACTTAGACTACTGGCAGATTATTGTAGAGCATATTATTGTCGATTCATATGTTTGTGCACGAGTTTCCATCTGACATACAACTCATGGTATTTTAAGCTCTTAACAGATTCACTTTATACGTTACTTTGAAGATTCTACCAGCAAATTCAGAAACGCAACTTAGGTTAAAAGATTAACAGTATTGAGCCGCAAAATTCTATGTAAAGCTGCCAAATGCAATTTATAACACAAGATTATGCAGACCTCGAAATCTAGATAGTCATTAAACCAACCTCTCCAGCATAATGGCGAACACTGAAAACTCCAACTCTTTCTCCTCTAAAGCACGGATTTTCACTTAAATACTGCTTAAGCTTATTGGCAAAGGTCAAGTCAGTGGCCTTCGGGAAATTTGACTCCTCGTCCAATAAAGATATAACCCCAAAAGGTTTCTGCGCAATGCATTGATAACAAAGATAAATAGAAAATCCAAAAAATCAGGACAGCTTAAAGCAATGGAGAAGCTAAAAATTTCTAGAATAACAAAAGGCCAAAATACCTTCTCAAAGAGATTCAAACACTCTTGGTTGTCTTCAAACTCTACCTTTGTCCAATCGATTCCGTCCAATTCATACTCCTAATGAGAAAATTGAGAGGTTACACTAGTGAGAAAAAGATCTGTATATAAGTAAACATGTTTCCATATTAGCATATCTCCATTTGAGTTTGAAGAAACTGGTATGTGTTTCATCAAATAGAAGAGAGCAAATAGTTAAAATTGTCAAGAGAAGCGCATGCAATGACTTTATTTATCAGCTTAGTGACACCCTACAATATGAGAAGGAAATATATTATAATGGCCAGGAGAAAATTAGTTTACTCATATAGACTCTTAAAAGTGTTTGTAGTAATACAAATAAAGATCTGAATATGTCTGGGGCTTCTCATTGCCAAAAAGTAGACAAACAAACTGGTAACCAAAATACTCCATTTATGTTAGGCTCATTTCAACACACAATGAAGCGCAAATACTCACCTCCTGCTCAAGTTTAAATAGATGTCGATTGAAATGTTGCTGCAGTCTCTCATTGGCATAGTTTATACAAAGCTGTTCAAAGCTGTTCTTCTGGAAAAAAAAAAAAAGACTCATTAGGCGCAGTCCATAACTATGTCACCATCTTGATTCTAAGAGCGCTATCAGAAATAACCACGAACAAATTTGTGTCATTGTCCACCTACCTGAAATGACTCAAATCCATAGATATCAAGAATGCTTATGGAAGTCCCTGCATGTCGTGTTTCCGTTTCAAGTGACCTGTTAATCTCCTCTACAAGCCAGTTGAACAAGCTTGCATAGACAAACTTTGCAAGTGCATCCCTTGTATCGATTGCCTAAACAAGAGAAACACAAAATAACAGAATTTGTAGGGTATTGGCATAGATCTGTACTGTCTTATATACAATATAACTGCTTATGTTTTAGTCCCACATAAGTGGGCAGGCGCTCAGACCTGGGTGTCTATTTAAACGTAATGTGAGTTTGTGGCGTGCTTGTACCTGTATGTTTATGTTTTTCATGAGTACAAGTGTGTGGGTGTGGTGTGTTGTGAGTGAATAACAGAGTAAATATATTGTGTTTGTATTTATGAAAACTCAATCAAAACCAAAGGAGGGAGCAATTCACTTTCACTAGAACTTGTACAACCTAGCCAACTCTCTTTCCTGAGAAGACTGCTGCCATTAAGGCAATGCAATTGTTAATGTCCGATCAATAGCAATAGTGCTGCAGCGCTTCTTCTGACTTTCCTGTTGAGCATAACTTCTGTAGGGACTCATTTTTTGAGCAGTTAAGTCGAGAAATAGATTTAGTAGACAAAAGTACAAAGATGTGGATATAAAGCCTAACCCACCTGATTACACTCAATGATAAGACAAAATGCATTAATCTTATTCAAACTATGGAAATGGTTGAAAGGTCATTAACCGCCTGAAAAAACCCTTTTAATGAGAGGCCACAATGTTATGTTGATTTTATATTGTGGTTCTAGTCCACAAGTTCCGACACTAACAAATTCATTGTATTAAGGAAAGATATAAGCATCGCACACAAACACACGCCTTGTTTTTTTCCTCTTCCTTCAAGGCATAAGCACAACAGCCTATGCATTCATGGTGGTGTGCATGTATAGAGTAAGAGGAGAGATATAAGCAATACGCTTACCTGCTGCATAGTCAATTTTTTGGCAACATTGTCCTTCCCAGCTTGTATTCTGTGCGTTGATAATGCTGACATGAGGTCTTGAGAACTGCAACCAATCAACCTAGCAGCACTTGTAACAGCTGCGAAAAAGAAAAAAAGGACGAATATTTAGATCACATGCTTAGCTACCCTAATAATGAATCCCATATATTTCTTTCTATACTTGACTAATAATGTAACAGAAGAGCACCTTCTAAAACAACCAGAAGAGCACTTTCTATTACAAATTTACAAAGCTTCTCTTCACATTGGGCAGGTGATGCTAGTCTCAGAGAGGCCACTCGGAATAATATGATATAAGTGAAAGAAGAAAGCCTTTGTTCCCCTCTATACCATTGACATGGTTTTCCAGCAGAAACAAATAAACATAGCACATTCTCTCCTGTTATGTTAAATGTTCTACAACAAATTTAAAGTTGTAACATACAGAATTACCACCAAGGAGCAATCCCATTGAGTACGTTGTCAGCATTTTACTTAAGATTTTTTTCGAATAAAAAAGTAATTAAGTATAGAGCTAATCAATTTCATGAGCCGAAAGTGCAAACCTACTAAAACTGGTTATCCGGCTTAGCAAGGCTGTTACCCAACAAATAATAGGTGCTGAAAAATAACTCATGGTAAAAACACAATGACAGTTATTTATTATTAATTTATTGATAGAAGAAGAAACCGTGAAAAAAAATTATCCCGCACAACAAATTGTTTCCATAAAAATGTTGGCAAATGAAGCATGGTTTTATGGATAATGAAGGTTAAAAAGTGTGGCATTGCGCCGTGACCTTGCATTGGACGGACCAGAATGCAAAATACGAAACGGATTCATGTAGCCAAACCCCACATAATTGGGACAATGTCAGACTTGAGTACGAAAAAAGAAAGAGGACTAATGAAGTGATATTCGAACCAGTAAGTGACATCATACATACAGGACCAAACCAAGAGTGCCTTACCTTCATCAGCCACAACATCAATGTGATTTTCATTGTCAATGACATTGAATGATATGTTCCCCAGCCACAAAACTGCAGCAAGCATTTCAAAGGCATGCACTTGATCTTCGTTGGATATTTGAAAGGTATGCAAGGCTTCCTGATGAACATGCATAAACTAATGTTACTATACGTTGACAAAACATATAGAACTTGGAGCTCAACAAACTAAATAACAGATATCACCCCCCCCCCTTGATTTTGATAGGGATTCATAGTGTTTAAACTTACCATTAGTTTCTGAAACTGTTGAGCGTCATCAACATCATTGATCGTTAAGCAATCACTCTGACTAAGATACTTATACTCGCTCGCCGTTTTCAGGTTCAGCCTATCTGTAAATGAAACACAGTTATTTCGAGAACTTACAAGCATGTTTCAGACAGTAACTACGCAAAAAAAAATAAAAAAAAAAATAGTGCAACATAAGTCCCAGATCAGGTAAATTCAAGTCACACATCAAAGCATCTACTACTGAGGTGGACTATCCTGTGATTCATAGCAGGTCCAGAGATTCTCCATCTTTTGATGGTTACTTTATACTATAAAAAAGATTGATTAAATATCTGGGCCAATTGCCCATGTTCTCTAAATCAAGCAATCAACCTTCAGTTTGCCCATTCTTCGCCTTAATTCCAGCCACAACGAGGAGATTTAACATAACTCATTCATAATTAATTTTGGTGCAAGTGCATGTTAAGCATGTCATATGCGGTTAGGACCATTTTCACATTGCTTAGTCGTTTAGTGTATTTTGAGGCATAGGAATGATTGCATCATCTAGTTACAAAATCATGCAAGAAAATTGAAAAAATGAATAAAACAACCTTACATAATACACCCACTTCCCCTATCAATTGCCTTTTGCTGCAACAAGTTGCAGTGGCATCAATGATTTGACTCAAATTGGTATAATAGTTAGAAGTTATCACATGTATTGACAAATCCTAGAGGGACAAACTGCTTACAAGCCAGGCTAGAATAAGTACCTCCGCACTTCAATCATCACAATGATGAAAGTTATACTTTACCACACGACTTGCTTCAGACACCAGTAAGTTCCAATACCATATCAGTATAACTTCACAAGGCTACCAATAAAAAGTATCCGTAAAAGAGAAGCTTTAAATAAACAGGATAACATCAATACATCATACCGTTTCAGTGTCCATAAAAAGGTTATGGTAAAATTAATAATAATGCATAAACTATCACCTCTAAGAGCAGATGAAGCCCCAGAACAGAGCTGGTAAAAGATATGATATGACCTCTCTCCAAGAGCCAGCTGAACCACTCTAGACTGCTCAAAGAAACAATTAAAAAAAAACAAATCATTTGTTTAAATTGACAAATTATGAGAAAATAGACAACTTCAAATGACATGCTTTTAACAAATCAGCTACCTTTTCAAGAAGATCTGTTCACCAGAGCATAGACGTTAACATTTGACATGCACATGTAAGTTGTATTAGTAATAGAATTGAACACAGCTAAAATTGTCATCATAAGATAGATTTTCTCGAAAACAACTTTCCATCGACAACTGACTTACAAGTTTGGATTTTTGCACCACTAATTAACCCATCCATGCTAAAATGAATTTCAATTAACTTCCCCTGCAATTGCATCCAGAACGTGAGATACATTTGGATTGCCCTCAGAAGAAAAAAGAAGAAGTAGGCGCAGAAACCGTACAAATCTACTAGAGTTGTCATTTCTGGATGTTTTTGCATTCCCAAAGGCTTCCAATATACAGCTGGTAAGAAGAATTTCACTCTCTATCCCTCCACCACCACCAGCCACAGCCGCCAAGTATTGCATTGCAACTTTAGCTGTTTCAGTCTTCCCAGCTCCACTTTCACCACTATAAAATGATATGCAGTTGCTTCATATTTACGTACTAGTATATAGGAGAAGTTAACAAGGAGCTTTGTATGTAAACTCACTCTGACTAACCTTATAATGATGGACTGATTAACGCCATCTGAAAGATTCACAGTGACAGCAGTTAAAAAAGTGAAGGATTTTGCATTGGACAGTTTCTGTTATTGACTAAGGCTTTGTATAACGCACCTCTTATCATCTCATTGTAGGCAGTGTCAGCTATAGCATAAACATGAGGGCTATCCAAAAGCTTATCCTTATAAGCAGTGACAAAGTCATCGCCATAGAGTTGAACATCTTTTAAAGGATTGATGGCTATAAGAACAGGCCCTGCCTTACTCTGCAGGAAGCAAACTTGAGTTCAGGTCCTAAACATACACTAACTCCGTCCCAAAATGAATGTCTAAAGTTGCTCTTGATCAAGAGTAAAAGTAAACATTCATTTTGGGACGGAGGGAATATATTAATTAAAAAACACACAAACCATGGGCATGTAGTGATATAAAGCGTACATACGTAAATTATATCACGAGAATATCTATGCTGGAGATTATGAAGGACAGATGGCTCGTTCAAGTAACTGAGCTGTATAAGATCATCCACACCCTCGAGAATATCAGGATTTGCAGGTAATAGCTCTGTGGTAGACACTGGTACAACCTACAGCAGAAAACAGTTTTAGGTGCACATACATATTTAGTTCAATCATTGACTTTCAGTTGTAAGGGTCAGAGGATGTGGAGAACTTTTGAACTCACACTTTTGTCCGAAAGCATAACAGATGCTTTCTCCCCTGAAGTTGATTGTATCTGTCCTGATTCCCACTGCCCGCTTCGGAGTCGACACCATACTCGAAGTTTCTACAAACAAAACATTCCCAATTTAGTTTTTGTTAAACAAACATCCATCTTGATTAATGCGACTTCAGCTAACTACGGAAGTGCTTTAAAAAGTGAGTGGATATTGCTTATCCTGCCCCAAAAATCTGCTGGATCAGGCTTGTCTATGTGGGGGTGGGGGTGGTAATGCTAGATGCAAGCAATCATAGCCATCAACCAACACATACTGCAAACTCACAATTTAGATGCAAAAACTAAGCAGAAGCGAAGGATCATTTTAAGTGCCCACAAAATCGATCTACAATTGTCTGCCTTAGACGCATGACTGGTAAATCAATCCAGATGTAACACGCCAAGTTATACAAATCAAATATAAAGAAACAAACTCATATCATGAACATGAATTCCAAAATTTTACAATACGCTGTAAAACTGTAGAATACAGACCTAGAACTATTAAATAACAACACAGTATAATCTACAAACACATCATCATTACCATTTCACCTGAAATGATGAGCTATTATTGTTACTACAGCCTGCAGACTTTACTCCCATATTTATGGCACTAAATAATCACTTCACAACTTCTGTAATTTATTTATAAACTAGAAAAAAAAATACTGTAATTATGACAAACTAGAACTTACCTTTTTAGTAAAATAACCAATGTTATCATCCCACTCTGATTCCTTAATCCTCGGCGGGGATCCTTTCGGCAGAGATGCGGTAATGTGACCATTTTCCTCCGGTCTCTGTTCACATTCTCGCGCTTCCGAAGTTTTCACATACGGCGACTCACCGGGCCGGACTTCTTTCGCCTTTTTCCTACCGAAACTACCACCTTTACCCTCCTTCACGCTCCTAGACTCTGACGCGGCGTCGCCGATGTCAAACTTAGGCAACGGCCGCTTCGGGAGACGAGCCTTGGAGGTAGGGCGTGCCGGCAATGCCGGCGGCAGGTCTTTCGGCTTCTCATTTTCATCCCTTCGCTGGAGTGAATCTAGCATCTCCTCCAGCGAGCTACGAACCACCATCGAAGGAGAAACAGATAGCATGATTGCAACAAACTTACTCGAATTTGTTCAACGGGTTGTTGTCATTCATCGAATTCGGACAATGTTCAGTGCAACATTGCCCAAAAACACAAACCTAAAACCCTAACTCAGGAGAAATTCAGAGATGGAAAGATTTTCAAGTTTCAAATTGGGGTCAAATTCGAAAAAAATAAATGAAATTTACAATTTCCACAAACTTGCAGATTAGCAAACTTAAATTATATACAGATTGAATTCAGAAACAAGTTTAAAAAACAAAAGGAAAATAGATTGAGCTTTGAGCTGTCAAACTCAAAACCTCGCGACCTGATAATTAGGGAAAAGCCATGAAAAGGTAGAAATTTTGTGTTTCAATGAAAAAGAAAATAGACGAAAATCGAAGATTGAAAAGAAAGATTTTGTTTGCTAAACCTAGAGGGGTTTGAAATTTGAAGATTTGGATTTTTCCCCGGCTGGAAAGCGGGATTTTCAAGATTACGACGATCGACAATGGTTTTTTTTTTTTTTTTTTCAGGTTTGTCGACAAGAATAAAACTGCAGATTTGAGAAAAGAAATAGAAGAGAGAGAGGAGAGAGAAGATGAGATTAACGGCACAAAATTAAATTATCTACTAAAACAAGTTTTTTTTTTTTTTTTTTTATATAACGCATTTTCTAAAGCAAGCTTTATTATCAAATTTTGTTTCAAAATGTCGCATTCAGCAAAGAAATACAAATGGAAGTGCACATTTTATTTATTGTATTATTTTGATTACCTTCAAGTTTAAGTTCAGCATATCCTGATAATCCCTTATTGCATTGCTCAAAAAAAAATCCTTTTTATCCTTATCCCAAAAAAATAAGTCCTTTGTTTCATAATTATTGTTATATTTTTTATTTATTAAAAAATAAAAATAATTCTCATACTAATTTATAAAAGTACTAGAAACTGATAAATAAACTACAATTCTTAAAAAAATATAACCGCATTTAAAATGACACTTATAAATATTCAAACTTTTGAAAGTTTGAATATTGTTAGTTCGTGTTGAAGAGTGTCTGTAATACTGTTATTTTCTCAGGTCCAAAATACAGGTTGTTTTTAGATCGGGATTTTTAGTTCAAAATAACTGTCAATTTTAAACATAAAAAAAATACTACACTTCTAATTTTACATTGAAAGTTGTTGCAACGTATTGGTAATTTTTTTTGTGAGAAATGATGTACGGAGTATATGAGATACTCAATTAAGAAGGATATATATGATACTTTTTTAATTGAAATGTAGTAATAATTGTTTTTATTAAAATGCATAAAAAGTATTAAAGCTACAGTTATTTAGACTGAAAGGAATGTTAAAAGCCTCGTTATTAGTTAAATAGTGGCAGTGGCAATATTAATAAAAGCCCAAGCGTGTAATAGTTCTAATTACTTATAAAAATGTAATTGCGTGTTTTAAAATGAATTTTGATTTTTTTATAAAAACCATATTTTTCATAATGTATCTAAATTTTGGCTAATTAAAATAGGTTCTTATTAGCAAGGCTAATACTTTTTATTTTTTTATTGTAAGAAAGCATGCTAATAAAGATAGTTTGTTTGTGTTTTTTATTTTCGAAATGGGGTGGGTAATAAAGATAGTTGGAATTGTTGAGTCCAGATCTCCTATGCTACTATGTGTGTCACTCTCTGTGTCACAAATGATCAAACGGCTCGCAGTTTTTAAAATTAACATTTTATTAATATTATTCAACACATTAACAGCTGGATTACTTGTGACACATGGAGTAGCACACATAGTGGTACAGGAGGTCTCGAGTCGGAATTGTTGCTTGAGCCTGGAGACGTATTTTGCTTGTCGTTGCTTGCACGGGAAATTTGAACCTTTTTTAAGTGTAGGTGGCACGTGTCTGTTGTGATAACCGTTGGGATTGTTGAACAAATTTGGAAATACGCATGAGAGAAATAAAACTTTTTTTTTTGAAAGAGAGAAATAAAACTTAAATGTGAACTGGAAGTGTTAGTTAAATTTGGAATCTCGAGGAGGAGGGATTGTTCTGAAATGGGTCTATAATTGACTTAATTTACGATTTTGGACTACAAAGTATAATCCCTCAATCCCATAACAATGTGGACAAAATGGGTTTTGCAGGGAATTAAGGGGTTAATAATAATGAGGAGCTGTTGTGGGTGTAAAATGTGAATTAAGAGAGAGAAAGAAGGGTAGGGAATAATAGGTTGATTGGTGTTGTGAGTGTAAAAGTAAAATAAGAAAAAGAATTAGTGGGATTAATAGTAAAAATTATTTATCATCTTAGGAAAGTGTCATTTTAGGAAAGTGTAACTTATCAATGAGCACCTAAAATACTACCTATGTCCCTAAATGAGTGTCCAAATTTTATTTTAAGGGACACTGAAAATCTCAACTTTGTTGTACAATTTGGTAGCAAATATTCATATATAATCTTGTAATATCCTTTCCAAACATCTAGTTTTGCGCGTATAAAGAAACCTGTGAATAAAAATTCGAAAAAAACATTTAGGGACAAAGTCATGTTCAAAAAAGACATTCATTTTGGGACAAACATTTCTTGAAAATGAACACTCATTTAGGGATACAGGTAATAACAATTTATCCCCTTAATTATGGGACGGAGGGAGTACATGTCCATATGCATGTCCACGTCCCGCTTGTTATTCAGCTCAGACCGAAAAAATTTCCCAGCCAACAAATTTGTAAATAGGATTATTGCCTATTTTAATTTTCAGCCACGAACGAAATCCTAGAAAAGGAAAAAAGGTGTCCTCATATTTTTTTTGTATTTCTATGTCTTCCATTTTGTGTTATTACTCCATCCGTATCAAAATAGATGTCGTTTTGGAGTGTTTCACATATATTAAGAAATGTCATTAATGCATGTGAAGAAGTCTCAAATACCCATAAAATAATTCAACTACTTGGGTAATTAAATAGTTAGGTAATAAATAGTTCACTATCATTATTAATAGTATAATTAGTATAGAGTAATAAAAAAAACTTTGAAAATAGTGAAACGACAAGTATTTTGAGACAAAAATTAACTTCTAAAATGACATCTATTTTGAGACGGAGGGAGTAGTATTTTGTATTCCCTCTATCACGGAATAAATGTCATAATTAACAAGTTAATGATTTTTAAGCTTTTAGTTGTGTTTCTTTGATTGTCTGAATGTATTCATATGACATTGCGATGCTTGTGCCTATTATAATGAGTATTAGAAGATTACCAAACTTCATATCCTAATTTTAATAAACCGACATATATTTTGGGACAAACAAAATTGAAAAGTATGACATTTATTCCGGGACAGAGGAGTAAGAGATAGTGCTAGAAGTAGAAGCAATTATTTCATATCAAAAATTGGCAAATCAAGCCTCTTATAAAAAAAATCAGAGCTACTCGTTTTATAGCCAAATGATATTGAGATGGAACCTCAAGTTTTATTATGATATCAGCATTAGCATTTTACACGTGCTAGCCAACTTCGGCTCGCGAATAGCTACAAGTTTATGTTCACCAGTAAGATCAATGTTCGGTAGCACATATGCGTGTTGAGACAATTATCTCACATCGAAAATTAACAAGTCAAATATTTTATATATAAAGATACAGGGGTACTCTGTTATGGTCAATTAATTTCGAGATGGAAACTCAGACTTTAGCAGATAGTGTTTGTTTGTTTTTTAGCAGATAGTGTTTGTTTGTTTTAACATATCCACGGAGTTTTTTTGTTTAAAATAAATATTGTTTATCAAGATTTTTCACTTATAAAAGACTACTATAATTTCAAAATGGTAACTCAAAAATATGGCATAAAGTTTACGGCACGAAACAATAGCAATTTGAGTCATTACCAACTGGTAATGCTAGGAGCACAAATAAATTCACAAAATGATTGATACAAAATGATATAGCAATATTTTATTAGTTGTATCGATTGTGGATCTGTCACACTCTAATTAAAAACAGCAACAAAATTATGACACATATTTATGGTTCAAATTTTATGACATTTATTTATGACTTTACTACTACCTATGTCCCTAAATGAGTGTCCAAATTTCATTTTAAGGGACACTGAAAATCTTAACTTTGTTGTACAATTTGGTAGCAAATATTCATATATAATCTTGTAATCTCATTTCCAAACACTTAGTTTTGCACGTATAAAGAAACCGGTGAAAAAAAATTCGAAAAAAAACATTTAGGGACAAAGTTATGTTCAAAAAAGACACTCATTTTGGGACAAAGATTTCTTGAAAATGGACACTCATTTAGGGACAGAGAGAGTATTATTTACTAATTTATTAATTTGAGCTTAAAATACATTTGTCGATTAGTTAGAAGAGTTGGTTTTGGGGGAAACTAGTTCTTCCGTAGTTATAAAAAGTCAATTTTTTAACCCTTAAACCCTAAGCCTTAAACCCTAAAGGGCCTAAACCCTAAACTTTAACCCATATAAAAACAAGACTTTTTATAACTTATGGAGAAACTAGTTTCCCCCAAAATTTTCTCTAGTTAGAAAGCAAGGATATTTCATAGAACACACTTTGAAAAGAATGGCGGCATCAAGTCCGCAAAATTAATCAATGAACGTGTTTGGCGGTAGCCCTTGTTTCTTTCATGATTCATGAAGCCAAACATTATGTTTACTATATAAGGAATATTATACTCCCTCTGCCTTTTTAGTCTGTTCACTTTCAGTCAACCGGAGTAAACTTTGACCAAATATTTAATGTCAATTTAACAATCCTAATAAAATTTTAAAAATTATTATTGATAAATTAAATAATTATTTATTATAATTGTTAAAATTTCATTAGGATGATTAGATTGACATTAAATGTTTGGTCAAAGTTAACTCCCGTTGACCAAAAGTGAACAGACTAAAAGACGGAGGGAGATATTCCAATTATATTTGTACATATCTTTAAATATTAAACCTAGATATTGTGTGTATATCAATTATGAGATTTGTATCTTGTACAACAAGCTAGACTAGAACTCTAGAACTTTCTATGTAAACCTATATATATGCACCTCTCGTATCATAATAAAATTAAGTCATTCATATTACCTCTTCTCTCTACCATGTATGTTTGACTTCGTCTAACCCTTCTAAATCCTAATATGGTATCAGAGCAAAAAGATCCAAATGGGACTTCTCCACCAAAACCCTAGCGGCAAAACCCTAGCCGCCCCACCCCACAAGCTTCCGCCACACATCACCACCACCGGCTCAACCCCTGCCAGCCGCAAACTCACTTTCTTCCTCCCAAATAACCATCGGCTAACCACCCTACTAGCCGAACCCCCTTTTTTTTAAATTGTAATCCTCATCCCAACCTGCGGCAACACCTCCATGCCGCCCCACTTATTGTGGCAAAACCCTAGCCACCTCATCTTCACCACTTCACGCCACACACCACCCCTCCGCCAACCGCTCCACAAAACCATCAAAACAATATAAGTAAGAGAGAAATATATTATGGAGGACTTTCATAATCGAAAGACTCAAATTGTATTATTGATATACTTGAGTATTTATACAAGCTCTAGACTACCTAAACTTGATGAACATGGTATACAAAATAAGGAAAATATAATTACAAGAAATAAAAGATTACAACCAATATCTATATCACAATACAAAGCAAGAATAACCGTTTTACAAAGAGAGGCTGAGATTGCTTCTCAAAATTTGATCGGACGGCCTAAGTTGATCCTAATAACCCACTCTCATGAAAATCGTCAGACAGTTAACTCCCTCAAGTAACCTCCTCACCTTTTTAACTTACAGTGTATCTTTTCTCCCCCCACTACTCGACTTAAAAGTTAATGTGATTTTGGGTTATGAAAAAGAGGAAATTGAGTTGAAGTTAAGGGGTTTTATGTGAGAGGACAAAATTAAATGGGATTATTTCTTCTTTTTTATACTGCCACCGTGCCAGTGGCACGAGTAAGAATACTAGTATGAAACAATATATACAGATAATATATTAGGAAAGTATCTCTAGTATATCTCTATCATGCCCCCGCAAGATGGACGGCCGAAAGGAGAGTCCAATCTTGAACATAATGCTATGAAAGTGAGCGTGGTGAAGTAGCATTGTGAATATATCCTCGAGTTGATATTCTTTGCTGCAGATGGAAGACACGCAATAATTTGTACTTCAACATTTTATTTGTGAGATAAGACATTATATTAGGGAAAGAAAAGGGAAAACAAGGGATATAGGAGAAGAGATAATGAGGGGTAAGAATAAGAATAAATAAAAGTATTACAGATTGTAGAAAAGATAGAAAAATTTGCAGAGAAATAGATTTTTTATTTATTTATTTATTATTTTTTTTAATCGAAAGACTCAAATATTATTAATACTAGAGATACATATTTATAGGGTTAGAAAGAGTATTCTAAAGTCCTAATCTAATAAGGAAAACTAATACATAAAGGAAACTAATGTTCTAGAATAATCTAGCTTGGTTTCCAAGATACAAATCTCATAATCTCTATCAAAAACCACCTCTCCTCCAAACACCACCACCTTAATCGGCTACCACCCCCTAACCGAAAAACCCTAGCCACCCCACCGTATCTCCACCTCTTACGTATAAATTAATTTGGACCATACAATTATACAAATAGTTTATAGTTTCAAATAAACAATAAGTCAAAGTTCATGAACGTGACATTGACATGGAGGGAAATTCGATTTATTTGAAATTCAGTAACTAGTTTATCCATGTTTCTGGAAGTTGAGATTTTTTTCATAGTATTATATTTCCTTGTTTTGTTTTTCTTTTCTATCAAATTTCATTTGTTTGAAGAGTTTTTCTTATTGTTGTTGATCGTATGAAAAGTTAACTAGTTATTCGGGACGGATAGTATTTGAAGGTTGAGAGATATTCTCAATCAAATAAAAAATATTTAATTACCTAATCAATTTAGAATAGTTATTAAAAAAAGTATTTATAATTAAAATTAAATTGTTATATCAATTAGTAAGTTAATTAGAATCATTATAGAATGAAAACCGGTATGTTTTCATGTTTTGTGTATAAATACGAGTCTCTAGTTTTTTGTAAACTTAGAGACGAAATAATATAAAACTTATTTTGTGGTTCTCCATATTTTATCATGGTATCGGAGCTTTATGATCCATAATGTCTCTCTACTTTGAAAAAAATATTATCATGATCATAATCATGACCGAGTACAACCAATTAGTTGATCAAACGACCGGCCAAACAAATTGCCAACGAACTCCTACTCCAGATCCGACCCTATCATCGCCGCCAAGCGACTTATTTCTTACACAATCGAGAAGCGTCAAAATCACCAACAAGCGCCTAACAACTAAGAAGGATCAAGATTTGTCTCTAAACCGAAGTATTGAAGTCTAATTACAAAGGTTTATCTCCCTCAAATATTTCGGCCACCTCCATATAGTGATAGTCCGGCCACCACATCAACCATGATACCATCACTTCCATGTTAAGTGTCGTTCACTTAAAAACGATGATTGAGTGTTGTTCACTCTAAAATAATAATTAAGTGTCGTTCACTGTAAAAACGATGATTGAGTGTTGTTCACTATAAAAACGATGATTGGGTGTCGTTCACTCTAGAAATGACGATTAACCATATTAACATCACTTCCACCCTCAAAATAATTAAGTATCGTTCACTCTAAAAAATATGATTGTTGATCACTCTAAAAATGATGATTAAGTGCCGTTCATTCTAAAAACGGTGATTAAGTGTCTTTCACCCTAAAAACAATGATTAAGTGTCATTCATTTTACAACGGAGATTGAAGAAAAAGAAGATATGTGCGGGTACAAGCTGTGCACGAGATTGAAGAAAAAGAAGACCCGATGCGGATGTCTCTTCAGATATTACAACATCCGACACCTTATGTCACAACATCAATTTTTGTTGTTGCAATTTTTTTTAGTTATTATTATTATTTATCTTTTCAAATTTTAATTTCTTTTTTCAACTACTTTGTAGATGTTTTAACTTGAGGGAGGGTGTTAGGAGACTAAGAGATATTCTCAATCAAATAAAAAATATTTAGTTACCTATCAACTTAGAATAGTTACCTAAGTTATGAGTATTTATAATTAAAACTGAATTGTTACCAGAATTAGTAGCCATTTTTTGGAATCCTTATAGAATAAGAACTCGTATGTTTTGAGTATAAATATAAGTTTCTAACGTTGTAAATTTTGAGTCGAAATGATACATGTATGGATATAGTAAGTAAATGATTGTTTTAAACTTTCGATAGCACATCATAAATTTGAGTCGTTCTTGTGAAAAACGCGTTTTACACTAGCCTTAGTGGAAAACGTGTTTTCCACATAGAAGGGTTTTTGGGCGGGCACTTTTTGATACTGTAGGAGACACTTTCAAATATTTTTACACCATGCACTTTTTTTGGGACTTTCACATCAGACACTTTTTTACCTTAGAGAAGGCACTTTTTTGGCACTTGAAAAAAAAAAAACCCAGCAGGCATGTTTTAAAACTCAAGCAGACATTTTTTTACCTTAGAGAAGGCACTTTTTTTGGCAATTGAAAAAAAAAAAACAGCAGGCATGTTTTAAAACTCAAGCAGGCACTTTTTTACCTTAGAGAAAGCACTTTTTTTGCCACTTGAAAAAAAATAAAAAATAAATACCCAGCAGGCATGTCAAAACATGTGTCTGCTCTAATGTTAAAATATGTCTGCTGTAATATTGAAAAATGCCTCCTACAGTTTCGAAAAGTGTCTGGTGAGTTTTCATAACCAGTCATTTACATCAATGCCACCGCGCCTTCTCACAGTGTTATCCGCTTTTTGCGCAAGCAAATATTTACAAGTTTGCCACTGGCTTAAAAACATGTTTTACACTAAGTTAGTGTAAAATAGTTTTTTTCCCAAGATTTTGTGCATAAATTTTAGTTACTGTGCGTTTTGAAAAAAAATATTTATTGAAAACAAAAATATCACCGCTCATTTTCAAATACTACATTTTTTTTCAAATGTTAGAAAAAAGAATTCTTATATGATTTTGACTTTCTATTTCTTTAACTTCTTATATATCCATAATAAACATCGCAAGCAAATTGTTAGATAATTTATGAATATATTTGAACATATTGTGCATTATTTAAATCAGTCTGTATAACTCCCTTTCTCTAACACACACACACACACACACACACACACACACATATATATATATATATACTCCCTCCGTCCCAGCAGAAGTGTCACCAATTTTTGGGACACGGGGATTAAGAAAAGGTAGTAGGTGTTGATGACGCCCTGAATTTTGGGGTCATGGAGATTAGATCTCCAACTTGCTGCCTCCTGCTCCTGGCTGAGAAGATCTGCAAGATGAACACACCGTTAGGACCAGAGCCGGGTTTGATCCCGGCTTAGGCCCTCGGGTGTGAGAGTAAGACTCCGAAGGAACTAAGAACAAGGCCTTGAATGCCTTGGGTGTGTGTATGTGTAAGAGAGAGAGAGAGAGAGGAGAGCACTCAAGAGAGTGTAGAGAGATAAAGTATAGAATAGATCATACCTCCCACATTAGATGAGAAGGAGTATATATATGAGGGGTAAAGGGTATATTGGTCCTTTTAAGGGGTCCTTCCCTTGGTACAAGACATGAGTATAGAGACCGTATGAGAGGGGTATGAGGGTACGTATGCAAGTATACCCAAAAGGCCAAGGCTCATCAGAAGCCCCCTATTCCGAGCACTCGATTATTTATGGTCAGGGCGAGGAATATACTCTTGGTCGAGACTGGCCGGAAGCGGGAGCCCGGTGCCTGAAGACTGGCAAGAAGATGTGGCTCCCTTAAGAGGGAAGCAAAAACTCGAACTGCGAGCTCGAACACCTCGAATAGCGGATTGCGGCTGGTCGACTCGGAGATTCCCGAGGAGAAATGAAGCTCGTGCGTAACCTCCATAAGAGAAAGTGAAAGCCTGGGGCTGCGAACTTGAAAGATGAGGTTGTCGCTATAACAGATAAATAAGATCTCGGGCCGTGAACTCGGTCACATCGGGCAGCGGAGATACTAGAGGGAGTCTGAAGATAAACATCGGAGATTCCCGAGAATAGCTAAATCAGGCATGTAGCCTTTAAATAATCATCAGCTATCCGGGGACTCCTGGATATATATATGTGAGAGTACACCATAAGAGGATCTGAGGTCCGGCAATGAATCGGAATAGATAACTCGAAGATTCTCGAGGATAAACAAACCGGGCACATAACTAGTGGATGGATAATCCAATGTTGAGAATGAGGCCGTGATAATAGAGGAATAGGAGCTCGGGTTGCGAACTCGATCTATAGATGAATAAACACCATAAGACAAATATACTCCATAACATAGACTGATATCCCAGAGGAAGTCTGAACATATACCTCCGAGATGCTGAGGATGAGGACAGCGGGCATATAGCCTATAAATGGTATTCAATGATAGCCAGAGATTCATGGACTATAGAAAAGAGAATGCCATAAGATAATCAGAAGTCCCTTATGGGGCTCTGAAAATATAGCTCAGAGATTTCCGAGAATAATAATGTGGCATAAAGCCTCTGGATGGATGATCCAATAATAAATGGGTAGAATAAGCCCCCGAGTTGCTCAAATAAAGATGTGGAGTCCTCGAGTCGCGGGGAGCCATAAGATAAATAAACCTACTGATTCAGAGGTTGCCAGCGACTAAGATAGATAAAGGCTGGATTTCCAATAGAATTTGTGGCGGACTTGTTAGGTCGGCCTCATGCCTTGAGATAAATGTGCAGCCCCCGAGTCGTGGGGTCGCTGTAGGCGTAATAAGATGATCCCGTAAACTTCATAAGCAAATGAGCGTGAAAGCGCCATATATAAGATGAGCTCGGAGGCATCATGAATAAGATGAGCCCGTAGGCGTCCAGAATAAGATCAGCCCGTTGGCTTCCATGATGAGAAGAGCCTGGAAGCGTCATAATGATATGAGCCCGGAGGCATCATAATGAGACAAAACTGGAGGCATCATTGCGCTTAGAATCTTTGCTGCGCTACAGGTGTATCAATCACATATACATATTTTTTATAATACCAAGTTGAGAGCCGAGCGGATAGATAGCAATTAAACTATATAATAAAATCATGGCATTTGCAGCGTGTTGATTAAGCAACTTTCACCAAGTAGTTTTTGAGGGATCATGCACTTTGTGAATTTTCTCATGGTAGCTTTCAAAGAATCAATTAACGACAGTTTAGAGCACATTCAAACTGATATAGCATGCTTTTGTAAAGCGAGTAAGCATATATGACATGTTATTTCGCGCATTTTAAGAAGCATAATCCCGCAACATTTAAACCAACAGAAGCATGTAATGCTATTTATCTATTGTTAAGATCAAGTTGCTATACAGAACAAGGTATCATGTTGATCCAATACATTATATCGGGACGGGGCATATCCGCAATAAGGTGAATATTCATTTTGCTGAAGTAGCAAATATTTTCATAAGCATATTCTGAAGAGAATAATAATTCACCATATAAATCGTGGAAATAGGCATGGAATTTTACTCATGATCATGCACTTTCGCTTATTGAGCATTCAAATAGTAAGCACTATTGCAATGTAGCAAGTAGTAATGCATGTTAAATAGTTTTCGTTTACGCACACGGTAATTGTAACATGTAATCAAGTTATTAATCATGCTCTCGATACATTGACTAATAAAGCTGTATGAAAATAATTTATTAAACTGAGAGGGCAGAGAGATACTACCTGACGTTGATTGGCGTAGATTTGATAAATATCGTTAGGTATTTAACGGATATGATAACGGCCGTCAGTCGATTAAGCCCCCAAGTATCATAGATCGCCAATAACTTGGATAAACAAGTGCTGGACTCCAAATATAGATAGTCTTCTAGATAGATAGGTTTGTCGGGGACAAGATTTTCAGCGAGGCCCGCAGCTAACACGAAGGGTCGGGCCAGGTTGTTATAAGGACATGAAGCCCCCGAGTTGTGGGGAGCCATAAGGTACACGAACCTGCATCGAGCTTTAAAATTGTTTACCCAAAGGCTTGTTGAAGTGTTGGTCGCGGGCTTGAGGTCAAACTGCCCGTAAGCTTTGCAATCGAATTAATTTCGAAGCCGCAATATATAAGATGAGCCCGGTGGCTCTATAAATAGAATGAGCTCGATTGCCTCGTGAATAAGATGTGCCCCAGGGCACTTTAAGTGTGATGAGCTTGATGGCTTCTGATAACTAGATAAATAAGTTGAGCACAACCGCTTCGTAAATAAGAAAGGCCCGATGGCGCCATATATGAGATAAGCACGACCGGTTCATGAATAAGATGGGCCCGATGGCACCATAAATAAGATAAGCCCAGTGACTTGTTGAGTATTCGGATATTTCGAGACTTTGTCGATGCGTTCCATCTTTGCCCTTTGTTACACTTGACTTTAACACAGGCTCTTCCGTTTCCAGGCAAGCGGTCTAGCTCGAGGGCGTAGGACCGCGCATCGTACGTGTGAGCACGTGCCGGCATCCGTGTCAGGGCATGCGGTCTAGCTCGAGGGCGTATGACCGCGCATCGTACGTGAGAGCACGTGATGGCATCTGTGTCAGGGCATGCGATCTAGATCGTGCTTTCAGAGTAGGATTTTTCTCGAGCTCTTGCCTACTCGGAGTAGGGCTTTATTTGCCTACACAAGGGTAGGGCTTTAATGGAGAGTAATCTTTGGGATTTAACCCGCTCGATCCATAAATAATAATTTTTCCGTTTCTTGGAGGGACGGCCTACTCGGAGTAGGATTTTATTTGCCTACGCGGGGTAGGGCTTTTGCCTACACGGGGTAGGGCTTTATTTGCCTACACGAGGGTAGGGCTTTAATGGAGAGCAATCTTTGGGATTTAACCCGCTCGATCCATAAATAATCTTTCCGTTTCTTGGAGGGACGGCCTACTCGGAGTAGAATTTTATTTGCCTACGCGGGGTAGGGCTTTTGCCTACACGGGGTAGGGCTTTAATGGAGAGCAATCTTGGGAATTAACCCGCTCGACCCATAAATAATAATTTTTCCGTTTCTTGGAGGGACGGCCTACTCGGAGTAGGATTTTATTTGTTCGCGACCGATGAGAATATAGTGAAGCCCCCGAGTTTAACGGGTCAATAGCGCGAACAGAAATTGCACGAACAGAGGAGAAATATTTTTTATTTTTTCTTGCTGCTGCAACGGACAGAGAGACGGCTGTCTAGTATATTTCTCGAGCTAGTATACGTGGCTAATTTTGACCCTTGTATTTTTTTTCCAGCCATTTGCAGTGTATATGACTCAATTCCACTTTTTGTTTTTCATTATTACATTCAAAAGTAAAAGTGATGATGACATGCTCCCCTTCTTTCTTTCTTTTTTACTATCAAAGAAAACCACTCCAGCCACTTTATGAGGCTAAAACATCAGCTTTTGACTTTTTCATTCTTTCACGTGTTCCGGCCTCCAACTTTCAAGAAAACAAAATGGGTGTAGCTTGTGCTTTCTTTTCCCATTAACTGCGATAGTGGAAACTAAAGAGTTTTTTTCCCGAGAACACAAGGAGTTCTGGTGATTAAGCCGTTCGGGTGAATCGTCGGAGTTCAGAAATTTCCTCGGAGAGCACGGTCTGGTACAACATTGATTTCTCCAGAACTGGGCGAGGAAAAATGAGGGCGGAGCTTTTTGGGGGTGGCCGGAATAAGTTAAGGTAGCGGGCTGAGTTCTATTAACTAGACCGAGATGAGCCAATGAGGTACTGTCGATGTTCACAGACTTACCGGTGCTCGGAGGTTGCTTCACTTGACTTGGTTTATTTCTCTGCCCGGAACTCGCTTTTTGACGGCCTGAACTTGTTGACCGGAAGTCGGAGCTTGCAGGGGACGGAACGGAGTTAGTCTTTGCTCGCCGGAATTTATGGCAGCAAGGTGCAGTCGGTGTTAGAGCTCGGGTTCCGGTGTGCCAAACCGGACTTGTCATTCTGCGTCCTTCCTACGAGCGTGCTTCAAGGGCTGGTCCAACCTGAGGGAATTAACCCGGAGCGGGGAAGGACCCAAACCGAGTGGGGTGAAGCCCGGAGCCCGACTGTTAGACTGCTCGGGGCTTGTCGAACTGGATCTGCCCGGACCTTACCGGAATTAATGGTTGCCCGCGAGTTGACTGTGTCCAGCCGGAAGCTTATGAGATCTCGCCGGAAATCATGGATACCCGCATCGACTGCCCACGAGCTGCGAGCATTGACTAGCCAGAAAGCAGGAGATTGCCGGAGCGGGGCGAGGAAGGTGGATGCGGGCTAGTCGCTCGGACTTGCCGGAGATCGGGAGTCGCTCCTTTGAATTCATCAAATAATGTTTAACACCCCAAAACCATCTTTAAATTAAGACCACGTAATGAATGTTGCCCGGATGTCGTAAGATCTCGCCGGAGCTTGGATTGATGCCGGAGCGAGCTCGAGTTCGTCGGAGGGAATATGCGAGCTGCTGTGTGGCGGTTCCTCGGGATTCAGGTGAGCTGATGTCAGCTGGTGTGAATTGATTCCCAATTTTAATCATATATTTCCACCATTAGCCACCATGAAACTGCTCCCCGGCCAAGAGAACTTGTCTCTTTAGTCTCTGGTTTTACCCATAAACTTTCAACATAGGATTCCTTTGGTTTTGAGTGGCCCACTTCTTTGACTGTAGGTCACATGGGTTTTGTCCTTGTAACAGTGCTTTTTTATTAGAAAAGTTGTACTACACATTAGCTCACTTTAAATAGTAACACACCCATATGGGTGTGTCAGTATGACAACATGTTTTCACAATTTGAGTGGCTGTAACATCCCTTGTCTGTTGCACTCTTTTTGCTTTTTTGACTTTGTCCGTTACTCACCATCCTTATCCCAACAATAATCAAAAGTGATGAGGGCTTGTACTCTGTTGTACAAACTTTTTTGCCATGAAATAATGACCAGTTTATTGAGTATGCCGGTAAATGGTAAAAGTCGCCGGAGTTGACTGATTCATCGGAGTTTTGACCAACGGCCGGGAGCTGCTCCTTGCTCCACTTTTTATGATTTTTTCACCATTGTTTTCGTCTTCTCAAGATGAATCCTCTGCTGGCCTTCATTTTCTATTCCAGTATATTTGTCCTCCATTTTTTCCGGCGACTCAAACTACTTTCTCCATCTTAACAAGAGGCACCATAACATCCATGGTAGCTTCAACTGAAAGACACCGACAAAGACATCTTTGGTTGCTCCAATTGGGTTACGGGCTACCCACTTTCGTGGGGTCGTGGCCGGTAGCTCAATCGGAACATAAAAATGCTTCATCGGTGAAAAACAAACTCAGCTCTTCCTTGGCTTTTTGCTTGCAAAGAAGAGAGAGATAAGAAAAATGTGGCTGTGAAAAGCCACCCATAAATCAACTTCATCTTTACTATATATAATATACCCTTCTCCTCTTTTTTTCAACGGCGAAGATCGCCAGAACCTCGCCGGAATCTTTATTTGTTGCCGAAATCCGCCTTTTTATTTATTGAGGGGGTGCATCATGTATAAAGTAGGAGGAAGGAGGAAAAATGAAGAAAGTAATGAACTGACCATGTCGGAAAACTTCGCCGGAAAACTCGCCGGAATATGAATTTCGCCGGAATGAATCTGACTTCTCGATTTTGGCAGGGAAAGTGGAGTGTATGGACTCCATGCATCTTTGTTTTTCCAGAATAATGAGTTTAAGAAAAATAGCAGAAGAATGAAGGAATGAGCATCTATTTCCGGCGATGTCGTACCGGAAAAGATGTCGTTTCCCGGCAATGGAACCACTGATGACGCCCTGAATTTTGGGGTCATGGAGATTAGATCTCCAACTTGCTGCCTCCTGCTCCTGGCTGAGAAGATCTGCAAGATGAACACACCGTTAGGACCAGAGCCGAGTTTGATCCCGGCTTAGGCCCTCGGGTGTGAGAGTAAGACTCCGAAGGAACTAAGAACAAGGTCTTGAATGCCTTGGGTGTGTGTATGTGTAAGAGAGAGAGAGAGAGAGGAGAGCACTCAAGAGAGTGTAGAGAGATAAAGTATAGAATAGATCATACCTCCCACATTAGATGAGAATGAGTATATATATGAGGGGTAAAGGGTATATTGGTCCTTTTAAGGGGTCCTTCCCTTGGTACAAGACATGAGTATAGAGACCGTATGAGAGGGGTATGAGGGTACGTATGCAAGTATACCCAAAAGGCCAAGGCTCATCAGGTGTGTGGTAGAAAATGAAGAGAGAGAATGAGTGGGGTAGATAGTAGTGTTGGTTGAATAAAATGAGTGGTGGAAAATGAAGAGAGAGAATGAGTGGGGTTAAATGGTGGGGTTGGTTGAATATAAATATATTAAAACATTTTCATTTTGGGTAGTGACACTTGTGCTGGGACTGACCAAAAGGGAAATAAGTGACACTCCTGTTAGGACGGAGGGAGTGTATGTTAGAGAAAGTGACTTTGAATAAGTCAAATTTGAGAAGAAAAGGAAAGTAATTAAATCATTTTGGGAATTAATTAAGGACACATTATGTCTTCTGGTTTAGGTCTCTAGCAATATAAATACTAGTCATAAACTAGTAGCCTCCTTGTGATTCAATGACATTGAGAGTGAATTAGAGATCAATAATTCTAGATCTAAGGTTTGCACAGTTAAAAATTTTGTGATCAAAATTTGTGCAACATAGATTAGTGTGATCGTCAAATTTATCTTCTTGTTATTGTTTCTCCCGTCATATTAATAATACCAGTTTATTTTTCATCATTTAAACAATAATAACAATTTATTACCTTTCATTTTTAATTAATTTTTCAAAAAAAATTATTCGCACAAGTGTAAACATAGTTATTACTTAAAAAAATAGATGATTAAAAATAAATATAAAATTTTCAATTATATAATTTGAAAGGGTTGAAATATATGTTTTGAAACGGAGGAAGGAGGAAGTAAGAGCAAAGTTGGCCCCGTTAATTAAGGGGAAAAGGAATGAATGAGAAACTTTAATAGGATTGATCAAGTTTATACTGTCACCATGCCATTGGCACGAACATAAAAACTAGTATTAGTATGTTTTAAAACGGAGGAAGGAGGAAGAAAGAGCAAAGTTGGCCCCGTTAATTAAGGGGAAAAGGAATGAATGAGAAATATAGGATCAAACAAAAAAAATAATGGAAGTGGTCAAAGGCGCCATACCTAACCTCACTCACATTTGACTATGAGCAATGGGGGTATGAAATGGTGTATGAAAGTGGGGGGAGGTGTATGAAACCATTGTGGGGGTGTATGAAACTTGGGGGGTTGAAATGGGTGTATGAAAAAATTCATACGGGTTGATTTTTGGGGAGGTCTGCCGTCGAGTCCACGTGGCGACGTATCATTGGACCGCAAACGGCGAGTGGTCCACACGGCCCGACAGGGCGCGTGTGGGCGCGCCCGGCGACTTTTTTTTTTTTTTTTTTGTTTTTTCCATTGTCGACACGTGTAAGCATATGATTGGTCCCATGGATTTTCGGATTTAATTTTTTAACTCAATTATTTGAGCTGAATTATCACCTATTAATTTTATTTTTTTTTTATTTTTTTTTTCGCCAAAAATCAGCATTTTTTTTCCCTATAAAATGATGCAAGTTTCATTAGATTTGGACACCAAAAAAAAAACCATCTTTTCTCAATTTTCCTTCTCCATTTTAGCCTACATTTAAAAAAAATCATCTTTTGAGTGAAATGGATCCCAATAATAATCCTTTCAACACTCAAAGTTCCCAAAATTTTTCACCATTCAACTACAATCCTAATTGTAACTTTTCATTAATTATGTCGCGAGCTAAGTGTATTGTAACTTTTCTTATTTTGAATAATAATTATCGTCATTTATCTAATTATTTAATTGCCAAAAAGAATTAATTTAGTGTAAAATATTATTTTAATTATAAATAATAATAATAATTATTATTTTTTACTAATCATAAAAATAAAGAATATATAAAAAATAAAAATAATATAAAGTAGTGGGGTATAGAATGATGAGTGGGAGGGAGATGAATTTTTTTTTCCAACTAACCATTGTAGTGTAGGGGGGTTGTATGAAAGGGGTGTATGAAAGATGAGGTGGATAGGATAAAGTGTTAAAAGTGAGTGTTGAATTTTTTTTGGTGTATGAAACCATTGCTCATGGTCTTATCCTTCCATTTGGTTGCTCCTTGGTGAGCCATGTCAACATCTTTTCTTTCTTTTCCTATTTATGAAAATGAGAGGTATTTATTAAAATATTAAAACTACAGTATTATTTTTCATATTACTCACTCATAATTATTTATTATTGCGAAACTATTTTTAATAGAACTTCTTTTTTAATTTTAGTATTACTCAAAAGTAATTATTGTGCCAGGACCAGGAGAAAGTAATTATTATGGTACGTAGCGTAAGTGTTACTAATAGTGCGTCACTCATAAAAATGCTTTAACAAACCAACAATTAAATGATATTGTCAAAAATTAATTACAGATTAGCCAAATACTCCCTCCGTCTCATAATTATGTGTACAAATTTCATTTTTTTGACGTTCCATTGATAAGTCACAATTTCCTAAAATGTCAAAGAATCTTTACTAATCCTATCTTCTCTCTTATTTTATTTTTATACTCACAACACAAATCAACCTACTATTCCATACTCTACTTTCTCCCTGCTATTTTACTTTTCACGCTCACAACAACTCCATTACTATTCATCCCTTAATTCTCGTGTACAATTCATTTTGTCCACGTTACGAGACGGAGTGAACATGAACCCGTTACAAAAGCAATCCTGTTGTACTAGTACTATTTTGAACTTGATACTCCCTCCGTCCCGCCGGAAACTTCCAAAAAAATTATGGCACAAGAATTAAGGGAAAAAGTGAAAAAGTTGATGTGTTGTGAGTGTTGATAGTTGAGTGGGAGAGAGAAAGTGGGGTAGAGAATAGTTAGTGAGTTAGTGGATGCGAGTATGAAAAGTGGGACCCACTAATTAAAAAGTATTAAAAACTTTCCATTTATGGATTTTGCAATTTCTATGGGACGCCCAAAATGGTAAGTTTTGCAATTTTCGACGGGACGGAGGGAGTAGATAGTTATGAAACAGACCAGTCACTTTAATTCCAGTGCATGTGCTGCTGGTCCTTTAAATCATTATCCATTATCGAAGGCAAGCACAAACTCTGACTAACTGAAAAGATATGTTGCCCAAAATCATTTACTTTGCCAAGTGGACTATCACATCTAACTGCTCCTTGCGCTTTACTATTTCTCTGCTATTCACTTATCCCCATCTCATTTTAATTAGTGTGATTAATTAATTTTTTTCATACTTACACTAATTATTCTCTTTACTATTCACTACTCTAATTATAATATGAGTTTAAATTTTGTACTACTTTATGTACCACATAATATATTACTGAAGATTCAACGGTTCACACTTAATAGAGTTAAAATCATGTTATTATCTTTTAAACACGTAAATTATTAAATCACTTGTTGTACAAGTGTGGTACACAAAACTGTATATAGAGAATTATCTGCTCTTATAATACTTGCCCTTTCCCATTAAAAATTTAGTACTTTTAACTTGTAGGAGCCTCATTGCGAAGGTTTACGACTTAAAAGATTAGCATGTGCTAAATCTTTAGCTTTCAGTATATTTGGTTAAAAGTTTCAGTATATTGATGATTTGGCAGACGATATAAATAAATTAATCACTGTTAAATCGCGCACAACTATTAGTGAATGATCTTCAATTTTTTATTATCAGAAATTAGAATAAATGATCAATATTATAAAACAACAAACTACCTCTGAAAACCATAAAAACATATATATATATATATATATATATATATATGCACTACGCGAATTTGTTGTTTGAATCTTCAAATCCTACAAATTGCTCCTTAATCGTTCGTCGCCTCTCGTCTTTTCTCTCACTTGAGCGTAATGAGTGTTAATTTGGGGGAAATATGAGAGAAGGGAAGGGGTGTTTTTGGTTTTGGGGGGAATTTACCCGCCTTCACATATCGGTGTGTGTTTAAGAGGTGAGGTGGAATTGTTTTTTTTTTTTTTGTTTTTTTAATGTCCATGTAGGATATAAGGGACCAGTTCAGCAGAAGTTAACGATCTGATAAACGGTGGAGAGACGGAAGGACTCTTAATAAAAAAAAAAACGTAGTTTGAAGATTCTTAAGTAAAAAAAATTGTTTGGTGACCAAAAATTAAAAAATAGATAAGTTCAAGGGCGAAAAGTACTTTTCTCGTATTTTTACTATAAAATTTACTCGAAAGTAAAAAATAATGCAACAAAAATAAGTGTTTAGTGGCGAGGTAGGGTCCATGGGCCATCTAACCTTTTTTTCCCGGGCATAGGAATGGGCTAGAAAAAACATTATCCACCTAATCACACTAATCTTAACTGGTGGTCGTGAAGGTGTCTTATAATTTGTGCAAATGAGTGAATGACGAGTGTGGGCCCAAACCAGAAATAGAAAATCACATAAAACCAACTGCCAAACTGTGACCAACCTCTATCACACATACTATGACACAATACTCCGTGATTTCAATAATTCCACATTTAATATTTGGCGTTTTTATCGGTGTTTTTAAACGGACTTGGGCGGATTTATTATCGATGCAATTAATAAAATATCGCTACTTCATTTTGTGAGTAACATTTTGTGAGCTTATTTTGTGCCCTCTAAAAAATAACTTCTTGCAAGTTGTTATGAGACTATGGTGCATACAGTTTTTAACAAGCTTTCTCATGATTTAGGAAACAATCTTTCATCAATTAAATTTCCCTATGAAGAATCTTATTATACTTGTATAAACTTTTGAAAGCAGCGACCTAAATTGTTCATGGGAAAATCATTTATTTAATCAGAGAGATCCGTCTCATGTGTGTGAGACCGTCTCACACAAGTTTTTGTCATTGTTCATACACGTTGCAAGGAATTGTGATCTTTGTACGAGCGTAAACTAACTTAAATTTGTACGAGCGTAAACTAACTTAAATGAATAAAAATTGTAGTAATACCTATGGAATGGTAAGAATGTTAGTGAAATTTTTTAAAAGTCTGGTACCAGACCAGGGAATTTCATTATGTTGTACTGATCAATTGCCTAGTCTATTACATAGATTCCTAATCTATTAGAGAATCCGTACGAGAGTCTATTACAAATCAGCAACTGGTACACTTCCTCTAGGAGTTTCACCCATGGAAGGACCTCCCTTAAAGAAGGCCTTTTACCCACTCACACATACTGCTAGGCCAAGAGGCCTTTGGTGAATGTTAGTGAAATTAAATTCGATGATGTTTTTGCCCGTTTAGAAATTGCTCAACCATTCCAAGTTTAAACAGCAAATGTGTCGTATGCATTTCAGGCCCGGCCCACGAGTTATATGTTTGATCCAGAATACCTTTACCCGTCAAACCCATAAGTTCGTTTCAATTCGCGGATCAATAACCGGTAAAGTATAAACCCATTCGGTATCCCCTATTCAGAGCTAGGGTTTTATCAAGACCCTAATTTCGTTTCGCCGGTACTCCTTCGACTCCGACACCGACACCATGGCGAAGAACAGGAACAAGAAAAAGAGAGACGCTTCTATGGCGATCGATGCAGATCATACGGTCACCGATTTACCTCAAGGTAATGAATATGTATATTTTTTATATCATCTGTAATATTATATAAATTTGCTTTCTGTGACTGGATAATTTACATGTATGAATGCAGCGATGGATACGTCGGAGTCCGCAGCTCCCAAGCCATCTCTAGATGTATCCGGCAGGTCAGCTCAATCAAGTCTATCGTTTCCATTTGGTTAAGATTAGTGGTATTTTTATTTAGTAAACTGTGTATTGTTCAGCATCAAGCTTGTTAAATATGCATAATTGCAGTGCTAAGCTATAAATTTTTGAAAAGGGGTCAAGATTGTTTGGGGAAATAAATATACTTATGAAACATAAATGTGGAATAAAAGGGGGCAAAATGATATAATAGCATAATTTTTACCTAATTGAAGGGGATTGATATAATAGCATAATTTTTACCTAATTGAAGGGGATTGAAACAGACAAAATCAATATTTTTGCTGTATTCTTCCAGAAGTTAGAGGTAGTAAAATGACATTTTCCAAAAGTCAAAGGGTGTTGAGTGACCCCTTTGGCTTCTATGTGGCTTCGCCACTGCATAGTTGTTTATGAATGTCCCCCCCCCCCCCAAAAAAAAAAAAAAATAAAAATAATTTAAAAAAAAAGAAAAGAAATAAATAAATAAATAATAAATAAAAAAAAAAATCTTAATATAATTACTTTGTTATTGGTTTCATTCTGGTGTAATGTTGATTCATGATTTAGCTTGTGTCGTACAAACCCATTCGTTAGACATTGGAGTTTGGTTGTAGAATGATTTGAAGCATTATTGTGCCCCCTTTCAATAGAGTTGATTATCATAAGAGGTTGGATTTCGAGAAAGTCATGTTTAGCGTATTAAGTCCAGTGGACTTAGCAGAGAATGTGACTAGTGGCAAAACCATGAATTTTACTTGAGGTGGTTGAGATTAATCTAGCCATCGAAAATACATGGTAGTATCTGAATTTGGATTAAATGGGGGTAAAAGAATATGTTGTACAATTCTTACGTAAAATATAAGGGGGGGTTGAAATTGATAGAGTTGTTAACTTGCTATTTTTAGTGGCACAAAATCATTTTTTGTCAAAATATAAAGGTACTGAAGTGGCAAAAAAATTTAATGCAAAGGAGGTATAATGACCCCACTGGTTCAATGTGGCTTCACCACTTAATGTGTCCCCGGGCATCTCCAATGGACACCATTTCTCACACTATAACACTAAATTGGCCACTATTCATCCCTCCAATGGACACTAAATTTTACACCAAATGAATAGTGTTGCACCAAATTTGGTGTAACACTATTCATTACACCAAATTTGGTGTAATAGTTTCACTTGTCACATTTAGTCCCTCTAAATTGTAAAAACTCACACATTGTAAATTATGTTAATTAACTTATATGTTAATAAATTATATAATATATTTTACTTAATTATAAAAGTACAATGAATAAAAATAATTATAAAAACATAATATTATATCATCTCAATTAAAAGAGAGGGGTTTATATGTAAAATCATAGACTTCAAGTATTGTTTGTGTAACAATGAGTGTTAGTGGAAAAATGAGGTGGATAGAGAATATTCCTTTTTAGTGTGAAAAATAGTGTGATACATTGGAGAAGATTTTTATTTAGTGTAACATTTGGTGTAAAACTTGCACCAAATTTGGTGTTCTCCATTGGAGATGCTCCCAAACAGAAGAAAGGCTCTAAAAGTAGCAATGTGAAGTTGTGAGAAATTAAAATTCAGAAGACTCATACTATAGAGAAGATAATATACAGTCACGGAGGACATGAAGTTGTAGTAGTTGACAGTTATTACTTGGTGAATTCTAGAGGAAAAGTGTGTTAGTAGTAGTTGCCTTTCCAGAATCGAAGTAACATGTGAAAAATATAATGGAATGTTTAATCCGATATGGATTTGTGTCTTCAGCAAAAGCTAAAAACTAATCAAATGTACTCTTTCATTTATTATTACTATTATTATTTTTTTAGAAAAGGGCACACTTGAAATGCGTCATGTATATGTTTATATTCTAATAAAGTGTGTGTTGGGGGGGGGGGGGGGACTGGGGAGTGTCCGAAAGTGTGTTTTTCTATCACACCACCTGTTTATTTGACTTACCAATTATCTGACAACAAGTGGTAAGAGTTCAGATCTATTGCATTGATCCCAAATTGAGTGTCGTTTCCTAAAAATAATTGTGTCGCAAAATGTTTGTCTTTCTAAATGATTTTAAGACTGCTGCTTTGCCAACTTTCTTGTCCTAATGAGCACTTGCAATGATATAATGTTGACCCTGAGGGTGTTTATGGATATTTACTACTACCTCTGTCCCTAAATGCATGTCCATTTTCAAGATTTTTTTTTGTCCCGAAATGATTGTCTTTTTTAGAAAAAACTTTGTCCCTAATATGTTTTTTTACCATATTTTTTTCTCACTAATCTCGTTATACTTGCAAAACTAAATGTTTGGAAAGAGGACTACAAGAATATATATGAATCTTTGCCACCAAACTATATAAGAAAAGAAGATTTGCAGAATGTCCCTTACAATGAATTTTGGACATTCATTTGGGTGCATAAGGAGTAGTACAATTACTGAAAGTTGACCTTGAATATATACACACAAAAAACAACAACAAATCCTCAGCCTCATAATGTGGGGTTGACTAGCTTGAAATGAAACATTTACGTACTTGCCCAAAAAGGTGAGAAAACAATGAAAAAGTGATTTTTTTTGCTAAAAACACGATAAAAAAGGTCAAAGATAAGAAGACATTTAAATAAAAGAAACACTCCCTCTGTCTCATAACAACTGACACCATTTTGCTCCGACACGGGAACTAAAGAGAGTATATATTAAAAAATATTGTGCGTGGAAAAGGGGTTGTGAGTATGATGATTTGAGAGTGGAATACACAATTTAAATGTGGTGACAAGCGGGGTAGGGTAAATAAAAATTTAAATAAAAGGTGGACATGTTAGAAAAGGGTACTTATCAATGAGAGACCCAAAAAGGAAATCGGTGCAGTTGTTATGGACGAGGGAGTAAGTGCGAAGAAAAATTCCCTGCAGTATATGTGTAAAGTCAATTTGGTATAGGAAGAAAGCACACCTATATATGTGGTTTTCGCTGCCCTTGATGGAGGGAATCTTAGCTACTTCTCTTAGAAGCTGAAGACTACGGGAATGTTAGATATATATGAATGCCAGTTCTGCCGTCCTTATTTGCATCCTGCTGCATGTATTATTGGAAAAAAATGATAAATGTTCTTGTACGACTTATGACCATGGGTATATGTCTCGAATTTGGAGTAACATTGAATACCAATCTTGTTCTTTATCCATTGTGTGGCCTCGTACCATACTAACAATTTCCCTCTCTCTCTCTCTCTCTCATCGCAGAAAAGCAAAAAAGGGAGTACAAATGAAAAGAACAAAGAATGTCAGAAGGTTGAAAGCTATAGCGAAAGCTGTATCTCTAAGCGAGAAGTCGTCAGAGAAAGTTTTGAAGAATGAAAGCAAGACAATGAGAACCCAATCTGCAAAAAAGTTGTACGACTAATAATTAAGTTTTTTTTCTTCTTTCTTAAATACTCCCTCTGTCCCTAAATGAGTGTCCAAATTTCATTTTAAGGGACACTGAAAATCTCAACTTTTTGAACAATTTGGTAACAACGATTCATATATAATCTTGTAATCTCCTTTCCAAACCTTTAGTTTTGCATGTATAAAGAAACTGGTGAAAAAAATTTCGAAAAAAAAACGTTTAGGGAGAAAGTTATGTTAAAAAAAGACACTTATTTAGGGACAAAGATTTCTTGAAAATGGACACTCATTTAGGGACATAGGGAGTATCTTGTTTTAGAAGCAAAAGGTTTCCTTTGTTTCTACTCTATGCATCAATTTTTCTTCTCTCCCCTTTTCATTTTGCCATTTTAAGTGTATGAGGGACCAGTGTCCCTTTCTTGAATCTCAGTTGGTGTTATACTTTATTATTGGAGTAGTATGTTAATATGTTTGGGTAAGTAGTTTAAGTTGATTCTGACATCCAGAGTTTACAACATTTATGGTTGCCCTTTATTCTGTAAATTACTGCAAAAGGAGGCCACCCTCTCTCCTCAAAGTAAAATAAACACACCCAAAATAGTACTCCTAAAAAAAAGAGTTGTTGCATTATTCAGTTTATTTAACTTACTCCCACATTTTTTTTTTCTTTTTTCTGTCTTAAGTGCTGACAGGTAATTTCAAAATGTCAATATTGCGGGCATGGGTAAATAGATTGACTCGCAACTACAATGTAATTTGTCCATCCCTAAATGAATATCTAAATTCTGCGAATTTTTTTTGCTATTGATCGAGAGGGAGTAGCTGGAAATGCGATACAACATACTGTAAATGAAATTCTCTTGAAAAGAATTCTAAAAAATAAAAATAAAAATGATCTTACTTAGCAATTCATAATATTTTTAGAGTTTCAGCGCCAATGGTTGCCCATTTATGTGTTTGATAAACTTTTGAAAATTTTGAATTGGCACATACAGACTATGTAACATGGCATACATGTTGGGTTATGACATTTTATTTGATGTGATTATAACATTTAAAAAAAAAAAAAAGAGATTATAACAACTTTCTTAAAAGACATGAATAGTTTTGGTGCAATTTTTCCCCACAAAATCGATGGACTAATGGTAATGTAGATGTGTACGCATATAGTGATTTGGAAGCGCTTTAGCAGCCATTTCGCTAGCCATTTTTTTTTTTTTTTTAATTCGAGTTGTGTAATTAAGATCAATTACTTGCTGATTAAATTTTACATCTTGCTCAAGTAAACTCGATAATATAGCCCAAGTGCCCAAGTGGCATAGAGTTTGAAATCTCCTTCGGGAGGTCTCAGGTTCAAATCCCCTTCCCCCATCCCCGGAAGATTAGACTGTAGGGCAAGTGATCGTATCTCAATTACTCACTACAACACTGTGACACTGACCGGGCAAGTGATCGTATCTCAATTACTCACTACAACACTGTAACACTGACCTTGAGTGATGCATCAAACATGACTCATTAAAGATTGGAGACGGAGTGGTAAGCGTGAGACGAACAGGAACCACTGTTATTGCATTTTTGTTGTACTGTTTAATAGTTGTCCAAGTTTAACTACATTTATCCTTGTTTTCATATCCGATAACTGAGATAATTTACTGAAACGTGGACCTAAATAAGCTAAAAATAAAAATAAACCAAACCGTATTAAAAACGGATGACAAAAACTCTTGTGCGGAATGCACTACCCGTCTCATCCAAGAGACGGGTAGGTTTTTGACCCACCCGCCCGACCCACTGAACCGGCTCCAGGACCCAGGGGTCGAACATGCCACGTGGCAGTCTCTCATAGGCCTTTTTTTTGTTTTTTTTTTCGGTTTGTCAAAAGTAATAGTTACTATAACTTAATGTAATGACTGTATTCATATAAAGTAACAGTTTGTATACATAAAAATAATACATATATACAGAAAAGTAACAGTGTTTTTTTCTATGTTTTCTTCGTTTGCCAAAAGTAATACTTATTACAACTAAAATGTAACGAACGTGTTACTTATATGTAGTAATGTTTATACATAATTGTAACACATATGTATAGAAAAAGTAATAATTCAACCATTTACATTTTTAGAGCTAAAAACACTTGATTAGTGTTACATGTAAAAGTATTACATTATCTATAGAAATATGTTATAATTTCTTTTATTAAAGTGTTACATTTACTTGTACAAACAATTACATTCATATATGAGTTGTTACTTTTCAAATGTTACTTTCTTTCAAAAAATTAAATCAAAATTCACAATATTTTACATTTTTGCAAAAGCATTATTACATTTCAGTATAAATGATAATTACATTTAGATATTGTTTGGGTTACATGTAATTATAGTTAGTATTACATTTGAAAAAAATAGGTAAAACGAGTTGTTTTTTTTTGACCTCTGGGAGGCTGCCACGTGGCGGGTCATGCCCCATGGGTCATGGGTCGACCCGTCTCATACATGAGACGGATCCCCTTATTCTCATGGGGAGACCACCTCAAAACACGGATATGGTTTGCTCAAGCAAATTTTTACTCCTTAACCTTCTCTCTACTGCTACGGCTTTGATTCATCGCATCATCTTTTCTATTTTATATCTCATCTTTTCTATTTTATTTTACGTGCGATTGAAATTAGTTCAAAAATTTATGAATTATGACTAAAAACATACTCTTTCCGTTTCAGAGTAAAAGTCATACCTTAGTTGTGCACGTTCGTTTATTAAGTAAACAATAGCAAATGAGTAAACATTGTAAGTGTGTTGAGTATATAATTGTCCACAATACTATTTACTCCATATGTCCCACTCGAATTAGGACAAATTTTCATTTTGGGTGTCTCATTCGAATTAGGACAATCCAAAAATGGAAGTGTTTTATTTAATGAGACCCACATTCACACTCACAACAACTTTCCACTCATTATTCTTTACCCCACTTTCTCTCTCCTACTTCACTTTTCATACTCACAACACCTACTCCATTAGCACTTTTTCCTTAATCCACGTGCCTAACCCAAAAATCTTATTTCGGATGGGACGGAGGGAGTATAATGCAAGGGTACAAAAAGTAAGTAAGTATTTTTTTCTTTTTGTAATTATAATTGCATTAGAAGGACAAAAATGTCCATAAAATTATTTGTAAGGACATGGCTTGCAACACAAGTCGTTTAGACTTCCATTTCATAAAGTTATGATTATAATATTAATTTATAAAGTATAGTTGATAATAAAATGTGTAGAATTCCTGGATATATATTACCTAATTGTGATGGGCAAAAGGGTAATTTATTATCATAAAGCTTGAAAGGGTGTGGTCCCTAAATAAAATGTCACCAAGTCTACTATATAAAGGGCATTCCATCAACCCTTAAGACTACTCCATTATTCATTAGTACTCTCTCCATAAATCTTCATTAAGTGTTAAAGAAGTAAAAGAGGAAAGACATTCATCATTTAGAAGAGCATTCTCCCTACTTGTTCTTCATCTTCATTTCTCCCTCAAGATTACATCATGGATTCAACAGGTATTTTTTTAAATTGTTCCAACAATTGGTATCAGAGCCCCGTTCATTTTGTTTGAGATTGAGTTCTTTAAAGAAAGCCTTAAAACGCTTTACATTGATTCTTTTTTCTGTTGAATCGTTAAGGTTATTTGATGTTGATTAGGGACTCTAATTCGTTCATAGAGCACTGATAATCATCATCTAAAATTCAGAAAAGGTTTGAAAGTTTTTTCATTAAAACTAAATGGTTCAAGTGTGACTATCCCTTCATAACATGGTTTTATGTTTTCGTGCATACCATGTGGATCTACTCACTTGATTCCATTAATTTTAAGGCAAGATTATCCCTAAATAACATGGTTTTATGTTTTAAGGACATACCATGGGGATCTACTTGCAATTCTTTGATTTTGAGGAAAATTTAGACAAAAATTCAGAAGTGCAGATTATATGGCACGGTCGTGCTCTTTGTTTGGCACGGCCGTGCGCCTCTATTACCTTGAACCGGTGTGTACAGTGGTGCTGGTCCGGACGGGTGTGTTGTTTAAACCGGTCTGACCGTTTCGTTTGGCACGGTCGTGTCTATTATTTGGCACGGTCGTGCCATCTGCACCGTGAAAACATGTTTTTTCCCCATATTTTGGCACGGTCGTGCCCTTTGTTTGGCACGGTCGTGCTAAGTATGTCGAAAGCAACACAAGTTCTGCAAATAAAGTTTCTGCACTATTTTGTTGTTTTCTCTTGAACAAAAACATTCATTTTTCAAACCTTAAAGCCCTGATTAATTATATGCTTTGACAATTTTATTCATTGTTTAAATAATATTGTCGCCTAAGTGATTTACGTTATTTAAACCCTTAAATTGTAAAGTGTTGGATGTTTAAGTTAATATGTGAATGACTTGAATTTTCCAAAGAAGATCTTGACATTTGACTAAACTTAGGCATTCATGTGGTAACAAATAAAATGAACATTAGGATATTTTCTTGGGTACTTATGTCGGCCCAAAGGAAGATTAAGTATTTATTAAAATATAAGTTCAAATTACTTGTTACCTAAGGCAATCATTTATGAGTCAACTCGCAATCCAAAGATTAGTTTTGATGTCATGTTGATTATCTTATCGATGGATTTCGTTGATATAATTAATCATTTTTCATTTGTAGTTTCTTATTCATGTTTTTGTTTTCATTCCTTTTTGTTCTCAAAACCCAACAGATTTACTTATTGCTTCGTCCGTAATCACTGCTATGAGTACAATTCCGATGCTAAACGGGACTAATTTTAAAACTTGGAAAAATAAATTGATGATGATCTTAGGCTATATGGACATAGATCACGTATTAAGGGAACCGTTTCCTCTTCCTCTCTCTAGTGAAAGCACTCAAGAAGATTGCTTAAATGAGGAGAAGTGGAAACGTTCCAACCGTGTGAGCCTAATGATCATGAATATCGTTGTCCCGGAGACCATTTTGGACGGTGTCTCCAAGGACGTTGATGCTAAAACATTCCTTGATATGATTGAGGGATGTTTGGCATCTACCTCTTCTCATGAGACAAAAAGAAGAGGGAAGGAAATTGCGGTTGCAAGAAATAAGAAGCGTAAGGGATCATCTAATGATCATGAAGAATGCTTCTTTTGCAAGGACCTCACTCACATGAAGTACGACTGCCCTAAGTATCACGCTTGGCGTGCTAAGAAAGGTATGTCATTTGGTATTGTTTGTGATAAAGGCTAATTTGGTTTCATTTCCTACATATACATAGTGGTTGAATTCTGTTACAACAACTCACATAATGAATGTCTATGTAGGGTTGCCTGAAATACCGACATCCTGGAGAAGATGAAGAATCATCTATATGGAAGCTGGGATCTGGTTGAAGGAAAAGGCATCGGAATCTTATAGGATATTGTTAAAAGTACTTAGTATTATTTGTATAAATACTACATTTAATGTATCATCATTTGGACGGAATTTGATATATATCACAATTTTGAATAAATAAGGTTGTTTTGTTCATTTTAATAAATGTGATTTTATTTTATTCCAAGGTTGATGGTACTAGTACATAGTCAGGTAATCTTTAATTACTTGACATTATTTACACAATATATAAATTCCATAAATAATGACACCAAAGTGGTAAAAGCAAAAGTTATCAAGTAAAGTTTATATTTTATAAAGGCATAAGCGTTTGGGTCATATTTTCGAAAGGAAACTGATAAGCTTATGTTAAAAGATATCTTAAACAAACTTGATAATTTGGAAAATATTTTTGCATTAAATGCCTTAAAGTAAATTTACAAACATTGTAGTATTCTCGAGAGCATCAAGTGTCTCAATGAACTAATGCATTCAGATATTTGTAGGCCATTAATTATTCCTTCATGGAAAAGGTCAACAATAGTTATTATGTTCAAAATGACTAAACTCTTAGTTTGAATACATTTATTTGGTTTATAAAATATTGAGTTTGGATGTTGTAAAAGTCATATAAAGACAAAGTTGGAAATCAACTTTGAAGACTATTAAGAACATTAGGGTCATTCATGATGGTGTATACATCTTTGGAATGATTGTTAAAAGGAACAACGTCTAGGTCCTTTTTACTCGCTATTTTGAAAGAGTGTGGGATTATCTCTCTCTACATTGAGCCGGGTACGCCTAGCATGAATATTGTAATAGAGACATATTGAAATCCTTAAGGATATGGTAATAAGTATGTTTTATACTTCTCTTACCTCACTCATTATGGGCGATACGCTAAAACCGCAACCTTTATTCTCATTAAAGCTCTCTCTAAGGCTACTAATATAAACCCTTAATGATTTAAGGATGCGTTCCTTATTCATCCTTAAACCATATTCATTTATGGGGTTGTCTAGCATATGGATAGACTTTATAAGTCTACTAAGGGCAAGTTAGACGTAAGATTATTATTAGTTATTCACGGGGTAAGCCGAGAAAACTAGGGGATATATAAATTTTACAACCCGAAAGTTAGAACGTTTTGAAAAACGAGAAATGCTAGGTTCTTTTAAGGATGTTGAATTTAGTGGGAGAATTTGGAGTAATATTTTGAATTTGAAAAGGAAGAGAAATTCATTTATATGGAATCCATTTATATACCACTTCCTATAGTTCTAATTGGATATCAAGTTTTGTACTTGACATTCAAGAAGAACATACAATTCAAAATAAATATGATTTCCCTATAAATATTGAACAACATGAAAATGTTGATCATAAGAAGGAAATTCAACAACCTCAAAATTAGTAAGAACCGGCGCCCTTATAGAGATCAAATAGAGTAAGAAGGAACGCAATTCTGGATATTCATTAAGTGTATCTTGTCGAGAATAAAAGACACTTAAGTATAGTGGGAGATAATCTATTTATCTTCCATAAAACCATCAATAGTCCTAATTCTCATAAGAAGATTAATGCCATTAATAAAGAGTTACAATCTTTTGAAAGATAACAACGTTTGGGATCTTATTTCATTACATAAGGATGTGAAACCTATAAATGAGTCTCTAAGACCTAAAAGGATTCACAAAGTAATATTGAAAGATATGAAGCCTATCCAGTTGCTAAAGATTTTAACTCATAAGAAAGGTATTGATTATAAAGAAAGAAACACTTTTCCGGTATCTTCTAAAAGCTCCTTAGGATAATTATGGCACTAATAGCACCTTTGATCTTAAGCTTCATTAAATGGATATTAGAGAAAACTTTTCTTAATGGAGACATTAAGGAAACTATCTATATGGAGAAATTCATTTATGAACTTAAGTAAAAATTCTCATTAATGGTATTTAGAATTTAACCAAGTCATTCTTTCATTTGTTTTGAAATGAATCTTGGTAAATATTAAGTATACCATAAGTTCAGTGGGAGTAAATTTATAATTTTGGTCTTATATGTGGATGATATTTTGCTTGCTAGTAATGATATAAACCTTATTAAGGAAACTAAGAAATTTCTTATTTGAAATGAAAGATCTTGGTAAGGCATCTTTGTATTAAGAATCCAAAATTCACCGTGATCACTCACGAGATGTTTTAGGATTATCACAAAAGGCCATATGAAAAGGTATTACAAAAGGTTTAGCATGCAAAACTGTAAACCACATGACACCCCTAATTTAAAGGAGACATTCTTAGTCTCAAACAGTGTCCTAAAGGTAAAATTCTGAATCCAAAGTATATGGAAAATTCCCTTTTTACATCAGCAGTAGGAAGCTTAATGTATACGTAAATCTTACATTTAACGTTGGGATGCTTTGTCAATACCAAATCAATCCGGAAAGAACATTAAGTAGCAGCCAAAAGAATGATAGAAGTATTTACAAAAACACTAAAGAACTACATGCCTATGTTTTAAAGTCGGATCATCTTGAGATCATTAGGTATTCCGACATTAGTTAAATATATGGCTGCATATGTTTTAATGGACTGTAATTTGTCAAAACAAGTGTCGAAAGACCAATTAAGAAATGACTATCAGGTAGCAGTTCTGTACTCTAACAAGAGTTTATGGATTTAGACATTAATTATCTTGTTATAAAGAAAAGAATACAAAATGAACGAAAGGGATACAACTTATAGAAACAAACTCTATTTAAAGGATCCATTTATGAAAAGGTTATCATCTTCAGTGTTTCACGAGCATGTTGCTCATATGGGTGTAACAACTTTTGATAACATTTAGTATACTGGGAGTTTGTGTTGTTCTTTCATTAGTTGTTCTATTATTTAAAGTTTTGATCTCATTTGGTTAAGTTGGACTAGTTGGAAGAATATGTATATATTCATTATGATTCCATGCTACACATCTATACTTTTGATCTATGTCATTTAGTTGGATTTGTATACGTGATTATTATGGGTTTAGTTGCGAATCAATTACAACGACTGCCCCTTTAGTCCTATACTTGTATGGCTAATGGACGAGATTGTTATAAATGATAATAAAGTGCGCACGTAAGGGTTGTCATTTGTGTTATGTTCATAATTTAAAGGAATGACTTTGTTTTGCAACCCAAGTGGGAGATTGTAAGGACATGGCTTGCAACACAAGTCGTTTAGACTTCCATTTCATAAAGTTATGATTATAATATTAATTTATAAAGTATAATTGATAATAAAATGTGTAGAATTCCTGGATATATATTACCTAATTGTGATGGGCAAAAGGGTAATTTATTATCATAAAGCTTGAAAGGGTGTGGTCCCTAAATAAAATGTCACCAAGTCTACTATATAAAGGGCATTCCATCAACCCTTAAGACTACTCCATTATTCATTAGTACTCTCTCCATAAATCTTCATTAAGTGTTAAAGAAGTAAAAGAGGAAAGACATTCATCATTTAGAAGAGCATTCTCCCTACTTGTTCTTCATCTTCATTTCTCCCTCAAGATCACATCATGGATTCAACAGGTATTGTTCTTAAACGCTTCCGCTTCATCTCTTCCTCAATCCTATTCTAAAGTGAGTGTGGCATTCAGGGATTAAAATTGTTCCAACATTATTCTCCTTTTCCCATCATTTGTTATTTTGATTTTTGGGTAAGTAACTCTTACTCCATCCGTCCGTACTTATCGCTAGTTATTTTCATTTTGGTCGTCCCATACTTATTGCTATTTACCCAAAATATTCACATTTCTCTTCCTATCCACTCAGAACAACTATCCACTAACTTATTTTCTATATGTTACCCACTTACAATACTTACTAATCAACATATTTTTTTAATTTCCGTGCACTCCCGTTATCCGTTATGTAGCAATAAGTATGGGACGGAGAGAGTATTTACTCTGTGACATACCAAAATAGAAAGCAACATACTTGGGACGGAGGGAGTATTTACTCGGTGACATACCAACATAGAAGGTACAAGTAAGTAAGTATTGTGAGTGGGTAGGAGAGAGAAAATAAGTTAGTTGATAATTGTTACGAGTGGATAAGAGAGAGAAAACTAAACATTTTGAATAAATAACAATAAGTATGAGACATAAAAAATGTAAATAAGTAGCGATAAATATAGGACAGATGGAGCATAGTTTTCTAAAATATATATGGGTGTTTACCCCTTATATCCATTACTACTATTGAGTTTAATAGATAACATCCAATAAATCTTTTTATAATGGGTTAATGAATGGACTAATGGATTGGATAAAAAATTACCACCGCCCTAAGCAGGAGACATGGTCAAATTGAGCGAGACTTACATTTGACTTTCTACATTGGCCCATTTCTTTTCCCCCAAGGAGCAGCAGGCTTATTGTCCACACAATTTTAAAAGCCAAACTGAAAATGTTTCCACATTCCAACAAAAAAATTGATTGGATTCTTGCAATCGACACTCATACGAACAACTCTCATAATTACACTTCCCTAAACCTTCAACCCCTGAATTTTGTTTCTCTATAAACACTCTCCGCATCTTTTTTTTCTCCATCTCTAGGGTTTCTCCTGATCAATCAAGCTTTAATGGCTTCTTCTTCCTCGAACAAGTCCTGTTTCCAGTGCGAGGATTCTACCTCCGACAACTTCAGGAGCGGCTGGCGCCTCCGTAGCGGTGAGCCCGCCCAGCTCTGCCACCGTTGCGCGTAAGTTCCCTGTACTCTCTCGTAATTTTAATTTCAATGTATCAACGACAATTTAGTGTTTGTGAATTACTTGATCAGTGGCAGAGCTCGCTTAATTCATGTTTGTGATATCGAAGTAATTGCTACTCAATTTTATTCGCTTTGCTAATTCATATAGTTTTTAATTGTAATCGATTTGTTTTCTTGCTTCTCAAGCAATCTATTTGTGCTATCTGAGTGTGCTTAGGGGCCATTGAATAGCATTGAGCACACATAATTAGCTTGAACTCTCTACATATGTAAGGTTTATTAACTAATCATTTTTGTAGGCACATCAATTTTTAGCTAAATGGGCGATGTGGAGTTCTATGACTGATTTTTTGATACAGAATTCCTGGATCTATCTACTGTTCTTCTTTCATTAATCTGTTGACAGACTCTTTTATGGTTTTGCATGCCATCAAGTAACCTTAGCAGTGTGCGAACAGGGTTAAAGGAACGAGTGTCTTGATATTTGGAAATGCCAAAGACTATGTTGCTGTTTGTAGGTGTTAGTAATCATCTAGTTTGTCGCAGAAACGTCAAATTATAATGATTATATGGTTGGAAACTGATAAGCGTCTTACAGATCAATAGATTTTCAAATTTAATAAGTATACTTAAATATTACTCCCTTTGCCGCAAAGTGTCACTTTCTAATTATTTGCAAAATACTATAAGGTGATGCATTTTTCTTTTCAGTTTTATAATGCATTTTTAAAGTGATTTAAAGCCATTTTAGTAGGGCGAACACATGAATACCTTATTGTCCACAATATGGTATTGCAAGTATGCATTGAGATTCGACAATTGCAAAGGTGAATTTAGCTAGCAAGTGACACTCATTTGGGATTTTTTTTTAATGGTTAATTTTGGTACAAAGAGTAAAAGTAATTTATTCGCAAAGTGCTTTCATGTGAACTTTTTACAAATGAATGTTGTAGGTTGTTTGGAGCTATTTTGTTAGGGTAATTTGCAGATTGGTAACCTGAGTTTGTCGAAAGTTCGCAATCCCCAACCTAAAAGTTTAATTTTGCAAATTGGTTGCCTAAGTTTGTCAATTTTTTGCAATGTGGTGAATAAACTAACTTTTTGTTAATTTTTTTGACATACTTAAACACGTGCAATGCGCATGACTTTTTAAAAGGGCAATCTTGCCAATTTTCGAAGGTGTGCAACTCAATCACCAGATTGCAAATGTGTTTAGGTCCGAAAATTGACGAGATTTCCCTTTTAAAAAGTCATTAAAAAGTCATGTGCATTGCACATGTGTTTAGGTCTGCCAAAAAATAAACAAAAAATTAGTGTATTGACCGCATTGCAAAAAATTGACAAACTTAGGTAACCAATTTGCAAAATTGAACTTTTAGGTTGGGGATTGCAAATTTTTTACAAACTCTGGTTACCAATCTGCAAATTGCCCATTTTGTTATTATCATGAGCGACGGATATGCTCCATTTGTATTTAAGATTTGAAAAATTCCCTTTGTATAACTTAGTTCCTTGGTCTTATTAGTTCCGTGTATGAGGAAGGAAGGTTCTGCGAAACATTTCATTCAAATGATGATGGTTGGAGGGATTGTGAATCTTGTGGGAAGGTGAGGAGAAGGTTTGATGGCATGTCTCTTATTTTTCGTAAACATGGCATTATGGCTATAGTTATCAGGATGCCTATTAACAAATGTTTGTTGTCTGCCTTTGCAGTTAGTTCATTGTGGGTGTGTTGTATCATTCAACGCATATTTGCTATTGGATTTTGGCGGAGTGATGTGCATGGAGTGCTCGAAAATAAACTTCCTTAAGGTAAGAGGGGGACTTGTTTTGACCCGCAAGACATTTTTTTTTTCCCGCTTTGCACAAAAATGCTAAACCTTAGCTTATTGTATTTTGTTTCATGGTATCTCCTAGTCGGTTATTTAGCTGCTGGTATTCTCATGTGTGCACTATACTACTACAGTGATGTATACTGTTTCATCCAGAAAGCAGAAGTTTTAGCAATTGCTTTGAGGACCTATAGAAGTTCCAAATAATGCTGTCCAATATATAATATACTCCCCCCCTCCCACCTCACTTGACACTCAAGAGGTGGGCGCAATAACTAAGGAAAAAGATTAAAATAAGGAAAATGTGTGGTAGAAAATGAAGAGAGAGAATGAGTGGGGTAAATAGTAATGTTGGTTGAATAAATTGAGTGGTGTAGAATGAAGAGAGAGAATGAGTGGTGGGGTAGAGTGAATATAAAATTATAAAAAGTAGGCTATTTTGGGAAGTGTCAAGTGAGTTGGGACGGACCAAAATGGAAATAAGTGTCAAGTGAGCTGGGACGGAGGGAGTATACAAGGTATCCGGACACAAATTCTCAGTTTTAAGGAACCAGATGGTGCTTCCAGATTGTCTCCTTAAAAGTAATCTTCTGATACTTGTGGAGAGGCTTTGACATTTCCTTGTGGAATAGTTGTTCATTTATAAGGTAAAGTGTCTTAAATAGGTAATGCACAAATATTATGCATGATACTTCATGAAAAAGGTCCCCCACTCCCAAAGTAGTCTAGCTTTTTGAAACTAAAGTGCTAAGTTTGATTTTAAGTGTGAATTTTTTTGGTACTTGTGTCCTATTACTTTAAAATTCGAGAGTATAGAGTTGTCCCTTAGCATGCTAAACCATAAAAACCGAATCATGAAAGTTTTTGATGGAATTGAAGAAGTTGAATTAAGTTTATAGTTCAGGTGTGGATATGTTAGCGCATTTGCATATAATCTTGAAGTTTTCCTTCCTTTTCTTATTGGGTGGGCAATGGGGCATTGAGAAACCCCCTCATTCAAGATTTGAAAAAGACGTATTTGCAGCACAGTATGAGACTTGGATCTGGATGTCTGTATTGTTAATTCCCTACTGCATTTGTATAGCTCCTTAGTCATATTTTGATTACCATTATAGATAATGCATATGTGGTATTCATCATGATGCCTTGAGGGATAAGGCTGGTCACTTCTTCTAATTTCCCTATGCGTTAAAAGCTAGCCAACTTTTGTGGATGGATGCTTCTAGATGATCAGTCACATCTAATGTTCTTCTTCAGACTGGGAAATACTAATTCTCTCAGGTTCAATACTTTCTAGGCACGTAGTCGCTGCTTATCACTTGAAACGCAAGCGAACGTTGGCGACACATCAGGTGATGTTGTAAGGCGAATGCAAATAGAACCTCAGTACTGGCCTCGAGTGACTGCTACTGAGCTAGAACGCGTCTCCAGAATGTATGCTTTGAAAAATTGCGCTCTTGATTGCATGCAATTATTAGTTTTTAAGACAATGATGGTGACATTTGAACTCCTTATCTGTGTATTAGGTCGAAGTCTGTTGTCACTCCTCTTTTCGAAAAATTGTTGACTGCTAGTGATGCTGACCTGAAGTTGGGACGTGTTGTGATTCCAAATAACTGTGCTGAGGTGAGTCCATGAACTTACTAATTTGATCTTAGAGTTAACAGAAGTACCGTAAGCTCATAATTTATCTATGTATCCCTAAGACGAGCAGAGTATTTTCATTGCCACTTCTCATCATATCATGTGGTCGTAATAGTGTGTGAAATTGGATCCCTTGGTGGATTCACTATTAGCTTATTGACTGAAATTTTACAATTGAACAGGCTTTCTTTCCAGAAATTTCTGACCCTCAAGGGCTCCTTATGAAATTTCTTGATACAGAAGGCAGAGAGTGGGAGTTTTGCTTCCGTTTTTGGCCTAACAGTGGCAGCAAAATGTATGTTTTAGAAGGAGTCAGAATTTATATGATTTCAATGAAATGGCAAGCAGGTGACATAGGTAAATTCTGCACTTCCCTATTTGGGAGAAGTTTGGGGGACAATAGCAGTTTGATTATGCTTGTCTTAGTCACATGAGCATTAATCTCCATGTATTTTTCCAGAAAAATAGAAAATAAAAAAAGGTGTATTTTGTGAAGTTTAACCTTTTAAAATTGTGCGTTTGCTTCTTTATATTTCCTTTGATGTACTAATCTAGTACTCTTTCCATCCGTAAAAGAGTGTCCATCATTTGTTTTCCAAGCAAATTAAGGAACTTATCTTTTTAGTTGCAAATATTTGTCGATACCCTTATGGATAACACCATATGATTGCTAGTAGGGATGGCAACGGGTCGGGTTCGAGTCGGATCATGACCGATCCGAACCCGATCCGAACTATTGAACCGCATAACCGAACCCGATCCGATCCGAACTGCCATGATCCGTGATCCGATCCGAGACCCGATCCGATCCGAGACCCGAAAATTGAGCACAGTTGAAGCCTGAAAATTGAGCTTCACAATCTCAAAAATTCGAAAATCTGATCCCACCGTAGGTCCGTAGCACTGTAACTACAAAAAGTAACCAAAGGACAAACTCAAAGAAATTGCCTTGGGTTTGAGCAGTAAGAAGAAGGCCGGAAACGAAGATGTGTTTGCATCATGCTCATTCTCTAGCCTCGTACTTCACTCTACCTTATGCGAACAACTCCGAGGTAGGTCTCTGAATTTGAACAATACCCAATTCCTTCGGACCTGTTTGGCAACTCCAATTCGAATAACAAAATGAATTCCATGGACATCAAATTGCTCTTCGGATTTGAAATTCATTGAGTTGTCAAACACCCCATTGGCTATCTTCAATCTGAAATTGAATTTCCTATATATCTTGGGTGTGGACAGAACGGTGAGGAATGGAAACGGGGAGGAACGGAGACGGAGAAGAACCTGGAACGACGAAGTCGGACGGCGAGGACGGACGGCGAGATCGGACGGCGAGGACGGACGGCGAGATCGGACGGCGAGGTTAGTGGAAGGGCATCGTCTTTGTGAAAGCGGCGGATTTGGAGAGATTGAGCCCTAATTTTAGAATATATAGAGGTGGGGGGAAATGTAAATGTTGAAAGTAATTGGGTGATAATAAAAAATAGGCCAGCACTATTAACTCGGATCGGATCGATTCGGATCGGTTATTTCGGGTCGGATCGGGTCGGATCGGAACAGAGGATCTTACCGAATTCGACCCGAAATCCGAACGGATAATAAAAATAAAAATTGAACCCGAAATTTACGGATCGGATCGCCCTCGGAACGGATCGGGTTCGGACAAATTGCCATCCCTAATTGCTAGTGCAAATTATAGCATGCTAGTTGATAAAGGTGGATTCAGTAACTTCACTAGAAAATGGATACTCATTTTGGTGAAAGTATTCCCGCTTTCCTGGAGAACTCATTAGTTACTCCCTCCATCCCATAACAAAGTACCTATTTTGCCATTTTGGGTGTCCCATTGGAAAGTACCACTTTCCCAAAAAGGAAAATATTCCTTCCACTTTCTCTCTCTCCTTCCCACTCACAACAACTATCAACTTAATATTCCCTACCCCACTTTCTCTCACCTACTTTTTCAACATCTTTCCTTAATTCCCGTGCTAAAAGCAAATGGGTACTTTGTTATGGGATGGAGGGAGTATTTATTATGCTTTTGAAAGTAAAAGGTTCAAAAATGTTAAAATTTTGTGGCGTGAGTTGAGTTCTAGAAAAGTTTTTAGCCGATAAACCAAAATGGGGTAAGTGTGATATTTGTTTTATTTTATTTTTGCATGAGCAAGACATTAATCAAGTATGCCTGATAGCTTCCTATTTCTTCAGTGACATTTTATCGAACGGAGCCAGAAGGAAAGATGGTTATGGGGTTAAGAAAGACTTCTACTGGACAATCACTTCAGTAGGTATGTCATGCACTCATTTTATTTGACTGTGTATATATGAAATGTAAGATGATCTATGCAAGTACGCTTATTGTCTGGATATAAGAGTAGAGCTGAAACCACATGTCAGTAGTATGTGCGCAAGTCCGTTTGTTTATGCTACTACCTCCGTCCCAAAATGTATGTCCAAAAAAAAATAAAATTTGCTCTTGAGCAATTTTGAAAAGTTTTTGGACATTCATTTTGGGACATAGGGGGGGGGGGTAAAACTCACTTTGAATTTTACATGGTCTTAATAAGTCTCTAGTTTCTTGCAATCATTATCAATTTTGTTTTTCTTTTAGTATGATTTTAACATTTGATTCGTCTTAATGCAGATGAAAGTTTTACTTGAATGTGACAAAAACGTCAAGATTTCAAGTCTGATGCTGCCAAAACAAGATCATATTTCACAGAAAGGCTATTGGTGATCTTGTGCTTTACATGGACCCAACCATCTGCAGATTAAACATCTACCCTCTTAGTAGCGTGTTAATGTGTTGCAGGGAAGCTGTAATTTTCTTTCTCAATCACAGCAACTTGTTTTTGTTCTATTGTTGAACCCTTTCGTGTGTAGAAAAGACTATCTACTTTGAACTATATTGTGGGGATGGCCACACTGGCTTCTTTGAGTGTTGCCCTTACTGTACCTTTTCTTGTCTTTGAGATTAGTGTGATCAGCATAAGAAACCTGAACCTATTTGCAAACATCGAGTTTTTGGTGCGGGTGTGCTTGCATTGGGGTTTGAGAGGGGGGGGGGGGGGGGGGGGGGGAAGAGGGGTTTATCGGTTCAAGGCAACGCTATGCAGCCTAACCACTTCAATTGTCTCAATACTCCCAGCATCTATTGCATTATGAACTCTCTAAAACGCTCGGTAGCTGTTTGTACATTTTATATCATAAAAAATGTACTCCCAATCGTCTCATAATGTGTTCATTTTTTAATTTTTTTTAAAAAATTTGCTCTTGATCAGGAACAATTTAATTTTTTTTCTTGTCATTTATTTTGAGACGGAGGAAATATACCAAAGAGCTTTAGCTCAAGCGGTATCAGGTATTAGCTTCCCATGCGGAGGTCTCGAGTTCGAATCCCGTTAGGGAGATTTGTATTAGCCTATTTATAGGCCTAGTTGTAGCCGTCATGGCCATTTGATGTAGCCTAGGAAATATTGATGATTATTTTCTTATTGAAAATGTAACACTTATGTTGCCAGTATATAAATTGATCTGGTGTCAATCGCATATTAAACTGATTGTGCCTACAAGACAAATTCTCTAAAATCTATTCAAAAAGCGAAACTGCAAAACGACTCCCATTTGTTTTGACGGTTTATGACGGGGGACCAAGCTACAAATTGATATGGGAGTGATTAGCAAGAAAAACTTGAAATTCTAGGTAGTGTTATTATAACCTAAAGCGCGGGCGAGCCTGCGTTTTTAAGAAGCGCACACATATCGCTTTGTAAAGTGCGGTTACACGCTTTGGCTCCTGATTCTCTGGTTTTATCTCGGCTTTCAACGGTTTCTTTCTCTCTCTCTCTCTCTCTCCAAGCACACAGACTCATGAATTTGATTATCAGCTGTAGCAGCAATGTCGCTCCTCATCGCGTAATTTCATGCCGCAATTATCATCCGCAGAAACGCATTCATGGTCAGTAATTTATTTATTAGTTTGCATCTCCTACAGCAATCAACGCTCTTGCATTTGTAATTGTTGATGATTATCTTACTCGAGATTTGAAATCAGCACAACTTGTGATTTTCCTTGCTCCTGATTCCGTTTAATTAGCTTTTCTCTTGCTTTTGATGCTTATTCGTAGTTATTCTTCACACTTTGAAGCTTCGTAATCCGCTGAAATTGTTAGATAATCTGATTTTTGTCCTACTAAATTTCATATATTAGTCTCACATATCCGAGTCCAAATTGAAATGATTTTATGGTCTGTTGTTTGAGGCATCTTGTGTAAGTTTGTAGGTGATGCATTGTACTTTTAGGTGTAGCGATTTTGTATTGACTTTTGAATTGTTGAGATAATGTCTTTTATTTTCTTCCTCACTCGTTGCAAAATTTTCAATTGTTGAATTAAAGATAAATATCAAGTGCTGGTTAACAAGCCCAAGGGATCCTCTAGAATAGAGGTTACTTCACAAGGAATCCAGCTGATGCCAGAGATTCACTGGAGGACTGGATTTAGAATTACCACAGCTGTGACTGCCGTTACTGGTACTGTACTTTTCCTTTGATTTATGCATGTGATTGTATTTTGTACGTCCTCCAATATTTTCAAGATAATTTTTAAGACTGGAATACTACTATGTTTGATTGATTTAGTTGGATACTGCTATGTTTGAAAGTTTGTAGTTAGTGTAGGAGATCCAAAAGTTTGTTAGTACTAAGTTTCATTTCCTCGTCTACATTCCGTTTTTGTGAGTGTTAGACATGACATGTCTCTTATATGATTTGAGGCTTGATCAACAGGCACACTCTTTTCTCCCAATTTTAAGATGCTTTCAACTAGTGAATTGTTTTCTTATTTCCTTTCAATTGATGTAGACACAAAAGGATTTCCCTGTGCCCATAGCCCGCACACTGCATTTAAAAGCATGAAGTTACACGTGTCTACTTTGGTGCAATACCATTTTTTATCACTGTACTTTGGTTCGAATACCACTTTAACCGCTCCAAATATTTATCTTCGTTTCTGGGATTTCTACTGAGAATTGACTTCTCACTAAGTCTGTCATGACAAGTGGTTGAAGCAGTGCACGACACTATGTAAGAAAAATAGATAATGTAACCTCATTACAATGGTTGAATTGAAACCAGAATTGGAGTGGTAAAAAATGACTTTAAGCCTTCTACTTTTTAGCTTAACACTGTTTGGTTTTCTTCCACTTTGATAACCAGAAACTTTTTCATGCCAAAACTTGTTTAGTATTTAAGCTTTTATTCTCAAGTGTTCTAATATGAATGTTTCAGCTGCAAATTTGGTTGCCATACATGCAGCACATGCCTTAAATATGGAACATATATTGGTGAGAATTTCTTTTGAACTTTCCTATGTTTGATTCAGTTAAAAAGAACCAGCATATTTTCAGTATGGATGCTCAGTCTTTTAAAGATTATAAGTATTACGATATCTCATACTCCCTCTGTCCCGGAATGTTTGTCCAATTTTTATTTTTATTTTTTATCAATACATATCAATTTTGACCATACATTGGTGCCAATCTAATGATCACAATGAAATTATATAAATTGTTATTATTAAATCACTTAATGATTTATCAATTATAGTTTTTAGAATTTCACTAGGATGATTAGATCGACATCAATGTTGGTCAAAGTTCACTTGTGATGACCATATAAAGTCAAAAAAAGACAAACTTCCCGGGATAGTGGGAGTATTATAATATCAACTTATCAATGTAATAATTTTTGTAAAAGTAAACACTCCCGCCGTCCCATAGTAAATGTCACACTTTTTTTTAGTCAGTCCCATAATTAAATGTTGCATTTCAATAAAAGGAAAGTGTCTTAGTGCAATTTCAACATTGTACAAGCAATGTGCAAACATGTAAAGCACCTTCCTCAAATATGTTGACAAATGACAAGTACAATGCAACATTTATTATGTGAGGGAGGGAGTAAACCAAAAACATGAAGCAGGACACACCAACATATGGAGTATAATATTTGGTGTTCACTACCTGTGATGTATGCTGCAGCCATCCTCCCTACCTCAAACTGAAAATGAAAACGAAAATGTTTTCTAAGAGTTCATAAGATCCCTTACTGTAGTAGTATAGCTTTCAAATCTCATCGGAATATACTGCTAGCAGTCTGGCACCCCCTGCCTCCCTCCACCCTCTATCATGATTTCTGTTTAGTGCAGTCCATCTACATTAGCGATCCGTTTAGACTAGACGATATTGAGTATCCTTCAAATAGTTCTGTATTATTTTATGACTTTTCCCGCTTCATATAGTAGTTAAGATGTTACGATGGCTTCTCTTTCTTTTTCTTTCTTGAATTCTATTATTTATACTACAATGTCCCTAAATGAATGTCCATTTTCAAGAAATTTTTGTCCCAAAATGAATGTCCTTTTTGGGAAAAAAAAAGTTGTCCTTAAAAAAAAAATTATTCTAAATTTCTTTTTCACTAGTTTCTTTATATTTGCAAAACTAATTGTTTGGAAAGAGGATTACAAGAATATATATGAATCTTTGCCATTAAATTGTATAAAAAGTAGAGAATTTCAGAATGTCCCTTAAAATGACATTCGGACATTCAATAGGGATGGAGGGAGTAATAATTATTCATTTATATCGTTATGTTATTCTAGCCTAAGGAATCAGTTCCTTGGTCCATCTCTTGGCCACCTCTCAAAAGAAAATGTGCTAATACTTGCTAGTATTTTATATTGCTCATCTTGTGTCGCCGTGTTTATGTTCATTAGCCTGACAAATTCAATTCTTCTGCTTCAGAGACCTGTGCATTTTATCAACCCTAGTCTACATATACTACCAAGTTTACTTACGCATCTAATCTCAGGAACTACACTTATTTTCCTTCAAGTCAGGAAGGATCTGCTTCATCTGTTTACACTCTAGCTGATGGAGGCCTTGGAGACTGGTTTGGAGGCCTCCTATATTCTGCTGGCCAGCAGGCAAATGAAGCTGTCCAGGACCAGTTATCCGCTCTCAGTTTCACCAGGTTCATCCATAATTATTCTTTTGGCATCCGGGAGTTTAAATCTCAGTCAATTTTCACACTTTAGCTGTCTGATCTATTGGTGTCTGCAGTTTGGCAGTTATATTTGGTGCTGGGCTAGTAACTAGCCTTTCCCCTTGTACGCTAAGCGTTTTACCTCTGACCCTTGGTTATATTGGTAAAGAATTTAACTCTTTCTGCATAAAGATTACTACAACTCTGTATTACTTCTCATTCTGTCTTAAGCTGATATTTGTTCTTGTTGCAATCAATCAGGAGCATTTGGCTCTGGAAAAAGTAGAGCTGAGGTAATTACCTTGTTGGCATCCTTCTATCTCTTCTTGCAAAATATTTATATTTTAGCTTTTATGCGTTGGTTTATTTATCTTTGGAATATCTTCATTAAGTTGGGGTTGGGTTAGACATTTGATGATGAAATGGCTACATTAACAGTATAGTACTTCCACCCACAGAAGTTTTGATTGCTCAGCTACATCCTATATTTTGGATCAAACTTGAAATCGATTGGTCAAGTCCCTAAACAGTTACAATTTACATGCTAAGATACTCTAATTTTTTATAATTTATGTAACCAGGTTGTGGGAGATTCAATTGCTTTTGCATTGGGTTTGGCAACTACACTAGCATTACTTGGAGTAGCAGCCTCAGTTGCTGGTAAGGCATATGGACAGGTAGGGCAGGGACTACCATTGGCTGCTTCTGGTTTGGCAGTTGTTATGGGCCTAAACCTCCTAGAGGTAAATTTCATGCTTCTCCACTATCATGTGATGATTATTATGTTCATTGGTTTAAATTGCATGTTTTTAAATAAGTCAATGCATGTAAGGTTGCATTGTGCATATTGTTTTATTTTTTAATGTATGATTATAGAATACGTTGATATGCCTTCTTTTTTGTCATTATAAATGTAGCTGCATCTAGTTGTTAACATTGTATTTTCGCCATTTGGTATTGAACTTGAGTTAACTAGAGAGATTGTTGTTGAATTGCAGTTTCACCTCACAACCTTACAGTTGTTTGATTGTACCCCCTCTGCCTGGAAAGTTAGTCCCTCCTTTTTCGTTGTTACTAGAATGAACTTTGAGCAATAATTTAGGCTACTTTTTATTATCCTAATGGAAATTTACAACTAGTTATTGATACACCACAATAAATACTATCAATATCAATTTTTGGATTCTAAGATAATTAAAAGCAGCCTAAATTATTGCTCAAAGTTCATTCATTCATAGTAACAACGAAAAAAGTGGGACCAACTGTCCGGGTCAGAGGGAGTATTTGACAAGGATCTTCGTATTATCTTCTCCAGCTCTTTAAATATAATCCCTCCGTCCTTAAATGAATGTCCAAAGTTCATTTTGAGGGACATCTGAAAATCTCTACTATTTATACAATTTAGTGGCAAAGATTCATATATAAGCATGTAATCCTCTTTCCAGACATTTAGTTTTGAAAGTATAAAGAGACTAGTGATTTTTTTTTGGTAAAAGAACATTTAAGAACAAAGTTATTTTCGAAAATGACATTCCTTTTGGGAGAAAAATTTCTTGAAAATGGACATTCAGGGACAGAGGGAGTAATTCTTATGATGCATCCTTGTCTGAGACACGTAGCTCTTTTCAGTAAATTTGGTAGCGTATATCTGTAGTGGTCTTTTGTTGTGTCTTAGGAACAAATTATTTTATGTTTCTTACAATTGTTGGCTAGAGGTAGCCGCAATATGAAATAGTTTTTGCTCAACTGAAATCTTATTACTTCATTCCTTACCTAAACTTTCTTTGCTTGCCAATATTGCAGATAATAGAATTGCAGCTTCCCTCCTTTTTTGACAACTTTGATCCTCGTGCGGCTGCTGCTAATTTTCCTTCAGGTAATAGACCTAACAACTTTATAGTGAAATTCTAGCCATTAATCTTTCTGCCTAACCGGCTGTCTAAATTAAGAATCCACTAACTCGTTAATTCAAAAATTCAGGTGTCCAAGCCTATTTGGCTGGTCTTACATTTGCGTTAGCTGCGTCTCCTTGCAGTACGCCTGTGCTGGCCACCCTTCTTGGATACGTGGCAACATCCAAGGTATATTTAATTGCAGATAGCAGTGACTTTCTTCATGAAAGTCAAATGATTAAGGAAATTCTCATGTTTCCTAGTATGTTTTCAAATGTGTCTGTGCTGTGAGCAATGATATGGTTACCATAAACCGGGAAGATGGTTGGAAAATTGAACACCTGACGAGTTCCAATCTTAGCATAATGAAAGAATTGAATGTTGAATTGTAATGAAAGATCGGTTTCTTGTTAGAAAAGTTTCCAACTACTCCTATACCATTGTGTTCATGAAGTAAAAATATGACTTCCCCATTCTAACAGGATCCAATAATCGGCGGCAGCTTGTTGTTGACGTACACGACGGGCTATGTAGCTCCTCTACTACTAGCTGCTTCTTTTGCTGGAGCACTGCAGGTATAAGCTTATTCGACATGAAGAAGCCTTGTTCAACCTGTTGACTTCTGCACCTACCTTTTCACTTAACTCTTACTCCTATCTTTCTAGTCATATGGTTCAAAAGTTGCACATGCACTAATTAAACCTGCAGTCTACCTGGCAATTTTACTTGCAGAGATTGCTGGGGACGACTTCTGAATTATCTTTTTGATACTTAGAGATTTTGTAAAAATAAATTTCATGGACATGTGCAGAGTCTGCTGTCATTTCGCAAATTCTCAGCTTGGATCAACCCAATGAGGTAATACCTATTAGTAATAGGCTATTGCTCCTTCCGTCCCAAAATGTTGTTCCTACTCTTTTTTGACATTACTGCGTACGAATGAACTTTGAGCAATAATATTAAGTTAATTTATTTATACTAATGAAATCTAAAACTTGTGATTGATAGTTTGATACACCATCAACAATGCTATAATTAACAAATTTTAGATTTTTATAATAATTATACTAATTTTAAATTATTGTCCAGAATTCATTCGTAGTAACGATGAAAAAAGTGGGAACAACATTTTGGACAGAGGGAGTACTATTAATTTGAACGAACCGAGTTTAGTAGTACTCATCAGTCATCACTTGCCACATTTCCATAGAAGTGAATTGCACATTGCACATTAGCAAATTGGTTCCAAATTGAAGGGTGAATATATGCTAATGAAGACCCGTATCACCTGCTACAGTTGTCATTGAGGACAATTAAATTAGTTGTTTCTGATGCATGTTTATTTATGCTTTTGCAGTGGTGCACTCCTTTTAGGAGGAGGTGTATATACCCTTCTGGACAAGGCCTTTCCAGCATCAACGGTAATGGTAATGTAGATATTTTTCAGTTGAATTTACCCCGAACAAACTTATTGAAACATACAAATTGATCCTAAATGCTTTACTTGCTTTTTCTACTATGAAAAGCACTGTACACATCAGAAAGTATACGAAAAAGTAATATGAAGACAATAAAATTAAATTATGATCATCACTCTCGTTGTTCTGCTAGGCTTTTATGCCCATAACTCTTGATAAATGTATCTTCTGAATATCCCATAATAAGGGTAGTGCCTGTGCTAGTCTCATACACCCACTCCACCCTTATAATTACGTAAGTCCTTGACTTTGACTTTGGAAATCCATGCCTTGGCAAGCAGAAATGCCGATAACATACTCATATTAGAAAAGCACATTATAGATAGGCCAGTTGTTCACCTAGTTCTTGGAAATCCATTTTTTAGAAAGCAAAAAGGTAGAAAACATACTCATTATAAGAAGGTTCAAAGAAACAACCAATTTTATCCAAACTGACCGTCATTATCGACTTTTCTAAGTGGACATGGTCCATGGGGGAGTTATTAAATTGTAGACAAACTCTGGGGATATGCGGTGGAGAAGATAAGATTAGTATGGGGGTTGCTCAACTCTCGGTTCGTTTAAGTGACATCAGTGAATTGAAGCTTGTAGCAGAAAGAGGACGTAATCATTTAATATCTACCAGTTGTGTTGTTACGAATGGAACGATGCCATATAGGAAAAATAAGCTCCCTAGATACGGGCAAAAGATATATCGTCATTATTTAAAGGCTATCCTGAAATTTGCTCTGTAACTATTTCATATGAGTGTATGCTGAATGCTCATTGTGAGAGCGATGGTCAAAGGTCAAGCCATTATAAAACTGGAAAAGGGCAACACGCTTTAGATGGCGAAAATGGTAAAGTTTGGCAGGAAAATATTAACGCCACGTGTCGGATGAAGAAGGTTCTACAAGGGTTAAGAAATGTAGAGGGTTAAAACGAGCATTGCATTGGTTCTTACTATTTTTATGTCGACAGCGAAAAGTAAACTGAAACAGATGGTTTCGGCTTATATAATGATAGCCATTTGTAATTCCACAAGATTGAAAAAGACCTTAGAGTTTACTATCTGATCGTAATAGTTTAAGTTTAGGTGTTGACAATAAGGATATAATTAGTGTTTCCTCCGCCCGAAAATGAATGTAAAATTTTGTTTCAAATAAAGATATACGGAGTAAATAATAAAAGAACAAAAATGGAACATTGATTTTGAGATGTAAGTAGTAATAATAAAATGGCATGAATTGTATTTTATCAAACATCAATTTTTTATTTGGTTGACACATCTATTTTGTTACCGAATTTTCTCCCCTCCCGGTACCCTGGATCAAAGAAGTTAATGAAGAAACATCATACTATTTCCGTCCCAACATGAAATTCCATTTTTTTTCTTTCTAAATTTGCTCTTGATTAAGAGTAAATTTGAAAAAAAAATAATAATCAGATATTTGTTTTAAGACGGAGGAGGAGGGTGTATCTTACAAGTGAGATCAATTTTCAGTTATCATTTTCGTTTCTTAATCACAAATTAGAATATCTATGGTCCTATGGAGAAGTATGTAATCAATTATGGCACAAATTACTTTTTGCTACTTCTGCCTACCTTTCAAGACTAAACCATTGTCTAGTCAATATGTACATAAAATAGTGTCACACACTAAACACCTTAGTATATTTATTTTGAAAAGTAATACTGCCACCATTTTAAAAAAAGTAAATAACGTAGTTGACTTGTCGACATTTTTCAAAAATGTGATTTATTTATTTGTACACTGCATGTACAATAGTACAATTGCATTAAGACTTTTTCTTAATATAGACATGAGACATTTGTTTTGGGGCATACCAAAATGAAAATTATGACAATTATTTGAAACGGAGGAAATATACAACCGGAAACATTTAGGTGTTAAAATTAATTTACAATTAGTCAACTAATCAAGTCATCAAGCAACGTGGGAATAGATATTTTCATGAACACTTGTGATTCTTGAAATATCGTGGGTTTAGAAGATGGTGACTTAAGTTAATATAAAATTGTTTACAAAATAAACTAGAAAATGCTCACAAGATATTATGTAGTATTCCTGTTTGGTATTATCACAAAGCGTGAGGACTTGAAGTTTCTGATTGGGGTAAATATAGTCACAATTTTTTATTACAAAATTTGGCTTACAAAATGAGGTGTCATCATTTTTATTGGTGCTTTTAATTAGAGTGTGCTAAGTCCACAGCCGGTGCAACCAATAAAATATCGCCACATCATTTTGTATCAATCATTTTGTAAACTTCTTTTTTGCCTCCAGGATTGACCGATTGATTGATTATACATTGTTGACCTCTGAGCTTTCGTTTCTGCTTAGTCTATTTGACTCTTTATAAGCAACACATTTAAATTTTGATCAACTATTAAAATAAAAAATAATCCCAATAAATTTAAAAAATTGGTATTCATAATTCATTTAATAATTTATCACTTATATCTTTTTGAATTTCACTAAAATGATTAGCTAACATTACTATTTGGTCAAAGTTTAGTTGTGCTTACCATTAAAAAAAAAAAAAAAAAACTATTTTTTTTTTCGCCGAGAGAGTATTAGGTTTGCCTTAAATTTGTTAGCATTCCGTTTGTTTTGTTTTCAATTTGTTAAATCCAAGTTGTGACAAACTGGTTATTTGTTTTTTTTTTTTTTTTTTTTTTTTTTTTTTTTAAGGAGAAAGTTGTTAGTACTTAGTAGTGACCATGACGTGTAGTTGAGTTTAATAAGAAAATGGTTTAATACAATTTCAGCGACCCCGTACCTCTCACTTGCATCTGAGCGTTATCTCTCGACTCCTCCGGCCACCGCCACCACAACACAGGTGGTTGTCCGGCAACATCTCAACCTTAACAATTTCAGAGAACATAAAGTACCCTTGTATTTATTATACTCCCTTTTGTCCCAAAAAAATACTCTTATTTTGTTTTTTTATGATCAACAAAATTGAACTTTGATCAAAACATTAGTGTCAATCTAATAATCACAATAAAATTCTAAAATGTGTTATTGATAAATCACTTAACGATTAATCAATTACAACTTTTAGAATTTCACTACAATGATTAGATTGACACTAGTTTTTTGTCAAAGTTCATTTTTATTGATCATAAAAAGTCAAAATAAAAATAAAACAATATAAACTTGAACAACTTTCATCAGTTTTATCTACATTCACTTTCCATAATCACAGCCCACATAACCAAAAAAAGGGCGCAAAAGTGAAAAAAGTTTTCCCTAATCCTGATGTGCCCCACGATTGATCATCTCCATGTACTGATTCAAAGATTCCTGTTTTTGCAACTTCATATCCTCGTTGAATTTCTTGATGAAAGCTTCTACCTTTCTATTCAATTCCTCTTGACCCAGTGACGGATCCTTCTTTAGCTTACCTGACCCGGTTGACCGACTCAGTGACGTCGGCGGCGGATTGCTGACGTTGAACATCTCCGATTTAGTCATTTGATCAGAAGTAGTAGTAGTAGGAGTGTGGTGATCGCGGCCTTGGGTCTCCCACGTGTCAGATTTCTTCAGGTGCCTGGTTAACGGCATTGGACGGCCTTCTGTTATCGTCCTCCACGTGCTCTCCAATGTGTCATGCCTTTTCGGCTTCGCCACTCCCAGTGTCCTCCCTCCTCCTGCACGAATTTATTACATTTCCTAATTTTAGAAGCACATATGGTGAGGAAGTGATTTAGTTAAAAGTTGATATAAAAAATATATTCCTTGTATACTTTTGCCATTACATTTTATTTTAGTATTCATTTGTACTCTTTCAATCCCAACACAAGTGAGACTTATTTCTGTTTTAAGTCATTCCAAAACACTTAAAACTACCTAAAATTGAAATGTTTTAATGTATTTATATTGAACCAACCCCAATATTTAACCCCGCTCATTCTCTCTCATCTTCTACCACTCAATTTATTCAACCAACACTACTATTTACCTCAATCATCTCTCTTCATTTTCTATTACATATAAACTACTTTTCTCTTAATTATTGTGCTCACTCTTCTAGTTCTACTTGTGTTGGAACGGAGGGAGTATATAACAATGTTTTTTTTTTCAGGAAAATAATTTTAAATAAAAATGATATTGTATTCATCATAAAATAATTTTGCACCTATCAGACATACATGATACATCTATGATACATCTGTGACGGTGGGAATACCAAATTTGTTTCAGACTTATCTCTTCAAATTCAGTGAAGGGATAAATCTCCATGGGGAAGTTTATCCCTTGTTTGTCCTCTTTTTCAATTCTATGTTTCTCCAAATAGAATCTTGCCATTACACACAAAAACTTCACTCTCCAACAATTGAAACTTTTAATCCAAATTTCATTTGTTAAGGACACAACTTTTTGTAGACAAAATTCATATACTCCCTCCGTCCACCTGACTTAGGATTCTTGGTTAAATAAATTTATACTTTGACCAAATATTTGAAGAAATATAATGATGCTAATTAAAATTTAAAACTTGTTATTGTATCACAATTAATAATAAACTAAATAACTATTTTTAGATTTTAATTAAGATAATTATTTTTGTTCAAATTATTAGTCAAAGTATAAATTGCTTGATCAAGAGTCCTAAGTCGGGCGGGACAGAGGGAGTATAATTTTGTAATCTTCTTTACAAACATTTAATTTTTGCAAGTATAAAAAAACCGGTAAAAAAACTTTTGAAGCAAAAAATTTCGAGACAAAATTATATCAAAATTGCCACTCATTTTGACGCGATGTCTAAAATACCGTTTCACTTTAATTAGAATAAATACTACTCCCTCCGTCCCGCCGGAAATTACAAAACTTGCCATTTTGGGCGTCCCATAAAAATTGCAAAATCCATAAATGGAAAGTTTTTAATACTTTTTAATTAGTGGGTCTCACTTCTCATACTCACATCCACTAACCCACTAACTATTCTCTACCCCACTTTCTCTCTCCCACTCAACTATCAACACTCACAACACATCACCTTTTTCACTTTTTCCCTTAATTCTTGTGCCATAATTTTTTTTTTGAAGTTTCCGGCGGGACGGAGGGAGTACATGCATAGTATAACACATGTAAGACAAAAGATGTGTACCTTCAGTACTGGATTTCCGATGGCCAAGTCTCGCAGAAACGGGGGGTTTCTTCCTCGGAATCGTGAATTCTTTCTTCGGTATACTACTCCCCGGTTTCGACAATATAATCTCATTCACGCTTTTTATTTCCTCCACCGCAATTTCCACATTCCTAACATCCTCTGCTCCGTACAAATCAGGCTCCGGTACTTGCACGCCGGCGACGTAATCATTCTCAAACTCCGGCTTCACCTCCACTGGTTCCGATTTCTGGATCACGCTGTCGTACACCGCCGCCGCATAATCCATCGGCACATCGGCACGAGGTATCATCTTTACCGGCTCCGTCTGAAGCAGAATCGCCGTCTCCGGAGGCAACAGAGGATGATGATGATGATCAAAATTATCAGCCTTGGATTGCAACCGTGATGACGCAACGATTGTGATGATGATACAATTGATGATGAGGTAGAGATAGGGAGGCCTGAGCCAGGAGTTGAGGAATTCCCATATGGAAGGGAGGTCGGATACCGGCATGGAGAGCTTTAACATCATCGCCATGGATAAGACGCTGGTTGAAATTAACAAAACTTTGATGGATAACATCTTGTTGTTTGAGCTATTCGAGTAGTGAAGAGACATTTGTTGGGGCTACTAGAAATTGTTTATGATTTTTCCGGCGAAAGTTTTCCGATTCAGATCGACTGGACTGGAATATACAAAAGTGGGAGGTTGCTAGTGAACTGTATAAGAGAGTTTATTTGGGCAGTATGAGAGAGTTAGTGAAATGAGGTGTATTTATATGGAGAAAATGATGTATTTATATGGAGAAAATGATGTAGGATTAGGAACTAGGAAGAGAAGGTGGGAAGTGATGGGAGAGATGGACGGGCCGGTAGAGTTGGGGGTTTAATGGTGCTATTAATGATAGGTGTGGGCTTCTCCAACTTGGCCCACCTATAATAAGACATCTTTATTCTAAAGTTAATATGTATCAGACTTGGAACCGCTTCACGCAAGTTGCTCCATCCCTCCATTCAGCCACGTAGGCGAGCTTCTCATTTGTGTGACGGAAATCGCTTCAAAAATTTGTGGGTTCCACTGAGCTCAAATACATCTAGGCCGTCAAACACAAAAATTGGCGAAGTGGCAACATCCAGGCCATTGAGTGGATCAACAGGTAGAGCAACCATGGGTAGAGCGGTTCTACTAAGGGCCTTCCGCTGTTGTTGTTTGAAGATTTTCGAACCAGTCTCAATGTCCGTCAACCTCCCGTTTCGACTACGGGGGTGTGTTAGAATCTTATCAAATCTCTCTTAATCTCCATTATGATTTGATAAGATCCGTAGATATGTATCCTTGTGCATATTGTTATTAGTTTTGTAATTATCCTTACTAGGGTTGTTACACGAACCGAGCTGGCTCGAGCTCGGCTCGTGAAGTCTCGAGCTCGAGTGAGCTCGAGTCGAAATCGAACTGATTGTCAAGCTCGTTTTTGTTATCGAGTCGACCGTGTTCGGCTCGTTTAACTCGTTAAAAGCTTGAGTTCGGCTCGATAAGCTCATTAAAATTGAATTTTTGTTTTCGAACGGCTCGAACTCGGCTCAATAAGCTCGAATTCGGCTCGATAAGCTCGTTAAAGCCATATTTTTCTTTAAAAAATGCCTAAGCTCGAGCTCGGCTCGCTAAAACTCGAGTTCGATATCGACTCGAGTTGTTCGCGAGCTCGAACAAGCAAGTGGGCTCGAGCTCGATAAAAGCTCGAGCTCGATAAGTTTTAAACGAGCTCGAGCTCGACACCCCAAAGCTCGACTCGGCTCGGCTCGTTTACAGCTCTAATCCTTAGTGATTTGATTAGTATGTTGTTACTATAGATAGAGATAGACTTAGCACGATTAGGGGATATTATTTTGTATATATAGGATTGTAAACCAACTCTCTGGGTATTGAAATTGATTACCTTTTATGGTATCACGAGACCGGGGCTACGATTCCTCTTCCGCTGCGCCTCCCTCGTGAATCCTATCCTTTTCTTCTTCTTGAGCAATGTCGTCCAAATCATCCTTTCACCCGGCTCTAGCAGTTTCGAATATTCGAAACCATATTGCTATGACCCTTGATTTGGAAACATCTCAGTACGCTACTTGGGCTGAACTTTTCAAGGTTCATGCTCGAGGCACCAAAGTACTTTCACAGATCATTCCGTCTACCAAGGGTAAGGAAAAGGATCCATCCACTGATGAAGAGTTGGAGTTATGGTCGACGTTGGATGGGGTGGTGCTTGGGTGGATTTACTCCACAATCTCTAGTGATCTTCTCACTACGATCTTGGAGCCCGATTGTACGGCAAAGGCGGCGTAAGAGCGTCTTCGGGACATATTCCAGGACAATAAGAACTCGCGTGCGGTAGCACTCGAACAAGAATTTTCCCACACCTTGATGGCTGATTTTCCATCGGCATCGACCTACTGTCAACAGCTAAAGCAATTAGCCGATCAACTGAAGAACATTGGGGCACCAATTTCGAATGAGCGGCTCGTTCTCCAGATGGTTGTAGGCCTTACTGAAGCATACAATGGAGTGGCAACGATGATTCGTCAGAGTGACCCTCTCCCACAATTTTACCAGGCTAGATCGATGGTTACATTGGAGGAATATGGGCTTGCTGTCACGCCCCGAAAAATCCATAAATATAAAATTCACATACTACACATCTCCGAAACGCTAAATACCAAACCGGGCGCGTGAATTCAACCATAACACCAATATCCACAAACAACTCCTCAACGAGGAGATAACTCGGAGATTAAATACAATTGTGGAAGCAAGACTTAACTAATTATACATTTACTCAAAAGACAACAGTCTTTGCAAAACACTAAGCAACCACTACCTCTCAAAAATACATAAAGGCGCCGGAGAGCAACTAGTCCAAAGGGGATCAAACTGCTCAGAAGTTTCCCGCTACAACGAACCTCAAAACGCTACCACATGCTTTCCTGGGGGGGGTTTGAGAAAAACAATTTGAAACAAGAAAACGGGGTGAGAAAAATCTCAGTAATTTACTAAATGCAACTAGGTGTCATGCTATCATGATAATCACAAAGGAACAATATCAAAAAGCATTCACAATTTCATATAACATGAAAGATATGGTCCACTCATCATATAACACATAATGCGGGAATAAACACTCATAAGTGGATACTGAGCCAAGGTTCTAGAGACGGAACACAATCCCTCGAGAAGAGTCCGTTGAGCAGCATGAAAGAGCTGAAGCCGGTTCCGGAACCAAGTAACAGCAACAACCAGTAATGGGGGAAATAACACAAAGTCATACCCCCAAGCCAATAGCTAGAATACTCACCATAGGAGCTAGCTCATCCCAACCACGATCACGGGAAGGGGCATCCCACTCAAGGCCACTGAACATGGGGAAACTGGGTTACCAGTGAAGTACATTATACTGGACTTGGCTCGTGCCATTATAATATACATCACTGCCCAAAATAAATACAACAATGCCAGCTGGACTCCATACAAGCACACAGTAATAAACACTCGCTTGAAACAACAACGGGGCAATGATTCCAAAGTAGGGAACCAAGCCAAAATCATCACAAAGGATGCAAACCATTTCTCATGAAGAGATCAACAACAACATCAACACATGAAGCTACTCAAAAAGAGTCAAACGGTTATCCACATTCATACATTGCAAACATGGTCACAAACGGACCAAACCCAACACTCTCAAACAATACTTAGTCAAATACTATAACACGTTTGTTCACAAAGGAACCATACCCAATAATTACCATAAGGATGCAACTATTACTCAAGAAGAGTCAACAACAACGACAACGGGAAGTCTTTCATAAAAGAGTTCAACCACGATAAACAGAATTGCTCATAAGGAGCCCAACATCATTGATCATTAAAACAAATGATTCCAAGACAAGGTTCCATACCAAACACATCCTAAAGATGATACCCATAAGTTACTCATTAAGAGCACAACCCAAACGGTCACTCACAAATAGTACCACGACCATTACCAAGATGACCCTAAAAGCCTACTCATAGAGGGTAATTATGGTCAAGCACTCAACCATCTCCTTATACCTGGAATTCCCAATAAGAACTCTGAATAATTACTCCATAAGGCTGATCACACCGCAGGTACCCAATCACTATTTCACATCTTACATCCGTTCATAGACGGACCAATTCTTAACACTCAACCGAACTAAAAAGGTAACACATTTCCATACATGATCCCAAATGTACCAATTCAACACTTTGGTGTCTCATAACAACCCTCTAGGTACTATAGGATATCACTTAAAACCTAGACCAAGTCTTATCCTAAAATCAATTCGATTGGAACCAACATAAACACACCATAAGATTACCAAACATTCACTAATAATACTTAGTTACATTCCACCACACATTTGTTCACAAAGGAACCATTTTCACACACTAGAGTGGTCCTTGACCCATACAAACAGATACCCCAAACTTGATCACAACGGACCGGTCATAACATTTTGTGTTATAGAACACTTACTGAAAACTCAACACAATCTAAACCAGAAACCCCACTAAATAAACCCACTCATCTCGTAGTACGCTAAAAGAGCTTTAAAACGATAGCTTACTTGACTAAAACGGAGTCCGGACGAAGAAATTATAGCCTTCGAAAGATTGGACAAGAAGCGAATAATTTTCACAGAAAGGGAGGGGGTGCGCGCGCCTCCCTTAATCAGAAAGAAAGGCACGAACAGGGGTACAAAGGGTGCGCGCGCCTCCCAAACATAGGGTGCGCGCGCCTCCTATAAACAGAAGAAAAACGCACAAGGTGAGATGGAGGGGTGCGCGCGCCTCACCCCAATAGGATGCGCGCGCCTCCAACCAAAATCAGCAAACCCAGAATTCTTCCTGGGTTCTTCTACCCGAATTTCAACCCCAAAATTTACCACTTCAACCCCAATCAACACCAACACTCCCAACTAGTTTACCCAAGTGCCAAAACAACTTCTAAGCCTAAAATAACTCATCTAGCAACATTTGGACAACCCTAACCAAGGAATGATTCAAACACCCAAATTTCACAATAATATGAAGAATTTACAAATAGGTTCCAAATCAACCAAAGAATCCATATATAATAACTAGAGCATCAATGGAGTTAAAGATGAGCATTTTTTAACATAAATGGGGGAAAGTAACTTACCCGGATTTTATCAACGGTGACGGAACTCAAAATTTCTTTGATCCCTACGATCCTATCGACGATCTAAACATTTATCATGTTATGAGAAATGAGAAATAATGAGGGGAAGATAGCTAGAATGTAGAGAGAAGGAAGAGAGGAATTTTACCTTTTCAACCAAAGAGAGAGAGAGAGAATGCTGGGAATGAGAGAGTGAGGGAGAAGGAAGGGAGGAAGAAGGTGATATTTTTAAAAATGTTACACTTAGGGCCCCTCCTCCACTAACAACACAATTCTCTTATACTCACCTCTAACAACTAAGACCCAACACTCTACACTAGCACAAATAACCAATTAAATGCTAGGCATAAAATATTATGAAACACAAAATGCACACATAACTATTTAAATAAATAAATAATGTAAATAAATAGATAGGCAATAAATAAATAATTTATTATTTATTACTACAAAAATAGAGGCGGGTTTTCGGGTCGTGACACTTGCCAAGAAAGCTTCAATGGGGGGGGGGGCGATGATGGCTAAGGAAGCTGTGGTTCCGAGTGTACCTGTTGACAGACCGGCGGCTGCTTCTCCGTCACCTGGGGGCCAACGCAATCCGGCAAAGAATGGGGGCAAGGGTTCTGGTGCCGGCAAGGAAGGGGGAAAAGAACAGTAGCCAGTCGTCTGGGGGTGGGCCTCGGTAAGGAGGATCTTCTGCCCCAGGCCCATTCCAATCTTGGCAGCCGACTTGGTCACCTCCTGGGCCAACACAGTGGAGTAACAATTGGTCTTGGCCATGACCCAATCCACCTTGCCCATATCCTACTACTGGGCCGACGGGTCAATGGGCTCGGTCCCCCTCCTCTCAACCAAGGCAACCATCTGGTATTTTGGGACCACGTCCACAGGCTTACACTGCTTCTCAGGCTTCACCTACAGACATCGACTCGGCTATGCACACTTTTGGGTTAACTCCTCCTACTCCACCCACTTGGTACATGGATACTAGGGCTTCCGATCACATATCAGCTTCGTCAGATAATCTCAATCCTTATTTCAATTCGAGCACTCATAATCATATTGTTGTTGGAAATGGCCATTCATTTTCGGTTACGGGATATGGGGCCACTCATATGGGTCCGCCACATCCACCTCTCGTCTTAAATAAATTTCTTCATGTCATAGTTATTTAATTTCTGTTCGCAAATTTGCTTCCGATAATTCCGTTTCAATTGAGTTTGACTATCACGACTCGAAATCTAGGCTCTATTTTATTAGTAATTAAATGATTATTATTTAATTATTTGCTTATTTATTTATTTAAATTATTATTTATTTAAATAATTATGTGTACATTTTATGTGTCATAATAATTATGCCTAGCATTTTTAATTGAGTCATTTGTGCTAGTGTAGTATTGCTGGGTCTTAATAATTAGTGGGAAGTTGTTTATTTTGAGTAGTGTAAGGGAGGGGCCCTAAGTGCAACATTTGGAAATAATTTCCCTTCTCCCTCACCTTGTCCCTCACTCTCTCCATCCCATTCCCAGCTCAATCTCTCTCTCTCTCTACAAAAGGTAAGTTTTCTCATCTTCTTCCTTCTCTCTTCATTTCCTCCATCTTCCTCTCATAATCTCTCATTTCTTAAAGCGTGAACCTTGTTTAGATCGTCGATAGGATCGCGTAGAACAAAAAAAATTGAATTCCGGCAACTTTGAGATTTATCAAGTAAGTTACTTTTCCCCCATTTTGATGCTAAAATGTTCATATCATGTTTAGATAATGCTTGATGTGTTATATTTGAAGTTTGGTTGAGTTTAGAATTTATTTGGAATTTATTTGAGTTTTGGTCAAAAATGGTGATTTTATGAATATTGGGTTTGATTCTTGATTTTGGTTGATAAATGGTGTGTTTGGGTCCCCATCCTAGTTATAAGTGGTTTTGGTTCATTTTGGAACTTGTTGAAGGAGTTTAGTTTGAGTATTTTGTGTTTTGGTGTAATTTGGGTCGGAATTGAAGAACCCAGCTCTGTTCTTCCCGGCCATAACCCAGGCCGAGCGCCCGCCTGCCCTTGCCCAGGCGCCCGCCTACCCCCTTTTTCTAGCAGCCAAACCTTCTGTTGATTCAAGCGCTCTCTCGCCCCAGGACAGGCGCCCGCCCGCCCACTGTTTGGGATTTTGCCCTTTTGCTTGGTTTAAGACTTAGGGCTTAGCTAGTTTAGGTTTATTTCTTCTAATTAACTTAAGATAACACCGTGGAACACTTTAGTAATTAAAATTGGTTCCTTTGTGAACAATAGTGTTATATAATTTGATCAGGTATTGTTTGGGCATCTTATGAGGTATTCGTGTTCGTTCCAACCGAATTGATTTTCGAGTAAGACTTGGTCTAGGTTTTAGGCGATGTCCTATAGTACCTAGAGGGTTGTTATTGAATACCAAGGTGTAGGTTTTAGTCCTGTCGTGATCATGTCCTAATAAGTGTAACCTTTCGGATTCGTTTGGGGTGTTTAGAATGGGTTCGTCATGAACGGAGATAAAGCGTGAATTGGCATTTGGATACTTACGGTTTGATTAACCTTAAGATGTATTCATTGGGATTTCTCATTTAGAATTCCAGGTGTGATGAGATGGTTGAGTTCATAGTCCTAGTACATCTTTATGAGTAAACGTTTAGGATAATTTTGGGTTATAGTCGTTGTACTATTTGCGAGCGACCGTTTGGGTTGTGTTCTTTATGACTAACTCGTGGGTATCATCTTTGGAATGTATCTGGTATGGTTTCTCTTTGTGAAATTACGGTATTCTAATAATCATTGTTGTTGTGCTCTTTATGAGAATTCCGTTTATCGTTGTTGTGCTCTTCATGAGAAACTCTGTTATTGTTGTTGTTAAACTCTCCATGAGTAACCGTTGCATCTTTATGGAGTTTAATTGGTATGGTTCCCTACCTTGGAACCCTAAGTTGTTTAATTAAGCTAGTATTTATTACTTAGCATTTATCTGAAAGTCCAGCTGGTTATTTGTGTATCGAGTCAGGCAATGGATAATGCTATAATGGCACGAGCCAAATCCAGTATAGCATCGCCCATTGGTCCTTCTGTCCTCATCCAGATTGGCCTTGGTTGGGATGAGCTAGCTCCGTTGTGGGTATTCTAGCTAATCGTTTTGGAGCATGACTTTGTGGCATGGCTCCCGCCCTTTGTGGCACTTTATCATTGTTATTGGTTCCGGTACCGGGTTTCTCTTCAGCTTTTATGCTATTATGAAGATGGTTTGTTTGATTGATGGGTTGATTGGTCGCTTCCGACCGAGGATTTCTCTTCAGCTTTCATGCTATTATGAAGATGATGATTTGTTGATTATTGAAGCTGCGCAGCGATCCTTTATTTGGATGTACCGGTTTGAAAACCTTGGCTAATATCCTTTGTTATGTGTTTACTTTCCGCTGCTATCTGTTGACTGTAAATTGTTTCATGCTATGTGATATTTATCATTGTTTATTGCTTATTGCATTATAGCATGTCATGTAGTTGCATTAGTAACTTACTGAGATTTTATCTCACCCCGTTTATTTCCATCTTTGTTTTTCCTTAACCCCTCCCCAGGAGGAAAGGATTAGGATTCGCGGATCGAGGAGGACGTCGAGAGGATTGAGATTTTGGGGCATGTTGTTATGGACCGGTTTACATTATTTAAATGTATAACCTTTTGGGAATAGTTTTACCATTATTGACGTCATTAAGAATAGTATATTTTATTCTTTTTGGTATAAGCTATGGAGCTTATGTTAGTTGCACTTTGTTGATTTAAACTTGGATTTGAAAAACCTTGGGTTATCATCTTTTGGTTCAAAATGGAATTTTTAACTTCTATATTTTAGAGTTTTGATTTTAAGTCGACGTCCAGCTCGCGGTCTCGGGCCCGCGGGGTTCGGGGTCGCGACGGTTGGATCAGAGCTATGGTTTAGCTCTATGTATAAGTATAGGTGGATTAGTATGACCTAGGAGGGTAGTGTGTTCGGAGTGAGTAACAATTGTTGTTTTATGCAGGTACTTGTTTGAAATGGCTCGAAGGAGAAGTGGTGAAAGTAATACCGGTAATGCAAATCAGAATGAAACAAGGGATGAAGCCCGTGCAATGTTTCAGGGCATGTTTGAGGCGGCCATGAAGGCCATACATGATCAAGGTCCGAGGGTAGAACAAGCACCACCACCCCGCTACGGATTGGAACAATTTCTGAAATTGAAACCGGTTGAGTTCAATGGGGAACCCGATGTAAGGAAGGCCGAGCTATGGATTGAGTCGATGGAGAAAATTTATGATGTCTTTGGTTGCACCGATGAAGACAAGGTCCGGTTTGCGGCTTATAAACTTGTGGGTGCCGCCGAGCATTGGTGGAAGGGTGTTAAAGCGAGTTGGGATGATACTCACACAGTGTATGCATGGGAGTTGTTTGTGCGAAAGTTCAAGGAGCATTTCATTCCGGTAGTGGATCAAAACCAAAAGGAGATCGAGTTGCTCAACCTGGAGCAAGGTTTGTTGTCTATAGCTCAGTACTCGGCTAAGTTCACAGAATTAGCCCGGTATTGTGACTATCTTGTGAGGACCGAAGAACAGAAGGCTATGAGATTCATCCGGGGTTTGAAGACTTCTATTCGGACTCAGCTTATAGCCCAGAGGATTGTGACATTTCAGGATGCGGTAGACCGGGCATACTTGATCGAGCAAGATATTGGGGAGCATAAGAGGAAGACCGAAGTTGCGAATACGGGTAAACAAGTAAGCCATGCTAAATCTCAACCACAACACCGTTCAGATAACCGAGGTAATTTGGGAGCACCATCTCAGTTTAAGGAACAACCCGCGCTAGGGAATCCGAGTACTACTCCGGGGAAACAAGAGAAACAAGGTAGGTGGCTTTGCACTTACTGTCAGAGGGAAGGCCATTTGGAGGATAAGTGTTGGAAGAAGCAAGGAAAATGTATCAATTGTGGTCAACTGGGTCACTTCATAAAAGACTGTCCGAGGTTTAAGGTTCAAGCATCAGGAACAGGAACCAGTACTTCACCGGGTCAGAAGAGGGATGCTTCGGGGAACCCTAAGGTATAGGGCAGAGTAATTGCGACCAATCAGCACTCACCAGGTAACGGATAAATTTCAGGAGGTATTATTTAGCGTCGTGAGAGCGAGCACGTGCATTATAGGATCATCGCATCTATGTGTTTCTGTGCATTTAGTTGCATTTATTACTTCTGAGTCTTTGACTTATGTGTTGTAGGTGTCTAGTCCTATGGAGGAGTTTAAGGTATCTGATGAAGTCTTATGTGCTTATGATGTGCCTAAGTATGTTTATGTCTCACCTGTTAAATTAGCCATATTGCTATTGCAAGATTTTGATGTTACTATTGCTTTAGTCTATTGTTGTAGGGGGATTGTTATGTTCTCCATTCCTAATTTCTTAAAACTGTTTGAGACCGTTCCTTTGGGTAGAGTTATACCTATCTTTTCTTAATTGAAATCCGAGTATTTAGTTTCGGTCAATTTGTTGGGTGCATTTATCATTCGTAAGATTTTCATTTTCTTCCGAATAGTACCTAGTGTTTGGGAAAAGCTTGGGTTAAATTGTGTTGTTATGGTACAAGGTTGTAGTACTGATAATTAGATCAATATCCATGTTGTAACGGTTGAGTTGTAAGAGTTGAGGATTCAACCGAGGGTTTCTTGTTAAGAGATTTCGTTTCCTTTTAGTACATCTCCGTGAGTACACCGAGAGTGATTAGTATGGAGGGATCCGTGAATTGTTATGGGTAATGAGTGTATGGTGGAATGTATAATCGATAATGGTGGTAAGCGTGTTAAGTTAGAAAGGACTAATAAGTACATTTTGGGAGAGTAACAATTTCTCGACCTATGTTAAAGGCATTTTGAATTTTGGTTAGATAGTGGTTCTATGGTCCTAAATCTCTCCTTGGTGGCATTTCGCGATTTGGACCAAGAGTATGTGAAGAAAGTCGAGTATCAATATTTGGGCATAATTAAAGAATATTGTGATTGGGTAATGGAGCTATTGGAATGGGGCTAGTTAATTAGTTTATGATTTTGGTAGTACCATTGAGCCTAAGTATCATTAGGTTAATAAATGTATGCGTGAAAGACTAACTTGGGTTAGCTATGGAGGATTTGAGATTTGTTGATTTCCTTGGGTTTATGAGCACGGATTATAATTTAAATGAGAGTTAGAGAAAATCTTTTGAAGATGAAATTTGGATCGTTTTGCGGACTATTGAGTATATTGAATTGTTTAGGCTTCAAGACCGGATTAATGAAGGGATGAGAGTATAACATAGATTAAGTGGACACTTCGTACGAGAAATTTTGGGGTTGTATGGTACTATTAATTTAAGGTGTCAACTCAAAGTGAAAGCACTATAATGGTAATCCATAAAGATGTGGCCATTTCGATGAATATTGTGGAAATAGAAATTCATTTAACCTTTTTATATTTTAAAAGCTAATTAGGCTAGGGATGGTGATGTTTTGAAATTTCTGGGGAATACTACTAATTATGTGATTTACAAAAAGGAAACACCTTTGCAGTGTAATTAAGGTTATGGATAAGATGAGCTTAGGATATCTCGAGAGTTATGTTTGGGAGCAATTGCGATTCTCCAATTTTGATTATAGATTCTAATTAGTAGTGAAGATTATGATTGAAAGAAGTTATGTGCGAGAGGTGGTGTTATCGTAAGCATTATTTAAAGTTACCTTATAGTGGGTTATATTGGACAATTGAGGAATTTGAGAAATGGCGGAACTATCGTATCCGTAGCTATTTGGTCTTTCGGGTAAGTCTCGTTAAAATTCGGGTCGAATTTTCTTTAAGGGGGAGTGAATGTCACGACCCGAAATCTAGGCTCTATTTTATTAGTAATTAAATGATTATTATTTAATTATTTGCTTATTTATTTATTTAAATTATTATTTATTTAAATAATTATGTGTACATTTTATGTGTCATAATAATTATGCCTAGCATTTTTAATTGAGTCATTTGTGCTAGTGTAGTATTGCTGGGTCTTAATAATTAGTGGGAAGTTGTTTATTTTGAGTAGTGTAAGGGAGGGGCCCTAAGTGCAACATTTGGAAATAATTTCCCTTCTCCCTCACCTTCTCCCTCACTCTCTCCATCCCATTCCCAGCTCAATCTCTCTCTCTCTCTACAAAAGGTAAGTTTTCTCATCTTCTTCCTTCTCTCTTCATTTCCTCCATCTTCCTCTCATAATCTCTCATTTCTTAAAGCGTGAACCTTGTTTAGATCGTCGATAGGATCGCGTAGAACAAAAAAGAATTGAATTCCGGCAACTTTGAGATTTATCAAGTAAGTTACTTTTCTCCCATTTTGATGCTAAAATGTTCATATCATGTTTAGATAATGCTTGATGTGTTATATTTGAAGTTTGGTTGAGTTTAGAATTTATTTGGAATTTATTTGAGTTTTGGTCAAAAATGGTGATTTTATGAATATTGGGTTTGATTCTTGATTTTGGTTGATAAATGGTGTGTTTGGGTCCCCATCCTAGTTATAAGTGGTTTTGGTTCATTTTGGAACTTGTTGAAGGAGTTTAGTTTGAGTATTTTGTGTTTTGGTGTAATTTGGGTCGGAATTGAAGAACCCAGCTCTGTTCTTCCCGGCCATAACCCAGGCCGAGCGCCCGCCTGCCCTTGCCCAGGCGCCCGCCTACCCCCTTTTTCTAGCAGCCAAACCTTCTGTTGATTCAAGCGCTCTCTCGCCCCAGGACAGGCGCCCGCCCGCCCACTGTTTGGGATTTTGCCCTTTTGCTTGGTTTAAGACTTAGGGCTTAGCTAGTTTAGGTTTATTTCTTCTAATTAACTTAAGATAACACCGTGGAACACTTTAGTAATTAAAATTGGTTCCTTTGTGAACAATAGTGTTATATAATTTGATCAGGTATTGTTTGGGCATCTTATGAGGTATTCGTGTTCGTTCCAACCGAATTGATTTTCGAGTAAGACTTGGTCTAGGTTTTAGGCGATGTCCTATAGTACCTAGAGGGTTGTTATTGAATACCAAGGTGTAGGTTTTAGTCCTGTCGTTATCATGTCCTAATAAGTGTAACCTTTCGGATTCGTTTGGGGTGTTTAGAATGGGTTCGTCATGAACGGAGATAAAGCGTGAATTGGCATTTGGATACCTACGGTTTGATTAACCTTAAGATGTATTCATTGGGATTTCTCATTTAGAATTCCAGGTGTGATGAGATGGTTGAGTTCATAGTCCTAGTACATCTTTATGAGTAAACGTTTAGGATAATTTTGGGTTATAGTCGTTGTACTATTTACGAGCGACCGTTTGGGTTGTGTTCTTTATGACTAACTCGTGGGTATCATCTTTGGAATGTATCTGGTATGGTTTCTCTTTGTGAAATTACGGTATTCTAATAATCATTGTTGTTGTGCTCTTTATGAGAATTCCGTTTATCGTTGTTGTGCTCTTCATGAGAAACTTTGTTATTGTTGTTGTTAAACTCTCCATGAGTAACCGTTGCATCTTTATGGAGTTTAATTGGTATGGTTCCCTACCTTGGAACCTTAAGTTGTTTAATTAAGCTAGTATTTATTACTTAGCATTTATCTGAAAGTCCAGCTGGTTATTTGTGTATCGAGTCAGGCAATGGATAATGCTATAATGGCACGAGCCAAGTCCAGTATAGCATCGCCCATTGGTCCTTCTGTCCTCATCCAGATTGGCCTTGGTTGGGATGAGCTAGCTCCGTTGTGGGTATTCTAGCTAATCGTTTTGGAGCATGACTTTGTGGCATGGCTCCCGCCCTTTGTGGCACTTTATCATTGTTATTGGTTCCGGTACCGGGTTTCTCTTCAGCTTTTATGCTATTATGAAGATGGTTTGTTTGATTGATGGGTTGATTGGTCGCTTCCGACCGAGGATTTCTCTTCAGCTTTCATGCTATTATGAAGATGATGATTTGTTGATTATTGAAGCTGCGCAGCGATCCTTTATTTGGATGTACCGGTTTGAAAACCTTGGCTAATATCCTTTGTTATGTGTTTACTTTCCGCTGCTATCTGTTGACTGTAAATTGTTTCATGCTATGTGATATTTATCATTGTTTATTGCTTATTGCATTATAGCATGTCATGTAGTTGCATTAGTAACTTACTGAGATTTTATCTCACCCCGTTTATTTCCATCTTTGTTTTTCCTTAACCCCCCCCAGGAGGAAAAGGATTAGGATTCGCGGATCGAGGAGGACGTCGAGAGGATTGAGATTTTGGGGCAGGTTGTTATGGATCGATTTACATTATTTAAATGTATAACCTTTTGGGGATAGTTTTACCATTATTGACGTCATTAAGAATAGTATATTTTATTCTTTTTGGTATAAGCTATGGAGCTTATGTTAGTTGCACTTTGTTGATTTAAACTTGGATTTGAAAAACCTTGGGTTATCATCTTTTGGTTCAAAATGGAATTTTTAACTTCTATATTTTAGAGTTTTGGTTTTAAGTCGACGTCCAGCTCGCGGTCTCGGGCCCGCGGGGTTCGGGGTCGCGACATTGACTCTTTTGGGTTTTCTGTGAAGGATATCCGGACGGGGAAGCAAATCATGAGATGTGATAGTCATGGCGACCTTTATCCTCTTACTTCTCTTTCTAACAAGTCTGGTTCCGCGTTCGCTGCTTTTACTCCCGCTTTGTGGTACGAGAGATTGGGTCACCCGGGCACTTTTGTTCTTGAGTCTCTTAGGAAAAATAAGATGATAATTTGTAAACATGCGAAACTATCCAATGTTTGTCACGCATGTTCCTTAGGAAAAATTATCAAATTACCTTTTGTTTCTTCGAATTCTAGTACTGTTCTTCCATTTGATATTATTCATAGTGATATTTGGACTTCTCCCGTTCTTAGTAATTCGAGTCATCGTTTTTAAATGTTATTATTATATGATTACTCGAATTTTTTTATGGACTTTTCCATTATCTCACAAATCTAATGTGTTTCCAACTTTTCTCATGTTTCGAAACCATATTCATACTCAATTTGAAAGGGAAATTAAGAATGTCCAATGTGATAACGGGAAAGAATTTGACAATACAAATTTTTGGGACTTATGTAAACAAAATAGTATTTCTTTTCGCCTCTCGTGCCCATACACCTCTTCTCAAAATGGTAAAGTCGAGCGATCTATTCACACCATTAATAACATGGTTCGAACTCTTATGACTCATGCATCGGTACCACCTTCTTTTTGGCATCATGCTCTTGAGATGGCGACTTATCTTCTCAATATCATCCCTCACAAAAATACGGACTCTCTTTCCCCACTTCAAATTCTTTATCGTAAGGACCCCTCCTACTCCCATCTTCGTGTCTTTGGGTGTTTATGTTATCCTCTCTTCCCTTCCTCTACCATACATAAACTTCAGGCACGTTATACTCCGTGTGTATTCTTAGGCTATCCATCTCATCATAAAGGATATAAATGCAATGATATTTCGTCTCGAAAAATTATCATTAGTCGTCATGTCATTTTTGATGAAATGGTATTCCCCTTTGCCAAAACACAACCACCTGTTTCATATAATTTTTTGGACTCAGCCGTGAGCCCTCTTGTAAAACCCCAATGGGCAGACTCACCGGGCCCAGATTCTGCTTCTCTTGTTCCTGGCAGCCCCACTCCTGCGCCAGCCCATCCCACTCCTTTTCTCATCCCTGGGCCTTGTTCGCCCATTACTCGGCCTGTCTACTCTCATCCAGGCCAAATTTCAGCTCCTGGGCCACCACCTGTTCCTTCTTTTCATTCGACTCAGCCTCAGACTCTCAGATATCCTCCGTCTTTCCGTCCCGTTACTCGCAGCCAACATGGTATAGTTAAACCCAAGCATATGTTTAATTTAAATACTATATCTAAATCTGCTCTTCCTCGTAACCCCGTGGCGGCACTTAATGACCCAAACTGGAAGATGGATATGTCTAATGAATTTGATGCTCTTATTGAAAATAGGATGTGGGATTTGGTACCTCATCCCCGAGATACTAATGTTATTCGTTCTATGTGGATCTTTACTCCTAAGCACAGGTCTGATGGGTCTTTTGAGCGCCATAAAGCTCGCCTTGTGGGTGATGGTAAAACTCAGCAGGTGGGGGTTGATTGTGGTGAGACTTTTTGCCTGATTGTTAAACCAGCTACTATTCGGACAGTGTTGAGTTTGTCTTTATCAAAGGGATGGACGATTCATCAACTTGATGTAAAGAATGCTTTCTTATATGGTGACCTCAATGAAACTGTTTACATGCATCAACCCTTGGGATTTCGTGATAAACAATTTCCAAACCATGTATGCCTACTTCGAAAGTCTCTCTACGGCCTTAAACAGGCTCCTCGGGCTTGGTATAAGCGTTTTGCCGATTTTGTCTTCACTATTGGTTTTTCTCACAGTACGTCTGATCACTCGTTATTTGTTTATCGCAAAGGTAACGGCATGGCTTATATCTTATTATATGTTGATGACATAATTTTGACTACTTCTTCGGAGTCTCTTCGCTCAGTGATTATGTCTCAACTCGCTTCTGAATTCACCATGAAAGATCTTGGCCCATTAAGTTACTTTCTGGGGATCGCAGTCACTCGTAAATCAGACCACTTATTTCTGTCCCAACGAAAATATGCATCTGAGATAGTGGAAAGTACGGGGATGACTTCCTGCAAACCGGATGCTACTCCGGTTGACACTAAATCGAAGATGGGTTCTTCGGACAGTCCTCCAGTTGCCGACCCCTTTCTTTACCGTAGTCTTGCCGGAGCCCTTCAGTATCTCACGTTTACTCGACCCGATATCACCTATGCCGTTCAACAGATGTGCCTTTTTATGCATGACCCTCGGGAAATCCATATGAATGCACTTAAACGGATCATACGGTACATTAGTGGTACACGTGCGCTTGGCTTATATTTATACCCATCCTCCACTGACACTTTGGTTTCCTACACCGATGCCGACTGGGGAGTGGTGCCCGGACTCTCGATGGTCTACTTCTGGGTATTGTATGTTTCTTGGGGATAATTTGGTTTCATGGGCCGCTAAACGTCAGCCGACAGTCTCCCGTTCTAGTGTTGAGGCCGAATATCGTGCAGTGGCTAACGTCGTCTCGGAGTCCTGTTGGCTTCGTAATTTATTGCTTGAGCTCCATTGTCCAATACCGAAAGCTACTCTCGTGTATTGTGATAATGTCAGCGTGTAACGACCTCAAAACCCGTCCCAATTTATTTTATATTTTTGGGGATTTTAATTTGACATTATGTGTGTATTTTATGTGTTGCATCATATTTTATGACTTGCATATATTGTTTGAGCATATGTGCTAGTTTATTTGTTAGTAGTAATTTTGTTAAAAAGGAAATATTGAGTTAGTTGAAACTTTAGGGTCCAAAGTGTAACTTTAAAGCTTGGGGGTTTAGTTGTTAGAAATGAAAGTAGAAGGACCTTAATGGGTTACTATATATATAAGTAATGCATACTTATCTTCATTTCTTTCCTTCTCTGTGTAAGAAGCCAAACACACACACACACACCCCAATTTCACACTCCTTTCATCCTAAGCAAGAAGGTAAGGGTTTCAATTCATTTGATTTTCCTTCTTTTTAATTACTTCTCCGTTTTAAAAACTAATTATATAAAAATGATCAGGGCGTTTAGTAGGTCATTTCTACCCGATCAAATATTATTTTCTCGATACTTTCCCTGGAATAGGTAAGTTACTAATCCCCTTTTAAATGTTAAAATGGTCATATATGTGTTCTATGAACTCTTTATTGTGATATTTGCTAAAGAACTTGTGAAGTATAGTAAGTTTTGGGTATAGTTGGTTTTGTTGGGTTGAAAGGAGTGTTAGTATGTTTGTGAAGTTGAGTTTTGTGGCCATAATGTGTTACAACGTTGAGTAATATAAGTGTTATACTTTTGGGACGGTGAAACGAAGGGAGTATATAAAATCAGCCCAGTTTGGCCTGCCGGATGATGTGGGCGGCCGCCCAAATAGGGCGTGCGGCCGCACATCTATCTGAAGGGATTTGTTCTTGAAAACAGGGGAAGTGGGCGACCGCACACCCTGATTGGGCGGCCGCACACCTCCATCTGGTTTTGATAGTTTGTTTCAAGTTAAGGTATAAGAAAGCAATTGTTATTTATCCTTTGAGTGATTGTCTAAGACATCAAAATAGGTGTTTTAGGGTGTTGTAATGGATGATGATGATTGTGTTTCAAGTGTGTGCAAGAATGTGTTGTGACCTTGAATCATGATTGTTGTGGACTCTTTATGAGTGGTTCTTTGTGCACATTTTGTGATGTGTTTGGCTTGGTTCCTTACTTTGGAATCATTGCCCCCGGTTGTTGTTTAAGCAAGTATTCATTACAGTACTTTGTTTGAAAGTCCAGCGGGTCTTGTGTTATCGAGTGGAGGTGGAAAGAATTATAGTGGCACACAGCCAAGTTCACTATAAGGCTTTTCCACTGGACCTTTTTTCTAATCGAGTGGAGGTGAAAAGAATTATAGTGGCACATAGCCAAGTTCACTATAAGGTTTTTCCACTGGACCTTTTTCCCCAGTTCAGATTGGCCTTGGATGGGATGAACTAGCTCCCTTGGGTGAGCATTTGGGTTATGACTTTGTGTCATATTCCCCCCGTTGTTACTTTGGTTCTTATGGTTATGGTTTGGTTTTCGGGATCCCGGCTTCAGCTATTTATGCTGCTCAGATGGTTTTCTCAGATGGTATTCTCAGACAGTTATGTTTATTGGGTAAACCTTGGCTTGGTATCCACCGGAGTGTGGCATTTGTGGTATGTGTGGTATGATGAGTTGGATTTGCCTCTCATACTATGTGCTATGTGATGCTTATGATACTGTTCTTTATGCTTATCATTTTAGCATGAAACATAGTTTCATTTTAGTAGCTTACTGAGATTCATTCTCACCCCTTATTTGTTTACTGTTTTAGATAAAGGTGAGCCAAGGGGATATGTCACTTCACAAGGGAGGACGTCGGGTTGATAATTCATTTTGGAAAGTAAGTATGGTTTAAAGGTTACATTATATAAATGTATAACCTTTGGGGTAGTGTACCCGAGACTGTATCCGTGTATCACCTGTTTTGTTAAAGTGTGGTAATTGTACATTTGTATAAGAGTTTGTAAGGCTTCAGGCTAAGTACTTTCGTTTGTGAAAGTTGTTTGTACAGTTTGTTTGAAAGTTAAATGGAAGTCTTTGAACTTCGAGTGTGGATTTTGTTAAACTTTATGAAAGTATATTTCGAAAATTTTTCTAAAAGTATTTTATGACGTCTTCCAATCTTGTCCCGAGCGTGGGGCCAAGTAGGACCATGGGTCTGGGGCGCGACACAGCGCCATTTACCTCTCGGGCAATCCAGTTCAACATCAACGCACTAAACATATAGAAATGGATATTCATTTTGTTCGAGATAAAGTGACGCGTGGATAGGTCCGAGTCTTGCATGTTCCGTCCCGACATCAAGTGGCGAATATTTTTAATAAGGGCCTTCCGTTGTTATTGTGACGCAGCTGAACAATCAACAGAACAATAATCTACCGCAGAGATTATCGACCTAAACCAATCCATGTATTAGGGTTTTAACAAGCCGAAGGCTTTAGGGATTAAACCCACAATATGCAAAAGCAAACTTAATTTTATTAATTAAAAGACTAATTTTCGGATTACAACTTTAGGGCCTTTGTATAGCACCCATAAAACTTGGAAAACAAGAAATAACATCCCAAAATAAAGCCTAACCTATATGGTAACCTAATAGAACTTAAAAACAAGTAAATTGACTCAAAATCTATTCTAGAATCCTCTAAAATTAACCTACTACCAATAATGACGAAAATAAAAAGAAAATACTAACAGATAGGAAAATAAATAATACTTGTGCTACATCATTCTCTTCTCCTTAAAAAGGACTCGACCACGAGTCCGGACCCCCTCTGTAAATAGGTGGCGAACTCCACTATTCTGTTTTTCCCCGGCTTGTACTGCACCCATGTGTTCCGTCTGAAAAATTCCGTCCCACTTAAAAAGATACTTTGAATAAATCAAAGTCTTCCGCGGAATTGAACGTTGAAACTCCTTTATGTGCAGATGTGCAGCCGAGCTAAGGAGTAGATTCGGTCGAACCTTGGTTTTGCACGGTCGGGTAGCTGCCTTGCCTCGGCCGTGCTCAATCAAGATCGGGTGTGTCGTGGCAAGGGTGCAGCCGAACTCTTGCTGGAACTTTTGAAACCTCTCGACCTCCATAGTAACCCCACACACGTCTTCATCAACAACGCCCAGATCTTCACCATCTTTTATCACTTCAGTAACTCTTAAATCACCAACTAATTCACCAATATTTTTCTCTTCTTCCGAAGCCTGGTTAAAAGTAATTGGCTTTATAATTGTTTCGTTTGGAGCTTTATCGCCACCTTCTGGAAAGAAATTATTACTAACCTCTACTCCGTTGAAACCCTAATTCTGAAATTTTGGATTCTGATTAATGGATCCAACTGCAACTGCGTCTTCTCCGTTGAAACCTGAACCCACTTCCCGGGCCGGCGGACTACGGTGGTGTCTATCCACCTGTCCTACAGGTTCTCTACGAGCCCCTGCCCGTGTCCTAGGGTTGACATCATAACACAACTCACGTAATTCTGCTACAACGTCAACCAATGTTCATTGCACATCCTGAATAGCCACGACCGCGAGTATAGCTGCGTTGATGTCGTTGTTGTTACCGTCATTAGCCGCCATCTCTGGATTTAACCAGCTCTGATGACAACTGACGCAGCGGAACAATCAGCAGAACAATAATCTACCGCAGAGATTATCGACCTAAACCAATCCAGGTATTAGGGTTTTAACAAGCCAAAGGCTTTAGGTATTAAACCCACAAGATGCAAAAGCAATCTTAATTTTATTAATTAAAAGACTAATTTTCGGTAGACATGCCCATCCGGGTCAAATAACCCGGCGAACCGGCGGGTAACGAACCGGCTAAAAACCGGTAAACCGGCGAACCGTGAACCAGAAGTAAAAATGTGAACCGTGAACCGTCGGTTCACAGTTAACTATGGTTTACCCTCTGAAAACAGGCGGATAAACCGGCGGTTCATGAACCGGCGGGTTATCCGGATATTTACATTTTTAAAGTTCATTTTTTATGCAAAATACAATCAAAAAAGTTCATTTTTTAAAAAACTTGCATGATAACATGTTTTAAAAATTTCTGTAAAAAAAGTAATAAATAAAATTATATATATATATATATATATATATATACTTTGCATATATTCTATCCAAAAAAAAAAAGAAAAGAAACAACTAAACTAAACAAGGCTGAAGGGTGAAGGCTGCCATGCATGAAGGCTGAAGCCATGAACTGAAGGCAGGCCCAATTTGGGCCGCCCAACTGCCCAAGCCCAACCTTCCATTCCAATTTCCAAGCCCAGCCAGCTCCTCCAGCGGCCCAGTCCAAGTCTGGGGAAAAAAATAAAAAACAATTGAACGAACCGGATGAACCGTGAACCGTGAACCGTCTATATACGGTTTATAGAGGTTTATGGTTTTTACGAACCGGCGAACCGCCGGTTCATGAACCGGCAAACCGGCGGTTCGATGACCCGGGCATGTCTAATTTTCGGATTACAACTTGAGAAAATTTTGGGACAAACTAGTTTCTCCCTAAGTTATAAAAAGTCATTTTTTATAGGGGTTAAAGTCTAGGGTTTAGGGTTTAAGGTTTAGGGTTTAGGCCCTTTAGGGTTTAAGGCTTAGGGTTTAAAGGGTTAAAAAATGGATTTTTTTATAACTTATGGAGGAATTAGTTTCCCCCGAAACCAACTCTTACAACTTTAGAGCCTTTGTATAGCACCCATAAAACTTGGAAAACAAGAAATAACATCCTAAAATAAAGCCTAACCTATATGGTAACCTAATAGGACTTAAAAACAAAACAAGTAAATTGACTTAAAATCTATTCTAGAATCCTCTAAAACTAACCTACTACCAATAATGACGAAAATAAAAAGAAAATATTAAAAGATAGGAAAATAAATAATACTTGTGCTACATCATATTGTTTGAAGATTTTCGGACAGGTCTCAATGTCCGTCGACCTCCCGTTTCAACTGCAGGGGAGTGTTAGAATCTTATCAAATCTCTCCTAATCTCCATTATGATTTGATAAGACCCGTAGATATGTATCATTGTGCATATTGTTATTAGTTTTGTAATTATCCTTAGTGATTTGATTAGTATGTTGTACTATAGATAGAGATAGACTTAGCATGATTAGGGGATATTATTTTGTATATATAGGATTGTAAATCAACTCTCTGTGTATCGAAATTGATTACCTTCTAGGAAGAACTGCTGATGACCGACATTAAAAGGAAGGTAGGAGCGTTTGAAATACTCCTACATTAATTCAACCACCTTAGTATGTGTACGTTAAGCTTAATAATCCAAAGCACCAGCCAGCAAAGATCCAAGCAAGTTAAAGTCGGCAACTGATGTGAGTTGAAGCTGTCATTTATCGATTCAAGAGATTATCTCTCCATCTCACTTTTATCACACACTCACAGTTTTAATCAAAGTCAAACCCTCCTTACTTGAAACCACTCAAATTAAATTTAACTCCATCTTAGCTTCAAATTACTCCCTCCGTATTGATAAAGTCTGGGGGTGGACTAGGGTGCGACGGTCGCATGGCGTGCGACCGTTCCCGCCAAATTCTACATTTTTTTTTTCGCTTTTTTTTCCAGCCATTTCTTTCTGCCAACAAAAGTAACACTTTTTATAAAAGAAATGGAACATTTTTTTCTCATATGTAACACTTTTTTCTCTTCATAAATTTAAGATTAACACCTAAAACTAATTTAACATTTTATAATAATGAATATAACCTTTTTTTTTCCTCAATTGTAACACTTTTCTAGGGTTTTACATTAAAATTGAAATGCAAAACCGATTATATACATGATTTTTACTTTAAAAAAAAAAAAAATGTAACATTTAACCTATAAACTGTTACATTCATCTATATAACATGTTACAATCATATATACATTGTGTTACATTCAATTATTACTTTTCCTAACCACAAAAACTATTTATATTATTTTGCAAAACTGCTGTTATAGCTTACAATAAAGTGTTGCTTTTTTAAGACCAAACTGTTACTTTCTTCATAAGGACGTGTTACTTCTCATGAGACGAGCATCCCAATTTTTTTTTGTGTGTTAAAAATTATGTTTTTTAAAAAAAAAAAAAAATCAAAATATATCATGACATATCTAGTTTTATTCGTCTCGTCGGGACGAACACACCGGTATTTTTAGATTTTTTTTCGACTTCAAAATCACAAGATATTGCATTTTAAAATTATGGGAGGTTTTTTTTTTTAATGAGTGTCACGTGTCCCGCGCTGGGAGTAGGAGGGGGCTGCTGGGCGGGTGGGGCGCTGGATCTGGGCGGGTGAGGCGGGCTTTGACCCATGGAGGATCCGTCTCACATGAGTATTTGTCTAAAGTCTGAGGGTCCGATGTGGGGGGCGCGTAGCAACATCGTGGGCCAGCTCTGATACCATGATAAAGTATGAGGTTCCATCCCCAAACCAATTGGCAAGGGGGAGAGTAGCCCAAGATCTTTATATAATCAATGCTTAGCTAGTTAATTCCCGATGTGGGATAATTGTCGCTAACACGTATTAAAACGATCTTCTTATGCTATTTGTCATTTCTCATTGTCCTAAAAAATTCTTCTCGTTTCAACAACTTAAGCTTAAAAGTGCATAAACAAAATATAGCTAGTGAAGGAAGTATTCATATTCTTAAAAAGTTGAATAGTCAAAGGAAAAGATCATTTTGGGGGATTGAGAGAGTATAAGAGTATTAATTTTTACGAGTGCATCTTGTACAGTAACATAACATGAGTAACAATTTTGATGAATGTGAGTATTCTTTTCATCTCACCTCAAATTAAATGTCTATTTTTGACTTTGAGATAAATTTAAGGAAGTTGCGTATTAACATATACTCCCTTTGTCCCACTTGAATTAGGACAAATTTTCATTTTGGGTGTCTCATTCGAATTAGGACAACCCAAAAATGGAAGTGTTTTATTTAATGTGTTTTATTTAATGAGACACACGTTCACACTCACAACAATTTTCCACTCATTATTCTCTACCCCACTTTCTCTCTCTTACTTCACTTTTCATACTCACAACACCTACTTAACAATTTTTCCTTAATCCTCATATCCAACCCAAAAATCATAATTCAGGTGGGATGGAGGGAGTATCCTCTTAAAAAAGAGTAAACTAAAATATTATCTTTATCAAAGACCTTTAAGTACCATCATAAAAAATAAATACTCACTCCGTCTTAAAATGATCTTCGCTTTTGACTATTCAAACTTTTTAAGGGTATGAAAACTTGCTACACTATCTATGTTTTGTTTAATGCACTTTTAAGCATAAATTGTGAAAATTGGAAAGAAAAAAAAAATGAGACAATGAAAAATGACAAATGAGAAAATCATTTTGGGACGGATGGAGTATCATTCATTTTGAATGTAGATGGTTAAAGTTTGTCGCACGTTACATTTACATTAACATTAACGTAGTACTAGATCGATCGATCGATCGATCAGCTGACTTTTAGATTCTCAATGCACTGTTAAAAAAGGAACCAGCTAATTAGTATGAGTTGACCATCATAATACTATTTAAACTCTGTTATATTCTCATGAGATTAAATTCTAAGCGGATCATCCGCTTTTCGTAGATACTCCCCCGTCTTTATTTACCTTATAAAAATGAGGTTTGCACAAAAATTAAGAAAATGATTGTAAAGTTGATGTATTGTGAGTGTAGATAGTTGAGTGAGAGAGAGAAAGTGGGTAGAGAAAAGTAAGTGGATAGTTGTTGTGAGTATGACAAGTGGGTCCCACTATTTAAAAAATGTTTAAAAGTTTCTTTTTTGGAATTTTGTAATGTAAATAGGGACACCCAAAATAGCAATTTTTGTAAGGTAAATAGGACGTAGGGAGTATGTTGACACATCATTCCTAAACCAGCTTTTTACTTTGACCTTTGAAGTTCACTTTAGCCCCCTCTATAAAAGAATCTTCTTTATTACTCCCATTATACTTTCACTATTAACTTATACGATGTACATATATTTTACTTGATCGTTTATTACTTTATGCTTCTTAATGCACGTAATAAACTGAAAGCCATTTCAAATTAGAACTAATAACCATGTTATGAATATTAAATTACTTATCAATAGCTAATAAGGGGGGTTTAAGTAAAGTGTGTCAAAATTTTATGACAACTATAAAAACTGCAAGTATTTTGAGATAAAATGAGGGGTTAATCTCATTTTACTACCTAAGGTTTACATGTCGTATCACTTGGAGGCTTGTGGTTTCAATTTTCTCACTTTAAGGCCTATACTTTCAATTTTGTATCGATTTTGGGCCTAGGTAATAATTTTGTTAGATTTTTAACAGAAAATTGGATGTATCATCCAACACCTCTTTTCTTTGGGGCTTGGTCTTTTCAAATAGCACTTGCAAAGTCTATGTGGTTAGAAAGAGTTTTTTTTTTTTGTTGTTGTTTAAACTTGTTCTGGAGTATGGTATTGGAGAGTAGGTAAAGGTGTGTGCTTTATCAATCACAATAAGAAACTAATAACTATTTCATTTTGATTAATTAATTAAAGATTTAATTATGCTTCTTGTTGCTTCTAGTATATATTTTAATGAAAAATAAAATCAACAACTAATCTAAGTATTTCCCTCCGTTCTGAAATGAATGTTCGAAAATCTTAACCACACTATTTTCAAGTAGAATTTTTTTTTATCAAGTGAATATGAACCATATAAAAATAAAGAGGTAAAGATAGACTGACCAAGAATTTGAATTCCAAATTGCAAGAGTAAAATGATTGATTTGGTTGGTAATTGTGGTGCATTATGTTGATGAAGATAGTAGGGGTGTAAACGGTTCGGTTCGGTTCGGTTTGGGAGTTTTTAGAGACCGAATCGCTAGTCATCGGTTTGGACATTTTCCAAACCGAACTGAACCACAAAAATGTCCAAACCGAACTGAACCAAACTATCATAGTTCGGTTTGAACCGCGGCTCAAACCACGGTTCAAATCAAGGTTCAAACCGAGGTTCAAACCGAAGCCAAACCGAGGCCCAAACCAAGGCCCAAACCGAGGTCAAAATAATTTAGCCAGTTGACTCTTGTTTTCAATAGCAGCACCCTACCTTATATTTATATCCACTTTCCCCCTTTCCCTTTCTTTCGTTTTCGATGTGGGAAAACTACTCAAAAAAATTCAAGTTCTAAATACACTCTACAACGAACTGGATTCCAATTTCACAACCCACTAACCCATCGCCGCTCCCGCCTCTGTATCTTCCTCCCCTCCCCCATCGCAACAAATATATATTTCTGACCAAATCAACCTTTTAATTTTGGGATGAAATAGAGTTGGATGTACCCAGTACCGATAGATAGGACGAGAAGAAGAAAAAATTAATGGAGAATCTGGGGTATATTTTCCAGTATCCACGTTCGTCATCCAGCAAACAAAAGAAATTTGGCGAGAAGGATAAACGAAAATGGCCATGGAAATAGTTCAAGGTGGGTTACAGAGGGTTTTGACTTTTTGTTGAGGGAACAAACTGGAAGGTTAGAGAAAAAAGGACCGTTTCCCACATGGAGAAAAAGAATAAAGAGGAAATGGAGGGGTGGATACAAATGGTCTGGCTATGGATCGGTTTAATGGTTTAGATCGCGATTCGGTCTGATATGGTTCGGTTCGGTTTGGTCGGTTTATGACAGTCAGACCGCAGACCGAACCGAACCGCACGGTTTATGCTGTTTTCCAGACCGAGCTGAACCACGGAAGTATAAAAACCGAACCAAACCGCCTGGTTTGGTTCGGTTCGGTCTCAAACCGCGGTTTGAACCGAACCGCTGACACCCCTAGAAGATAGCAACAGTAGGAGAAGAGACCCCATGCAACCATCTACTTGAGAATTAAAGGTCTGGTAGTGAAGATGAGAAATCACATTATCACACTTCACCAATAAATCTAAATGTCAATGAGATGATCACATAAAAAGTCAACAAAAGACCAAATGGCATAGAGTAAATAGGTGTTGAAAGGTACATGCCAGTTTTCTGTCAAATATCTAACGGAATGTTTGCTTAGGCCCGAAATTGATACAAAACTAAACGTTTAGGCCTTAAAGGGAGAAAACCAAAATTACAGACCCGTAAGTGATACAACATGTAAACTTTAGGGTAGTAAAATGAGATTAACCCTAAAATGAGTACTACAAATCTAATCTTGGTAGGTACAAAAAAAATATACTGATGCATTGTAAGTAGGGATTCATCTATTAGAACAACCGAGTTATTTAATTTCATGTCAGTTTTATATAACTAAACGTTTTTGAAAATAACTAGTTCAATTTTAAACTATACATTACATACTTCCTCTGTCCCACTTCACTTGAGACTTAATAGGTGAGCACAATAACTAAAGAAAAAAAATTAGGAAAATGTGTGATAGAAAATGAAGAAAGAGAATGAGTGGGGTAAATAGTAGTGTTGGTTGAATAAACTGAGTGGTGTAAAATAAAGTGACAAAATGAGTGGTGAGGTTGATTCAATATAAATTTATTAAAAGTTTGCTATTTTAGGAAGGTCTCAAGTGAGCTATGACGGACCAAAATAGAAATAAGTTTCGATTTAGCTGTGACGGAGAGCGTATTAGTCTAACTTACTATTTCCTCTGTTTTAAAATAACTATTTAAATTGCTTTTGATAAAATAATTTTGAGGAGATACTATAACTGAATTATACTATGGTGTTGTAACTCCTGAAACAAATGTCAATGTAACTAAAGAATCCAATTTTACTCTCATTAAGTTTAAATTTATATATATATAATGTTAAATTATTTATAAAGTATAATTTAATCAATCTAATTATTTTAGTGATATTTTAAAATTTGTAATTGATAAATCATTAAATTGTTTATTAAACACAATTTATATGGTTTCACTAAATTAATTAGATTGACAATTATATTTGATTAAAGTTCATTTTTGTTGATCACAAAAAATTAAAGTGAACTATCTTTTCTAAGAGAGAGATAGTACCCCCTCTGTCTCAGTTTAAAGTTCTTAGTTGCTTTATTCCTAAAATGGAAAATCATGAATAGTGTTTGGACATCTTTGTCCTCAAAATGTTCATATATATATATTATAAAAAAACTCATCACTTACGCATCTATTTTTCATTCACTTGCTTTATTAATGGATAGTTATATCATCCACACATTACTATTCTTGATTCAAATTTCTCTTGGTTTTCTAAATAAGCATGTAAAATCAAACTAAACTAAACTAAGAATCTTAAACCGGAAAGGAAAGAGTAGTAGTTATTTACTTTGATCTTACTGGTAACTTGTATAATTTTGAATTTTGAAAGGTCCTAAATATGAAACTTATTGATTGGAAAGGACAGCATAAAGGAATTTCTATTTCCAGCATTAATTACTTTCTAAGTGCAATCAACCACCGCATATTTTTTCTTTGATTCCACGTGTTTTGATCCTTGTGGGATCCGTTTTTATCCCATTCACAGGGCATCCGTCCCAAACACGGGAGTCGTCCTTGTGTAGAACGCGTTCTACACCAGAACGTGTTTTCCTCAAAAAATGGTTATTGGGCAGACACTTTCTGATAATGTAGCAGACACTTTTCAATATTTTTAGAGCAGACATTTTTTATGGGACTTTCACGGCAGACATTTTTTCACCTTAAAGAAGGCACTTTTTTGGCACTTAAAAAAAAAAAAAACCCAACAGGCATGTTTTCTCAAGCATGCACTTTTTTACCTTAGAGAAGGCACTTTTTTGGCACTTGAAAAAAAAACCCAGCAGACATGTTTTAAAACTCAAGCAGACACTTTTTTTTACCTTAGAGAAGACACTTTTTTTGGCACATAAAAAAAATAAAAAACCGAGCAGACATGTTTTAAAACTCAAGCAGACACTTTTTTACCTTAGAGAAGACACTTTTTTTGGCACTTGAAAAAAAAAAAAAAAAACATGTTTTAAAACTCAAGCAGACACTTTTTTACCTTAGAGAAGGCATTTTTTTTTGCACTTGAAAAAAAAAAAAAAAAAACCCAACAGACATGTCAAAACATGTGCTTTCTCTAGCGTTAAAATTTGCCTGCTGTAATATTGAAAAATGCCTCTTACAGTTTCGAAAAGTGTCTGGTGAGTTTTCATGAGTTCCAGTTATTTACATCAATGTCACCGGTTTTTTGCGCAAGCTAATATTTACAAGTTTGCCACCGGCTTAAAAACACGTTTTACACTAAGTTAGTGTAAAACAGGTTTTTCCCAAGATTTTGTGCAAACGCGGACTCTATTCTCATAGCTTATACTACTTCCATTCCAAAATGATCTTCGCAATTTTTTTATCGTTACTATAAATGAACTATGAGCAATAATTTTTATGTTGATTTGATTATCTAAATAAAAATTTATAACTTGTTATTGATAATATTGTTGATGGTGTATTATTAATAAGTTTTATATTTTCATTAGTATAATTAGGTCAATTTAAAATTCTTGCTCAAAGTTTATTCGTATTAATGCCGGAAAAAATATGAAGATAATTTTGAAACGGAGGGAGGGAGTATATTAAATCAATGTGGAGGAGCAAATAATTAAATGATGGCCGTTGGTGTATGTCAGAGATTAAGGTAACGGCGGCCACCCATGTCCAATAGTTTCAACTACCAAAAACATTCAACTACCTTAATATTACGACACCTCATCTTCTCTCTCCATCCACTTAATCATTCAACTACACTCTCAACTACCCCTCCCACAATAAGCTAGTTTAGTTTAAAATTCAACTCCTCCCAACTCATCATTCTATACCCCACCACTTTTTATTTTATTTACAATATTTATTTTATAATTAAAAATAAATATTGATATTAATAATTTATTATTAAAAAATAAATTATTAACGTTTTTAATTATAAATTCGAGATTTATTTTATTTTTTTTAATTCAAACTTAATTAATTTTTTTCGAAGCAATTAAATAAATATGAGAATATTTTAATTTTAATAAAAATAAGAAAAATTACAATAAACTTAGCTCGTTCCACAAATGATGAAAAACAAAAAAAACATAGGATTGTAGTAATTTGGTGGAAAATTACTTGAATTCTGAGTGTTGAAATAAGGATTATTCGGATTATTGGGATCCATTTCACTAAAAAGATGATGAATATTTAAAAACTAAGGGGTTAAAGAAGGATAATGATTTTTTGAGAGAAAAGAGAGGTTTTTTTTTGGTGTACAAATAAAATGAAAGTTATATCAATTTATAGAGAAAAAAAAATCCAGAATTTTCGCGAAAAAAAAATAAATAAAAATTTTTTTGCTGTAAAATAATTGAGCTCGAAAATTTGGGTTGAAAATCATATATAAAAATCTGGACGGACCAATCCTAAGCTGACACTTGGCAAAAGGAGAAAAAACAAAAAAAAAAACTGGCAGACGCTGCGCCTCACGCGCCTCTGTCGGCGGTGAGGCGCACGCGCCATGTCCGCACCAACCAGGCGGCGACGCGTGTCCATGGCGGGGCCCCTCAATTTTCATTCAACCCGGTTGAATTTATTCAACCTCCCAATTCAACCCCCTACCTCTCAACTACCTTATTGGAGCCCCTCAACTAGTTGAACCCACTTTCAACCCCCTCTCAATCACCTTATTGTACATGGCCTTAGATGAACACACGGTGGTAGGGGTGACCGCCATTTCGGATCTGTTGCTTTATTCTCCCATGTGCTTTGCACGCTACCTCTACAACAGCTCACTGTTTATATGCAACTTCAACCGACCACTTTTTTTTTCTTTTTTTCTTTTTTTTTTTTTGCAATTGTTGTTCAATAATGTTAATTTGTTCGTACCTGACTTTTTCAGATTAATTTAAATGAATTTTGATTAGTTATTAAAAAATAATTATTTCCTTATATTTTGATAAATTATTATTGATATACTCTCTCCGTCTCTAGTTAGTATGGACCAAATTTTTGGGCACACAAATTAAGAAAATGTAAGAGAGATAAATAATGGAAGGAGGTGTTTGTGAGTATGAAAAAATAAATATGAGAGAGAATGAGTGGGAGGAATAGTAAGTTGATTGGTGTTTGTGAGTGTAAAAGTAAAGTAGGAGAGAGAATGAGTGGGAGGAATAGTAAGTTGATTGGTGTTTGTGAGTGTAAAAGTAAAGTAGGAGAGAGAATGAGCGAGAAAAATAGTAAAGATTTTTTGCTATTTTGGGGTAGTCCACAATAACTTGAGACGGGCCAAAAAGGAAAGGAGTCCACACTAACCTGAGACGGAGGGAGTATTAATAATAATTGTTAAAATTTAATGAAGAGAATTTTATTTTCATTATTATTGTTCCATTATACCAGTATACTATGTGTATATTAATCTTCAGGCAGTCGTGGTTTTCTCTGTTGCTGCTGTCCATTAATTTATAGCTTTCAAATTGGACTAGTGGGTAACCCGTGCTCTGCACGGGTAACTAATTTGCTATTTTTTTTTATATTTACTATTTTTATATTTTTATTTAATAAAGTAGCATAACAGTTTTTTATAATATAAATATATTGTATAAAAAAAAATATTTTTTAATTATAGTTAACTAAAATAGTAAACATCATTTTAACTAAAACCATTAATAGTAAAAATTAATCTATATAATAATATCAATAACTAATACTATTAATAATACTTATTAAGTAACTATTATAATTAACTAATACTATTAATAATAATGTTAACCTATATAGTAACTACTATGATTAACTAATACTGTTAATAGTAAAAAATAACATATATTATAATTGTTATGATTAACTAATACTATTTATAGTAATAAATAATTTATAAAGTAACCATTATAGTTAACTTGTATAGTAACTATTATTGTTAATTATACTATTAATAGTAATAGTTATATATTATAGTTGACTAATACTATTAATAGTAATAGTTAACTACTATAGTAACTATTATAGTTAAGTAATACTATGAATAGTAATAGTTAACTTGTATAGTAACTATTATAGTTAACTAATACTATTAATAGTAATAGTTAACTCATATCATAACTATTATTATGAGCTAATAGTATTAGCTAATAATGAGAATATCAAAAGTCACACACATTTAGGATAGTGATAATGTGGCTTCACACAAATGAAGCTTTAACATAAGTTTGTCTATGTGTCAAAGCCATAGCCCTCCTCACCAACTTTAATATATATATATATATATATATATATATATATAGATTTCTTTTCTTACCAAGTTGTGGTTATAGTTCCTCTCTTTTTATGTAGCACGTATGCAGAGCAAGGAGGAGGCCTGGGATGCTCAACAAGATTGGCAGGGCAGTGCCAAGTTCACAGCTCGACCGTGCGCAAAATGGGTAAAAAGAGGGAGGCAGTCGACTTGAATAGCACGACCGTGTTCCTTTTAGGGCACGACCGTGTCTGGCAATCCGCCAGGGATTTTATTTTTCTTTTTAATTTGTCCCAGAGTATAAATTTAGTTTAAAAATTGGTAAATAATCTTTACTATTTCTCCCACTCATTCTCTCTTTCCTACTTTACTTTATATTTATTTTATTTTTTTAAATGTGCCTTTTTTATTAATTGATAATGCCATGAGGGCTACTAACACAAATGCCATGAATGCTACAACTAGACCTATAAATAGGCTAACGCAAATCCCCTGACGGATTCGAACTCGTGACCTCCACATGGGAAGCTACCACCGGATACCCCTTTTGCTAGAGCTCTTTTGTACTTTACTTTTATACATACAACATCAATCAACTTACTATTCTCTTCCGCTCATTCTCTCTCATACTTTGCTTTTATACTTACAACAATTAAATCAATTTCACAATTTCTTAATTTTCATGTAAATGAGAGGGTGAACATATATTTTGAGAGGAGGTAGTATTTTGTTTTGTTTTACTCCACGTCTCCACTGCTACAAGTATTATTAAGGTTGCTCTTGCCCACAATATTAGTTAAATTTGCCAACCACTAGCTGTATTTTATCTACCAATAAATGAGTGGGTATGGGTGGCAAATTCAAAATTATATCCAAATAGATGTACAAATTGCACTACAAACATTAGTGACATTTATGTCAATGGTTCAGCAGTTCAATTTGTCAAAGGAGAGGACTTATTTGGACTTAACAATATATATGTGGACCAGTTTTGTATTCTGTACTTGGAAAATAACAATGAAATACAAACCACAAGATAATTGTGTAACAAACAAATTAAAAAGAAAGGGATGGGGTTGGTAATTTCCTAGCAAGCTAAACTGCACCGTCCAATGGACACATGAAGGACAAGTGTTTTAAACTAAAGTTTGAGTACTATTTCGACAAGTCTCTAAAGTCAAAGGGGTTCAATTGTCAAGTTAACCCTCAATTCTTGTGTGTTTTCTTTTCACTTCCATTTGCAAGTTTTGTTGGTACTCTCTCTTTTTTAAAATACATAGTCGTTGTTATAGACTTCTTCACACATATTAAGAAATACAATTAATACATATAAAAAAAAAACTTGTTTACCCTTAAAAGAATCTAATTACCTATGCAATTAAATGCTTAAACAAGAAATATGTTGCAATTAATGAATAAGTGTATAATTGGTATACAAAAAGCAAAGATGTCTTGAAAATACTAAAACGTCAAATGTTTTGAAACAAAATTTAAGTCTTAAAACGTCACTTATTTTGGAACGGAGTAAGCATTGCTCTACCGGGTTTTGGAACGGCTGCTCGCCTGCTCCTATCATTCTATTATTGCAACAAAGGGGTGTGATGGTGCCATGAGCCCATGACATGGGAAATCGATGGTTTGAGATTTATTAGGCCCATATTAGACAACAGCCAGACTAATTAATCTTGACAATTAATTTTTCAACAGGAATTGTGGCATAATCCTATCCCTTGTCTGTAATGCAGCAGCGGAAGAATATAAACAGCGGTTCCATGCCTGTCATGACCATACATGAATAATTTTTTATTTTTTTTTGGGAAACTGAAATATATAAGCCCAGTAAGGCCCATGGTTGGCGCAAAATGGCCGAAGTTATTTCACCATCTAGACAATACTAAGCCCCTCCCTAAACCCCCTCATTGGCCCAAAGGGCCCAAGCCCATCTCAAAAGAGCATGTATAGTGCACATGTTAATTCTACGTCCCGTGAAAAACGTGTTTTACCTTAAGCAAAAAAAAAAAACGTGTTTTCCAAAGACGCTGGCGCTTGTTTTTTAAGACAGGGGGTGGATTTTTTGTAGATGCTAGCAAACATCGTAAATGTCAATGTGAATATTTTAAAGTGTCAGTAATTTGGACTGACATTTAAAAACATTGCCGTTGGTACTTTACAAAAGTGCCAGTGTTAGTGTTTAAAAGTGTCAGCTATTACACTGGCATTTATCAAAAGTGCAAGTGATAGTGTTAATAAGTGTCAGTATAACATGGCTGTCACTTTTTTTCACTAACACTGGCACTTACGATCAGCGCCGAACAACTTCCCGTTTATTACAACAATGCCACCGCACCATTTTTTAAAAGGTGTTTTACGCTAACTTAGCGTTAAACCCGTTTTTTCCAAGATTTTCACTAATTCTAAAATGAAATTTGTTAAATAAAATATCAAAAGTTTTTGGTTTGAGATTAATTTTACAAAATTGACATTATTGCAGAGATAGAAACAAGTTAAAGATACAAAAGTGAAACTCAATAGAACAAATGAGAATTGATGAAAAATAGGACAAATGTTTTTGTTTGCCAAGATAAAATTAATGGAAATAGTCCAAGCAAATAGCCTGCATTTTGGTTTGGACACTTTTAAGTGAGTGATAATGAAGTGTAGTAGTACAAGATGAAACTCAAGTCCTTCCCCCATGACAAATGAAAATGTATTGGCACGCCATAAGTTCTTAAGGGCAACTCCAACTTTGATACCCATGTGAAGGTCCTAATATCTCTAACAGTAAAAATGTAGGTATCAAATTTTGGTGTAGTCCTAGCAAAGATAGCATAGCACATTTGCTACTTTGCTTTGCTAAGGACCATCATGTGAGATGGACTTTTTAAATATTCACATTTTCAAAGCTAACATTTTTATAGAAAAATAATTAATTAAAAAAATGATCATTGTTTGGGGTGAAAAATCTCACAGCACTATATCTACATCCTGGAAATAACGACTTGAGTCTACATCCTGACATCCTGAGTTGACGTCCTGAAGTTACATCTTACATGTTGACTCAACATGTTGACATGTTGACTTTACATCCTGACGTGACAACTTGAGCCGACGACTTGAACACAGTTAACAGATCCTATTTTTTGCTTAAAGCCATCAGCCTGTTCCAGCATCCTGCATCTTGATGCTAACAACTTGGTTATACATGCACGTTTATTATGCAGGTATAAATGCTCCTATTTTTTAGGTAACAATCACGCAGATCGTGGAGCCCAATCAAAAGGAACGTGACCTAACAAAAGACCCAGTCAAAGGGTGACTCTCAGCAACGGCATTGGATAGACTTGCAACAAACTTCCCGAGATCTTAGGCCACGAGGATTAGTTTACGCCAATTTTTCTTAGTTTAAATAGCTAACACGATTTATGTAACGCACACAACACACTTTACACTCACGTCTCATACTCTCTTTCTCTCTGTATTCTCCAGTTATTCATTGTACCTCCATAAAAGCTTAATAAAATCCATCATTCGAGGTTTTATGCCGGCGAACAAGTTGTTCAAGGGCTTTCCTCGTTAAATCCTTTGTTCATACATCTTGAATTTCAAAGTTCTTTATTCCATTGTAACCTACTCCTTTATATTTGTCCAATAGTCGAAAATTGGCCAAAACAATTTGGCGCCGTCTGTGGGAACTTTGGTCTTTTAGATTGTTAAGAGATTCAAGATGAGCAATCCAACAACCGATCAGATTACATCTGGAATTTCAGTCGCAAGTGGGGGCAGATCAGCAATGGGAGCACTGAAATCCCTTTGGATATCGCCTCCAACTTGACTGCAATGCTACGTGAAGTGAGAAACCAGGTCCAAGTCCAGAATGATACCTCTACCATGCTAATGAATCAAGTGGCCAGGTTGCAGCATGAAGTGACTTCTCTTCGGGGTGGAACGCCGGCGGGACACCAGCCCAACTTGCCTAGCATCTTTCAGTCTGTTGTCCCAAATGCGCCTTCCAACCTGTACTCTCCATATCAACCTAGAAGGCTTGCTTTTGAGGGTGACATTGCTGGATCATCTGGATTTGGTGGAATTACGCCGGCAACCAGCATGACCAATAGCACAATTGTCAATCATAAGACTGTCACTCCAACTACGATAACATTCGTGACCCCTACAACAGTGGCAACAGGGAGTTTTAACCCTCAATCTGATTTCAATCATTTTAATAATTATCATTTTTCTGCAGCTAACAATGATGCAGGTAGTCTGCTTGGCCGACAAATACAGGAACTGAAAGAATTGGTCATGAGCGTGCCAGGATTGACTCTACCCCACAACCAAGCTACTCCAACCTGCTTCAATGAGTCTCGCTTCACTCCAGCCATAGCCAACGTGGTAATACCAAAGAAGTTCAGTCCACCCCACATGAAGCCGTATGATGGGACAACTGGTCCAGCAGAGCATGTTGCATTATATCAGGAGAAGATGGATGCAGTCCATATTCCACCCCAGTACAAGGAAGCTTGCTTTTGTAGGGGTTTTGGTTCAACTCTTACAGGGGCAGCTTTGAGATGGCTAATCAACCAGCCTTTGGGTTCTATCGGATCATATGCTCAACTAATCAACATGTTTACTAATCAGTTTTCATGCAACGGGATGTTTGAGAAGCTAACAAGTGATCTTTACAGGGTAGTCCAGTAACCTGATGAACTTCTTAAGGATTACCTGAGTAGGTTCAACAGAGAAGCAGTAGATATCCCTAACTTGGACACTGCTACAACAATTGATGCCTTCAGGATGGGACTTAAGAAGGACTCGCCATATTATGATGACTTAGTCATGACACCATGCAAGAGCCTGGATGAAATCAGAACCAGAGCATCTAGATTCATCAGGTTGGAAGAAGATAGGCTCATGCAGGATTATTAATCAATAGGTTGGAAAGGGGACATGCTGGATGTCAACTATAGATGGTACCAGAATTCCTAGAAGTTAGAATGCAGCGCATCTCAAGCTGTACTTCATGTAAGTTATAGCTTGTCAACTTAGTTCAGAAAATCAGGTATGCATTTATATTGCTTTATTTCAATTATGTTGTTTCAATTTGATTTATCTTCATCAAACATCGACTGACTTAAGCATCGGAGGAGTGTTAGCCAAGCTAACACCCAACCCTAACATGTTTCTGTTTTGCGAGGAAACTCAAAGTCTCTATTCAGGTCAAGATGTTTACATGTTGATCCAAGTTTTCCAGATGGTACATGTTGATCAGAGATGTTACATGCTGATCCAAGTATTCAAAGATGTTCACATGAGTTAGAATTCATGTCCAACAGGCAAAATCAAAGTACAATTACATCCAGGGTATAAGGTTTTACACCTTTAAAAGGTTTAAAGGTTTTACACCTTTCTCATGTGTTTAAGGTTTCTACACCTTCGCCCGTGCGCACGATTTTCATGTTTTAGTTAAGTTGTAGGTGGGTCAATGTGTCATGTACATATTGATTACCTTCTTGCACTTGGCTAAAATTATGAACTCAAGTTGAAATCATTGGTTGTAGCATATACATGTTACCAAACGAACACAAGGTTTAAAAGATAATCATCTTTTCATCTTTTCAATGATTCACAACTTGTAACATCAACATGTTACCAACCATTCTTTACATCGCTACTATTCAATTGTTCCAAAATTATTCTAAGTTGTAACATCAACATGTTACCTTTAGAATCCTAACCGTACGACCAGTCTATTATCAAAATACCAAAAGGGATCAAACACACTGATCCTAAAACGGGAAACATCCATAAGTTTTAACCATGCTATCACAAGACATGGTTAAAAAAAAATTGCAACCTAACATGTCCAAACAGACATGTTGCAAACAAATAAAATTTGTCTTTAAGACAATCACCAAAATATCCTATTCTTTGTATTTCTCTTTGATTTTTGCAGGATCAATTGCATCTTGGAGCTTACATTACCTATATCAGCTGATATGGAAATTTCTTGAATTCCTATGTTCACTCAATTCAAAAAAATTGGGGGCAATTGTTTGGAGTGAAAAATCTCACAGCACTATATCTACATCCTGGAAATAACGACTTGAGTCTACATCCTGACATCCTGAGTTGACGTCCTGAAGTTACATCTTACATCTTGACTCTACATGTTGACTCAACATGTTGACTTTACATATTGACTTTTTACATGTTGACTTTACATCCTGACGTGATAACCTGAGCCGACGACTTGAACACAGTTAACAGATCCTATTTTTTGCTTAAAGCCATCAGCCTGTTCCAGCATCCTGCATCTTGATGCTAACAACTTGGTTATACATGCACGTTTATTATGCAGGTATAAATGCTCCTATTTTTTAGGTAACAATCACGCAGATCGTGAAGCTCAATCAAAAGGAACGTGACCTAACAAAAGACCCAGTCAAATGGTGACTCTCAGCAACGGCATTGGATAGACTTGCAACAAACTTCCCGAGATCTTAGGCCACGAGGATTAGTTTACGCCAATTTTTCTTAGTTTAAATAGCTAATACGATTTATGTAACGCACACAACACACTTTACACTCACGTCTCATACTCTCTTTCTCTCTGTATTCTCCAGTCATTCATTGTACCTCCATAAAAGCTTAATAAAATCCATCATTCGAGGTTTTATGCCGGCGAACAAGTTGTTCAAGGGCTTTCCTCGTTAAATCCTTTGTTCATACATATTGAATTTCAAAGTTCTTTATTCCATTGTAACCTACTCCTTTATATTTGTCCAATAGTCGAAAATTGGCCAAAACAATCATATTTTGATATTATTTATTATATTAAAACAATGATAATATTTTGGAGTTGCCTAAAGAAAGAAGAGAAAAAATAAATTTATAAATTATACTCCCTCTGTCCCTAAATGAGTGTCCATTTTCAAGAAATTTTTGTCCCAAAATGAGTGTCTTTTTTAACATAACTTTGTCCCTAAATGTTTTTTTTCGAAATTTTTTTCACCGGTTTCTTTATACGTGCAAAACTAAATGTTTGGAAATGAGATTACAAGATTATATATGAATCTTTGCTACCAAATTGTACACAAAGTTAAGATTTTAATGTCCCTTAAAATGAAATTTGGACACTCATTTAGGGACAGAGGTAGTACTATTTATTTTAGGGGGCCTACACTTTGTCCAAAACATCCCCATACATCCCTCTATATTCCCTATCAATCTCCCTACCCACCTTCTCCTGCCCTAATCTCTTCAACCCCGTACTCAATATTCTAGCAATGTAATCCTCCGCCCCACTATTACACTTCCACCCACTCCTCTTCATCATCCCATATATCCTCGCCGTCGCTTCCCCTCTCTCCGCCGCAATCACCGCCCTGATAAGCGTCGTTAGCCCCTTACTTTCACACGGAATTTCACCCCCGCCCTCCGTCTCCAAATCAAGTATCAGCCGGTCGATGTCTTCCGGAGCTCCCTTCCTCGCTAAAGCCTTGACCAGATTAGCGTACAGATTCAAGTCCGTCTTGTACGATTCTTCAGATCGGATGGTTGAGAATACCTTGACCGCAATCTGGACGTGCTCCTGCCGGAGGAGCTCGTTGAAGGTGGCGACGAGGTCGGACTTGAGAAGACGGGATAAGGTGGGGTAAACGGCATCGTCGTCGAGATTGGTGCGGTGAGCGCGTTTGAGAGTTTGGACGGCTTGGATTGCTTCTATGCTGAGGGTACGGCCCTTGACGAGTGGACCACGGTTGTCCCGTGGACCGCATCGTATGGTGAGGTTGGGTTTGGTGTGGGAGATGGGTCGGGGTTTGGTGGAATGGGAGGGAGTTGAAAATGTGAGATTGGAGCGGAGAAGGAACGCCATGGACGACGATTGACTGGATAAGGATTTAAAACTTCAAGAGAGTGAAGATAATTGTAGGGAGAGATTAAAGCTTTTGAAATGCTGGAAAAGACAGTAATACCCCTAATGACCTAGGCCTTTCTTGTTTCTTCCCTCTGGGCTTGATATCGCTGTCCAAAATAAAAGCCAAAAAAAAAAAAAAGATTTACGTCAACAGCAGGATTCGAACCTGCGCAGGCAAAGCCCAACAGATTTCGAGTCTGTCTCCTTAACCACTCGGACATATTGACATTTGCTTTTTCAGCCAAAACATAAAATCTCCAAGAAATCGTTGCAAAACGATTTTCACTTTTTTTTTTTTTAATTCCTGTTAATACGAAATAACTTTGACCAAGAATTTTAAGTTGCTTTGATTATCCTAATGAAAATTTAAAACTTATTATCGATAAACCATCAACAATACTATCAATAACAAGCTTTAAATTTTCATTAGGATAATCAAAGCAACTTAAAATTATTTCTCAAAGTTCATTCGTAGTAAGAGCAAAAAAAAAAAAAAAAAAAGGTGTAAAGATCGTTCAAAAGAGTATTAGAAATGTTTTTATTAAGTCTTGCCTTCTTTGTTATTTTTAGCTTGGGGAATATTAGTAAGCAATTTTATCTTAGTGTGACGTAAAAAAAAAAAAAACGGAAATTTTGTACTCTGTCCCTAAATGAGTGTCAATTTTTAAGAAATCTTTGTCCCAAAATGAGTGTCTTTTTTTAACATAACTTTGTCCCTAAATGTTTTTTTTTTTGAATTTTTTTTACCGGTTTCTTTATCCGTGCAAAACTAAATGTTTGGAAAGGAGATTACAAGACTATATATGAATCTTTGCCACCAAATTGTACAAAAAGTTTAGAATTTCAGATGTCCTTTAAAATGAAATTTGAGATGTCCTTTAAAATGAAATTTGGACACTCGTTTAGAGATAGAGGTACTCTACCTCTGTTCCTAAATGAGTGTCCAAATTTCATTTTAAGGGACATCTGAAAATGTCAACTTTTTGTACACTTTGGTGGGGCAAAGATTCATATATAATATTGTAATCTCATTTTCAAACATTTAGTTTGCACGTATAAAGAGACCGGTGAAAAAAATTTTGAAAAAAAAAACATTTAGGGACAAAGTTATGCTAAAAAAAGACACTCATTTTGGGACAAAAATTTCTTGAAAATGGACACTCATTAGGGACAGAGGGAGTAATAGATTGAAAAGTTAAACTCAAACTCAAAATTTCAATTTGATGTACGGCAATTCGGTCATTCGCATTTCCATCAGATTTTCCCTTTGGATGCGAACAACTCTGTTTCGTAAATAGAACATGTAATAAATAGAATATGATTTCATTGTAAGCTGAATTCTCTTAATAGTACTCAATATTCATTCACAAAATATAAATCTAAGAATATGCTGGAAAAAAGAATAACAACTCTATCTAACCCGAATTTATTTTCCGTACAAATGGAAACAAGGCAAGAAAAAACTGTAAACCGCATTCTCTACAAATAGTTTACAACTCCTTAATTCAGGAGAACGACCTCCAATAAACATCTTGTCTAGTAAAATATACCCATTTGGTGTACTATTAACTAAAGAGGTCCGGTTTTCAGCAATCATGGTTTAGAGAACATTCCTTGAGTTAATGAAGAGAAATCGAAATCTTTAGCTCTGGCAGTTGTCTGTGCGGATGGTACTTGAGATGTTGACTGCGGTCTTGATGCTCCCGAAGGCATAACACCATTAGAAGCATTTTGTTGCCCCATCGTGTAAGCACTACGATCAAGGAAACAAGGCAAAGAGGAAAAGAATAAGAACAATCTGCACCATACACTAATTTCCATCATTGCGCTTTTGGAAAATGACTTGGGAAATTTGAGATAACCAAAAAAAAACATGCAATGGATAAGTAATCTAAAGCATTAAATGTAGAAAATCTTGATACAGAAATCATGGGGTCGTGTTTGAAGGTTTTTATTTTTATTTTTAATGTAATTGTATACCTTTGTTCCCTTATAACTAACACGTCAGTTCATCACAACAGGAAATACTAGAAACTAGAAACGTAACATTTTATAATCTAACAATGTTCACTGTTAAATAAAGTCAGGCCTAACAGGCAAATCTTTTATAGGTTATAAACCACTGAAGGAAGAAAGATCTAACGGGTTATTGAACTTTGAATATAGATATACTTGCCCACAAAACCATATGCTAAGGGCTATTAAACTTTGAAAAGTATCAACTTGGCAATTTGAATATTGATTACATGTCTACAATTTAAGTCAGGTAGCCAGTACATAGTTAAACATATTCAATACCTGGATGCTGGAAACTGAACGGTAGTTCCAAGTGATTGCGGAGCTCCCATATTTCCGATCTGGCCACAAGCAACAAAAGTAAGTGCTAAGGTCAAACGTAATAATTTCTTCAAGTAGTACAGGAGAGAGTATCAAGACGAGAAGTTGGTTGATGAGCCTGTAGGGCATGTTTTAAAAAATTAACATTTTAAAAATACAAAATATAGAAATTGTCTTTTGATTCATTCTAATGGCATTGAAGCTATTGAAAACGGTTAGTGATTGCGCAATGTCAAATTAAAACATGCATCACCCAAGAACTTTTGCTTTAAAAGTATATGGCCTATGTGTTACCTGGAAGCAGTGGCAAAGCCAGACAATTTTGTGAAGGAGGTCAAGATTTGGGGATAAAATTACATTTATTGCATAGAAATTTGACATGAAAGGGGGTTAAAGTAATATCATAATAAATTTCACCAAAAATCAGGGGGTCAAGACTGAAAAATATTTTTATTCATGCAATTTTTGAAAATTTCAAGGTACCAAAATGACAATTCTCACAAGGGGAATCGAGTGACCACCGCCACTGCCTGGTAGGTATACCAGGCAAACAGAAGGAAAAAAGCGGTAGAGCAGACAGAGAATATAAAGCAATACAACTACTTCAGCCCCTCCCCCTCCTCCAAGCACAAGGACCTAAAGAATTTACCTGCAAATATTTCTCTAGGTCATTATTTCCGGCAGTCGGCATCGTCGTTCCAGGAAACTGGTAGCCGGCATTTGGCCAGTTTTGAAAGGGTGAATTAGTGGCACTTGATACAGGCTGTTGTGTATTCCCAGGAAAGTTTGGTAAGACACCAGATTTAGCAGCAGCAGCCATAAGTAGGGATTGCTGCTGTGCTAGCATCGCAAGTTGTTGCTGATGAAGAGCAAATGGTGAAACCATGCTTGACTGCAAGATAACAAAAGATAGGATACATGACACATTGGCGATAGAACAGGGGACATATGTCTAGCAAACCAAGACAAATAATTTGATGTATTTGTAAGAGATGGAGCGAAAGTGAATTCTTTCTATACACCATACCTTCTCAAATAAGCTCATAATATCATTTTTAACATCTTTTTGTGGCTTCTCTGATACACTAGGGAGTGATATTGGAGGCACATCTTTAAATAAATCTTCAATCCCAGCAGCAGTTTCGGTCTTGTTTTCAACAGGTTTTGCAGGGCCTGAATTCACAGTAGCTGATACTGCCTCAGCAGCTGCAGCATATTAAAAACGAAAGTCAATGACAAATAATACACAGAGACATTTCAACTCCAAAGATTCAACGAGGGCACTACAGAAATTGAAGAAGCAAATTGAGTCACCCATATTAAGTTTCTATAGAAATTAAAAAAAAGTTGAGTTTAAATACTCCCTCTGCCCTACTTAAAGAGATGGGATTTGACCAAACACGCAAAATTAAGGGAAGTGGTTGACAATTGTTTAATTCTCAATTTGCCTTCCAAACATTTGAATTCAAAAACAAGGAAGGAACATTTGATTCAATAGGTGGGATAGAAGGTTAGTATAGAAAATTAGTTGAACAATGACGGCTCAAAAAGGAAACTTACTCTTCAAGTGGGACAAACCAAAAAGGAATACCCAACTCTTCAAGTGGGACGGAGGTAGAAGTAAATATCCATGAGCACTTAATGTTCACGCTATAGTATTACTAGTGTGCATTTGGACATGATAGGTAGCGAAGCTGGAATATGTAACTACACAGTAAAAGGGACACTCAAGTTGGGACAATTGTTTTCCAAAAAGGGACATTAAATTTGGGATTGAGGGAGTAATATTTTAACTATGACATGAGATCATAAGCTTATGGTAAGTTTGACATACACTGGAAACCGGCCCACAGAGAATCATCAGCAGACGCTGTCCCAGAATCATTTTCAGTAGGATCATGCACTGAAAGCATGTCGAAAAGATCAGTGGCAAAATCCACTTTAGGAGGGCCAACTTCAGCATCCTGTTTTCCAGGCTGAGCTGATGGAGCAGCTGGCTCAGATTTCTGATTCACCTGTTGAGTTTTTGGAGCAGGTGCAATCTGGTTATAGAATCAAATATGGAGGATTCTCAGTCATAATATAAAGCTACAGCTCAAATAATTAAAATGGTAACAATAGGAACAAATGAGTGCCAACTGAATGATCACTTGTAGAAGGGAGGAACAAATGAGTGCCAGTGCGCAAAGTGGAGTCAAATGAGATCAAACAGGATGTTATCTTCATTTACTCCCTCCGTCCCAAATTGAATGTCCACTTGGAAATTTAAGAAAGTTTACTTATAGGCATCTTTATGGCATATAAACATATAAGTATATCCTTAATGATCTCACCATATAGCATTATTGGTACAAGAGTAAAGCTAAAATATTATGACCACCAAGGAGCTTTATGTAACTCCACAAAAAAAAAAAAGGCCATTCACTTTGGAACAATTTTTGTTTACCAAAATGGACATTCAGTTTGGGGACAGAAGGAGTACAATTTTACATGTGCCAACTGACTCCAAAAAGGAACCATATGACATTAACTACTGTGGTGAAACTCGAGGCACATTCAAATAAGTTTGAGTTTCAAGCCAACTCAGATCTGTTTTATAGAATCTCGATTTGATTCCTCCATGACAATTAAAAACATGTTTTACTCTTCAAACATAAAATCTATTTTTGTAGTAAAAGAAATGGCCCAAAAAATAACACTTGTCATTTGTATTATGAGCAACCATGAGAAGTTTTGAAATTGGTACATAAAATTATTTTCACGATTTAACCAGTATCAGGTGTAACTCTGCTGATGCAATTATAGCCCCCAAACAATTTTATGCTTTCAGCACAAAGAAAACTTTATAACGGATTTTGTTCCAACTGTTCTATGTGACATGCTAAAAATACTGAGTACAAAGTTTACCCAATACTTATTCATGCTGATTTTTTGTACAGAGTACAAAAAGGGAATTATTTTATTTTTTTTGTCACATTCACCCACCCAATGTTTATGCATTCTGATCCAACTTCCTGCTAATAATCTCAATGAGAAAAAAAAAAAAAAAAAAAAAAAAAAAAAAAAAAGACCGCAACTACAGGCTTAGCACGTGATGACTCAGTGGCGAAGCCAGAATTTTTTTAAAGGGTGGTCAATATTGCTTAGAAAAAAAATAAAATAAAATAGAAATTTGGCCTACAGTGGGGTTAAAAATCAACATGATATTATAAAACAAATTTTACCACAAGTAAAGAGGGTCGAAATTGACAAAAATAGTAGTATACACCCTTTAATATTTGATCATAACATAAAACGTTATTAACCATATAATCTAGCTAGAGAAGCAGAAGTTAGCAAGATAAATACGACTTGACGTACATGTTCAGGTCCTCTTGGAGGCACAGGGAGATTAATTCTTGCAGTTGGAACATTATTCCTCCTACTGTTCACCTGAATCTCAGAATTGGTGGCAAATCCATGTCCAGTTCTGTCAGAAGGTTTCTGCAACTCCACAGAGGCTCTCTGTTCTCGGCCCAGGGAAGGTGATTTTGGTCTTCCATCTTTAGCAACCCATCTCTTATCCTCATACCTTAAATAAAATATATGACATTGTAGGGTTAAATTACAAAGTTTATGGAAATGATTATTAGTGCAGAAACACAATCAATGGGAAACAAGAAAATATAGCATTAAGAAGGTATATACTTCGCCCGAATGAAGTTCTCAATCCCAACTCTATCATAATTAGGGGGTAACTCTGCTTCCCAGTAACTATTAGACTTCTCATTTCCCATAGCTGATTGCAACAAAAAAAAAAAAAAAAAAAAAAAAAAAACATTAGTCTCATTTTTTCATTATCTCTATTCAAATTACTCCCTCCTTCCCAGAGTATATGTCCACCCTCTCATTTGCACGGAGATTAAGAAATGGTGGAAGTGATGCAAGTGTTGTAAGTATAAAAGTAAAGTAGGAGAATGAGTGGGAGGGAATAGTAAGTTGATTGGTGTTGTGAGTATAAAAGTAAGTAGGAGAGAGAATGAGTGAGAGGAATAGTAAAGATTCTTTGTCATTTTAGGAAGTGGACATATACTCTGGTACGGAGGAGTATATTATTTGTCAACCACGGACGTGCTTAAATAAATAAGCAAAGAAGTAAATCTTACATTGAATAAATGCAACTTGCTCAGGAAGCCAAGTATCCAAAGTAGCAGATCTCACCTACAGAAGGAATACATTGGTGAATAATACAATCAACCCTTTTGTTGTTTCAATTGTATTTCTGTACAAAATAGGTAAAGTAAAACGAGAGGGTTAAATAAGGCATTAGATATAACAGATACCCCATGTAGCGAAGAGGGTATCATAAAGAAGACAAGACCAAATCACAATTAATCATCTATCTTTCCTTCTTGGTCTAGGGAGGTGTGTTATTCTAATGCCAAAATTGCTGGTCTCCTACACCTTTCTAATGCAAAGGAGAAAATATAACTCTTGAACTTCAAAAGACTTGATAGACTCATGTTGAGGCCTTGATGGAAATCCTTACTAACAAACACAAATGATATCCCTTCATCCGAAAATACAGAGTGCATCTTCCACTTTAGTTTTCCCAAAATGCAGAGGTAAGTTTCATTGTTGAGAAAGCTGTCTTTAGCATAATGACTTTTACACTCTACCGATGGCTTAGAATAACCAAATCAAACCAACTATAAAGGAAGTGGAAATAATGGCCATAAAATGATATAGTCAATGTGGCAGTGCCAATAGAAGTAATTTTAGGTGGTTATTGGATGTTAACAAGTTTTTAAATTTGCGTGATAACAGAGGATGGATGGAGTTCTTGGTTGGCGCATTCAACAATCAAGAAGGTATCTATGGACAATCGGACATATTTATATATGACAGACTGACTTAATGTCACACTTCAAGACCAAGTACCTGTTTGACAGTAAAATGTTCAAAGGTTTCCCACATCATTGGTGAAATGCTTAAGCATTTGACACAAGTGCCAACCTGACAAGTATGTTAACATCAAAGCGGCTGATGATGCTTAAGCCCATAATGTAAAATCACTGTACTAGTGAATGTGGCACAGGCGATCCGTACACGAGAATGGAGTATGTTTTCACTCATCTCTTCTATTTCCCAACTTTCTGTCAACAATGCATTTACGTTTCCTATTTTTTTCTTTCTATATACTCCTCTCTATCATTAATTTCACTTTCCATTATTTTTCCCTCTTCTATCCCTTTGCTTTCCTTCACCTATCACACAATTAAGTCATTCCATCCTGTATATCTCTCTTATCTTGCGCTATGTGTCCTTGCAGACAGAAGGAAGCTTATGAAATAATTGGGTACAGACTGACCTTTACAGTTGATATATGGAAGAGATTAGTAGGAGAAAAAATCACATAGAAAATTGAAGATGATTTACTATGTCTTATCTATTGTGCATGCGCTAAAGGTTTTGCTGTCTATTAAAGGAAGATGGCTGTGATTTCAGCTGAGCTTAAAAGACCATAATTTGCCACTAAGGCCAATTAACAATGTCTGCATACCATCTGTTTCATTTTTAATGTTATAAGTATAAACTGTTTACCATCAAAATCCAAATTTCACATTCCATTAATATCCCTTAGCATAAATATGTCTTAGCATTCTCACTTGTAATCAATAATCCCTCCTCACTTGTAATCAATAATCCCTCCATCCCATTTCAAATAAGATAAATTTCCATATTGGGCATCCCATTTCAAATTAGACAAGCCCAAAATGGAAGTCTTTAATATTTTTAAATTAATGGGGGCTCACTTGTCATACTCACAATAATTACCCCGCTCACTACTCCCTACCCCACTAACAACCAATACCCCACTTTCCAAACAATTCCTAAACATTATACACTTGAATAATACTAGGGGGCAGGGGCACAAAAAAGTCACAAAATCTTAGGTGTAATGATTTTATTGGTGTTTTAATTAAGAGTGTGGCGGGTCCATTATTAATGCAACCAATAAAATATCGCCACCTCATTTTGTGAGCTAGATTTTGTGATCTTATTTCGTGCCCCTAGCATTGCTCTATACACTTTTCCTTAATCCCCGTGCCATCTCATTTTTTCTAATTTGAAATGGGATGGAGGGAGTAAAACCTATTTGATTATTTGACCAGGAAAAAGACTAACTTCCACAAATAATAGAAAATCCTAGATTGTAAATTTTCAATGAAGTGTGTAATTTCATCTAAGTGATAGTCACTTCTTTATCCAATTTCTCCTCTTTAAACTAGCAATCTGCTATTGAGAATTTCATGTTAAGGCCAGTCTAATGTAAACAGTAAATACTCATTTAGGTATGATATTATCAGAAACCAAAATTTAATGCAAGTAATTCAACATTAACTGCACTTAGACACTTCAGTGATAATGAATATGTAATATAAGTAGAAAGTTCTTTCACAGGACACATAATTCAGCTATGAAGAGGGAAAGAAAATGAAGTTCCCTAGACGAGATGTTGAACATATGGAATAGTATGGAACAGTGGCGGACCTAGGATTTGGTAACAGGGGCAAAAATTGCATAAGGGAGAAAAAAAAATTAGTGTACTCCCTCCGGACACAAATATAAGCAAAAAAGTTGGCCTTTTTTATGGACCTAAATATAAGCAAAAAAATTGGGTTTCAATACAAAACTCATTAAATGTAATTGTATTTAATACTCTTTTACCAAAAATACCCCTAATTAATTACTCATTTTCAAATAAAGTTTACATTTATTACACATTTAATATAAGGATATATTAGTAATTTTAATATATTTTTACTATAAAATCAAGACAATTAACTAAATTTGACTACTTTCTTAATAAGTGTGATTTTAGTTACTTTTGCTTATATGTGTAACCGGAGGGAGTAAATTTTATTTTACATCTAGGGGGGCAACATTTACTAAATTGCATTTGCAAATTTTTATTTTTATTTTTTCAAACGGGGGTCGCGGCCCCCAAATCCTTCTACCTAGGTCCGCCCCTGGTATGGAATGAAGTTACCTCTTGTTTCCACATCACTTAACATCTACCACAAGGCACAACTTAAACAGCAAGCTAATAAAATCCTAGTTTGAGTAATCAATACACTATCATGAGTGGCCTTGGGCCCTTGTCCCAACCAACCGGCGGTAAAAAAGTTTAGCAGGAGAGAGAGAGAGAAGCAGCTGCCAACAGTATCGTTCAAAGATGAAGACTTACACTCACTCATCATATCATTTTCCTACACCTACTATGATGAAAAACTATGTACTCGATTTTTATTCCAAATTTAGTAGGAGTATTTTATTAGAAAACAGAGCATCATGGAAAGATGCCAAATGGATGGAAAGTCACACATTTGAGTTCTTGTTCCAAGCAATCACATACACAATGTATGCTGGTCCAAATTGAAGAAACGCAGATTAAAAATCATCACCTTTGATATGTGCACCCCTAGACTTCTGTGGATTCCAGAACATTGCATGCATATGAAGATGCCAAGGTTAACACTAGCCCATCGAGGACCTCTGCCAAAGAAAACGTCATGATTAGCAATCCACAGAGACGTAATTTACTGAGCTAGCATAAACTGATGATTATGTAATCTAATTTATTGGATGCAATCATACTTGGCTTTGCAGTCAGCACATTCCCTATTCTCTGGCAATTTAAGTAGCCCTTCCAATACCTGCAATATGGAAAAACCTGATTAGTATAAATGGTGAAAAGGTCTCTGGAGCAACAAAAATTGTCTGTCTGAAATGAGTGCTACTGAATCACAAGATCTTGGCAAAAAGAAAGCATATACTCCCTCCGTCTTTTTTGAAAGGGCACACTTTCAATTGGACACGTGTTTTTGGAAAAGGTGGTTATTAATGTTGTGTTGTGAATGTGGAAAGTATGGTAGGCAATAGTTGTGGATGTTATTGTGAGTATGACAAGTGGGACAACCAAAATGGTAAAACGTGGCCTTTCAAAAAAGACAGAGGGATTATTTATTTTCGTTTAAAAAGGAAAAGAAAACATAACCAAAATAATCTATCAACTCTGCAGTTTAATAATCTTCGATTTAATTTTATTTAAAGTGGTAGATTTAAGTCAAATAACAGTTTTAAGGAGCAGAATTGTATGAGTTTATCAGGGTAGAAAAGATTTTCCTGCCATTTCAAAATAAGTGCACATTAACCCTTTGTATGCCATTCCCAATATAAGCGTTTACCACATAATCTTTTCCTTTTTTTTACGGATACTTTTACCATTCTGCAGTGACATATTACACCGTTATTTAAATGGTTCATTTCACATAGGTGACACTGAAAAATCCAACACATACTAATACTTATAATGAAGTAAACTCACTTTCTTAATTAGTGTGTCAGGTGATATAGGAGACTTAAATTGTAAGTGAGAGTACTAGTTAATTTGTTTTTGTTACCCAACACTCACCTGACTGAATGATCTCAGTATGCTACATGATATAGAGACACAGTGATATATAGTGAATCTAAGTTTAACCAAAACGATCCTTCGAATTTCAGTCCTAATATCCACTGGAGTATGCTACAGCTTGCATTAACACGAAATCGTAAACTTTGGAGAAAAATCCCATGCCAATTGTTAAAGCAAATCACCAAAATAGGCGAAAACAAGAATATAAAATCCACACACAAGAACATAAGATTTAAGTGGTTCACCAACTTGGGTACGTCCATGGTCGGAGGGAGAGAATATTATTATCACTTGGCAATCACATACTCCCACCGTCCCATTTGAAGCTTCACCTTTTACCCAAATGGGCGTCCTGTTAAAAGCTTTATTCTTTCCTAAAATGGTCAAAAATGTGGGCACCACTTGTCAACCCACTCACTTTTTCCTCTCACATACTTGAATTGTGGGCCCCATTTGTCATACCCACTAACTTTTCCCCCCCACACACATTTAAATTGTAGGCCCCACTTGTCATACCCACTAACTTTTACCTTCTCACAATCCTTCTTACACTCATCACTAAAGTGAACTTGGCAAGTCAGGCATTCAAAGAAATGCCAGTCAAAATCTAGCTTGGTCTTACACTCACTACCCCAAATCATTATTACTTAACAATAAGTATCAAGTGCACGAATTATGCGGCTATTCTTATCTTCTACAAATGATGGTATTCAACACCGAAGCACATGCTTACACATGGTTAAAAACGCCTAGCATTCCCACTTAAAATGAAGCATGCCATGGATATAGGTGGCTAATTTTCCAGGGGGCATTATAGTGTCCCTCCTGGGTTTCTAAATGAGTTCAATTTTCTACATTTTACCCCTAAATGAGTGTCCATTTCAAGGAAATCAAACAATAATCGTATTCCAATGCACACTTGCAACACTACAAGTCCACAAGGTGGATAGAAAGGGTACTTACATATACTGGACACATATATTGGAGCGGAGGGAGTATTAATGCGTTAAAGCATTGTAGCTATGTCCAAAAAAATATATATGTCATGTGATGTATATTGTTTGTACAAGTGTAAGCTTGTAGGCAGTGAGGAGGGAGTCGCGTCACACCAAAAGTTTCTTTCGAGGTAGCACCCATAGTTTTTTCGTGATAGCTCCAGATTTTATTGTTTCCATATGCATGGATATAGAAGGACATTATCCAATAAAACGATGGGTCATAAAATATGACTGCAAGTATTCTACGGATTAACCAAATCAACGGGTAAATGTGCCTTGCTATCTCTTGAAAGTAATAGTATTGTAAGCAAGGGATCAAACTGGAACACATCTATGAAATCAGAATCAAAACAATCTAAAAGAAAAGCATATTAGAAACAGCTGAAATCCAATTCTGGCCCTATCTAATTCTGACACGCGTCACCAGAGTGGGTTTCTGACCAAATTTGGTGAAATAATATTCCCAAATCATCATTTTTATGCTCATTTGTCACAAATCAATTATACTTGATACGAAATAGAATCATTTGATACAATCCAACTTCACAAAAACTCAAATCTAAAACCGAACTTCTGCATTTTACAATTTCATAGAAACTCAAATCGTAAAACCATGTACAGAACAATCAAGTATTACCAGCTTGTATATGTCTAATTCACATATGCGTGTGTATGTATTTATATGGGGATAATTTCAGCCAACAATGCATATAATATCGACAGGCTTTATCATTCGAAAGAAGAAATGGGAGCAACCAATGAACAAATAATCCAAAATAACGAATAACGATCATAAAAAATACAATAAAAAAACAATTATCGATCAAGAAATGAATCCATGATCAAGATAAAAACAGCTACAGATCAAATCTGAAACAAGCTCAACAACAAAATGAAAACGAGAAATTGAAAGGAGAACAAGTTGTTGACCTTTCTGTGCTGGGCATTAAGCTCCTTAGAGACGTTGGCCTTCTGGTTCATATTGACTTGACTTTTTAAGCCGGTAAACGGAGATAAAACTCCGGCGGTGAGAGAGAAGAAAGGGAGAAGCGACGGCGGCGTTTTCTCTCTGTCCGCTCTTTCCCCTCTCCTCTCTCACTGTAATGACGGTACGACGGTCGGATTATCTGATCGACGGGGAAATTGACGGGGAGGAAGGAGAAACCGAAACGGTGGGCTTGACTTTTTATTTCTATATTCTTTTCCGTTGGTTTCTCAGTTTTTCTCTTTGCTAAGGCGACGGGGGTAAGAAACGTGTGAACGGAGCTTCGGGTGGAGTTGCTGTTGATCTGTCGCACGTGCGAGTGGATATTATCTGGTGCCAAGCGGGTCCACGCGTATTCCCTGCTCTCTCTTTTTTTTTTTTCCCCCCCTTTTCTTTTACTCTTTTTTTTCTCAATTGCCAGTTAAAATCAAATCGTAGTGCTAGTGACAAAATAAAAAGTGCTATGCTTCAAAAAAGTATGATTTTTTTTTTAAAAAAGAAAGCTAATTCACCTTTTCCCTTTTCGAAAAAATGACACCCTCCACGTAATTGTCAGTACATTAAATTTCCTATTTTACTTTGATTTATGTAGGTAAATTATAAAATGCTCCTTCCGTTTCATGTGACTTGAGGCCAGAAATTATGGCACACAAATTAAGAAAAAGTAAGAGAGAAAAATAGTGGGAAGGAGGTGTGTGTGATTATGAAATATTAAATAGGAGAGAGAATGAGATAGGGGAATAATAAATTGATTGGTGTTGTGAGTGTAAAAGTAAAGTAAGATAGAGAATGAGTGGGAAAAAATAGTAAATATTCTTTACCATTTTTGGCAGTCTCAAGTCACGTGGACAGGGCCGGCCTTACCATAAGAATAAGAATGGTGAGGCAAGGGCCTAGGGCCACAAAAAAAGGGGCTAACTTTAAGGGCACAAATTTTTATCTCTTCAATGTAAAAAATGCCCAATTTTTCTATATTTGCATTAACATTTTTAGGCCCAAACTACCAAAACTCCAATACCCAAACTCAATTATGGTCCACATTTAAATTGTATTCAACACAAAATTAGAAAAATTAAATAAAATTACGATCAATAACGCAAACTTGCATACGCATAAAGAAGGAAAGCGAGAAAATAAGAGACGGACAGTGGCAACTACAGCTAAATCCTTCGGCGCCGTTCACTCACCACGCCACCACCGTCGGACCTTCAACTTTCTGAATGAATTTTGAGAAAAGTATGTCTTTCTTTTTTCTTTTCTTTTCTTTTTTTCATGAAAAATCCTATCAATTTGTTTGCTATGATTTTCCCACTCGAATATCAGAAAAAAAAAATATGTATTTTAATTAGTGAATTACTAGAAATTTTTAAGAATCATGTGGTTTTGTGAATTGTTGTAATTTGGGGTTTTTACAAAAGCCCTGATTGCATAATTTGTACTTAAAAGAAATTAGGATTTGAATAGTGTTTAATTATGATTGAGTAGCAGTACTATGTTAATTTGGTTGGGAATTGAATCGATATGTGAACTAGCAAAATCTATTTTTTTTTTTAATTGTTGTTAAATTGTTTTTTAGTTTTTTATTTTTTTGTTAAAGAAGGCCACAATTGAAAGTTGGCCTAGGGTCACTAATTTTACAGGGCCGGCCCTGCACGTGGAACGGACGAAAAATGAAATAAGTATCAAGTGACATGAAACGGATGGAGTAGTGTTTAAAGTCCACACCAGTTTAAAGTCTGAAATTCGAAATTTTAACGATTTAAGGTTTATAAAGACAAATTTTGATCAAACATAACTTTTTGACGGAATTTATTAAAAACTCAGTTTAGTCACATGTGCTATGCACGTTGTGCCATGCACATGATGTATTATATGTTTAAAATCATCTCATTTTACTCCCTTAGTCCAATAAATGTTAAAAATACTAACGGAATCAATGTATAATAATTATTAATATTTAATAAAGAGTTGTTTTGATAATCTAAAATTAAAATATAATTTTTGTTTTCTGAAAAATACTATAAAAAATAATGCATTAAAATATAATACATGAATAAGAAATGTTTTAATTCCAAAGATGGAAAAAGAAAGAAATGAAAGAAGAAAGAATACATTAAAATTTAATGCATGACTAAAAATGGTAATTAATTCCAAAGATGGTAAAAAAAAAAAAAAAAGGAAATGAAAGAAGAAAGAAAAAGAAAGAAAGGAAAATGGACAAGTAAAAATGATTGAAAACATAAAAAAAGAGCAATGCTAAGGTCACAAAATCTTGATTACAAAATAAGTTGGTGATATTTTATTGGTTGCATCTAGAGTGAGCCTGCTACACTATAACTAAAACACCAATAAAATCATCACACCTAAGATTATGTGAGTAAGATTATGTGCATTTAATATTATTCATAAAAAAACGTCGTCTTACCCGATTCCCAGCTCCCTTTCTAGTAACGCCATCCCCTATCCCCATTGCCTATCCCGTTTTCGTAAATCCCCTCTTAGCATCCATCCATACCGTCTTTTATATCCACCTCTACACCCATTCCTCATCATCTCCTTTCTCCCACTTCCCTTTCCCGTTTATTCATATTGTCACCACCTCAATCAATAGTGAAAATAGCTCCAACGACAATGGCAAGAATGTTCAAATTAACACTCCCCCCGTTCGCTACCATTTTTTTAATTTTTTTTTCTTTTATTTTTTCTGGAAAACATCGCCACCACCATTGTTAGGGGTATAAAAAATTAAACACGTTTACGGGTCTACTTTTTACCATATTCTCATTTATAGCTTTGTTTGTTTCGCGTAAAGTGAATTTTGAAAAATGATTTCCTGAAAACTATTTTCCAATAAATGAAAATTGTTTTACGAAAAAAAAAATATAAACATATTTTCGGTTGTTTGTTAAACGTAAAGAAAATATTTCCCAAATAATATTTTCATATGAGAAAAAAAATTAGTTTGATATAAGAAAAAATTAATATGAAAAAAAAAATTGCCAGGAAAGGGAGGAGGGGCAGGGTCAAGGTGGATTGGGGATGGGGTAGAGTAAAGGTGGGGTGGGGGTATGTGTGGTAGGTGGACGTGGGATTAGAGAGTTGTTAAGAATAATTTTAATATGAGAAAAAAAAAAAAGGTTTGAAGAGGTGGAGGGATGGGTGGGTGGTCGGGAGTAGGGGCGGTGGCGGTGGAGGAGGAGTTGTTTAAAAAACAACTTTAACACGGGTAATATTTTTTCTTTTGGGAAGGGTATGGGGATGGTGGGGTGGGCTAGGTGTTAGAAAACAATTTTAATATGAGTGGAAAAAAAAAAAGATTTGTTAAGGTTGGGTGGGGGAGGGGGTGGGAAAGGTAGGGTGGGGTGGGGATGAGATGGATTGGAGGGGTGGGGTTGTAGGTGGAGGTGGAGTGGGTTGCGTGAGGTTTTATGAGGAGTTGAGTGTAAGTGAGGGTGTTAACCTGGAAAACGCGTAGGAGAACTATGTAAGTCATTTTACGTAGAAAAGTGGGAAAACATTTTTCTGAAAATATTTTTCTCCAAAGTCCAAACAAACGGAGCCTTACTCTGTTAACAATTACCAATGTATTTTTATTATTTTTTTTTTCAATAAATCTCGTCCACAAGTTAATGTCGGTTAGCAAAATGAGTAATTACAATTTGGTAACATGTGTTTTAGTTATTTTTTGCAATTTGGTTCCCGAAATTGAAAGCATTGCAACCGGATTCTTAACATTTACATTTGTTCCAAATTGGTGTACTCCTTCCGTCTTTTCTAAAATTGCAAAAAAAAAAAAAAAAAGTTATGCACGAAAATTAAGTGTTTTTTTTTTTTAGAGATGACGTGTTGCGAGTGTAGTCATTTAGATAGGAGAGAAAAGTAAGATAAAAATAGTAGTAAGTGAGTTAGTTTATGTGAGCGTGACAAGTGAGTCTCATTGATTAAAAAATACGGTTTTTCTATCCTATGCCCTAAGGGTATAGGTTAAGCACTCTTATTATGGTAATGTTATTGATATTGATCTGGAAAAAAAAATTGATTAAATCTTGTGAATATCTATCTAACAAACTAATCCCCATTTATTCTCTCCTAAATTTTCATGTTTCCATACATTCATCCGTTCAGCGTTATTTCCTCACCATATTTTTTTCTTCACCCGACAATTACACTAATCAACCAATATTGTTCCAAAAATTCCTTCAAAATTAAAATGTCACAATACATATGTAACAACAATTTTTTTATTAGTTTAATAATATTTAAATAAAGTACAGGGTTTAGTTCTTCACAATCTTGGGCATGAAAGATGTTTGTCACATTTAATAAAAATTAAAAGGGAATTGAATCCCACACTTTCTTTAAAGGTTATCTAATTAATAACAAATTACAGTCACGTACATTGCATTAATAAGAACACCGTATTTTTCAAAAAAAATAATTTAATGTTGTATTGTTTTACATAATTATTTTTTAAGATACTACTCTCTCCGTCTCAAAATACATGTCGTTTTCGATGATAATTTTTGTCTCAAATTACTTGTTGTTTTACTAATTTAAGGTTTTTCTATTGTTGTATACCAATTATACCATTATTAATGATAGTAAATTATATTTAATTGTCTATATAATTGAATTACTTTAAGGGCATATGAGACTTTTTCACATACATTAATTATATTTCTTAAAAAAATTGCAAATGCTCAAAGTGACAACTATTTTAAAACAAAGGGAGTAGTTTTTAGTGAAGAAATATTTATAAAAGAAAACTTGAATGAAACTTATGAAAGAAAATTGGTTAAATGGTTTAATTGTCTGGTAAAAAAAAAGGTGAAATGGTGAGAAAATAGTTAAAACCGGATGAGTGTAGAAAATACTAGAATTTAGGAGTGGAAAAAGGGGAGATTAGTTAGAGAGATACTTACAAGATTCATTTAGACTTTATTAGATAAAAGGCAATATTATTACCATAATAAAAGTGCTTAACCTATGCCCTAAGGCCACCTCCAACGGTGCGCCAAATCTCTAGGTTTGGCGTAAAACCAAGTCCAACGGAACTGTAAAAGCCTCTTCAAAATAGCGCAAGCCAATAACTCGCACCAAATATAACGCAACCTATCACAGGTTAACAAGTTGCGCCATCCATTTGTCATTTCTTTTCTTTTTTCTTTTTTCCTTTTTCCTTTTTTGCTGGTTGTATCCTATATAAGCCTATGAGATTTTTTACTACGTAGACAACTAATTAATTATTACATTCATACCAAATTACTCCATCCGGTCTAAAATAATTGTCTTTTTTTGTCATTTACACAATTCTTAAGGAAAGCAATTAATATCATGATTTAGTGATAAAAGTGTCAATTTTACCCCTATCAAGTGTGCATCATTATTACATTAATGTCACACAACTAAGACAATTAATAAAACAAAACAAGTTTTAATGCACGGGTAAGAAGGACATTTAGCTTAAAAGTGACAGTTATTTTGGACCAAAATTTTAGCTCAAAAGTGACAGTTATTTTGGACCGGATGGGGTAGATGTTAACTTTCATTTTCCAAATTTGCTATGGTTCAAAAGTAAATTTAAATTTTATTAGACATTTATTTTAAAACGGATGGAGTAGCTCGTATTTGATATTTGAGGTTATGATTACTTCCTCGTCTCAAAATGAATATCCAAAACTATTCAAAATAGATCGAGAGCAAATTTTAGAAAAATTTAACATTCATTTTGAGATATAGGTAATATTATTTAATTTATAGTAAAATTATTATTTACATATTTTAATAATTATTTACACTGCTATAATGAAATGTAAATTGAATCATGAATAATAATATAATAATTAATAGAAAACATATTCATTTAATTGAAACAATAAAGAATATACTAAGAATATGCTTTTTTAGTGCAAGATTTGAAGTATGATGGTTGGAGATGAAGATAGATATTTGGTGCAAAACTTGCACCATTTTAAAGAAATGGTGCAAATTTTGCACCAAACCATTGGAGATGGTCTAAGGGCATAGGATAGAAAACCCGTAAAAGATATTATAAACTTTCCATGTTGGGTGTTTGTAATTTTAAGTGGGACACCCAAAAAATATTACTGAATTGTAAAAAAATTGTAAATATTAGGAATCGAGTTGCAACTTTTTACTTCAATTTGCAATAAAATGTAAATGTTAGGAATCAGATCCTAACTTTTCATTTTCGAGAACCAAATTGCAAAAGTGAACCATATACACGTAACCAAATTGCAATTTGCTCTAAAAAATTAACAACTTTAATTCAAAAGTCAATGTCCACACAGTGACTACACTCAAATGTTTTTGTTTGTTTTGTTTTGTTTAGTGAGGATAAAATGGCATTTGGAGTTAAGTGCAACCAAATAATATTTAATTCAAGCATTTTAAAAGTGAAATATTTATAAAAATATTTGAAATTGAGTAGATCTTGTGAAAAACGTGTTTTACCTTAAACATAGGAAAAACGTGTTTTTCAAAAGACGCTAACGTTTTTTTTTAAAAAAAAACAAGCGGCAGCATTTCGTAAATAACTGGGAGCATCGTAATTGACGAGTGTTAATCTATATATAATATGAAAGCAGAAGAAATTCTAGGCACCACAGCCCGCCACGTGGCATTATGACGTGGAAAGCCACGTGGCGGATTTCAATTTGTCCAGAAAAATGTTGTGATTTAAAAAAAAAAAAAAAAAAAAACTATCTTCTTAATTACCTATTATACTCTCCTACTAAAATTAAGTATGCTTTTTAAATCTATTCCTAAAATTATGCAAACGGCTAATCAGGAAAAATCATATAGTTATGTTTTAAATGTTTTCCTAAAATTATGCAAACAACTAATGCCAAAAGATTATGTGGTGTTTCGTTCGTATATTTCTTAGTTAAAACACACCTATATTTTAGAAGGATTCTAACAAGTACCCCATTTGTTCCGATTGATCATGCCAATAGCGGGGTTGAATAACAGGGGTAAGATCCACGATTTCAATTCCATATACTTGCATGTACATTCTTCTCTAATAATCAATGAAAATGCAGATATGCAACATGGTTGCAATCCCAAAATACTGAACGTGATTTGTTCTTCCATCTCATGAGTCTTTTGGATAGATACTCGGTATTACTGTAAAATCGCAATGATTAATTTTCATTTTATTGTCTTTTTCTAATGTTAACATAATCTTGGAGTGCTTTCTTTTATTGATAACATTTCATTGAAATTCTGAAAGATGATATGTAGGCCTCAAGTCATTGGCACCAAAGTATGCCAACGTGAAGCCACTTCTAAAGGCCCATCTTGATCTAAGGTATACAAACTTATCAAAATCCGGTAATTTGTTTTCTATTAAAAAACATCAGAATAAGTTTCTAAATCTGTAGGAAGTTACTACCGTGTGGAAATGGATTCATTGCTGGCTAACAATGGCCTCACATCCAACCTTCAGAAGCATTTGATCTAACCATTTTCTGCTTGGAGTAGACTAAGGAGAGTTTGACTCCTTATATAAGAAAGACACGATTGCATTCAGAGTCTGCAACCACAATGTTACTATAGAAGATATGTCAATAATGTCCATGAAATGTTTTTGTGGTTAAGGAAATCTTCATGCTATTATAAATAAGATATGACAATATGTCCATTAAATTAGATAATGTTGCGTACAAAATAGATTAATACTCCCTCTGTCTCGGAAATATAGTCTAATTTTGACTTTTTATGGTCAACAAATATAAACTTTGACCAAACATTGGTGTCAATTTAATGATCACAATGAAATATTAAAAATTATTATTGATAACTAAATTAACGATTTATCAATTACAAATTATAGAATTTCACTAGAATGATTAGATCGTCACCAATGCTTTGTCAAAAGTTTATTTTTATTGACTATAAAAAATCAAAATAAGACTATTTTTTCAGGACAGAGAGGAGTTTTACTTATCAATCAGTTCCTTATCATTTCATGGCCTCCCTCTGTTCGATATTCCTATTTTCTTTAGTGGCCCATATATTAGTCTCATTCCGAAACTGGGTGAAAATAGTCAAACATCCAAAAGTACCCTCATAATAAAAAATGACCAAAGAATATAATTATAAGAATGAGCCAAGCCGTAAGCTCAATTTGCAAAAAATAAAATAAAAAATTTAATAGTAATTACTCATAAATATTTAAGGTAGATTGACATATTAGGACCATGCCTTGTGAGATATTGCGTTATTGATGAAGTACATTTATTTAGAGTAATAGATCAATTTGAAATTTGATTTTTTTCGAAATTAACAATAAAAATATTTGTGGTTTCAAAAAAATAAAAATAAAATAAAAATGTTGGCTTAATTATTTGAAATTTTGAAAGAATATCCAAACTTAAATAACGGTTATTCAATGGAGGATGACGTAATTTCCTTTATTTACAATATTTTCTTTATATAACTCAACTATACATGGAAATCAATTTAATTGTTTGTTAAAAAAAATGGAAATCAATTTAAATTTCAAATACAACTTCTAAAAATAAGACGGTTTAGATATTAGGTGATTAAGTCTATTCCTTATTTGCAAAAGAATTCCATGCACTGAAGTTGATTCTTTGCCAAAGGGACGGCAACTCCAAAAAAGCCATCCATCCATAGAAAGAAAATTAAAATTCAAAATCATCTATGGCATGTGAAACAATAGTAGTATCTATTTTGAAATTTCAAAAAGAATCATTAAGATATTTTGCAAAGTCTGATAAGATTACTTTTTAAAAAAAAATGAAAAAAGCTTTACATTCAGTTAATTAGTTTTCCCAATCCTTTTTTTTTTATAAATATATAATGAGGTTTCACGAGTGTAGTCATTTTGAAAAAATCTTTACATTCAGTTAATTAGGGATTTATTTTTAGATTTTACTTTTTTGTTTTTAATTTGATGTTTAAAAAATTTCTCTCCTTGTGGGAGCCGTTGATTTCTCTCCTTAGTGAGAGCCGTTGATTTCTCTTCGTCGTGAGAGCTTGTGTTTGTGTGTATGCTGGTTTGTTTGTTTGTAATTTTAGGTGCAATTGCAATTCAATATTTAATGACGAATTTCACATCACCTCAAAACAAAAGTATGCCATTGTTCTTGCTGCACAAAGATGTTTCGAGGGTTTTGAAATGTTTGATGGACGTTTATTCGTCTACCCGGGTTCTCCATGTCAAGTACTCAAATCAAAATATATTCCGCAGGGGATTTCTTAAATGCTGAATCGAGGCAGTTTCCAAGTTTTTACTTGGATTAAGATAGTATGTTTCAAGATTTATATCAAAATTGCCATTGTTGTAGGTTAAGAAATGGATCTATTATGAATATTTGGGATGAGCCTCCGGCCTTTGTGGAGTGCCGTCTATTTTTATATTAATAATGCAATTGAAGTTGTTGCTTTAAAAAAAAATATGATTATTAATGGGGCGATGATAGGTAGGGCACAAAAGAAGTTTATAAAATTATGGATATAACATGAGGTTGCGGTACTTTATTTGTTGTATTGACTGTGGGCACGGCACATTCTAATTAAAAAGATTAATAAATTATTGACACATTATTTTGTAAGCCAATTTTTATGACTTTTTTGTGAATTTATATTTACTCTTATTTATGAAATTGGTTCCCATCATAGTGTACTAATAGGTAGGCAACTATTGTGCAATTGATGAAAAAATTGACAGCAAGAGTAATGTCTCATGCATGGTTTAAGTAGGAGGTGCAGTTATTAGGTATTTTATATGGATGACTCAATTACAATTACAATTACAACTACAATTACAATTACAATTACAATTACAATTACAATTACAATTACAATTACAAGTAGTATAAATATTCATGTCTTGCTTCAAGTAAATATGGAGAAATAAATGTTTGACTGAGGAAGAAAAGGATGGTTTATAAAAAGATTATGACTGATGTTGATAGAGACGATGGTGGAGTGTTCTTTTTGTATGGGTATGGTGGCACTGGGAAGACCGTCATATGGAAGACATAGCGCTCGGCCTTGCGAAGCAAGAGGGATATAGTTCTTTCAGTGGCTTATAGCAGTATTGCTTCGTTGCTTCTTTCGAGGGGTAGGACTGCTCACTCCATATTTGGCATACCCATCCAGGTCGATAAAAGCTTAACTTGCAGCAAGATTAAGCCTGGCTATGATGTGTGTGGTCTCCGGAATGAAAACAAAGCTCATAATTTGAGATGAGGCTCCAATGACCCACAAGCACTGCTTCGAGGCGATTGAGAGGAGTTTGAGGGACATTATGCGTACTTCTGATGGTCGATATTGCCTGTTTTGCCTAAAGGAAGCCGACATGATATTGTACATGCTACTATTAGTTCATCTAAACTTTGGAATTCGTGTGAGGTCCTAAAATTGACAAAAAAAAATATGAGATTGCAGGTAAATCATCTAATATCAAACTCTTAACATATTACATTTCCCTATTGCAGGTAAATTATCTAATATCAAACTCTTAACATATACGATCAATGATTTTGTGATATCACTGTTACCCGGTAAAGAAGTGTTGTATATGAGTTCAGACAGCATCAGCAAGGAGGACGGAGATATTGCTGGCCACGAGGATGTATTTTATGTTGAGTTTCTTAATACAATTAAATGCTCGGGATTGCCGAACCATTACATACGTCTAAAGGTTGGGTGTATTGTCATGATACTCAGAAACATTGATCAAGCTTCAGAATTATGCAACGAAACGAGAATGATCGTTACAAATCTATGAAAACATATATTTGAAGCAAAGAATGCTTTCTGGAAAGAATACCGGAATGAAGGTGACACGCCACCAGGTCCCGGGATCCCCTAATAGAACCTCGAACCTGGATGGGAGTGCCTAACGAGAAACAAGAAACTTAACAAGAACTTAATGACATTTGTTTAACAAACTGACATGATATATATATACTCTAGAGTAAGGAGCTATACTAGCTCACAACACGAGTTCTGGACAAGAAAATTTAAACCAAACTTAATACATACACAGCGGAAACATGCCTAGCACATAAGCTGGCATCAAGAGTACTATACAAGATGTCTAGTGACAACAAGAACTGAACAAGACTGTCTACCCCAAAATAAGGAGTTATACAACCCAATACATCGTCCTCACCAAGTGTAAAAGGACACAAGCCCCAAAATAATCACGACCTGCGAAGCAAGCTCCCAACTATGTCGAGCCTCACTGCGCACTATCCTTCCTTTCCTGGGAGGGGGGAAACAAATAAAGGGTGAGATAAATCTCAGTAAGCTATTAGATGCAACTACATGACATGTTATCATGCAATTCAAGTAGATACTCAAATAATTATATATCAAGTAACAAGTATATGAGAGGATAATCCACTCATCAAGTAGCACATAAAGCTAATCATGCAAGTTATAAGGATATTGCTTCCTTCCTTATTCCTCCCAAGAATACCATTGTTGTCGCAGCTTGTATTACTTTGACAATCACGATCAATAACAGGAACTGATTATTCAGTATATATCAGAAGACCCGGTAACCAGTGTCATTCTCAATATCAGTACTCATGATTATTCACGAGGTGTTCGGGACGGGAGTTTAGCATTCACTTAAGTCAGGCTTATTGCTCCAACTAAAGAAGCTATGCCCTTACTATAGCCGGTAGTAAGGGGTCGGGCGGAAATACATAGGGACCCGATTGTCACTTAAACCCCAGCTCTCGCGACAAGCGTGAACCTATACATTTTCGAACAAGCAAGGAGAACCAGCTGGACTCACACAAGAAAGTACAAGTAGATATTTACTTGAACTACGGGAGAGGAACTAATCCAAAAGTAGTGGACTAGCTCAACAAGGAACATGCTTCAAGTAATCAAGAAGTCACCTTGTATCAAGCAAATGTATGCAATGTTTGCACATACACAACAAGAACATGTCTCATACACGTTAGTGCTTACTTATAGCACTTTCTAGTGCACTACCATACATATGTATTGGGGTCAAGTCAAGTACAAGATTTTATTATCTTATATTCAAGTCTTAATCCAATTCTTTGTATGTTCAAATCACGTACAAGCTTTTAAGGTCTTATACTTCAAGTTATAACTTCCAATCTTTGGACATTCAAACAAGTATAAGAGTTATACATTTACTCTTACCAAATCCCAATCCTATTCTTAGGATGTTCAAGTCTAAGACCTTATGCTAATGTCTCTAAGGTGTACAATCATTGGATTCACAACAAGTATAACACATTAGTGCTTGTTCATAGCACTTTCAAGACATAAAGAAGAGATACTACTCTTATACTTATGTTCAATGTCCTAAAACACCTATCTAGGTGCTCTAGACAATCACCTTAAAACCTCATTAATTTAGTCTTTGAATAGCCCTCTGAGTCTAGGTTATTCAGCTTCTTTCGGATCTTGATTCCGACTTTCCTATAGAAAGTTATGGAGGAAACAATTCAAGAAGGAAAATCAGAATTCCCACTTGGCACGACCGCGCGTGCAAAAATGGCACGACCGTGCCATCAAGGTCGAGAGTTCTCACACAAAACTAATTTTCGGCACGACCGTGCCAATAAAAGGCACACGACTGTGCTAACACTGTCGAGGAAATTTGCCTAAAGGTGATATTTGGCACGACCGTGCCAAATAAAGGCGCACGACCGTGCTCGGTACAATTTGGTAGTTTCCCCTGAGTTCAAACTTAACAATTCTCCGTCCCAAGCGTAGGAGTAACTTTTAATAACGTTTTAACAATACCCAGGGCATAAAAGCCTACTTCAAAACAAATTGTTCAAGTATAATTTCCCTTTTTACCAAGTCTTTTATACTCCCCTTGTCCCATAATTACAAGTACCACAAAAATCGTCCCAAACACGAAATTAACATTTACAAGTATCGAGAATAACATTTATGCATGTTATTACAAGCAAGGGGAAGCTAATAACTTACCTAGTCAAAATTCAAGTTGACCAAAACTTATTTCTGTTCGGCCTGGAACGCTCTATTCAACGCCACGAATATTAATCCGGGATCAGAATCAAGAACGGAGGGATAATTAAACTCGAGGAGTCGAGAGAATAGGGAAACTTTTAACCCTAGGTTTAGAACAGAGGGAGTGCACGTAATGAATTTGGGAAAATGACTTTCCCAGGCAACCCAACAAAGATGATATACTTTGAAACTTTCAAAGAATTGCACTTAGGCCCCTCAAGTTTCACTTTTCACAAAAAGGCCCCTAAAGTCAAATTTTCACAAATGACCCAAAAGTCAAAACTAAACATTTAACCACCTTAACATTCTAAAGCAGTTAATGAATTAACCCAAGTAAAACTAGCACATAATATGCAAGTTCAAGTATTTAACAAATAAGTCAAATATTTAACAAGAAATAGGATGGGCGTTACATCCTCCCCACCTTAAAGAAAATTCGCCCACGAATTTTACTTACCAAAGTTTTCAAATAGGCTCGGGTATTTATCTCGCATCTCTTTCTCGGTTTCCCAAGTAGCCTCTTCAATTTCATGATTCCTCCAAAGGACCTTCACAATAGGAATCCTTTTTGTACGCAATACTTGCTCTTTCCAGTCAAGAATTTCAACAGGCTGTTCCTCATAAGATAAATCAGGCTGAAATGGAATAGCCTCATACTCAAGAACATGTGATTCATCTGCCATATACTTGCGAAGCATAGATACATGGAACACGTTATGAATACCAGATAAAGAAGGAGGTAAAGCCACTCTATAAGCCAACTTCCCAACTCTTTCAAGAATCTCAAATGGACCGATATAACGAGGAGATAACTTTCCTTTCTTCCCAAATCTATTTACACCTCTACGAGGAGAGACCTTCAAGAATACAAAGTCACCTACCTGGAATTCAAGATCCCTTCTACGATGATCTGCATAACTCTTTTGTCTACTCTGAGCTGTGCGCAATCTATCTCGAATGAGTTTCACACTTTCAACTGACTGTTGAACCATTTCAGGACCCAAGAGTCTAGCTCTCCCACTACATCCCAGCATATAGGAGATCGACATTTTCTGCCATAAAGAGCCTCATATGGAGCCATTTCAATGCTAGACTGAAAACTGTTATTATAAGCAAACTCAGCCAAAGGAAGATGAGTATCCCAACTGCCTTTGAAATCAATAACACAAGCACGTAACATATCCTCAAGAATCTGTATAAGTCTCTCAGATTGCCCATCAGATTGAGGATGAAAAGCTGTACTGAAATTCAATTTAGTACCCATAGCACCCTGAAGAGCCTGCCAGAATCGAGAAGTAAAACGAGGATCTCTGTCAGATACAATACTCACAGGAACCCCATGCAGTCGGACTATCTCCTGAACATACAAAGATGCCAACTGAGACAATGAATATCCCATGGAAACGGACAAGAAGTGAGCTGATTTAGTCAATCTGTCCACAATAACCCAAACAGCATCATGGCCTCGTCTGGTACGTGGCAAACCAGTCACAAAATCCATAGTAATATGCTCCCATTTCCACTCTGGAATTTCCAATGGTTGCAACAAACCTGCTGGACGTTGATGTTCCACTTTTACTTGTTGACAAGTCAAACATTTGGAAACATACTCAGCAATTTCTCTTTTCATATTGTCCCACCAAAAATGTTTCTTCAAGTCTTGGTACATTTTAGTACTTCCAGGATGAATAGTATACTTGGCTTTGTAAGCCTCTTCAAGAACTTTCTTCTTTATCTCAGGATCAACTGGAATACAAACTCGACCTCGGAAGGTAAGAATTCCATCACTGTTGAAAGAAAAATCTGGTTGCTTTCCTTCATTCATTCCACTAATGATTTTCTGTAATTCAGAATCAATTACATGAGCTTCTTTGATCTGTTGGAGTAAATCTGAAGTAGCTTTTATATTAGCAATGATAATTCCATGATTTGATTCACAAGGATTCCAATCACACAAATCTTCAAACATCTTCCATTCACGAATCATCAAGCAAGAAATATAAGTCTTTCTGCTCAGTGCATCTGCCACAACATTGGCTTTTCCTGGATGATAAAGGATAGTACAATCATGATCCTTCAATTTCTCCATCCATCTACGCTGCCTCATGTTAAGCTCTTTTTGAGAAAACAAGTACTTCAAGCTCTTATGATCGGTAAAGACTTCAAATTTGGTTCCATACAAGTAATGCCTCCATTTATGCAAAGCAAAAATAATCGCAGCCAACTCTAAATCATGAGTAGGATAATTCTTTCATAAGGAGATAGTTTTCGAGAAGCATAAGCTATTACCTTGCCATCTTGCATTAGAACACAACCCAATCCTTCTTTAGAAGCATCAGTATAAACCATGAAATGCTCAGAACCATTAGGCAAAGCCAAGACTGGAGCTGTAGTCAAACGCCTTTTCAACTCCTGAAAACTTGCTTCACATTTGTCATTCCACTCAAAAGAAATAGCTTTTCGAGTCATATTAGTCAATGGAGTAGCAATCTTGGAGAATCCCTCAATGAACCTCCGATAATAACTAGCTAAGCCCAAGAAACTACGGATCTCAGTCACTGTAGTTGGCCTCTTCCAGTTTACAACTGCTTCAACTTTGGAAGGATCTACTGCAATACCAGTAGCAGATACAACATGCCCCAAGAATGAAACTTCTTCTAACCAGAAAGCACATTGCTGAATTTTGCAAATAGTTGTTTCTCACGAAGAACTTGTAATACTATTCTGAGATGTTGTTCATGCTCAGCCCGTGACTTAGAATACACAAGAATGTCATCAATGAATACCACCACAAAACAATCAAGATATGGCTTGAATATGCGGTTCATCAAATCCATAAATACAGCTGGAGTATTTGTCAAACCAAATGGCATAACAATAAATTCATAATGCCCATACCTGGTACGGAAAGCTGTCTTTGGTATATCCTCAGATCTGATTTTCAACTGATGATAACCACTTCTCAAGTCAAGCTTCGAATACACTACTGAACCCTGAAGCTGATCAAACAAATCATCAATATGAGGTAACGGATATTTGTTCTTGATAGTTCCTGATTAAGATCTCTGTAATCAATACACAATCGCAGAGTCCCATCTTTCTTTCTGACAAACAGCACTGGTGCACCCCACGGTGATACACTAGGCCTGATAAAGCCCTTTCAAGCAATTCCTCAAGCTGTGTTTTCAACTCTCTTAACTCAGCTGGAGCCATTCTATAAGGTGCTTTAGAGATTGGTGCTGTACCTGGTAATAACTTAATACAAAACTCAAGCTCTCGATCAGGTGGCATGCTATACTCAGAAGAGAACACATCTGAAAATTCAGACACAACAGGAATATCCTCCATCTTGGGAACAGACAAACTCTGATCAAGCACACATGCGAGATACCGGCACAACCACGAGATAAAAGTTTTCTAGCTTTTAAAGCAGAAATAACATGTATAGCACATAAAGGCCTATCACCTTCAAAGGTAAAATCAGGCAAACCAGGAATAGAAAAAGTTACTACTTTTCTATAACAATCAACAGATGCATGATGCACATATAGCCAATCCATGCCAAGAATCACGTCAAAGTCCCTTATAGGTAACACGACTAGGTCAGCAAGAAGGGCATGATCACCCACAAGGACCTCACATTTCTTGTAAACCTCAGAAGTAAACATGCAATCTCCCATAGGGGAAGATACTTCTAGCACATAAGGCATAGAATCAGGAAGAACATGCAAATGCGACACAAAATGAGATGCCACATAAGAATGAAATGAGCCTGGATCTATCAAGACTAGCGCTCTCGTACTAGAAAGTAATATAATACCTCCTATGACCGCAGAAGACTCAGCTACACCCTGCTGATCTAAAGCAAACACTCGACCCTGAACTTTTGGTCGACCCCCACTATCTCTCTTGGAACCTGAGGCTGGTTGACTTGTACCCTAACTTGATTTAATTTACTTTTAGAACAATTTCTAGCAAAGTGCCCCGCTTCACCACACACTATACACTTCCTTGCTTTAGCCAACACTTGTCTTCAGAATGGCCTTCTTTCGAACAATAGCCACATACTCTCCTGGAACCTTGGACTGTTGTCCTCGAACAGTTGATACACTACCTTTGCTTTCGGTTGGCTGTCGGAATCGACGATCTTGGCGGCCAGATTTACCACCTTTAGAAACCAGATCCCTGAGCCTTTTCTGATACACGACCAGTCATGGTTGTTCCCAACTTCACCTTGTGTTCTTCGATATCATTTTCAATGGTATAAGCCTTCTCCACTGCTTGCTGATAGCTAGTGAGCTGTAGAGAAAGAAGTTGCTTTCTATACTCAGTCCTTAACCCTTTAACAAACCTCTGTGCCTTCTAGCTTCATTTGGAACTAAGTGATCACAATACCTTGCCAATTCTGTGAACTTGGTTGAGTATTGCCCCACGGTCAGACTTCCCTGCTCCAGATTAAGAAATTCCATTTCCTTTTTGTCTTGGACTACTGTTGGAATAAACTGTGACTTAAAAGCTTTAAGAAAATTCTCCCATGTCTGAGGTATACCTTCCAGTTCCCAGCTTTTACTCAACACTTGCACCAATGTTCAGCGGCTTTCTCAAGTTTAAAGGTTGCAAAGGTTACCTTATCACCACCCGCACATCTCAAGGCTGTAAAGATCTTCTCAATACTTTCAATCCACTCTTCTGCCTTCTTAGAATCAAATTCCCCGTCAAAACTACGAGGTTTCAGCTTCAAGAACCTTGTAAGGCGATTAGGATAATCCCAGTCAACATTATCAACCATTTTTTCTTGAGGAGTTATAGATCTCAGTTAATTACTGCCACTAGTACCTTCAGAACTCATTGTACCTGTAGGTAAACACTCAGCGTTATTAATAACACCCAAGACTCACCCATACCTAGGCCATAGACCCTATCCAGACTTAGAGCAAACCAAGGTAGCTAAACATGGTAGCTAAACCAGGGAAGCTCTGATACCAACCTGACACGCCCCCAGGTCCCGGGATCCCCTAATAGAACCTCGAACCTGGATGGGAGTGCCTAACGAGAAACAAGAAACTTAACAAGAACTTAATGACATTTGTTTAACAAACTGACATGATATATATATACTCTAGAGTAAGGAGCTATACTAGCTCACAACACGAGTTCTGGACAAGAAAATTTAAACCAAACTTAATACATACACAGCGGAAACATGCCTAGCACATAAGCTGGCATCAAGAGTACTATCAAGATGTCTAGTGACAACAAGAAACTGAACAAGACTGTCTACCCCAAAATAAGGAGTTATACAACCCAATACATCGTCCTCACCAAGTGTAAAAGGACACAAGCCCCAAATAATCACGACCTGCGAAGCAAGCTCCCAACTATGTCGAGCCTCACTGCGTACTATCCTTCCTTTCCTGGGGGGGGGGGAAACAAATAAAGGGTGAGATAAATCTCAGTAAGCTATTAGATGCAACTACATGACATGTTATCATGCAATTCAAGTAGATACTCAAATAATTATATATCAAGTAACAAGTATATGAGAGGATAATCCACTCATCAAGTAGCACATAAAGCTAATCAAGCAAGTTATAAGGATATTGCTTCCTTCCTTATTCCTCCCAAGAATACCATTGTTGTCGCAGCTTGTATTACTTTGACAATCACGATCAATAACAGGAACTGATTATTCAGTATATATCAGAAGACCCGGTAACCAGTGTCATTCTCAATATCAGTACTCATGATTATTTACGAGGTGTTCGGGACGGGAGTTTAGCATTCACTTAAGTCAGGCTTATTGCTCCAACTAAGGAAGCTATGCCCTTACTATGGCCGGGCGGAAATACATAGGGACCCGATTGCACTTAAACCCCAGCTCTCGCGACAAGCGTGAACCTATACATTTTCGAACAAGCAAGGAGAACCAGCTGGACTCACACAAGAAAGTACAAGTAGATATTTACTGAACTACGGGAGAGGAACTAATCCAAAAGTAGTGGACTAGCTCAACAAGGAACATGCTTCAAGTAATCAAGAAGTCACCTTGTATCAAGCAAATGTATGCAATGTTTGCACATACACAACAAGAACATGTCTCATACACGTTAGTGCTTACTTATAGCACTTTCTAGTTCACTACCATACATATGTATTGGTGTCAAGTCAAGTACAAGATTTTATTATCTTATATTCAAGTCTTAATCCAATTCTTTGTATGTTCAAATCACGTACAAGCTTTTAAGGTCTTATACTTCAAGTTATAACTTCCAATCTTTGGACATTCAAACAAGTATAAGAGTTATACATTTACTCTTACCAAATCCCAATCCTATTCTTAGGATGTTCAAGTCTAAGACCTTATGCTAATGCTCTAAGGTGTACAATCATTGGATTCACAACAAGTATAACACATTAGTGCTTGTTCATAGCACTTTCAAGACATAAAGAAGAGATACTACTCTTATACTTATGTTCAATGTCCTAAAACACCTATCTAGGTGCTCTAGACAATCACCTTAAAACCTCATTAATTTAGTCTTTGAATAGCCCTCTGAGTCTAGGTTATTCAGCTTCTTTCGGATCTTGATTCCGACTTTCCTATAGAAAGTTATGGAGGAAACAATTCAAGAAGGAAAATCAGAATTCCCACTTGGCACGACCGCACGTGCAAAAATGGCACGACCGTGCCATCATCAAGGTCGAGAGTTCTCACACAAAACTAATTTTCGGCACGACTGTGCCAATAAAAGGCACATGACCGTGCTACACTGTCGAGGAAATTTGCCTAAAGGTGATATTTGGCACGACCGTGCCAAATAAAGGCGCACGACCGTGCTCGGTACAATTGGTAGTTTTCCCCTGAGTTCAAACTTAACAATTCTCCGTCCCAAGCGTAGGAGTAACCTTTTAATAACGTTTTAACAATACCCAGGGCATAAAAGCCTACTTCAAAACAAATTGTTCAAGTATAATTTCCCTTTTTACCAAGTCTTTTATACTCCCCTTGTCCCATAATTACAAGTACCACAAAAATCGTCCCAAACACGAAATTAACATTACAGTATCGAGAATAACATTTATGCATGTTATTACAAGCAAGGGGAAGCTAATAACTTACCTAGTCAAATTCAAGTTGACCAAAACTTATTTCTGTTCGCCTGGAACGCTCTATTCAACGCCACGAATATTAATCCGGGATCAGAATCAAGAACGGAGGGATAATTAAACTCGAGGAGTCGAGAATAGGGAAACTTTACCCTAGGTTTAGAACAGAGGGAGTGCACGTAATGAATTTGGGAAAACGACTTTCCCAGGCAACCCAACAAAGATGATATACTTTGAAACTTTCAAAGAATTGCACTTAGGCCCCTCAAGTTTCACTTTTAACAAAAGGCCCCTAAGTCAAATTTTCACAAATGACCCAAAGTCAAAACTAAACATTTAACCACCTTAACATTCTAAAGCAGTTAATGAATTAACCCAAGTAAAACTAGCACATAATATGCAAGTTCAAGTATTTAACAAATAGGTCAAATATTTAACAAAAATAGGATGGGCGTTACATCCTCCCCACCTTAAAGAATTCGCCCACGAATTTTACTTACCAAAGTTTTCAATAGGCTCGGTATTTATCTCGCATCTCTTTCTCGGTTTTCCCAAGTAGCCTCTTCCTTTCATGATTCCTCCAAAGGACCTTCACAATAGGAATCCTTTTTGTACGCAATACTTGCTCTTTCCAGTCAAGAATTTCAACAGGCTATTCCTCATAAGATAAATCAGGCTGAAATGGATAGCCTCATACTCAAGAACATGTGATTCATCTGCCATATACTTGCGAAGCATAGATACATGGAACACGTTATGAATACCAGATAAAGAAGGAGGTAAAGCCACTCTATAAGCCAACTTCCCAACTCTTTCAAGAATCTCAAATGGACCGATATAACGAGGAGATAACTTTCCTTTCTTCCCAAATCTATTTATACCTCTACGATGATAGACCTTCAAGAATACAAAGTCACCTACCTGGATTCAAGATCCCTTCTACGATGATCTGCATAACTCTTTTGTCTACTCTGAGCTGTGCGCAATCTATCTCGAATGAGTTTTCACACTTCAACTGACTGTTGAACCATTTCAGGACCCAAGAGTCTAGCTTCTCCCACTTCATCCCAGCATATAGGAGATCGACATTTTCTGCCATAAAGAGCCTCATATGGAGCCATTTCAATGCTAGACTGAAAACTGTTATTATAAGCAAACTCAGCCAAAGGAAGATGAGTATCCCAACTGCCTTTGAAATCAATAACACAAGCACGTAACATATCCTCAAGAATCTGTATAAGTCTCTCAGATTGCCCATCAGATTGAGGATGAAAAGCTGTACTGAAATTCAATTTAGTACCCATACACCCTGAAGAGCCTGCCAGAATCGAGAAGTAAAACGAGGATCTCTGTCAATACAATACTCACAGGAACCCCATGCAGTCGGACTATCTCCTGAACATACAAAGATGCCAACTGAGACAATGAATATCCCATGGAAACGGACAAGAAGTGAGCTGATTTAGTCAATCTGTCCACAATAACCCAAACAGCATCATGGCCTCGTCTGGTACGTGCAAACCAGTCACAAAATCCATAGTAATATGCTCCCATTTCCACTCTGGAATTTCCAATGGTGCAACAAACCTGCTGGACGTTGATGTTCCACTTTTACTTGTTGACAAGTCAAACATTTGGAAACATACTCAGCAATTTCTCTTTTCATATTGTCCCACCAAAAATGTTTCTTCAAGTCTTGGTACATTTTAGTACTTCCAGGATGAATAGTATACTTGGCTTTGTGAGCCTCTTCAAGAACTTTCTTCTTTATCTCAGGATCAACTGTGGAATACAACTCGACCTCGGAAGGTAAGAATTCCATCACTGTTGAAAGAAAAATCTGGTTGCTTTCCTTCATTCATTCCACTAATGATTTTCTGTAATTCAGAATCAATTACATGAGCTTCTTTGATCTGTTGGAGTAAATCTGAAGTAGCTTTTATATTAGCAATGATAATTCCATGATTTGATTCACAAGGATTCCAATCACACAAATCTTCAAACATCTTCCATTCACGAATCATCAAGCAAGAAATATAAGTCTTTCTGCTCAGTGCATCTGCCACAACATTGGCTTTTCTGGATGATAAAGGATAGTACAATCATGATCCTTCAATTTCTCCATCCATCTACGCTGCCTCATGTTAAGCTCTTTTTGAGAAAACAAGTACTTCAAGCTCTTATGATCGGTAAAGACTTCAAATTTGGTTCCATACAAGTAATGCCTCCATTTATGCAAAGCAAAAATAATCGCAGCCAACTCTAAATCATGAGTAGGATAATTCTTTTCATAAGGAGATAGTTTTCGAGAAGCATAAGCTATTACCTTGCCATCTTGCATTAGAACACAACCCAATCCTTCTTTAGAAGCATCAGTATAAACCATGAAATGCTCAGAACCATTAGGCAAAGCCAAGACTGGAGCTGTAGTCAAACGCCTTTTCAACTCCTGAAAACTTGCTTCACATTTGTCATTCCACTCAAAAGAAATAGCTTTTCGAGTCATATTAGTCAATGGAGTAGCAATCTTGGAGAATCCTCAATGAACCTCCGATAATAACTAGCTAAGCCCAAGAAACTACGGATCTCAGTCACTGTAGTTGGCCTCTTCCAGTTTACAACTGCTTCAACTTTGGAAGGATCTACTGCAATACCAGTAGCAGATACAACATGCCCCAAGAATGAAACTTCTTCTAACCAGAAAGCACATTTGCTGAATTTGCAAATAGTTGTTTCTCACGAAGAACTTGTAATACTATTCTGAGATGTTGTTCATGCTCAGCCCGTGACTTAGAATACACAAGAATGTCATCAATGAATACCACCACAAAACAATCAAGATATGGCTTGAATATGCGGTTCATCAAATCCATAAATACAGCTGGAGTATTTGTCAAACCAAATGGCATAACAATAAATTCATAATGCCCATACCTGGTACGGAAAGCTGTCTTTGGTATATCCTCAGATCTGATTTTCAACTGATGATAACCACTTCTCAAGTCAAGCTTCGAATACACTACTGAACCCTGAAGCTGATCAAACAAATCATCAATATGAGGTAACGGATATTTGTTCTTGATAGTTACCTGATTAAGATCTCTGTAATCAATACACAATCGCAGAGTCCCATCTTTCTTTCTGACAAACAGCACTGGTGCACCCCACGGTGATACACTAGGCCTGATAAAGCCCCTTTCAAGCAATTCCTCAAGCTGTGTTTTCAACTCTCTTAACTCAGCTGGAGCCATTCTATAAGGTGCTTTAGAGATTGGTGCTGTACCTGGTAATAACTTAATACAAAACTCAAGCTCTCGATCAGGTGGCATGCTATACTCAGAAGAGAACACATCTGAAAATTCAGACACAACAGGAATATCCTCCATCTTGGGAACAGACAAACTCTGATCAAGCACACATGCGAGATACCCGGCACAACCACGAGATAAAAGTTTTCTAGCTTTTAAAGCAGAAATAACATGTATAGCACATAAAGGCCTATCACCTTCAAAGGTAAAATCAGGCAAACCAGGAATAGAAAAAGTTACTACTTTTCTATAACAATCAACAGATGCATGATGCACATATAGCCAATCCATGCCAAGAATCACGTCAAAGTCCCTTATAGGTAACACGACTAGGTCAGCAAGAAGGGCATGATCACCCACAAGGACCTCACATTTCTTGTAAACCTCAGAAGTAAACATGCAATCTCCCATAGGGGAAGATACTTCTAGCACATAAGGCATAGAATCAGGAAGAACATGCAAATGCGACACAAAATGAGATGCCACATAAGAATGAAATGAGCCTGGATCTATCAAGACTAGCGCTCTCGTACTAGAAAGTAATATAATACCTCCTATGACCGCAGAAGACTCAGCTACACCCTGCTGATCTAAAGCAAACACTCGACCCTGAACTTTTGGTCGACCCCCACTATCTCTCTTGGAACCTGAGGCTGGTTGACTTGTACCCCTAACTTGATTTAATTTACTTTTAGAACAATTTCTAGCAAAGTGCCCCGCTTCACCACACACTATACACTTTCCTTGCTTTAGCCAACACTTGTCTTCAGAATGGCCTTCTTTCGAACAATAGCCACATACTCTCCTGGAACCTTGGACTGTTGTCCTCGAACCAGTTGATACACTACCTTTGCTTTCGGTTGGCTGTCGGAATCGACGATCTTGGCGGCCAGATTTACCACCTTTAGAACCAGATCCCTGAGCCTTTTCTGATACACGACCAGTCATGGTTGTTCCCAACTTCACCTTGTGTTCTTCGATATCATTTTCAATGGTATAAGCCTTCTCCACTGCTTGCTGATAGCTAGTGAGCTGTAGAGAAAGAAGTTGCTTTCTATACTCAGTCCTTAACCCTTTAACAAACCTCTGTGCCTTCTTAGCTTCATTTGGAACTAAGTGATCACAATACCTTGCCAATTCTGTGAACTTGGTTGAGTATTGCCCACGGTCAGACTTCCCTGCTCCAGATTAAGAAATTCCATTTCCTTTTTGTCTTGGACTACTGTTGGAATAAACTGTGACTTAAAAGCTTTAAGAAATTCTCCCATGTCTGAGGTATACCTTCCAGTTCCCAGCTTTTACTCAACACTTGCCACCAATGTTCAGCGGCTTTCTCAAGTTTAAAGGTTGCAAAGGTTACCTTATCACCACCCGCACATCTCAAGGCTGTAAAGATCTTCTCAATACTTTCAATCCACTCTTCTGCCTTCTTAGAATCAAATTCCCCGTCAAAACTACGAGGTTTCAGCTTCAAGAACCTTGTAAGGCGATTAGGATAATCCCAGTCAACATTATCAACCATTTTTTCTTGAGGAGTTATAGATCTCAGTTGATTACTGCCACTAGTACCTTCAGAACTCATTGTACCTGTAGGTAAACACTCAGCGTTATTAATAACACCCCAAGACTCACCCATACCTAGGCCATAGACCCTATCCAGACTTAGAGCAAACCAAGGTAGCTAAACATGGTAGCTAAACCAGGGAAGCTCTGATACCAACCTGACACGCCCCCAGGTCCCGGGATCCCCTAATAGAACCTCGAACCTGGATGGGAGTGCCTAACGAGAAACAAGAAACTTAACAAGAACTTAATGACATTTGTTTAACAAACTGACATGATATATATATACTCTAGAGTAAGGAGCTATACTAGCTCATAACACGAGTTCTGGACAAGAAAATTTAAACCAAACTTAATACATACACAGCGGAAACATGCCTAGCACATAAGCTGGCATCAAGAGTACTATACAAGATGTCTAGTGACAACAAGAACTGAACAAGACTGTCTACCCCAAAATAAGGAGTTATACAACCCAATACATCGTCCTCACCAAGTGTAAAAGGACACAAGCCCCAAATAATCACGACCTGCGAAGCAAGCTCCCAACTATGTCGAGCCTCACTGCGCACTATCCTTCCTTTCCTGGGGGGGGGAAACAAATAAAGGGTGAGATAAATCTCAGTAAGCTATTAGATGCAACTACATGACATGTTATCATGCAATTCAAGTAGATACTCAAATAATTATATATCAAGTAACAAGTATATGAGAGGATAATCCACTCATCAAGTAGCACATAAAGCTAATCAAGCAAGTTATAAGGATATTGCTTCCTTCCTTATTCCTCCCAAGAATACCATTGTTGTCGCAGCTTGTATTACTTTGACAATCACGATCAATAACAGGAACTGATTATTCAGTATATATCAGAAGACCCGGTAACCAGTGTCATTCTCAATATCAGTACTCATGATTATTTACGAGGTGTTCGGGACGGGAGTTTAGCATTCACTTAAGTCAGGCTTATTGCTCCAACTAAGGAAGCTATGCCCTTACTATGGCCGGTAGTAAGGGGTCGGGCGGAAATACATAGGGACCCGATTGTCACTTAAACCCCAGCTCTCGCGACAAGCGTGAACCTATACATTTTCGAACAAGCAAGGAGAACCAGCTGGACTCACACAAGAAAGTACAAGTAGATATTTACTTGAACTACGGGAGAGGAACTAATCCAAAAGTAGTGGACTAGCTCAACAAGGAACATGCTTCAAGTAATCAAGAAGTCACCTTGTATCAAGCAAATGTATGCAATGTTTGCACATACACAACAAGAACATGTCTCATACACGTTAGTGCTTACTTATAGCACTTTCTAGTTCACTACCATACATATGTATTGGTGTCAAGTCAAGTACAAGATTTTATTATCTTATATTCAAGTCTTAATCCAATTCTTTGGATGTTCAAATCACGTACAAGCTTTTAAGGTCTTATACTTCAAGTTATAACTTCCAATCTTTGGACATTCAAACAAGTATAAGAGTTATACATTTACTCTTACCAAATCCCAATCCTATTCTTAGGATGTTCAAGTCTAAGACCTTATGCTAATGCCTCTAAGGTGTACAATCATTGGATTCACAACAAGTATAACACATTAGTGCTTGTTCATAGCACTTTCAAGACATAAAGAAGAGATACTACTCTTATACTTATGTTCAATGTCCTAAAACACCTATCTAGGTGCTCTAGACAATCACCTTAAAACCTCATTAATTTAGTCTTTGAATAGCCCTCCGAGTCTAGGTTATTCAGCTTCTTTCGGATCTTGATTCCGACTTTCCTATAGAAAGTTATGGAGGAAACAATTCAAGAAGGAAAATCAGAATTCCCACTTGGCACGACCGCGCGTGCAAAAATGGCACGACCGTGCCATCAAGGTCGAGAGTTCTCACACAAAACTAATTTTCGGCACGACCGTGCCAATAAAAGGCACACGACCGTGCTAACACTGTCGAGGAAATTTGCCTAAAGGTGATATTTGGCACGACCGTGCCAAATAAAGGCGCACGACCGTGCTCGGTACAATTTGGTAGTTTTCCCCTGAGTTCAAACTTAACAATTCTCCGTCCCAAGCGTAGGAGTAACTTTTAATAACGTTTTAACAATACCCAGGGCATAAAAGCCTACTTCAAAACAAATTGTTCAAGTATAATTTCCCTTTTTACCAAGTCTTTTATACTCCCCTTGTCCCATAATTACAAGTACCACAAAAATCGTCCCAAACACGAAATTAACATTTACAAGTATCGAGAATAACATTTATGCATGTTATTACAAGCAAGGGGAAGCTAATAACTTACCTAGTCAAAATTCAAGTTGACCAAAACTTATTTCTGTTCGGCCTGTAACGCTCTATTCAACGCCACGAATATTAATCCGGGATCAGAATCAAGAACGGAGGGATAATTAAACTCGAGGAGTCGAGAATAGGGAAAACTTTTAACCCTAGGTTTAGAACAGAGGGAGTGCACGTAATGAATTTGGGGAAAACGACTTTCCCAGGCAACCCAACAAAGATGATATACTTTGAAACTTTCAAAGAATTGCACTTAGGCCCCTCAAGTTTCACTTTTAACAAAAAGGCCCCTAAAGTCAAATTTTCACAAATGACCCAAAAGTCAAAACTAAACATTTAACCACCTTAACATTCTAAAGCAGTTAATGAATTAACCCAAGTAAAACTAGCACATAATATGCAAGTTCAAGTATTTAACAAATAGGTCAAATATTTAACAAGAAATAGGATGGGCGTTACAGAAGGTGTTTGTGCCTAGAATGATCTTGAGCCCATCAGATTTGACAAAATCCCTGTCAAATTCCAACGTAGGAGGTTCCCATTGGTCGTTTGCTTCGCTATGACTATGAAATGTCGTATGATGTTGAGGAGATGAAGGCTGAGCACTCTAGATTATATAAACGTTTGATTGAAGAACAAAGGATGGTTTATGAAAACATCATGACGGCTATTGATAGAGGAGATGGTGGAGTTTTCTTTTTGTATGGGTATGGTGGCACGGGGAAGACTTTCATATGGAAGACATTGTGCTCTGCCTTGCGAAGTAGGAGGGATATAGTTCTTCCGGTGGATTTTAGCGGTATAGCTTCGTTGCTACTTCCGAGGGGTAGGACTGCTCACTCCAGATTTGGCATACCCATACAGGTCGATGAAAGCTCAAGTTGCAACAAGATTAAGCCAGGTTCTGATTTGTGTGGTCTCCTAAAGAAAACGAAGCTCATAATTTGGGAGGAGGCTCCGATGGCCCACAAGCACTGCTTTGAGGCGCTTGACCAGAGCTTGAGGGACATTATGCGTACTAATGATGGTCGTTGCTCTGATAAGCCCTTCGGTGGATTAGTTGTTGTGTTTAGAGGAGATTTCAGGCAAATATTACCTGTTGAGCCTAAAGGAAGCCGACATGATATTGTACATGCTGCCATCAGTTCATCTAAACTTTCGAATTCGTGTGAGGTCCTAAAATTGACAAAAAACATGAGATTGCAGGTAAATGATCTAATTTAAAACTCTTTACATATTACATTTCCCTGTTGCAGAAACTAAATGTTTCATCTCATTCATTGCCTAAATGTAGGTAGGTTCCTCTTCTTCTTCGGATGTTCTAGAGATCAAAAATCTCGCTGAATGGATATTACGGGTAGGAGATGGGGATGTTGGTGAAGAAAATGATGGAGAAGTTGACATTAAGTTACCTGATGATATTTTGATAAGAGATACAACTGATCCTATTGCAACCATCGTTGAAAACACGTATTCTGACATATTACACAATATGCGTGTTGATGGATTTTTTCAAGATAGAGCAATTTTGGCACCAACTAATGAGATAGTAGATACTATCAATGATTATGTTATGTCGTTGTTGTCCGGTGAAGAAGTGTTGTATATGAGTTCAGATAGCATCAACAAGGAGGACGGAGATATTTCTGGCCACGATGATGTATTTTATGTTGAGTTTCTAAATACGATTAAATGTTCGGGATTGCCGAACCATTCCATACGTCTAAAGGTTGGGTGTATAGTGATGCTACTCAGAAACATTGATCAAGCTTCGGAATTATGCAACGGAACGAGAATGATCGTTACAAATCTAAGAAAACATATAGTTGAAGCAAGAATGCTTTCAGGAAAGAATAAAGGAATGAAGGTGTTTGTGCCCAGAATGATGTTGAGCCCGTCAGATATGACAAAATTCCCTGTTAAATTCGAACGTATGCAGTTCCCATTAAATGTTTGCTTCGCTATGACTATAAATAAGAGTCAAGGACAGTCGCTTTCTCATGTTGGGCTTTACCTTCCTCGACATGTATTCAGTCATGGGCAGTTGTATGTGGCAATCTCAAGAGTTACAAGCAAAAAGGGGCTGAAAGTTTTGATATGTGAAAAAGATGGTGAAACGAGCGATATGACCACTAATGTGGTCTATAAAAGGTAATCCCAAATTTATAAACATTCATCTTTAGTGCAATAATCTAATCATTTTAGAGGCTTTTGTTAAGAGTGATGTTATCGTATTTCAGGTGCAATCAGAAGCAGAAGTTGTAGTTATAAAGTATCGAAGCATCTTGCAGCAAATGGTTTGTGATATTGTCGTCCTTGAGTATAATTGTCATTACTCATTCTGTCCTTGAGAATATTTGTTATTAATTCTTTTGTAATGTGTTAACATATAATCCCTCCATTCCAAAAATAATCTTTCATTGTTAATTGACTATCTACAGTTTTTAACTAAATGAACACTCGCTTTATTAGTCAATTTTTTGTACACTAATATGCTAAATTGTAGACATATCTCTATGCCATTTTCAGTTATATTTTTATTTAATTAGGCTTGAGAGGATTATGAGTTATGCTATATGATCTTATATACAACTTTTATGTAGTTATACTACTAAAGTTGCTTATGTTTTGACATTTTTTATGTTTTGATATTTTTTTTCTTTGATTTCAGGAAAGCATACCAGTTGAGGAAGTGTTTGAGAAACTGAGATGTAGCAAAGATGGTCTTACCAGTAAGACAAAAATCATGTTTGGAGTCATAAAATGTGTAAATCATGTGTCACTTGCAATTCTGTAAGTTTAAATCTCTTCGAGTAGCTATTAAATTTAATTGAAGACTGGGATTTTAACTTCTTACGGGGAAAGCCTCCTGGCAAGATTTTGTTGGTATCATTACTTTGCTGGTGAATATTTTGAGGCTCATGTTCATAAGTTAATGTTGATTTATAATTCATCTAGAGAGCTTCCTCGGAGTGTATTGGGTACTATAAGGTTTGATTTAAGTGGTTGCTATGTTGAAAGATGGTAAGATTATGGTTTTGTTGGATTTTGAAGTCCCCTTGATGGAGATGTTATGGGATTTTCTGTTGAATTTTGGTTTTGTTGTTTTTTGCTGTGAAATGTTAAGAACAGGGGGTGCTTGGCCGAGCTCTTTGCCATGCTCGGCCGAGCGGGGCTATTTTGCTCGGACGAGTGGATTTATTGACGCGGCCGAGGGGGGACGACAAAGAGTTTGGTCATTGAACAACTTATGCACGACCGCTCTTCTTTAGCTGCTCGGCCGATCAGCACGGTCGTGCTACTAATGTCGAAAGAGGGATTTTCAAGCAGCAACTGCACGGCCGAGTCACTAGATTTGCTCGGTCGAGAAGACTGGCATGGTCCGGTCGGGTACTTGGGCTGGTCCGGTCGGACATTTTCTAGGTGCGGTCGGTTTGCTCATGAGCCCGGTCGGGTCCTGTCTTTTTTTGATTGAGCTCGGTTGGGCCTTAAAGGGTACACTTTGGGCTTCATTTGCAGGTTCTTGGACTGAGGATAGGGAGGATGGGTTGGATTATTAATGGTTAATGAGGACTTCAAACTGGGCTACAAAAAGTTTTAATAGGATTATTCATTGGTTTATTTTTTTTAGGATTTTATTTTTTAGATGGTTTTACCTTTTGAGGACTTGATTAATATTTTGGATTTCAAGGTCCGACTCCATATCCGGCAATAAGTCGGGTGGTTGTCCCCCTCTTGTAATTTTATTTTTTAGTAATAAAATCCTCCCAGCTGCCGCCCTGGTTTCTTAAAAAAAATAATAACTCAACAGTCAGTTTTATTGAATAGAACAATGTGGGTATTGCTGCGGCTGGCCCGTATTGCTCCAAAGGCTAAGGTGTTAAATTTAAGTAAATGTATTTCTATGCTTTCCATTTGAATACAATTTATAGTTATATAAGTTATACATTGGTTGAATTTATTTGTCCATGTATATTTCCAAAGAAAAGGAAATTCATGGGTAGAGTAATGTTGATCTTATTTTAAATGTTGTTTTTGGTTCTTCGCGACGGAAGATGGAATGAAGAGGATGCTGCTGTTTTAGTTTGCTACTTTATGTAAATATTCATATACTTTTAACACTAACTTTCTCTTTCTCTTTCGGTATGAAATTTTTTTGCAACAATTTTTCTTAATTAATTAGCTTTATTATTCCTGTCGATTTTCGACGGGCTATTCACTAGTATTACAAAGTGCCAGTAATTTAAACTGGCGTAACAATGGAATCGGCACTTTTCATAAGTGCCTGTGTTAGTGTTTAAAAGTGCTCGCCATTACACTTACACTTATAAAAGCTGATACTGAAAGTGTCAGTGTCAATAAGTGTCAGTGTACACGGCTGACACTTTTTTTACACTAACACTGACACTTACGATCAACGTCAAACAACTTCCCGCTTATTACAAAAATGCCACCACGCCATTTTTAAAAAGACGTTTTATGCTAACTTAGCGTAAAAAGCGTTTTTCCCAGATTTTCACTTTGAAATTTGTCATATGATATGCATAAATAAAATTTGGCAAAATCTTGGGAAAAACCTGTTTTACACTAACTTAGCGTAAAACGTGTTTTTAAGCCGGTGGTAAACTTGTAAATATTAGCTTGCGCAAAAAGCGGAGAACGCTGTGAAAGGCGCGGTGGCATTGATGTAAATTACTGGAACTTATGAAAACTCACCAGACACTTTTCGAAACTGTAGGAGGCATTTTTCAATATTACAGCAGGCCGATTTTAACACTAGAGCAGGCACATGTTTTGACATGCCTGCTGGGTTTTTTTTTTTTTTTTTTCAAGTGAAAAAAAAGTGCATTCTCTAAGGTAAAAAAAAAAAATGCCTGCTTGAGTTTTAAAACATGCCTACTGGGTTTTTTTTTTTCAAGTGCCAAAAAAAGTGCCTTCTCTAAGGTAAAAAAGTGCCTGCTTGAGTTTTAAAACATGCTTGCTGTTTTTTTTTTCAAGTTAAAAAAAAAGTGCCTTCTCTAAGGTGAAAAAGTGTCTGTTTGAGTTTTAAAACATGTCTGATGGGTTTTTTTTTCAAGTGCAAAAAAAATGCCTGCTTGAGTTTTAAAACATGCCTGCTGGTTTTTTTTTTTTTTTTTTTCAAGTGCCAAAAAAAGTGCCTTCTCTAAGGTAAAAAAGTGCATGCTGTGAAAGTCCCAAAAAAAGTGCCTACTGTAAAAATATCGAAAAGTGTCTCCTACAGTGTCGAAAAGTGCTTGCCCAAAACCCTTCTACGTGGAAAACACGTTTTACACTAAGACTAGTGTAAAACGCGTTTTTCACAAGAACGACTCATAAAATTTTGTAGGAGATTTATTAAAACAAAATTGAAAGAATTTAACTATCGAATGTCAAGGGTAAAAAGAAATTGATGTCAAGTATGGGATTGAAATCAATTGAGAAATATTAGGGTAAAAGTGGAACTCTCGAATTTATTAAGGGGTGACATGGTTGGTATACCGACTGTTTTTTCATGTACCGTGTACCAACCAAGTTTAAGTTGGTACACTAAAATAAGTACCAGTACCAACCGTCAAAGTCAGTATACCAACTTAATTGGTACGGTTGGTATTGGTTGGTACCACGAATTGACTCCAAAAATTAAAAAGTCCAAACATTAATCAGATAGTTTTTCTGAAGTATTGAGAAAATAATTAAACAATACAAAGTCATAATATTACTTTAACTAGTAATGTAACATGATGTTCTTAATTAAAAAGATCACAAATTACAAATAAGTTTATCATTGGCAAATAAATAAATTTGTTTCACTATTGTTGATTGAAATTGAAAGCACTTTAAGGAAAAATTATGGCCACATGCCCACATAAGATCTGCAACAACAGCAAAAAAAAATGACAGTTAAAGAGAGAGAGAGTCATCAATAAGATCTGCAACATTCATAAAGTTACAGCCTCCGTCCCAAATTAATAGTTACTTAATATCCACATATTCAATTATAATAACAATTAGTTTGGGATTATAGTAACAATTAGTTTGGGACGGAAGAAATAGCATCCATCTAAATATAATTCTTTTAATGCACCAGCAGAAAGTCGAGTCCTCTCTTTTGTTATATAAGGCTGAAAAATGAACAATAAAGAAAATACATTCAACGCATTTAACATTCAGCCTGCATTGCTTTTTCCATTTTTCCCTAATCTGACTCAACTCAATATTCCACTTCCATTCAACTGAGAACCGAGAATGAACCTGAATTAAGATATTTGGGGTTAGATTAAATAAAATTTTAGTATTTTTATATGTTTTTTAATTAAATATATAATGAAATTATTTTTATAAAAACATAATCGGTACATGGTATACCAACCAAACTTAAATATGTGTACCGTGTACCAACCTAGTATGAAGAATCGGTACGATAGTACCGTACCAAACTTTCAGTATATCGAAGTTCGATATACCAAACGTATTGGTACAGTAGGTTGGTTTGGTTTGGTTTGGTATAAATGGCCGGCCCTAATTTATTTTGGACCAAAGATGAATTAAGAACCCAGGACGGATTAGCTCTCTCGGGTTAATTGGGATCTGGCCACTATGTAAACCGCTGCGGGTGGAACGTTCCGGTTATTTCAGGAAAGCCATCCCTTTCTCGTGAGTATCTCTCTCTCCTCTCCTCTCCTCTCCTCCTCTTCTCTTCTCTAGGTTTTCCTTTTTAGTCACCTGCAGATATTTCAGAACAATTTCAATTCTAGTATAGACAAACGCTGATTTACTGTGATACTTGCATGTGGACAGGTATAATCGTGTGTTTGGTTTGAATTCCTGCTTATGTTTTAAATTCAGTTTTGATTATTGGAGATATAATTTAGAGGGTGATGTTAATTTTGAAATTTAAGGACTATTGATTCTAAGACCTTTACGTTTAAAGTGCAATCCGCAAAGATTACACCCCTGCTCTCTGTTTTGCATATTTATGTTTAGATTGAAGAGTTATCCTGTTTCAGAAGTCGACTCTAATCGAAGTTTTGTGATTGAAACGAACTAATTGCTTGTCCTTAAGTTTATAGATAATTATTTTTCTTCCAAAAACATAAAAGTTCATAGATAATTATTTGAATCCCTGAAAAATTGGGGTTTCATACTTGTAGTTGTGTGGCCCCATAGGAAGGAGTTGCAATTGATGAGGTAAACTTTGTAATTTGTTATATTTACTTCTATACAATTTGCGTCATAGTTGTTCTTTATAGTTATGTGTGCTGGTTGGATGAATGTCTTAGTTTGAAAAAAGAAAAAAGAAAAAACTTTGGATTTGTAAGCTTTGATTTATAAATCTCATTCTTGTTTTTTGGAACACATTACAATGGAAAGCCTGTCGTCTCGGAGGGATTAGTATATGGAAAAGTATGTTGGTTCTTGTTTGATACTTCTCTAAATTGGTGTTCATCATTAACGTTTTAAGAAAATTAAGGAAGTCGATGTTTTATAAGTTGTTGTTAGTAATTTCACCAGAAAATCAACACTCATTCAGGGTCTTTTTTTTTTTTTTTTTTCCTTACTGAAAAATGGAGACTCACTCATGTAGGAATAAGAGAGTAATATACAGAGTATTTAGTTTCCAAAGTTGAACTCTTCAAATGAAATGGTGGAAGCATTGTTTTAAATTTGACTGAACACGTTTGCGTGAAATGAATGCAGCTCACAAGATTGTAAAATGAATCAATTTGGGCATTCCGAGGGCAGCAATTTATTTGCTGCATCCCACCAGGGTGCTTCTAACACTCAAGCGAAAATTGGATTGAAGCAAATGGGATTTGAGGAGAAAGAGGCTGCAGTTCATGAAGAAATGAAAAGAGTTAACCAACTTCCTCCCACCAGTACATATGCAGGCAATCGAATGCGGATTCTTAAGAAGATCCTCCAGCTTCTATCGGTACAGGTATGCAGTTGTCCTAAAATTATCTACTTCAAATTCAAAGTCAACACGATCCAAAACCCTTCTTTTTTGTCACCTCTTGGTAACTGTAGCTGTGTAGGTACAAGTATTTGAACTAAAAGTGATGCACACGGATGTTTATTTCTAACATTTTTAAGGAATATTTTCAGCTGCAGGAAAAGTTAATGGATAAAGTTCATGTATTGTATATAATGATGATGTATCCTCTTTCACATTCTATGATGCTGCTATTCTAAGAATAGTTTGGTAGAGAACAGTGGCGGAGGTAGGATTTCATTTTAATAGGGGGTGAAAAATATTTCAAGTATTGAGAATTACTGTGCAGTACCTACATAGTAGAGTCTAAATTTGGCACAAATGGAGGCAAATTTTATAACATAATGCAATTGTTTTATAATTTCCATCATTTCCGATGGAGCCAAAGACTCACTATTTTTTGGCTTGGGAATATGATGGAATAAAGCAAAATGGGTCACTAAACTGTCTGCGCTTCTTTGTGATGAAGCAGCAGTCAGTCCATGCAATTTTCGACGCAATTTTCATCATGGGTCATCTGGAAACAGCCTCTTTGTGCTTTAATACAGGGCAAGGCTGCGTACATCCGACCCCCCCCCTTACCCCACCATAGGTGGGAGCCTTTGCGGCACTGGGGTAATGTTGTTGTTGTTGTTGTTGTTGTAATGCAATTGTTTTATAAGATAAGTTCACCTGAGACTCCTTTGAGTCAAATTCCCTACCATACTTGTACAGGTAGATAAAAGAGAGATTGACTTGGTATGTCCAGGTTCAGTCAACCGTGTAGAATAAGCGATTCTTAGTGTTATTAGATTTTATTTATTTTTGGCATAATCTGTCAGTTCTGTTAGACATCAATCATTGCACCATGGAATTTGATTTGCCCGTTAAATATTTTTTTTTCCACCAGAGAACGACATCACAGGAACAGGAGTTGGAGTTACTTTTTTCTGGGCTCTCTATCTGAGCATATCTGCAAAAGTCTACAGTGATGGTTAGTTTTGTTAATATATCTTCTCAATTTCCTGCAATTTTCATTGTACTATACGATGTGTCTATTAGATTGTTAAGGATGGATTTTACATTTGCCTCTTTTGGCTGAAACGTTGTAATGTAAATGGTGAAATATTAAAAGTAATAGTAGAACTGTTAGAGGAAAGGGGAACACCTTTTTATCACTGGGATAGAAGGTTGCCCTCTCCCGTTTTGCCTAGTAGTGTTTCAAAGGGGAAGGAAGGTTTGAGTTTATTAGCTAGCATGGCCCAGCTGTTTACATTTGTCTCCTATTATTGTTATGAACGTTTAACTTGGAGTACTATTACTTTCAAATTATACTCCTTCCGCCCCAAAATGATGTTCCCACTTTTTTTTATGTTAGTATGAAGGAACTTTTAGCAATAACTTTGGTTTAATCAAATTATTCTAATGAAAATATAAAACTTGTTATTGATAGTATTTATAATGGTGTATTAATAACAAGTTCTATATTTTCATAAGGATAACTAAATGAAACTAAAATTATTGCTCAAATTTCATTCGTTCTGACTAACGCTAAAAAAATGGGAACATCATTTTGGGACGGAGGGAGTATCGCTCATGCTCATTTGAACGTCTCTTTCTAGACACCCTTGGATCAACTCAAAATGATTCATATTTCTTTGTGGCGTCCTGAGTTGAATTTCTTTTTTTTTTCTCTCTTATTGGATGCCATCTTGCCAACCTGCTCCGCACTTACCATCCTTATCACGACACACGAGTTCCTCAAGAAGCCTAATATCAGCTTATAATGGATTTTTCATTCAGTCCTTGCAGCTGGTGACAATAGCTAGTTATTGTTAGTCATTTCCCAGTTTTTCGAATTATAAAATTAGATTATGTTCATGGCAGATGATAGATGTGTCGCTTGCAGCCGTTTCTCCCTCCATCGCACCTTTAACCTATTCCTTTTGCACTTGCATTTATTTTCAGAAAGTTTTTTCGTTACTGGTGTTTGAAAGTGTTAGTTAAAGAGTCTATAGACTGTCTATCATACAAACTACTCCCTCCGTCCCACCGAAAATTGCAAAACTTACCAAAATGGGCGTCCCATAGAAATTGCACATTCCATAAATGGAAAGTTTTTAATACTTTTTAATTAGTGGGTCCCACTTCTCATACTCACATCTACTAACCCACTAACTATTCTCTACCCCACTTTCTCTCTCCCACTCAACTATCAACACTCACAACACATCTCCTTTTTCACTTTTTCCCTTAATTCTTGTGCCATAATTTTTTTTTTGAAGTTTCCGGCGGGACGGAGGGAGTATAATCCTTTCAAATGAAACCAGTACTGTCCAAGCCCTTATGAGGGTTATAATCTTGTCCGCTTAACTAAGTTATAAACAAAGAAATACTCCATCCGTCTTGGAAAGATTGTCCCACTTTGACTTTCATGGTCAACTCCATTAAACTTTAACCATAACTTAAGGAAATCTAGCAATCCCTATGCAATTCTAAAAATTGTTACCGATTCATCAGAAAGTAGGAATACTATCAACAAGAAGTTTTAGAATTGTACATGGATAGCTAGATTTTCACCCTTATGGTGAAAGTTCGATTGAGTTGACCATAAAAGTCAAGGTGGGACTATCTTTCCGGGAGTGAGGGAGTATCATCTTTGAAATACTTGTTACGGTTTTGTTTCTTGATCTGTCATCATAGTGCATGTTATAGCAATCATAGAGCCTGTTCTTTGTGTGTGTGTGTGTGTTGCTACTCTTGATCTACCTTAATTATTTAGTACTAGCTTAATTGCAGCTTGGTGAAATGACAGATCTGTGCAGATTTGTTGGCAAAGCTCTGAACCAGCTTTTGATAGTGCTTGTAGATAGGGATGGCAACGGGTCGGATACGGTCCGGATATCGCAAAACCCGTATCCGACCCGAGGTTGTTGACCCCGTATCCGTATCCGATTACGGCGAATCCGTATCCGCCCGTATGATCCGCCCACTTTTTTTTTTTTTTTTTTTTTTTTTTAAGGCCTGGCCCATCTCTCATTGCCTTGGATTTGAAATAGAAGGCCCATTTGTGAAAAAATCAACAAACAAACATAACAAACATAGTTACTGGCATGGCATGTACCAAAAAAAAAGTTACTGCCAGTTCACCAAAACAAAAAAAAAATGACAAAAATAAAACATAGTAGCAAGGCTGCAGGAACAGAGCAGCGACCAACTTCAAACTTTCAAACACAAACATAGTTACTGTCTCTGTTCTACACTTCTACTAACTTCAAACTAGTTAACCAAATTCCAACTAACCAAACACAAACACAAACACTTTCAAGTTTAGTGTTACAAACCAAACAAAATAAATAAATCCAAACACTTTCAAATTTAGTGTTACAAACCAAACAACATAAATAAATCAATTCATAACAAATATTCAAAACCAAAAGGATTTCAAGGAGTCTTCATTCCCCGCTTCAATCTCCTTACATCATCTAACTCCATGTCAATAAAATCTACATAATTAAAAAATAAACAAAGAGATAATTAACACTATAAAGCAAATACAAAAAATAACCAAATAAATAATTGTCATAGTAAATTTCCTTACCCAATCAATCTTGAACATCAAGATCATCACTACAAGTTGCCATGTTGTCCACCATACCCACACTTAATGAGAGACCTATATCAAAAAAGGTAATGAGATATATACAAGTGAAATTTACAAATTTATAAGCTAAAAGCTATTCCCTCCGTCCCAAAATACATGTATTTTGGGACGGAGGGAGTATCATTTTATAATATTTACCTTTCTTTTCATTCCGTAGCCAATTTTGAGTGCACATTAATGCTTCCAATGTGTTGGGAGCCAATCTACTACGATGGGGACTAATCAATCTTCCACTTGTGCTAAAGGCCGCCTCAGATGCAACACTTGTAACCGGTATAGCAAGCACGTCCCTAGCGATCTTTTGTAGAGTTGGAAATTTAACTCCATTAGTCTTCCACCATGCCAATACATCAAAATTTCCCTCTATTGGCAACACCAATTCTTCCAAGTAGTGATCTAATTCCGATTTTACATCCCTTTGACTTGATGTACTATAAACAAACTTCTTAAAATCCGAAACCCTATCACTTGCATTCCAACCACCACCCGAAGAACAAGAAGAGGGTGTTTCACTCACAACTATTTTATCCACATTTTGTTCACTTTTGTACTCATTCAACAAATCGTAACAAGAATTTCGAATTTTTGCAATCTCAAAAGAAGCTAACTCTTCTCCATGAATTTTAGGCAAAAAATACTCAATAAGCTTCATCTTAAATCTTGGGTCCAAAACACATGCCATTCCCAAAATTTCATGACATTCACTCCAATACTTATCATACTTCTCAACCATTTTTTGTGCCATATCGGAAATAAAAAGTTCGGAATCAAAAACCCAATCATTCAATGCCAATTTGATTTCACAAACATGTAGAAAAAACTCATTAGAAGTAGGATAAGAAGTTCCCGAAAAAATCAATGTCACATCATAAAACTTTTTCAATTTCTCAATAATCCTTTCAACTCTTCTCCAATCTTCCTCACTAGGTAAACAAGTATAAGACTTTTCTGTTATCGATACATCTTTTAAAGAAGATAAGTAACAAAACAACTACAATAGAAGTTCATTTTTCGTCCATGTGTACAATATAACGAGAGCTACCACTATATCTGAGGTCCAAGGGAAGGGCCGGGTCCAAAGATACAAATAAGAAAAATCATTTGCAGAAACCAGGTAAAAATTGTGGGAAATAGCATTAAATTCAAGCAGAAGCATCTCTATGTATCAAATTCTGGATATGCGGAGGTCTTTCACTGATTATATGGAGAATAAGAGTAAAACAACAGTAACTAGTACTAAACTATACTAAGATTGCTTTGTAAGGTCAGAAACTACTCAATTTATTGCCTCTTAAATCATGCTAGATCAACAATACACGAAAATTATTGATTTTTGTTCTATCCACATAATCAAAACAAACAGCTTAGAATGTGAAATCGAAATCAAAATCAAAATTAAATCGAAATCAAAATCGGGATTAGAAATTGGGAATCGAAACAGGAGATCATCACCTGAAATGCAAACAGAATCCGTAGTGATGGCCGGAGCTCGCGTCGCCTGGTCGCTGAGGTCGGTCGTCTGTGCAATCGTCGGCGCCGCCTCTCTCTCTCTCTTAGTCCCAAAACAAACAGCTTAGAATGTGAAATCGAAATCAAAATCAAAATTAAATCGAAATCAAAATTAAATCGAAATCAAAATCGGGATTAGAAATTGGGAATCGAAACAGGAGATCATCACCTGAAATGCTAACAGAATCCGTAGTGATGGCCGGAGCTCGCGTCGCCTGGTCGTCTGTGCAATCGTCGGCGCCGCCTCTCTCTCTCTCTCTTAGTCCTAACGGCGGGTTTGAGAAATTGAAAGAAAACCCTAGGAACTGATAGTGAATGGTTCACACACAGTATATATAAAAGGGTAGCGTTGTAATAATAACTGAAAACAAGGGTAAAATAGTAAATAGACATCTTAATATAGGATACGGGTCGGATACGGGTCGGATACGGATATAATTTCATACGGGTCGGATACGGACGGATCTCGGACAGATTCCGAACCCGTATCCGAACCCGCCGGATTTTTAAAATCTATTACCAAACCCACCCATCCCCGGTCGGATTGTCTCGGATACGGATCGGGTTCGGTAAAATTGCCATCCCTACTTGTAGATCGTGTTGGTATGATGTTGGTGCTTGCTCATCTCGTTTGATTTAAAAATTTGAAGTGGGACTAGAACCATAAGGGCAAGGCTGGACGGAGTTTGCCACACTATGTAGTTGTTTTCATCTGGGTGGTGCGAGAGATTTGTACGTCTTAGTTCTTAGGTCCGTTTTCGTTTCCTGTTTCGGTTTTGTCTGTGTAATTTGAGTGCTTTGTTTTGGAGTTTTGGAAAGCATGGACTGCCTACAATCCTTTGGGAGGTGAAGGTTTTTTTTTGTTTGTTTTTTAATTGGTTTTTGTTAATGTGGTCTAATGTGGTTGGTACACACTTCTATGTGAAGATACATTGTGCAAACTACGTTTATTGGTTGAAATTTATTTTCAATTTGTCTAGGCATTACAAAGTTTTAAGTCAAGAATGGGTCACTCATTATCAAGTGACTGAGTAATTATTTATAACTTTTATCTTTAAGTTGATTGTGACATTCTTTGCTAAAACTATAAAACGTATTTTTTTGGTGTGTTCCTCAGTTTTTGAAAGAATATGTTTCAATTGAAAAGTTGGACTTTTTGTGAGTTTTTTTCTTTCAGTAGAAACATACTTAGGCTTCGTTTGTTTGGAGGAAAACATTTTTCGCATTTTCCGGTGTTTGTTAAGCACATGGAAATGGGAAAAACGTTTTCTGGAAAATGGTTTTCCCCCGTTTATAAGGAAAACGATTTCCTTACCTCCACCTAAGGAAAACATTTTCCGGAAAATGTTAATGATAAAAAATTATTTTTGAACACTCTTCCACCTCCACCTTGCCCCTTTCCAACACCACCCATCCCACCCACCCTCCTCCCCACAATTTTTTTTTTTTTTTCACTCACATTAAAATTATTTTTGAACACCTCCCCCACACACCTCCACCCCTCACCCTATCCCACCATCCACCCACCCCAAAAAAGAAACTTTCCTTTCACTCACATTAAAATTATTTTTGAACACCTCCCACACCACACCTCACCCCTATCCCCCACCTCACCTACCCTCCCAACACCACCCATCCCACCTCAACCCCCACCCCTATTCAATTTTTTTCTCATATGAAAATATTTTTCGAAAAACATTTTCCATAGGTTTACCAAACAACCAAAAACATGTTTATGTCATTTTTCGGAAAACATTTTCCAGGAAATCATTTTCCGGAAAATGTTTTCCCCCAAACAAACGAGCCTTATTTATATAAGAAAATTTGCTCGTGGTCAATAAAGTTGTGTTATACTTTTCTAGCATAAGTTTGCATTATCGTGCCCAAATTTATATGATTACTTAAATACAACATAAACAACGAGAGATACGTGAATACAATTTATATCATTAGTAGGAATACAATTTAATAAGATACTCGTATCAAGTATTACATCAAACTACACATTCATTCAATTTTTTTCTGTTTTAGATAAAAGGATTTTTTTTTTTTTTTAGTAATGTTGAGTGTGGCGGGTTCGCATCGATGCAACCAATAGAATATAGCCATCATCATATGTTGTAAGCAAGATTTTATTACTTTATTTTGTGCGCTTAAGATTGATAAAAAAAAAAAAAAAAAGATAAAAAAAACCATAATTAAAATAAAAATAAAATAAAATAAAATAAAAATTAACCGATCACGTTAAAGTAGTGGAAATGTTGCGTACACCGTTAACAGTAAAAGAGAATAGCAGGTGCTGTGTTTTGGTTGGGGGTTCAGCGGCAAACCAAGTAGAGTATTTACTTCCGTCCATCTTTCCCGTTAACAGAAGCTTGAAGATTACGTTCCAAACCCTGACCACCGGGAAAAGATTAAACGGATTCTCTCCGGCCTCGGTAAATTGGCTGTCGATTCTGCTGTTAACGAGTCCCTCAAAGGCATCACTGGTCTGTTTCTCTCTCACTCATACTTTCGGTCTTGATTTGATTTTCATTATGATAATGATTTTTTTCCCCTGTTTTTCTTGCATAACCTGTATATTTAGGTGCATGCACTGCAAGATTTGAGTTGAAATTGGAGCTCTAGTTTAAATTCAGAAGTTATTTATTGTGAATTATATGAGTATTTGAGACATTTAGGTATGATAGTCTCACCCTATTAGAAGCTTGGTTGAACTTGCATTGACTATGATTTGTTGGCAATTGTAGATATAATGAGAGATATTGACGTATTTTCTCGGCTCCAAAATAATACTCCCGTTTGACTTTTCAAACATTTTAAGGTTACATTGTAAGCTTTATTTAGAAATTCACTGATTTCGAACCCTTATGAAAAAGATTGGATATCATGAGCATTACATGTTCTTAGAATGAGAGGAAGGGCTTCTAAATCAGCAAAAACATGGTAGCTAGAAATATTGGACTTCGAATTTCCAGATATCCTCCCATCTGGATTGTTAGGTCTGAGGTAACTATCGTTTGGTTCTGCTAATAAGTGATCCCAGAGCCTCTAGGAAAGCGAATAGACTAATATTAAGACCACAAGTAAAAATCGAAGGCTGGTCATCTAAGCTAACTGCCTAACATCTATCTTAAGGCGAATGGTTAGTAGATCATTGATTCATTTTCAAACTAGATGACAAATTGATTCACTTGTATACGTAATGACGAACTTTAGAAGGGTTATTAGGTGAGCAGCATGGCTGGACTTGTATTGTTTTGCTAATATAGTCCCCTCGTTGACCGTCTACTCAAATAATTCAATCTCAGAAGTCCGTGAGTGTTTAAGTACTTGGTAATATTATTAGCTCAGATTGATTAATGTAACTCATATTGTGGCACAATCCAACATAGGATTGATTAGGGCAAAAAGTCATGAGTGGCATGCGGCTATTTATTTGTTTGCAGATACTTCCTCCATTCCAAAATGATAGTCCAGTTTGACTTTTCAAACATTTTAAGGTTACATTATAAGTTTTGGAAATTCAGTGATTTTGAAGCCTTACTTTTGTAAATGAGACGTAACTTTCTGGGACAAACAAAAAGGGCAAATGGGACTTTCATTATGGGACGGAGGGAGTATGATTTTAAAGTTCCTCTTATTTTTTGATACACTCTGCTTCTCCGCATCCTGGTCATAACTTTGTTCAAGTACATTAATTTTTGTACAATAACTATAAAGAGATTGTGCCTTCTTTTTCCACTAAATTATTTCAAGATCAAATCATACTTCAGGTCAAACAGTTTGTTCCTCTTAATCTAATCCTTCTATAATCTTGACACAAGCCTACTTTTTTTTTTTTTTTTTTTTTTACATGTGAAACATCTCATTGCTGAAACAAGCAAGCAATTTTTGGTGCAGGTGGGGTACAAGTATATAAAATAGTAAAGGAAGGATTAAAGGATGAAACGCAACTGCAGTTTGCAAAAGGAAACAATAATCCAGAATATGCATTAGCGATTGGGGAAATGCAAGCTAAGGTAGGAGAAATGGAAGTTAAGATGGAGAAAATGCAGGAGGAATTGAATTTCGTAAAGAAACAAAATAGAGTATCAACCCAATGTGCCAAAGAACTGAATTTCCTTAAGCAGCTAAAGAAACATGTTAAGGAGGACAATAGCAAGACGTCATCAGGTGGTGGATTAACTGATGCCTTGGCTCATGCAGAGGTCGGTCTTGAAAAGGTGGAGTCTCGTGAAGAAGCAAACCAAGCCTGAGAAAGTTCAACGTGCCTAGTAATTAGACATTAACGGGGGAAATTAGTTGAACCCCAACGCAAGGTAAGTAGTAGGTATCTGTTGCTTGTTAGTTAGTTGTGTTTCTACTTGGGAGTTGTAGTAAGTGTGTTGTGGTAAATTGAGGATTGTCAGACAAAATTTTCTGGTTATTTTGTCCTGTGTAGACTATGAAATGTGATGAAATAGAGCGGAAAACCGTAGTAGAAGAAGGTTTATCAATATTTGTAATTGTCTATACTTTGTTTAAACTTCAATTTTAGCCACAACTGTTTATTTTTTAATAACTTTAACCATTATTTTATAAATAGTCGCGTTTTAAGGTGGAACAATGAAATTTTCTATAGTACATTGAGAACCAATCCAACATAAAAATGCAGAACTAAATTCAATACTGAAGCAATGAAAATTTGAATTCCATTGACATGCAGTGAACAGTATGATATTTTAAGAAAATACATGCTTCCAAAAAAATGAAACATGAAAAAAATTCTAGTTTACAGGTGTAGTTTGCACTTGCAGGTACAGAAATGACCTAAAATACAAGAAATAAATTGCAAGTCTAAATCAAGGAGTAGAGCTGGAATAGCGACATTACCAATACTCGATGCAAAACCTATCCAGATCTTTCCACGAAGCAACCTTTTCAAGCAACACTGATCTCTAGCTAATCAACTGAACTTCCAAAGCAAAGAAAGAAAATGCTACCTGTGTCGGAGTCCAAAAATCTGTTTCTCGAGTCAGTCATAGCCACCTCAGCTAAAATATACAACAAAAGCGGAACCTCTGAAAAGGAAAGATCCGTCTTCCATTCAACAGCTTTCCCCAGGTTTTCATCTATCAGACTAGACTATCAGAAGTATTCTTGATTACAAACAACAATGTTCATAAGTCGGTGAATCAAGAAAATGGTAGCATGTCTACAAGACATGATTACTAGTAAAGATGCGGTTTCTGCCTTTGCCTCTTCGTGCATTAACGATCTTAGCAGTCAAAGAGTTGAATAAGAGGCCCAAAGCACTAGCTCCCATCAGTTTCAGTCCAAGATTTTTGAACAAATATGTCAATCTACTTTCATTTCCTCCACTCACCAGTTGCAATTCATGTGCCTGTTCACGAGATAAAACCGTATAAAGCTGCATTGTTGACTGCTGTAAAGGATGTCTGCAGCTGTTTTCTCTCTCTGTTTTACAAACTTCACTTGTATTAGCAGACCTTTCGGACGTAACCATCATAAGACCCACTGATTTAGGGTCGTCCGATAAAGGATCAAATATGAAAGAGAAATTTCCAAAGGTTAGATCAGGTGTCTTGAACAAATCTACAAGAATATCATTGCTCATGCCAACATTCTTCTGAAATGATTTCCTTGGATAATTTTGTTGAGATTTGGCAGCTCTTAAAATGCGAGAGGCTTCTCTTAAGCCACTCAAGTAGGCCCCATGCATAGTGGCTGGGTGTTGGCGATTTGTAGCTTCTCCAGCAAAGAAGAGACGATTCCCCACATTTTCTGCGACTATGTCATAATCACTACCAGATGATTGCACCCTGACATGAGAGTATGAACCATAAGAAAACTTGTCACTGCCCCATCTTGTACATATAGATTGTATGGGATTGGGTACATCAATGCCCTTTGGACCATATATACCTGTGAAAATACATAAAGCATAAAAGTAGACTCATGTAAAACTCTCCTAAAAAGAAACATCACTCAAATATAGAAAGAGGAGGGACGGAGAAGGAGAATTTATAGGTACGGACTCAACAAGTAAACTAAAGATAATGAATTTCTGTCACCTACTACTTAGATATGTGTAGTAGTACCTCTGAGGATGCTTAAAACATGATGAAGCAAAGTGGATGGATTTGTGCATTCAAAAGACTGTGCAGCTTCACCAGCAACAAGGGCAACAAGAACTGAACCGCCTGAAACAGTATGGTAACTATAAAACAAAAAGAATTCTCCGCGTTTATTGGTATACTCACTGAGACAGCCAAACGTATCCAGGTCCTCCCCCCAAAAAACATAAGGGAATACCATGGCGACCTTATTCAATAATCCAAATCCTAGTCTTTCAATAGCATCAACCTTTCTCTTAGGTAACTCAGGCACAAAGTTAATGGTCTTTTTCTTCAGGACTCCTAGAGGGACAGTGCAAAGGATCATATCTGCTTGAAATGCTTGGTTTCCAGCAATCACCTCAACACCTTCATTTCCATATCGAATGGTTTGAACAGTCTTACCATAGAAAATAGGAACTCCTTCGCATAATGCATCAATCAATCTCCAGTTCCCACCAGCAAGAAAGCAATGATCACCGCCCATTTCATAAGGATCATCCTGATCCCAGTAGGTAGCAGATAATTCTGAGAGGCATCCAGCATTTGCATATTCTAAGTTTGCAAAATGCCAATCGAGCAATTGTCTTTCCTCTGGACTTTTAGCCACAGCATATAATTGTCTAAGTGTTTCAAGAACTGAACCCAATGAAGTGTCATTAGCAAATCCACCCATAATTTGTCTCAACTGAGTCACCTTGTCAAGTAGCTTATTAAAGATAAGTTCAACCTTTGAATCAACTTCATTATCAATAGGTGCACCACCAGGTTTGTACAAAGGGCATTTATCTCTTACCTTGTGTAAAGGAATAGAAAGTTGCCTAGCCATAACTCCCAGAGGATTGGCATGAATTCCAGTTATAACACTACCACCAAGATCTACAGCAGCATAACTACCCTGTCTACCCATCTTCTGAGTATAAACTCTCCCGCCAGGTCTATTTCTACCTTCAAGAACGATGACTTTGAAACCAAATGACAAGAGCTGCCTAGCTGCAGCTAACCCCGCAAGTCCTGCACCAACAATTATTACAGACCCTTCAGTTGCCTCATCAGGCATCTGTAATGTAATCGCCTTTGAAACCCCAAAATTTATATATCCATTATACAAAAGAAAGTCATAAGCAGCATGAATCAAGTATTCATACTCGCTACTTACCGTTTCCTTAATCTGTCCTTTCGAAAGCCAAATTTGCACGTTTCTCCTCCACCTCGCCAGTATATGATTCCTCACCACAATATAATCATTTTGCTCTTTTCCATCTAATTCCTTGACAACCTCAGCCTTAATTTCCTCTTCAAGAAGCTCATCAATAGGAAACCCAAGAGAAAGCGCAAGCATGGCCTCAGTTTCAGTCTCCTTCTCCAATTGTTCCTTTGTTCTATGCTTTTTTCTTAATGAGCCGCCAAACTGCTTATCAAATAATTCATCCATCAATTTTTCGTCATAATTCCTTGCACTCGCTTTCTTCCTTAATGACCTCTTAGAACCCGAACCAGGGGTCTCCATTTATACAAGCTTTTCGACTTCTCCTAATTCTAATTCAAATATATAACAACAGCTCCCCGCTCCCCATTAAAAAAAACAAACATCTCCCCATTTCTGAAAAATATTTGACATATATACAACAGAAGCGGTCACGTTCTTCCGCAAGTCTAAGATATCCCCATAAAAAATATCATGAAACATTCTTGCTAACATTTATCATCTTCAAACATCACGACTCCAAGTCGCAAGAAACACAAACCGGGTACAACAAATTCATACGAGTTCACTTTCAGTTTGACCAATTCATTGGGTCATATCAGACCGCCAAAAGAACTTAGTTCCATTATACTCTATACATTGGCCACAAACAACAACATGGCAATCAAAATTAAGATTCTGAGCCCTAATTTGGGGATTCAATTGGGATGGGTTAAAGCAATGAGCAATCCAAAATTGACAAAGGAAATTTAAATTTGAGTGGGTTAAAGGGAACGTACCGTTTGTATCAAACGTCGAATCGCTTATTTGGAATTTTGTGAATGGTGAACTTTGGAGGGAAGAATTAGGGCTTGTTTTGGGTGCGACCTGAAACCATATGTGAACGAGTTAACTCAGTGCAAATTAGAAGCTACTCATTGGAGGGAAATTACGGAGTAATGGGCTTTACCACTCCTGTAGGCCCATAATAAGGTCCATAGAGACACATGATTAACTTGTGGCAGCTACTTATTGCAGGTAGGGATGGCAATAATGAGGCGGGTTTAGGACGGGTTTGATATTTCCCAAACCCGCTCTTACTTATTTGACAAATACTTGTATGCGACCGTCTCACGCCGTGAGACGGGCGCGTGAGACGGCCGCCCCCCTCCTTTTTCCCAAAATCCAATCCACGTGTTTCTTAAAAAAAAAAAAAAAAATCCTCCAATAATTTTAAAATGCTATATCTTGAGATTTTGAAGTCGATTTTTTTTTTTTAAAAAAATACCGTTGTGTTCGTTTCGACGAAACGAATAAAACTACATAGGTCATGATATGTTTTTTTTTTTTTTTTTTTTTTTAAATATTTTTTAACATACAAAACAAGTGAGTTGCTCGTCATAATAAAATGTAACACTTTCTTATGAAGAAAGTAACAGTTTGGTCTTAAAAAGTAACACTTAATTTGTAAGATGTAACATTAATTTCGCAAAATAATATAAATAATTTTTGTGATTAGAAAATGTAACACTTTCTTATGAAGAAAGTAACAGTTTGGTCTTAAAAAAGTAACACTTTATTGTAAGATGTAACATCAATTTTGCAAAATAATATAAATAGTTTTTTTTTTGAAAAAAAAAAGTGTTACATATGAGAAAAAAGTGTTACATTCCTCGTAAAAAGTGTTACTTTTGCTGGCAAACAAAAAATGGCAGGGAAAAAAATGAAATATAAAAATAAAAATAAAAAAATTGAAAAGGCTGGCGGCGGTCGCACAGCAGTCCTCCTCTACTTATTTTCTCCCAACCTTGGATCCGCCCCGCTCCGGTTAACACTAAACCCAAAACCGCCCCGTTTAATCTAAAACTAGTAGAATAATTACTATTTTTTGTAAAATGCAACTATTTGTAAATTTAATTTTTTGTTTTTTACAAAATGAAGACATTAAATAATACTAAAAACAAAATAAAAACATTATATCATTAAACATAAATTATAATTATAAATAAATATTACTATCATGTAGAAAAATATTATAAATAAAGTTTAATTTATGCGGGGTGGCTTTATGATAATCTCAAACCCGTCCCAAACCCATCGGGTTTTGGAAAACACCTCACAAATCCGTCCCATTAAAAACGGGTCATTGCGGATTTGTGATGTGTTCGGAATTTTTGCCATTCCTAATTACTAGCCTGCATGTAACAAGTGTTTTTTTGTTCGTACATGTTACAATTACAAGTGTTCAGCAGTCAGCACCAAAGTTTAATTAAGAGCAGAAGCCAACATTAACATTTTCACAGCTAAACATTTACATTTTTACATCGTCAATTTTCCAAATTATCAGTTTTAATAGAACTTTGAGAAAATTTTGGGGGAACTTTTTTCCTCCGTACTATTCCATTTTTTTCCTTTGCTATCGAACCTGCTGTAAATAACAAAATTAACAAAAATGAACTTTGACCAAACACTAGTGTCAATCTAATCATTCTAGTAAAATTCTAAAAGTTGTTATTGATTAATCATTAAGTGATTTATCAATAACACATTTTAGAATTTTGTTGTGATGATTAGATTGACACCAATGTTTGGTCAAAGTTCAATTTTAATGACCATAAAAAGTCAAAATAAGACTATATTTCTGGGACAGATGGAGTAATACTTTTTATTTAATGAGACTCACTTGTCGTACTCACAACAACTATCCATTAAATATTCCTTAGTCTATTTTCTGTCTCTTAATTTAGTTTTCATACTAACAAAACAACACATACTTTACTACCAATATTTTAAAATTAATATACTCTCTCCTTAATTTTCGTGTACTATCCATTTAGTGCCCTTATAGTGAGACGGAGGGAGTAGTTGACAAAGTATGTCTCTTGATTGGGCAAAACAAAGTCTATGCTACACTGATGTGTTGTTGATTGAGGGAAAACGTAGCAAAAATTAGTCACATGACTAACATTGTTAGAATTAGTTAACACTAAGGTTGCGTTTGGTGCATTAAGCATTTTATGCTTGATGCTTAATATAATGTAGGGTAAATTTGGAGATATGATGCACTTGATCACATTGAGCGCTAAATGTCAAGTGTTGAGCGAAGCTCTTATTCATTAAGCAAGGATTTTGATTCTCAAATCATTAAGAGGATATTGGACATATTCATGTTGAATGAAAGAATTAAATCATGCATCCTACCTCCAAATTAGCCTATATTGTATTAAGCATCAAGTGCTTGATGTTATCAAACGCAACTTAAATCCGTTGGAAACCTTCATCACCAACATCATTACAAACAACTAACACCATTATCGCCACCACCACCCCAACCATCATCACAAGATCACCACCACATTCAATAAATTGAGTGGCATCAGCAATTAACAATTTTGTGTTGTTACTTTCGGAGCAAATATTACCTCAATTGTAAAACAAATGATTGGGAGGTGTTGTCATTGCGGTGTCCTTCATCCCACATCGGAAAGATTGAGATTTTGATTGTGATATATAAGCATTCATGATATTACTACTAGGCACCAATCGGGTCTGAGCTCGAGTCATTACAAATCCGATCCAATTATTTGTGCTCACTGGACGAGTGGATAATTAGCCTCAAACATACTCTTTTCGTTCCAAAATAAATGTCATAATTTACAACTTAATGTTTTTAATCCTTTGGTTATGTCTCCTTGATTGCTCCAATCTGTTAATATGAGTAGAGTGGTACTTTTTATGACATTGTGACACTTTGTCTATTAAAATGGGCACTATAGGATGATCACTATACATAATTTTCTATTTTTAGTAATGCTACATTTATTGAGTCAAACCAGAATGAAAAGTGGAATATTTGACATTTATTCTGAGACGGAGGAAGTAAATAAATTATTACAAGTTATAAAGTTAAGAAATCAGAACCACTAGGTTGTACTACCTCTGTCCCTAAATGAGTGTCCAAATTTCATTTTAAGGGACATCTGAAAATGTCAACTTTTTGTACACTTTGGTGGCAAAGATTCATATATAATCTTGTAATCTCATTTCTAAACATTTAGTTTTGCACGTATAAAGAGACCGGCGAAAAAAATTCAAAAAAAAAAACATTTAGGGACAAAGATTTCTTGAAAATAAACACTCATTTAGGGACAGAGGGATTATTAATTAACAACAATTTAGTAGAGGAGGTAATGTGATTAGGAGAAAACATAGGCAAGAATCTTGGGCATAAGGAAAGGAGCATCGTATGCTGCCCTAAACACCCACTTTCTTCCACATGGATCTGCCGTTAAATAAGGACATCAAAGTTCCCCGGCCGGTGCAGAAATCGGGTCGGAGACAAAGTCTAAGCTTCCACCACTTTGCTAATATCACCATTTGCCCAGTAGCATGTGATCCTCTGTTTTCTGCCATTTCTTAAACCAGGTCAACCTCCCCTTAACCATTGACCAAAAATTTAATAATCCCATCAAGCATCAAACCCACCATCCCATGCATGTTCAAACTTCAGAGAATACCAAGTTAAATACTGTATTACAAAGGTTATCAAGTTCTATAAAAAGCGGGCGTGGAAAGAGTGTGAATATATCATCCATCTTCTTCATTCCAAAGCTCGCTCGCACCGCACCTCCTTGAAGATGGTGAACTACTCAAACTGCTTGTTTATTGTTGTGCTCCTGATTTGTTTATCTGGTGTAGCCCATATTTATGGAGCTTCAGTAACCTGCTACTCTCCTAGCAGCAAGTGCTATCTCCAATCTATTCAGTGCCCAGGCGAATGCCCCTACGAGTATCCTTCCGACCCCAAAGCTAAAGCATGTTACGTCAACTGTAATTCTCCCAAATGCGAAACCTCTTGCAAGAGTATGTCACACTTAATTCTCTACATATACATACATAAAATGGAGTACATGTTTTTTTTTCTTCTCTTTTTTTCTGTTTTGATTCATTTTTGTCTGATATATAACAGAGAGGAAGCCGGATTGTGAGGGTCCCGGAGCTGCATGTTTGGACCCACGTTTCATAGGCGGGGACGGGATTGTTTTCTACTTTCACGGAAAAAGCAACGAGCATTTCACTTTGGTTTCTGATCGAAACCTCCAAATCAACTCTCGTTTCATTGGTCTAAGGCCAGCTGGTCGAACCAGGGACTACACATGGATTCAGGCACTAGGACTCCTCTTTGACACCTCCTCTTTCACCGCAGAGGCAGTAAAGTCAACCACTTGGGATCAAGAAGTTGACCATTTGAAGTTCACTTACAACGGAGTTGACCTCTCCGTCCCAGAAGGGTACCCAGCTATATGGGAGTCCCCGGAAGGCGATCTAAGGGTGGAGAGAACATCAATCAAGAACAGCGTCCTCGTTACTATACGCGAAGTCGCTGAGATTTCACTCAATGTGGTGCCCATCACTAAAGAAGACGACAGGATTCACAACTATCAGATCCCGTCCGATGACTGCTTCGCGCATCTCGAGGTGCAGTTTAGATTCTATGGTCTTTCTTCAGATGTAGAAGGTGTGCTTGGTAGGACCTACCAACCAGATTTCAAGAACCCTGCTAAACTAGGTGTTGCAATGAATGTTGTCGGGGGTGAAGATAAGTACAGAACTGAATCGCTCGTGTCTACAAAATGTAATTCCTGCGTGTTTTCTCCAGGTAAAGAAAGGGATAACTCTAAGGTGATGTTGTACGGAACCCTAGATTGTACCCGTGGGTCCAGCAGTGGGAATGGGATAGTTTGCAGGAAATGAGTTCAGGTTTTCAGCAGTTTTTTCTTTTTTCCTTTTTGCATTTTATGAGAGTTTGCTGGTAATTTAGCTTCTTGTTCGAATAACTCAGCTTCGGACATTGGTACGAAACTGATGTAACTTGTACTCTACACTACATAGAGAAATTTCGTTTTAGTTTTTGAAGGAAGTTTGTTTTTTTTGGAATATCAGCACCTAAGTTTGTTTTTTTCTGGAATATCAGCACCTAAACCTTCCTAACATTTTGAAACTAATGCCCTAACATCAAAACAAACATGTTACTCAGAAACTGGAAACAGAGAGATAAAAAATCCGGCTTTGGCTCAAAAAATATAAAATTAATAAAATGTTACGCAAAACTTGAACCGGTATGTATACATGCTCATGACATGTACATTCGCAACAAAATCAAGCAAAACTCATGCTAAATCCGTGTAATAATGCTGGATTCCTAGATTTCAAAACTAGCGCCAATGTTGTCTGAAAATAGAATAATATTGCTAGGAAATATTACATGTTAGATTCACTAAAATTGAAAATCAAAACAATGGTACACTTCTCGCTGTTATTTACGCAACAGCTTCAAGTACAATACATAACAAATCATATTACCGCGGGAAAAAAAACTAAGGTGGAACTAAAAAGAAAAAGAAAAGGTATTACCTTTACCTCTACTAGGAGACACTAATTCCCAGGTTAGGGAAATCACGTCATCTTCCACGAGGATTCACCAGCTGAGAGAAAACAGCACTAGTGGCAACATCTTCCGCCTCATCATCTGTCCCTGAATTACCTTCAATCATACTAACACTATTATCAAACGGCTCAAGTGGGCTCATCGGGATCCCAGGAATATGGTTCGTGCTATTATCATCAGGCTCCATGAGAGCTGATGAGGTCTCCTCTAGCTGAAGAGCATACTCTAAGTTCCACAACACATCTCCCATTGAAGGCCTATCTACTCCATACTCTGCCAAACACTTTTCTGCTGTCTCACCAAACTTTTTCAAAGAAGCCGGATTCACTTTCCCCACCAGATTAGAATCCATGATCTGATCCAACATGCCCTTTTTCTGCCACGTCATTGCCCACTCAGCAATGTTGACTTGGTCTCTTGGAAGGACGGGGTTTAAAGCTGGTCTTGTGCATAGAACTTCCATTAAGACAACACCAAACGAGTACACGTCTGATTTCTCTGTCAACTGTTGACGTCTGAAATATTCAGGATCGAGGTAACCGAAACTACCCTTGACAGCTGTACTGACATGCGTTTGATCCAGAGCGGGCCCCGCTTTCGAAAGCCCAAAATCAGCGACTTTGGCTACAAAGTTCTCGTCCAAGAGTATGTTTGTTGTCTTCACATCGCGATGAATTATACTTTGAGATGCTCCTGTGTGGAGATAATGAAGGCCTCTAGCTGCCCCAATACAAATCTCAAGGCGTTGCTTCCAAGTAAGAGGCGGGAAATCAGTTCCATAAAGATGACTCCTGAGAGGGCCATTTGCCATGTACTCATAGACAAGAATCATTTCTGACCGTTCATCACAATACCCAATGAGGGATACGAGGTGGCGGTGCCGAAGCTTGGATAACATTTCGATCTCGGTCCGGAATTCTGCAAGACCTTGTTCAGATCTCGGGTTTCCTCTTTTGACAGCCAATAGGGTCCCATCTTCCAGTGTTCCCTTGTACACCCTACCAAAACCCCCAACTCCAAGAAGCAAGGTTTCATCAAACTTATTAGTGGCCTCCATTATTTCTTGGAACGTAAAAACCCGACCAAGATTGCTGGCAGCTAAAGAAATGCAACTACCAGTCCCACTCTTCTGAGAAGAAGCGGACATTTTTGTTAAAGTGAGAGAATTTCCATATAGAGGGAGAGGAAGCCATGAATGCCCCTGGTGAGTAGACTCTGACTTGCGAGCAAACAAGCAACAGTAGCACAAGCCCAACAGCAATATGACAGCAAATGCTCCTACAACTGAGCCTATAATGATACCAGTCTTGCTCTTCTTTGATGTCGATACAAGAAGAGCCTCAACTGGAGAAAGCCCATCTAAGCTTCTAGCCTCATTGCTAACTTTCAAAATTTCAAGACCATTCATAATAGCATTTGTAGAATCCTCAGTTGTATCAGGACCCACGCTAATAGTTAACGTATCTGAATCAGTAGAAGAGTTAACAACAAAGTCTTTGTAAATTGGCACGTTCAACTTACCAGCTAGGCTCGACGGGTCAAGACTTCTTACAGCAAGATCAGAATTTATATACAGGTTGAACACAAGACTGTTCATGGACGTACTCACGATATCACAGAAGTGTACACGCACAAAGTACATGAAATTTGGATCCACTGGTAGGACCCACGTGATATTGAAGTTCAAGTTGGGCACATTAGCATCTCCCATGGTTTGAGCAGTTGCGTATACCCAATTTGGTGCTGTTTCAACAGCAACAGTAACAGCCGCCGGATACTGAATGATTGAAGGGTTAACAGAAACGTTTACAGCAGAGCTGTTCACATGGAGGTACTTCTCATCATTCACCCAAGTTCTTCCTAGGGTATCGTTTTGGGGCGTGATCAAGGGCCCACCCATGTTTAAACGATAAATAGTTTCAAAAGCAAGTTCAGAGAGACCACTAAAAGTAGAAGATGGGGAGACCGGAGGTGCCTGATCAGGGATCAGTGAATGCGGAACGGAAACAACTTCAATTGCATTAACAAAGGCGATTGAATTGTTTGAAGGGATGAAGTAAAGAACCAAGTTATCATCGGCCACATTGACTGTGAACTCTCTAAAGAGGTAAGAACCATTATAGTTCTTGAAACTAAAGTCCTTTAAAAGAACGAAACTTTCAGTGACAACAGTAAATGAAGCAGAGGTCAGGTTGTGGCCCGGAAGAGGGTACAAGTATAGACGAACCCAATGGCGACCCTCTTCTTTAATGTCGAATTTATAAGACCCAGTGGACCGGAAAACTCGAGCTGACTGGTAAATTGGGAATGGGGCAGTGGTATTGGAGGTGGCAACATAGGAATTCTGTTTACTTTTCATCAATGAAATCGAAGGTTGCACCGAATCGGGAAGGTAGGTCTGACCTAGGTAAGTTACATTTTGGGAAGATCCACAGGCAATCAAGTAGTTATCAGCAGGAGTATAGGCAAATGACCCGTAACCCATGTACCCGGATACAACAACAGCTAGAACTAGACATACCCTCTTGAAAGACTCCATTTTTGGCAACTTCAAATCAAAATTCCCCAACAATTCAGGCTCCAAATAAAGATTGGGTTTGTCCAATTAACCCCTCAATCAAACACCTGCATTCTGCAGATTTATCTATCTACAGAAATGTCTAGTTGCAATGTCGAAATTTGACAGTTTCGACAACAATAATGTTAGAATATAACGAAATTAAAGCACATAAATAGACTAGGGTTGTTGGAATGTAATTGAAAGGTTAGCAGAAGAGGGCAAAACAAGGGTTTAATTGCGTAAAATCCTTACCTCACTGGAATTAGACAAAAGCGGTTGAGGAGATGGGAAAAATTGAATTGAAGGGGAGAGAAGTTAAGGAGAGTGTGGGTACGAATGCCGCCATGAAAGCTCTTGAGAGAGCTTTTTATAGTGAAGCAAAAACAGCTCTTTTCCAGGCTGTTTGATTTAGGCAGTCATTTTACAGAGAGATAAACCACCTTCAGTTGAATTTTGGTGTGGGGGTGGACCCACAAAACAAGTTGAAAAACACACAATTCAAACAAACAGCTGTTGTCAAAATCAAAATCTAAAAGATAATTATACGATTTGATTTTTATGATTAAAGAGGGTATTCGTTTTATTTTTAAAAAGGTGGAAATTTGAGAGTGTGAGCGACAGAAAGCGCCATGAAAGTTCTGCAACCGAGCAATTGAATTGTATGGATACCGCACCGATGCTCTATCCCTTTTCATCAACCACGAGATGAAATCATGAAATGGGGTGACGTAGTAGAGTGTTTAATAAATTCGGATATTATATTTTTTTAAATAATTACTAATATTTCACTTAATAATTTGTATATTATATTTTTTTTTAAATTTCATTATAATGATTAGATCGAATCAATGTTTATCAAAATTCATTTATATTAACTATAGAAAGTCAAAATAAAATATTTTTTTCGAAACAAAAAGTGTAAAAGGTACAAAAAGATAGGAAAAGAAAATAAATAAATTAGGACATGCAAAAAAAAGTTTTATAAAAATAAAATGGGACGAAAGAAGATTCTCTCAATGTCATAGCAAAGAGTTGTTCTTCACGCCCGTAAAATGATTTAATATTCTTATACTCCTTCCGTCCCAAAATTATCTTTATATTTGACTATTCAAACTTTTTAAGGATATGAATACTTGATTCACTAGTCATGTTTTGTTTGGGCATTTCTAAGCCTAGGTTGTAGAAATGTGAAGAATTTTTTGGGACAATGAAAAATGCTAAATGAGAAGATCAAAAAAGGGAGTAGTAAATACTCTCTCCGTCCCACCATAAGTGAGACCAACTTGTGGGGCACAATAATTAAGAAAAATGTAGTATATATGTGTTAGAAAATGAATAGAGAGAATGTGTGAGTAAATAGTAGTGTTGGTTGAATAAATTGAGTGGTATAAAATGAAGAAAGAGAATGAGGGAGGTTAAATGGTGGGGTTAGTTGAATATAAATATATTAAAACATTTTCATTTTGGGCAATCTCACTTGTGGTGGGGCGGACTGAAAATGAAATTAGTCTCACTTGTGATGGGATGGAGGGAGTATGCTTCAAAATTTTAAATAATAAATATTGTAAATATAATATTGTGAAGCACAAATATATATATGTACACCAAATAATTTTACTTGTGTGAATATCCGCTCCACAACAGTATTTCATCCGTCCTCTAGTAAGAATTTTATTTTTTATTTTGGTATGTTTCATAGTAAGAATCTCATACTCAAGATGACAAACAATGAGAAATAGTCACTCAATCTTATTTTAAGAGTCAAAAAATGGGTGGGGTTCAAGAATTAAGGAAAATGTGATGTATTGTGAGTGTTGATAGTTGGGTAGGAGAGAGAAAGTGGGGTAGATAAGAGTTACTCGTAGTGAATAATTGTTGTGATTTGTGAGTATGACATGTAGGACCCACTTTCCATTTTATGATTTTGATTCTTAAAATGGGACGCCCTTTTAGGAAATTTTTTACTCTTAAAATGAGACAGGGGGAGTAATGAATAGTATTATGGACAACTTTGTTTTTGTGATGCTTATATAATTACAAAATACCCACACTTTACCAACTTACTTTTACTTACTTGTATTATGAGTAATGTTTTTAGATAATTATGTCCTCAATTCACTTGAAATATTTACTCATTTGTAAGTATTTCTTAATATCCGTGTATAACCAAGAGATAACTCTTATTTTAAGACGTAAAAAGTACTACTCCCTCTGACCCTAAATGAGTGTCCATTTTTAAGAAATCTTTGTCCCAAATGAGTGTCTTTTTTTTAGCATAACTTTGTCCCTAAATGTTTTTTTTTTTCACCGGTCTCTTTATACGTGCAAAACTAAATGTTGAAAAGAGATTACAAGATTATATATGAATCTTTGCCACCAAAATGTACAAAAAATTGACATTTTCAGATGTCTATTAAAATAAAATTTGAACACTCATTTAGGGACAGAGGTAGCACTATTTTTGCATCTGAAGTGTCTAAAAGATTTCACTTAAAATCGAAAATTTATACTCCCTCCGTCCCATTTGAAGGTTCACTTATTACTCAAATGGATGTCCCATTGATTGATTCACCTTTCCTAAAATGGTTATAAATTTAAGCCCCACTTGTCATCCTCACTCACTTTTTCCTCACATACATAAATTGTGGTCCCCACTTGTCATACACATTAATTTTTCCCCCTCACACATTTAAACTATGGGTCTCACTTGTCATACTCACTTCTTCCCTCTCTCACAACCCATTTCTCACTCATCACTTTTCTTAATTCTTGTGCACTCTCAAAATGGTGAAGCTTCTATCGGGACGGAGACAGTATTTCTTTGGGGGGGATACTTATCATTTTCGTAAAATATGTTTATTTGTTTAGAGCCTATACAGCAGTGAATCAAAAATTCGTTATAGTATTGAAGCGTGTATTTATTAAGATGAAGTTTTTTGTGAGACTGTTAGGGGTGTCAGCGGTTCGGTTCAAACCGCGGTTTGAGACCGAACCGAACCAAACCAAACCAGGTGGTTTGGTTTGGTTCGGTTTTTATACTTCCGTGGTTCAGCTCGGTCTGGAAAATAGCATAAACCGTGCGGTTCGGTTCGGTCTGCGGTCTGACTGTCATAAACCGAACCAAATCGAACCGAACCGAACCATATCAAACCGAACCGCGGAAACCGAACCGCGGGGCCGAACCGCGGAACCGATAGTCCAAACTGCGATGTGGACCATTGATCATTTATAAATGTTAATCTGGATCATTGATTTATACATATAAATATAAACTTAACACTAAACCCTAACAATAATCACTTCTCACTCTCAGACCTCAGTCTCTCATTTTAGAACGGCACGAGCGGCGCTCTCCCCCGACGACTGCTCAATCGCCAACGCCGACGACCCTTCCTTCTCCGGTGGCGATCGCTCCTTTCTTCCGTCCCGGACGTCTACTCGAACGAGCGGCTCTCCACTCTCCAGTCCAGTCTTCCCCCATAACGACTCTCCTCAAGCGCCGCCGACCCTTCCTTCTCCAGCGGCGATTGCTTCCTTTCCTCCATCCCCGACGCCGACCGACCCTTCCTACTCAAGCCTCCCTCTTCTTCATAGAGATCTCAATTGCAGCAATGTGTTCGTCAATGGTAATATTGGTCAGGTTTGTTTTCTATCTAATTAATTGATAATTAACATTCTTAATCAACTTGCTTAGTTTGACTATTTCTTTACCTGTTCTGTTCATTCATATACTTGTAATTGATTTATAGTTTTTTTTTTTTTCTGATTGTAGAAATTGCATAAACAAATTAGTAAATTTGATTGAAGAAGCAAGAAAATTAATGCCTATGAATATTTCTTGATTTATTTCCTAAAATTGCACAAATAAATATTTAAACCTCATTCTGAAACCTCAGTCTGAAACCTCAGTCCGAAACCGCAGTCTGAACCGGAAAATCAAACCGCGGTTTAAACCGAACCGAACCGAGCTTTCAACGGTTTGGTTTTGTTCAGTTTGAATCTTTCAACGGTTCAGTTCGGTTTGGGATTTTCCCAAACCGATGACTAGCGGTTTGGTCTCTAAATCCTCCCAAACCGAACCGAACCATTTACACCCCTAGAGACCATCTCACATCACATGTATGAGACTGATCTCGTTAAGAGAGAAAATGAGTTTGCCCGCCTCGTCTACATAGGACGAACTATTTACTCTCTTGATGAAACTTGTTTCATACGTGAAACCGCTTATTTTTTGTCATTTATTAGTTTTGAATCATTAAGTTCGTAGAAAACGTGATTTTAAAGGTAAATGAAAAATGCAAAAGACGCAAATAAAACCATGTGGCTCTTGGTGGCTTGTTTTACCACTTTCACGGCACGTGACGCCGTTTATTCTTGCAATTTATTTTTTTTGTAATACTCCCTCTATCCCTAAATGAGTGTCAATTTTCAAGATTTTTTTGTCCCAAAATGAGTGTCCATTTGTTGGGGAATGGGTGGATCTCCGCATCCACTAGCCCATACTAGCAGTCATCAACATGGAGAAAGTAATTCAACACATGAATAATATAATATGGAAGAACAAGAACACCAATATTTGTTAACCCGGTTTACCACCCCCACGTGGCTACATTCGGAGGCCCCAAGCCAGGATATCACTATAATAATATGTTGATTGTTACAGTTTACATATGCACTCACTCAGATCTAGCATAAAAACTCTCCATGAACAACCCTCTCCTACATATTATTATCTCCCCCCAAGAACACACAAACGATATGACTATGGCCGGGTTGTAGGATCGCACCCATGGCTCTCTTAGGCCCACGGCCCTCTCCTACACACTATTTTTGTACTCTGTCTTGATATCCTATCTCTCTCCTTTTGGGTACACAATATTCTGGACGAACTTATGCTTAAATAGTCTAACAAGAGAGACCTAAACCAAATACATGTGAGAAACCTAGAAAAAAACAGCACTTTCCCGAAATTCTGACGTGGCACCAGGCGCCCGCCTGGAGTGACCCAGGCGCCCGCTTACTCTTCTCGTCAGAATCTACTCCTTTCTACCAAGACCGGGCACCCGCTTGGTATGGTCCAGGCGCCCGCCTGCTTCCCTGTGCGCTCTTTCCTCCTCCGTTTTGATCTCCCCCAATCCCCACTTGATTTGAACTCTTTTACCTCCTTGTCCCCTTTTTATTTTAGGACTCCACTCCCAACAATCTCTCACCTGGAGACTAAAACCATAAGCGTAGTAATCGTCTCCGTCAAGCTCCCACCACGAAGATGACCTCCTTTGAATATTTTAACACCGTGCACTAAGCTTCTCCATTGTGTTGATGGTAAGCCTCCACGCTCCACCATTACACCATGTTGAGCCTCCACGCCCAAGTATTAAGGCGAGTTGAAACCAAGCGACACTTCAACCTCTCCGTGTTATATACTTCTTGCCTCCCCAAATCAACTTCTACCTTGATTTCTTTGCAAGACTAACTTCGCCTTCTCCCTCCTAGATCCACTCCCCTTACAATGCTCCCCATGAAACTCAGACTTACCTTGCTTCTTGCATTGTCTTCTTGTGGTCTTTTCTCGCTCTCTGTTAGGTACTTGTGACTGTCTCCTTGCTGATCAGCTACACATTGTCACATCTCCACCCTAACACACCGTTTATTGATGTCTCTCCCTTTTACACAAATAGGCCGGTCTTTACGCCTCTTGCTCCCACCCGGAACAAAATTGATGTTGTCGGTAGAGTACAACATCCTCCTAACCTCCATCTGTCGTTTGCGAGAAGTCCTCCTCTTCTCACGTGGTCAAACCGGCTTATACCACTCACCTTTGCATCGTCGGTTGCTTACACAAGTGCCTGATGCATTCCTCCTTTCTTTCATATTTTTCTCCAACCACCTTGACTGCCCCAAGATCCCTTAAACACCTCCAGATCCGATCTATACATCTCCAAATTCCACCTCGAATTTCTGCAGATCTCATAAGAAACAAATGAACTTTTTGGGCTTTCTGATCTTCCGCACGATCGTTAACCTATTTGGCACGTGTCTTCCTTCAACCATAAACCCTAGAAGCAAAAACTACATGTTTGTAAAGAGGATTACAAGATTATATATGAATTTTGCCACCAAATTATTAGAAATTTAGTGGTACCCTGTTGTAATCTAGATAAAGAACACAAACCCACATACACAATAAGAGAGAATCACACACACGAACACAAGAATTGTTTACCCGGTTCGTTCAACACATGAACTACGTCCGGGGGCAATTGCCAAGCCAATATATTATTAAACACCTTTTAATATGTTGCTACGATGTGTTCTAGGTCGGAACTATGTTTATATAGGCTAACTAGAGAGACCTAAACCAAATACATGAAAGAAACCTAGAAAATTCAGTACTTTCCCGAAATCCTGACGCGGCACCAGGCGCCCGCTTGGTTATGACCAAGCGCCCGCTTACTCCTTTGCGCCAGAGACTGAAAGCTTCTGTTGAGTCCGGGCGCCCGCCTGCTTCCCTGTGCGGTTTTTCTCCTCCGTTTTGATCTCCCCCAATCCCCGTTTAGTTTAAACTCCTTTTGCCTCCTTGTCCCCTTTTGGTTTTAGGACTCCACTCCTAACAATCTCCCACCTGGAGACTAAAACCATGAGCATAGACCGATCATCACTCCCACCACAAAGTGAACCTCATTTGAACACATCTTTACTCCATATTGACTTGGCATTGCCTTGCCTCCCCGCTTAAGTGCTAAGGCGAGTTGAAACCAAGCGACGTTTCAACCTCTCCGTGTTAGATAGTTCTTGCTTCCCTAGATCAGCTTCTACCTTGATCTCTCTCCGCAAGTCTAACTTCGCCTTCTCTCTCCAGACCCACCTTCCTCGCAATGCTTCCTCTTGAAACTTGGACATTTCTTGTTTCTTGCATCGTCTTCTCTTGGTCTGAACACACTCTCTGTTAGGGCACTCGGACTTCCACACCGCGCTCATCAACTTTGTGTCCCTCTCCCCCTAACACACTGTTTTTTGGTGTCTCTCCTTTCTACACCAATAGGCCGGTTCTTTAGCCTCTTGCTCCTACCCGAGCGAACATAGATATTGTAGGTAGAGTACAACATCTTCTCCTTAACTCCATTTGCGATCACTTTAGATCCTTTTGTGATTTCCCAAGACCCACCAATAAAGGTCACACCATACCCTTCATTATCAAGTTGTCCAACGGAAATCACCCTCCTCCTTAAATCCGAAACATGCATCACATCGTGCAATTGTAAAACAGCCCCATTAGGTGTCTTCATCATCACATCCCTTTTACCTTTCAATGGTTGATCATCACCAAGATAGACAACCCCAAAATCTCCCGGTGTATATCGCTTCATTGATTCTGCATCCCCACTAGCATGACAAGAAGCTCCAGAATCCAATACCAAATCTTCAACCGACTGCTCCTCTCCTAGGATTAATACATCCGCATCATCCACCATGTGTGCATAACCATCCTTATCCGGACAGTCATAACTAATATGACCTAGCGCGCCACAATTGTAGCACTTGACCGATTTAATTTTCCCCTTTTTCGGTCCTCCCCTTCCCCTAGTTCTCTCCACCCTAAGTGCAGCCCCATCTGCGGAAGATTCTCCCCTTTTCTCTTTCCTTCTCAACTCCTCTTGAAGGATGAGATCTCTAACTTCTGTATACACTAATGGTGTTTTCGACGTACTAATCGTTGTGAAAGTTACCTTTTCCAAAGATAAATCCACTAACCCAACCCTCTACATGAAGCCTATGTCTCTCCTCTCAATTTTATTTTCCCTTTTCCAAAGATAAATCCACTTTCTCTTGTTGATTTCTCTCATTCAACTTCTATTTACTATGTTTTTGGATCAACAATTTTATGTATGTTAATTACAAATTATCTTTTAGTATGTATACTTATATCGATTTCTTTTTTCTTAATGTTTGACAAACTAATACCTACTTATAATACATTTTTTGAAAAATAAATTCTTAAATAAAACCATTTTTGCCCTTCAAATGTAATGAAAAAAAAAAATCATACTCCCATTTCTCTACCCCCCTCCCCAAAGTTTTAGCACAATTATAATTTAGCCCTTAAAAATAAGGTAATACAAGTTAATCAAAGTTTGAAATCAAAATGAATAGGACTATACTTTAACTATATAATTATAATAAAATCTATTTTAAATTATATCAATCATCCTTTGTTTTAGGATGAATACTAATTAACAATAATGAATGTGAATCTTCAATACAATAATCAAAATACTCCATTGATCAAAACTGAAAATATTAGAAAGAAAAATATTTTATATTATCATTGGACAAGCTAGAGTGTTTGAAATCGTGATCTAATTACTTGTACCTCCCTATAATATGTTACATTTTAATTGTTTTAAAAACATAACTGTTTATTTGTTTGTTTGTTTTGTTTTTTTTGGGGGGGGGGGGGGGAATTGAAAGAAAAAGTGAGACTATATATTTGATTGTAGAAATAAAAAATAAATATGCTTGGGAGGTCGAAACCATAAAATAAATATGTTATGGATGTCATTTATTCGCATGTATAACATTTTTCAACTGATTTTGTATACTATATCTTCACCCCCCTCCCAATTGAATTCCTGGCTACGTCCCTGAAGTGAGTAGGGAGTTTTTATTATGAGAATGACAAGTGAGTCCTATGGTTCATTTTAAGTTATAAAGCAACTAAAAACCTTAGTCTGAGACAAACCAAAAAAGAAAGTAAAAACCTTTAGTATTATGTGACACATTCAAGATAATATTTTGATTACCCATGAAATTCTTCATTCTAAGACACAACACCGGGCAAAAAAGGGTGATGTGGCACTGAAACTGGATTTATCTAAAGCGTATGATCGATTAGAATGGAATTTTATTCGTAGAGTTCTCATTCATCATGGGTTTCCTAATCATTGGGTTGATTGTGTATTGATGTGTTTGTCTTCAGTCTCTTTTAGAACTGTTATTAATGGTCAAATAGGTCAGTTGTTTTTTCCATCCCAAGGGATTAGACAAGGCGATCCGCTTTCACCTTATTTGTTCATTTTAGCTTTAGATATGTTTTTAAAGAAATTGGCTATAAAAGTTGTTCATAAGGATATCAAAGCTATTTCTACCAGTCGTCTGAGTCCTTCTATCCCTTGTCTAGCCTTTGCAGATGACTGTTTTTTATTTCTTAAGAATGAGCCAAAAACCATAGACACAGTCGGTTATGAACTTAAACTTTTTTGTGAAGACTAGGGGAAAATTTTAAATCAAGAAAAATCTGCCATTCTTTGTTCCCCTAAAATGGATCCAATATTTAAAATACCGACTATAAGAGCATTTAATTTCCGGGGTCTTCTTGAGGATGAAAAGTATTTAGGATTACCTCTTCCGAATGGAAGAATTACAAAAACTCTTTCTGCTTCTTTAAGCCTATCTTTTCGTTCACGCATTTCTCATTGGCAGAATAAATTGCTGTCAAGAGCCGGGAGAGCTACCTTGATCAAAGATACACTTCTTGCTTATCCAATTTACTCTATGTCTACTCTACCCCTTCCTAAGTCTTCCTCTCTGAAGCTTACTTCGTTAATTCATCAATTTTTTTGGAGTGCTTCAGCAGATCGTAAGGGTTTGTCTTTGCTAGCCTGGCACCATTTAGAAAAACAGGTAGAAGATGGTGGGCTAGGGTTCCATAACTTGAACAACCTCAATTTAGCTTTTCAATTAAAATTGTTATGGCGTGTGCTAACTCAGTCATCTTCTCTTTGGGTGAATCTTCTTTAAGCTAAATATTTTCCTTCTTCTTCTTTTTTTCAAGCCAAAGCCAACTCGTCGGCTTCTTGGGGTTGGAAACAACTTTGTAAACTTCTCTCTATTTTCAATCTGGGGTTGTATATTCTGTAGGTAATGGCCATCAAACAAAATTTTGGACTGACACTTGGTGTACCCTTTTCCCCTTAATTAGTTATCTAATTCAGCCTATTCCAGATGATTGGAAAGAGCATTATGTGTCTAACTATCGAACTATTTCAGGTTGGAATTTAGATTTGCTAGGGTATTTCTTAAACCCGTTGGTCATAAAAAATATCAAGGCTTACCCAATCCCAACCTCGGACATTCAGGACTCTTTCCACTGGGGTCCGTCGGGGAATGCTGATTATTGTAACGACCCCAAAACCCCCCTAATTTTCTTAACTTAAAATGGAACTTTTATGTGCATTTTATGTGTTAAGAAATATTTTTATGACTTGCATATATTATTTGAGTATATGTGTTAGTTAATGTGTTAGTAGTAATTTTGTTAAAAGGAATAAATGAGTTAAATTTGTAATTCCCGTCTATCTTTGACACCCTGTGGTAAAATGACTAGAACTCTTTGTAGAAAATTTGAAATTTAAATCCGAAAAGTGCTGAGTAAACTAGACATTTAGAGCTATTCAAAACATACATTATTTGTCCGATTTGGCCGACTAAAATGTCTCAAAACAGTCTGTTAAAACTATCTAAAAATCAGCCAATTATGTTAGTTTAAACCATTGACTTTTGTTTGACTATCCAATGGTTATTAGTCATCTCACTTAGTAACTTTTACATACTTTGACCGAGCTATTATTTCATGGGCTGGGAAAAGCATTAGTTGGTTGACTATCCATTTAATTATAATTTTATTTCTCATTCTCTTTGCTTGGGTTTGTATTTATGTTATAGCTCACCTCACAAATTGACCAAGTCATCCACCAAATGAAAACAAAATAATAAAGAAAATAGAAAACAAAATGAATTAGAAAACTAGAGCACGTGTCATCTTCAGTTTGTTCCACTTAATCGATTTTCTTTGTTTTGGCATTGAAAGTTTAATTAGAGAAGGAACATGAATAATTTTCATCCTAAAAACAATAACAGTACTCCGTTCCTTCCTTCTGTCTGCGCGGTCGGCTGCCATAGACAATCAATTTTGAGCGTGTGTCTCTCAAGCTTTCACGTATTCGACGCCATAGTACTGTCAAGCTTTACTAGGTGATCCCTTCCACCCGAACAAATGCGAGATTAATTGATAATTCTTCGAGTAGGTAAGTTACTAATCCCCCCTTTAAGTGTTAAAATGGTCATAATCATGCTATATATGCTTAATATGTGGTGAAATGATGTTTTGGTATACTTTTATATATACTTGTAAATTTGGGACGGAGGGAGTAGTAATAACTTTTATTATACTTGTAAATTTGGGACAGAGAGAGTAGTAATAACTTTTATTATACTTGTAAATTTGGGACGGAGGGAGTAGTAATAACTTTTATTATTATGGGTATATGCTAGATGAGGTTGGTATGGTAGTGTTGTGAAGTTATAATGATGTTGTTGTGCTTTAGGATTGGGTAACAACTTAGTAATGAAAGTGAACTTTGTTAGATTTTTCCTGGGAATTGGCCATTCTGCAGTGGAGCGGCCGAGTCAGTAAATTAGAGCGGCCGATCCCCTTATTGTCGAATGTTGAGTTCTAGGAGAGCGGCCGATCAAAGTAAAGGACTCGACCGATCCGCTCGGCCGAGTCAAGTAAGTAGAGCGGCCGAGCAGTCTGAGTTTTAACAACTTGTTTGTTTTTCGTTAAGTATTGGGCTAGGTCTTAGGCGATGTCCTAGGATGCCTAGATAATTGTTATGAGGTACCAAAATGATAGAATTGGTCCTTTGTGATCGGGTTTGACTTAATGTGATTGTGTAGATGGATTGTGTGGTGACTTAATGTCAAGATTGTGCACATTATTGTGAAAACGTGTTTACTTCTCTATGATGAGCTTGTGTGGTTTCCTTCTATGGAATCATGCCTTGGTTGTTGTTTTAGCAAGTATTTATTAATGTGCTCTTTGTTGAAAGTCCAGCTGGTTTTGTGTGTTATCGAGTGGAGGTGGAAATCATTATAGTGGCACACTAGCCAAGTTCACTATAAGGCTTTTCCACTGGTCCTATTTCCCAGGTTTGGGATGTTATCGAGTGGAGGTGGAAGGCATTGTAGTGGCATCAGTTAAGTGCACTATAAGGCTTTTCTACTGGACCTATTTCCCCAGTCCAGATTGGCCTTGGATGGGATGAACTCGCTCCCTCGCGTGAGCATTTAGGGGTATGACTTTGTGTCATTTTCTCCCACTATTGTTGTTGTTATGTTATATGGTTCCGGAACCTGTTTCAGCTATTGATGCTGCCCGTTGTTACTTTGGCTCTGTTGGATATGGTTTGGTTTTCGGGATCCCGGATTCAGCTATTTATACTGCTCAGATGATTTCAGACAGATGGTCTTCTCAGATGGTTATTCAGATGGTTTTCTCAGATGGTTTTCTCTGATGATCATGTTATTTCGGTAAACCTTGGCTTGGTATCCTCGTAGGAGTGTTTACTCCTACACTATGTGTTGTATGATGAGTTGGTCGTTATTTCCAACCGGTATGGGACGGTTGGCGATAGGGAGCCTCTCATGTTATGTGCTATATGCTATATGATTATTTGTTGATATTGTTTCTTTATGATTATCATATCAGCATGTAACGTAGTTGCATTTTAGTAGCTTACTGAGATTCATTCTCACCCCTTATTTGTTTACTGTTTTAGATAAAGGCGAGTCCAGGGGATAGGACACTTTGGCACGGGAGGACGTTGAAAGTGGTAAGAGTTGGGATTTGTTTTGATCAAGGTTACATTACATAGATGTATAACCTTTTGGGTAGAGTTTCCTTGACTTCATCATCTTGTAATACCTATATTTTGGATAAGGTCGGTGTGTGTACATTTGTATAAATGTTTGTAAGACTTCGGGCTAAGTACTTTCGTTTGTGAAAGTGGTTTGAAAAGTTGGTTTGAAAGTCAGTGGAAGTCTTTGAACTTCAGGTGTTGATTTTGTTAAGTTTTATGAAAGTATATTTCGAAAAATTTTCAAAATGTGTTTTATAACGTCTTCCATTCGTGTCCCGAGCGTGGGGCCAAGTAGGACCACGGGTTTGGGGTGCGACAATTATTCCATTAAAAACACTTACCGTTGGCTTATGGATAATCAAATTTTGTCTAACCCCGACCCTTTTATTCCTTGGAAATGGTTGTGGAAATTACCTTGTCGTTATCGTTTAAAAATGTTTATTTGGCAAAGTAGTCAAGACGCACTCCCTACTTCATCAGTGCTTGCTAGGAAACGAATCATCCCATCAGCTGTTTGTCAACTTTGCAATCAAGGTAATGAATCTTTATGGCATCTTGTTAATGATTGTATCAGGTTTGCGGAGATTCGCTGGTTCTGTAATATTCCCCCTTTAATTTCAGCGAATTTATTTATTCACATTCTTCATCACCCGCATTTTAAATCAAAGAACTGGCAGGCTTTGTTTTCAATTATCCATGCATATTGGTTGATTTGGCAATTTAGAAATAAGTATTTATTCCAGTCTGCACCGATTTCAGTTACTTTTTTTCCGAAAAAACTTGGGCAGCTCAATGCAGACCAACTTGTTTGTTTTCCATTAACAAAGAAAGATTACTCTTGTAAAATATTTGTTCCAATTAAATGGCACCCTTCACAGTTTACAAATTTTAACCTAAATGTTGATGGAGCTGCACAAGGGAATCCAGGTAGTGCAGGGATCAGAGGAATTATTCGTAACAAAGAGGGTCGATGTATTCTAGGTTTTAATCAATCTATAGGATATACTACCAACATGATAGCAGAAATCTGGGCAGTTCGCTCTGGTTTGCAGTATGCTCGCATGCTTCAAATTCAAAATCTGCATTTTGAAACAGATTCCTTGGCAACATTTAACATTTTATGCAGGGGTCAGGAAGCTCCAGGTGGTGCACACAATTTGACCGTTGATTGCAGAAATCTGATGAAAGCTTTTGATCAACTTTGGTGTTCGTTTGTATACAGAGAAGGCAATACAGTAGCTGATATTTTGGCAAAGAAGGCAGCAGCCATGGAGAACATTAATGAATGTTTTGATGCTCCTCCTTTGTATCTATATCAAAGTTTGAATCAGGATGTACAAAGAGTATATGTTAATAGTATGGTTAGAATGTATCAGGATATGACTGCATGTAAGACCATCTACAATGGACAAGAAATTTTTTGTTGAATACCAATTCACAAAAAAAATTCACATGAATTACTCCAATGGTTGTTGAAATGATTTTGTGTGAATTTTTTTGTGAAAAAATTCAACAAGTGTGAATGGGAAGAGGGAGGACCGGATTTGCCACGTGGCGCGTCTCTATTGGGCCAGCGAGGCGCGTGTAGTACACGCGCCGACAAGGGCGCGTGTACGGGGAAGGTCCGCCTTTTTTTTTTTTTTTGGTTTTGACACTTGTCAATGCATGATTGGTTGGCTCTATTTTTTACTTTTATCCCAATTTTTTGAGCTCAATTATTTCACAGAAAATGAGTTTTTTTTTTTTTTTTACACCAAAATTCCTAAAAAAAAAATCTCTTTAAATTGACGTAAGTTTCATTGTATTCCGACACAAAAAAAAACCCATTTTTTTTAAATGGATCTCAATAATAACTATTTCAACACTAATCATAAAAATAAAAAATAAAAAATAAATTTTAAGTGGTGGGTATAGGATGATGAGTGAGAAAATTATTGAATGAGGGATTAAACAAACCATTGTAGAGTGTTTTGTTGAATGGATATTGAATAGATGAGTTGGAAACTGATGTTGAGTGATAAAGTGGGTGTTGAATGGTTTTTTTTGTTTAAACCATTGTGCACGGTCTAACATAACGTTTCTGTTTTAGTATATGTTTGCTTGGATTAAAAAAAATAATGATTCAATATTCAAACACACTTTTTTTTTTCTTCGGCGTACTATTTGTTTTGTTGACCTTGACGTAGACCTGGTTGAGGTGAAAGGTAGAAAAAAGGCAAGAGACGCAACCGTAATAGTTGCATGACAACCGGTGCCACGTTGACATAGTCCACGTGGATGATGTCACTCACCAACTTTCATGTTACTCAACCAAAAATATGTTGTCTTTAAAATTTTATCATCAATGATAATAGCCGTTGGATCATCAGTGGTACACAAAGTGGTACATAGAAGTGGTACATGTGATCTCATCTCCTTTTAAATACTCATCCCACCCAAAATAATTTTCTCATTTTGTTATTTTTTATTATTCCAAAAAGTTTTTTTCATTTCTACAATTCAGGCTTAAAGGTTCATAAAAACAAAATGACTAGTGAAGTAAGTGTTTCTATCCTTAAAAAGTTTGAATAGTCAAATGTGAATATCATTTTGTGACGGAGAGAGTATAATATTTAACATAAAGAATAATTAGTAATTACAATATTATTTTGAAAAATATGATAAATTGTGTTAACATACCAGAAAGATAATTCATAAAAATCTTAAAGTAACAACCACAAAATAAGTTCGTAGTTTGTACAAACCCTATCTTTGCCCTTATCCTTTTTCCTTTTTGTTGGGTAAATATAAAGTTACAGAAAAGTGTTACAAAATGCGGCTTATAAAATGATATTTTAAAATTTTGTTGGTGTTTTTAATTAAAATGGGATGGGTCCACAATCGATACAACTAATAAAATATCATCACTTCACTTAGTGTCCATGATTTTGTAAACTTTTTTTGTTCCCTAGCATTGTCCGCCTTTGTTTAGGCACCACCGAATCTCATTTGAAAATAAGTATAGAAAGCATGTTTACTTGATTTCAACCCAGCCCAAATAGACCCGTTTTCAACTGTTATTGGCCCAAATAATATAGATAGTCCTTTTTGTCCATGGCCCTTGAAATGAAATGAGTTATTGCTAGGTGCAACAGGCCTGTTATGTTATGAGCTCAGGCCTGCCTTTCTCATGTGATTCATTCCTCCAATTTTATTTATTTTGAAATAAACCAAATTCAGTTCTTAAAATCTTTGTTTTACATCTTGTTATCTTATTTCATTTCATTCATTTATTGAGAGCCTTTGTCTTCCCTCTTTTATCAAGAGCCTTTGTCTTCTCTCCAATGTGAGAGTCTTTGTATTTTATTTATACTAGGAAAAACCCTGTGCTACGCACAGAAATTTGTTTACAATTTGTCGTTTATTTAGTTAGTCAAATGGAGTATATTTTATTATGATTAAATAATAATAATTTTTAAGTATCTCAAAAATACAACTAAAAAGAATACATGTAAATAATCAATTACATTGTAATTTTCTTTTTATTTCGGGGGGATAAATTAAAGAGTAAATCATTCTCTAACTTTTGATTTAAAATCAAGATTAATGTTTTTTGTGACTTTTCCTTTGTTTGCAGGATTAGAGTTGCATCAACATAATTTTTTTTAATTTATTAGTTAAACAAAATAAATTGTTTGACGACTTTTCATTTGTTTTAAGTAACAAATCAAAAATTTACTAATATTATTAATAGTGAAAGTTAATTTCTTTTAAAAAATAATTATTAACTTAAATAATAACTATTATAATTAAGTAATACTGTTAATTGTAAAAGTTAATATATATAGTAACTATTGTAATTAACTATTATTGTCAATAGTAAAAGTTAACCTATATAGTAACTATTATGGTTAACTAATACTATTAATAGTAATAATTAACTTATATAATAACTATTAACGTTAACTAATACTATTAATAGTGATAAGTAACTTATATAACTATTATAGTTAACTAATATAATTCATAGTAATAGTTAACTTATATAGTAACTATTATAGTTAACTAATACTATTAATAGTAATAGTTAACTTATACAATAACTATTATAGTTAACTAATATTATTAATGATAATAGTTAACTTATACAATAACTATTATAGTTAACTAATACCAATACAATAACTATTATAGTTAACTAATACTATTAATAGGAATAGTTAACTTATATAATAACTATTAACGTTAACATGTACTATTTATAGTAATATTTAACTTATATAGTAACTATTAATGTTAGTTAACTTATATAGTAACTATTATAGTTAATTAATACTATTCATAGTAATGATTAACTCTTATAATTAAGAATAGTGATGATGTGGCTTCACCAAAAGCAAGTACTAGCCAAAACATGTCCACCTGGCGAATCCATAGCCCTCCGCCTCGACTTATAATATATATAGATTTATTGATGAAATACTTGCGATGCTTGGTTGGACATTTTTTGTCTACCCAAACGCGTTAGATTGGCATGTCTTCAACGCTATATTGTTCCCATTTGGGGGTTTTCTGAAGGCCAGTGTTAGGCCGTGACCAAGTATACATTGGAGAAGCGTTTGTGCGTCACAAGCCATTGTTCGTAAGTACGACCTTGATTGGAGATTTAGTTTAGGATTAGACATTCTTAATCAAGATGTATTAGACTCTTTTACTGGGGTGGACAAATTGTTGGCAATAGTTTGTCTTTGTAAAAATATTTATGTTTGGGATGAGTCTCCGACTATTGTGGAGCACCATCTTCTTAATTTTCATTAATGCAACTAGTTGTTTCCTTTCTTTAAAAATAAAATAAAAAATAGATACACCAGATTCATTAAAATGCGTTTTCTTGAAAAAGATGAATAAAAGGATATTTTTCTTTATTGAAATGATGAGAGTAAAAAGATTAAATATTATGCAATACACTCCTTCCATCTTAAAAGTACATTTTATTTGATAACCCAAATTTATATGGATTGAATTATTTATATATTCTTGAAATTAAATTATATTTAATATTTATTCTTATTAAGTGCTGTACAAGACTTTTCTTTTAAGGGCGATCAACCAAAATATGCAAAGTACTTTTTCAATGAAAAGTACTCTCTCCGTTCTGGACTAAGGTTTTTAGTTTGACTTTACACAGAGATTAAGAAAAAGTAAATGCTATGAATATAAAAAATGAAGTATGATAAAATAAAAAAGATAAAGTGGGTAAAAAGTTTTTTTCTTTTTCCCAGGAGACCGGTAAAATAAAAAAGAGCCTGACCCTAAACAAAATCTCTATCAAACACCTTTCTAAGAATGTGGCAACCTTCTCAGAAAAGGGAACATGAATAAGTTCACTAGTGGTCCATGTAGGCATGTACTATTCAACGTTACATCATTAGTCACTGCATTTCATTCAATTCAGTAAAGACTTCTCGACTTTTGTAATTTTCACAAATTTTTCTTACTCCCGCCGGTCCAAAATAACTGTCTTTTTTTGCATTTGCACAACTCTCAAGAAATGTAATAATTATCATGACTTAGTGACAAAAGTTCCAACTTTACCCCTATTAAATGTGCAACTTTCTTACACTAATGTCTCACACTAAGATAATTAATAAAAGAAAACAAGTTTCAATTCAATCATAAAAGAGACATTTAGCTCAAAAGTGACAATTAATTTGGACCAAAATTTTGGTCCAAAAGTAACAGTTATTTTGGACCAGAGGGAGTAATAATTTTTTAATTTACTATATTGACCTCATGAAAAGAAAATTTCACGGAGTCTAAATCTGCCACTGAGCCAGTGGCTTAAATGTTAACTAAATATGACAAAGTGTAATGAAAGTCTCCTAATTAAATTATACGTACTCGGTTTGTTAATGATATTTCTAACAAAATACTCACAGAAAATAAAAAAAAGTACAGAGAAAGACATAGAAAAGAAAAAAAAAAGTGAAGACAATTGAAATTGGCCAATAGCTGGGACTTGGGTTGGGCGGTATGGATAGGTTGCTGGTTGACGGCCTGTTAAATACAACCACTCTTTTGGACAAGTCCAGATTTCCGGTACTATTTTGTGTACCACCAGTGACGGATCTAGGCCATTTGAAGAGGTAATTCGACCCCTAACTTCTATAATTTTTACAAATTTACATTTTACAATTTTCGAATTTACTATATTGAATTGAACCCCCTGAAAAGAAAATTTCAGGGGGTCTTGATTCGCCACTAGTACCACATTATGCATTAGAAATGATCTAAAAACTCACAATTATTATAGCTGACATAATATTGATATTATTCAAACATATTAATTGTCGGATTATACAGAAAGTGGTATAGAAAATGGTACAGACAATCTCGACTCTTTTGGAACGATAGAGTACAATGGTCATCTATGCTTTATATGGGATATATGTGATGACTATGGACTATTTATAACACAAACAACTGTCTTTTTGGCTCAGGTGGCATAAATCATGTGTCTTTTTTTGTTTTGAAAGCCTCATGTGTCTTATATGTTTGATTTTGTACTTTGAAATGTTAATGTTGACAAAAAAAAAATAATAAAAAAAGGCTGTGACTGATTTTTAACCATTTATATGTGTAAATTAATACTGCTACAGTGCTACCTTGATGAAAGTCAAATGATCATTTTTATTGTTATTAAGAAAAAGATGAAATATACTTTAAAAAAAAAAAACGAAGAAGAAGATGAAATATGTGTTCAATTTGGGATGAAATCCTTTTTAAAATTAAAATTTCATTTCGGAACGGAGGTAATATAAAATTAACATAATAAAAGTTTGAATAAAAACAGATAATACTGGTAGAACACAAACTCATAAATGTTCCTTTCGTACCCCCAATTTACATCACTATGTACAACCTTTAGCCATAAGTGACAGCCCCAAAATACAAGAGAAAAAACAAAACAAAATAAAACAAGAAAATTTGTTGTATACTGAAATATATATTGTGAAACATATGTACAGAGGATAAGAGATTTTAAAAAAAAAGAAGGTAAAATTAGTGGTAAGATTTGAGAATAGCACCGCAGAAAGTACAGATAATAGCTTTCCAAGATCTCCAATAAAAGGGGATGTAACAAAACCTAGTAGAAGTCTTCATGTCGGCGACTTGAGCACAGCTGCCGCACCGGGAACACGTGCCTGCCACCGGCTTACTGCTCCTTATCTTCTTCTTTTGATCCACCAGAAAGCATATACACACCATCGAATTTTATTAACAGCTCCGGTGATCCTCGTATTTTTTTTCTTTTCTTTTCTTTTCGTTGGTTTCTATGTATGGAAACGACGTGGTTTTTTTTCTTAATTTCAGTAATGTGGATAGGTTTTGGGTTTTTATAAACCTGGGAGTTGGATTTGATAGTTGTGTCCGTTGGATGATTGCCACGTGCTATATCAACTCAACAGTGTATGGGCCGGGGATGAATAGCTAGGTGATCACGTAGTTGTAGGCGGAAACCTACTGCATTCTTTCTTCGTTCATGTCAATCGTGTCGCTTTCTCGCCACGTGTACTGTACAGTTGGGACTTGGGAGGGCTATTCTTGGGTGTTAAATACACTTTGCCTTGCTCGACTCATTTTCGATCCTTAGTATTCACATTCCCCTAAAAAGTAAAAATGAAATTATTAGTAGCAAGTGAGACCGTTTCATTTCGATGAGAAAGGATATGAGCTTGTCTCGCTTCTCCCTTAAGAATCCCGACTTGTTCATAGGAGAGCAAACTATTTACTCTCTCAACAAAACCCGTTTCATACGTGAAACTGTCTTACACACACGAGGTGTTATCAATTACTCCCTCTGTCCCTAAATGAGTGTCCATTTTTGAGAAATCTTTATCCCAAAATGAGTGTCTTTTTTTAACATAACTTTGTCCCTAAATGTTTTTTTTTGAATTTTTTTTCACCGGTTTCTTTATACGTGCAAAACTAAATGTTTGGAAAGGAGATTACAAGATTATATATGAATATTTGCTATCAAAATGCACAACAAAGTTGAGATTTTCAGTGTCCCTTAAAATGAAACTTGGACACTCATTTAGGGACAGAGGGAGTATTATATATGTATACGTTTAGCTTTTTTTTTTATTCACATTAAAATTAACAATCCCCATTTCAAAATAACTATTTAAATTATTTTTAACAAAGAGTAAATTTGTACAATTATTTCTAAATAAAGAGAATATTAATTGTTTTAACAACTGATTAAATTTTAACAAAAAATGCATAAGAATTATATTTATATTTTTTTTAAATATATATATATATATATATATATGTGTATATATATATATATGTGTATATATATATATATGTGTATATATATATATATATATATATATATATATATATATATATATATATATATATATATATCACATATCCGCTTAGCCCATACTAGCAGCCCTAACATAGGGAGAATTAATACACACATATAATATTACAGAAAGTAATACCATAGATTTGTTAACCTAGTTCGAGAACACATGACTACATCTGGGGGAGATGCCAAGCCAAGATATCACTATAATAATATATGATGGTTATTAGAACTTTGCATATGCAATCACTAAGATCTAAGCAAGGATACTCTCCAAGAACAACCTTTCTTATATATATAATCTCTCATCTCCAAGAACACACAGAACTCGGTCAAGGCAGGGTTGTAGGATCGACCCATGACTTTCCTAGGCATGCGGCCCTCTCATTAACACTATTTGTGGCTCTATTTAATTTGTATATTCTAGCTCTCTCTATCAAACACACAATATTATAGATGAAACTAAGTTTATATAGGTGTAGGAGAAACTCTAAATCTATTCGTGGAAGGAATCACGTGAAAATATGAAGAAAAAAAAAAACAAAAAAACTTGAACATAACTCTATGGTCGCAGGCACGGGCGTGCCACTGACAATGCAAAGTCTAGCATGGTCATGCCACTAGCAAGGCAAAATTTGGCATGGCGTGCCACTGACGGATTCTTGTTTCTTTCTTCTCCTTGGTTCACGATTCTATCTCCGCCACACTTATTTAATGATTTAGATTCCATTTTCTCCCTGTCTTCTTATTTTCTTATTGATTTAGGACTCCACTCCCAACAATATACTTTCTCTGTCCCATTTTAAGAGTTAAAATTTTTCTAAAAGGGAGTCCCATTTTAATAAGAGTCAAAATCCTAAAAATAAAAAGTGTCTCTTATATGTCATACTCACAACAATTATCCACTAACTCTTCTCTACCCTACTTTCCCTCTCATACCCAACTATCAACACTCACAACACATCAACTTTTTCTTAATTCTTGAACCAACTCATTTTTTGACTCTTAAAATGAGATGAAGGGAGTATTATTTAATAGTACACCAATTTTTATTTTTATGAGAATTTCTGTAAACTTTTTGTCCAAATTAAAGTTGAGAAATAATCAAACTATGATAAAGAGGAGTGGGGTGGTTTCATTTGACTTAGTCACCAAAACATGTCCTATTACCATCCAAATTTAAAGCAAGATTGATATTTATTGAATTGAAAGAAGATGATGTAAATTACAATGGTTAAATTTCATTCATCCCAACAATTTGCACTATTTTTTTTACACGAGAATAAAAGAGGGTGTATATTTGATAGTATTATGAGTGAGAAAGTGATTGTGAGTATGATAATTTGAAAGTAGGACTCATAAATTAAGTGTGTGTGAATATTACAAGTGGGGTAAGGTCAATAAAAAAAATTTAAAACATTTTTTTTTAAATGTGACTTAGTAATGAAATACTAAAAAAAATTAAAAAATTAGTGCAAATTGTTTTGAGATGAATAGGGAATAAATGTAAATTATGTAACTAATAATAAGAGTAATTAATAATGAGGTGGATAGTGGTACGAGAGAAAGAGATAGAAATTGAAGTTCAATACAAACTTGGTACAATTGTTTTGAGATGAATAGGGTATAAATGTAAATTTTTGTCTCAAAATACATGTCGTTTTACTATTTTCAAGGCTATTTTGTTGTTGTATACCAACTCTACCCTTATTAATGATAGTGGACTATCTCTTAAACAGTTATTTAATTACCTTGGTAATTGCATTACTTTAGGGGTATATAAGACTTTTGCACATACATTAATTGTATTTCTTAATATGTGTAAAGTGGTTGAAACGACATCTATTTTGAGACGGAGGGAGTATGTTATTAGTAGCTGAGTACAAAACAGCCTTCCTTCAACACCAAAAACTGTGACGTATTGAAATAAATGCCTCAATTGTTAACTTTCTTGGTGTGCAAAACTTCAATAAAAGTATATTTGTATGGGTTACATTAACTAAATTTAACGTTTTTATTTATAATATTTTTTGCTATAGAAGTCAAACTTCTCCTCAAGAGGTTTGAAGAGTGTGAAGCAATAAATTTGGGAAGGCGGAATTTCGCTAACATTTGTATGGATGACATTAGTTCCTTAGTCTATTAAGTTGCCATCAAACCTTGACATAACATTTGGAAAAATGCTATAATCTCTTAGTCACTTTACATGCCCCACCCCTGAATTGTTAATTTATTGTAACGACTTGAGCCCGAAGACCAAAGTCCCACCCAAAAATTCATAGACGATATCAATATTCACCGTAGTTTTGTGGTCCTTTAAGTACCCTAAACATTTTTGTATGCCACCAATGTGGGATACTACATTTATACTTAATAAATTATTTGAAGTTGCACCAAAAATATCAATTTTGTCAAGTTTGACCTCATTGATTTGTGGTAAAACTTGTACGGCAATATCATTCTACTCCTTTTATACCAAATTTATATGATAGTTGTAATTTTTTATTTTCAAAAAAATCTTGATTCCGTTAACATTTTTTTTTGCCTCGCTACTATCGATTAGCATTGCCCTAATTTCATTGTCTACATTTCCACCATTGTAATTAGACATGACCAAAAGGAATCGGGAACCGGCGGAAACGGGGGTAGAACCGGATCCTGGAACCGGCCAGAACTGAGAACCGCCGGAACCGAAATCCGAAACTAGGAACCGAACGGTTCCTTCCACTTTAAGTTTCCAATGGTCATGGCATTATGGCAATTGGACAGTAGCAAGCAACGGTCATAACAAGGCTTAATGCCTTTCTTTGATTTGAAATTCCCAATTCTCATTTTCCACTTTCCCAACTCTCTGCCAAAGTCCAAATCACTGCCAACTTGGTTTTTTAGCAGTTGCCCCATGCCCGTTAGTAACGGCTAGATTTTTTTTTTAATTATATTAATAAAATTGTAAGGGTGCCGTCTCTTATTTTTCCTAAAAATATTATTATTATTATTATTATTATTATTATTATTTTATTATTATTATTATTATTATTATTATTATTATTATTATTATTTGTATGTTTGATAATGCACTAACCAAATTTTAGAAACTTACTTAATTTGTTAATTTTTCTAACTAATTTGGCTAAAAAAATTCAAATAAGTTAGCTGTTCAACTGTTTTAACAAGGATCAATTAGTTTTCTAACAGATTTAGACTAAACTGCAAAAAAAAAAAAAAAAAAAAAAAAAGGATTAACTGTTGAAGGAACCGGCGAATAGAACCGGGAACCTAATTAGGACGGTTCGAATACGGTTCCGGCTATCCGGCGGCGGTTCCGGAGCCGTTTGGGCATGTCTAATTGTAATTGAAGGTAAAAGAATTGGAACGAACAACTAATAACTGTCCTCTCCCAATTGGCTTTAATACTTTAATTAATTGCTATATTTTCTTCTTCTTCTTCTTCGTCAACTTTTTATTTTTGGCCATACCACTCTTGGGGACCCAATTTGCACCGTCATATTGGGGGTTAGTTGGACACTGGCAAAACCTTTTCCCCATGTTACAACGGGATGTCCCCTTGTTATCTCAACATGTTCGCATTGATTTAGACATTCGTCCAATTTGCATTTCCACTTCTATATTTGTAATTTTTTTTAATTAGAGGGAATATTTTCTTAGCCTTTATATAAACACACACCATAGTTATTTAGTTTTATTTAATAAATATTATTATATTTAATGAGCAAAAATTAAGTATGATGTTTAACCCTTTTCTTTCTCTCTCTTTCTCTTTCCGTCTTAGTCACCAAATTTGATTTTTCAGTTGATAATATTGATTATTATCAATGATCAGTGTTTAGATTAAAAGAAATTTCTTTTTTTTTTTTTTTTTTTTTTTTAATCAATAAACAAAATGGTGTTATTCACTATTTTCATAGAATCCATGGAGAAGAGATTTGTTCCATACAATTAAAATTTCAAGCGACATTCCAACGTTGATCAATCAACTCGCTGCAAAAATAATTCGGTATCCAACATTTTTCCTATCTTAAAGTCTTTGCCTTACATCTTGTTATATTATTTGTTTTCTCTCCTTTGTCGAGATCCGTTGTCTTCTCTCCTTTGTCGGCAGCCTTCGCCTTCACTCCTTGTTGAGAGCCTTTGTACTTTATTTTGATTCATTGTTGCAATAATTGCGATGTTTGGGACATTTCTTGCTTACCCAAATGCATTACTATTTCATGTTTCAAAGCTAAATTCTTACCGTTTGAGGGTTTTCTGAAGGCCAATGTTAGGCCGTGTCCAATCCCGGCCGACTCGGAAATATAGAATCCAGCGATCCACTTGGATACATCTTAGGAAGCCTTGCTTGGCTAACTAGGAGAAGCATTCGCACATCACAAGTCATTTTTCATAAAGGCTTTGGTTGGAGATTTGGTTTAGGAATAGACGTTCCTATTCATGATGTATTAGGCTCATTTATTGTGGCAGATAGATTATTGACGATTGTTCGTCTTTGTATAAATCTATCTTTGGGATGAGTCTCTGACCGTTCTGAAGCACCATCTTCTTAACCTTTATAAATGCAATTAGTGTGTAGTTTGCTTTAAAAAGGAAAAAAAAAAAAAAAAAAAAAAGAAAGGATACCACAGGTGATTAACTCATGGGCCTTTTAAGGCCCATATTCGTAGAATGCGTTGTTTGTGAGACTCGGTTTGGGTGCTTGTTTTGATGTCCACTTAAATTGACGACTAAGGCCCAATGGACACTCTCCCATATAATGCTCGAGTTTGATGGACTTGTGGTTATTGCACGTCCATTAAATTTTGACAATTGCCAACCCAAAAAATCGGACATTATTTGAAAATAATTCCTTTATAAAATACTCCCTCCGTCCCAAAATGATCTTCTTATTTGCCATTTTACATTGTCCCAAAATGTTCTTCACATCTCTACAACTTAGGCTTAAAAGTGCATAACTAACACATGGCTAGTGAAGCAAGTGTTCATCCTTAAAAAGTTTGAATAGTCAAACGCGAAGATCATTTTGGGACGGAAGGCGTATCAAGTTTGAGTTTTCATCTATATGTGGATTATTACTTCAACATATTTTGATGTAGCGTGATGCTACAATAAGAGTAAAGTCTATGACGACTTTAAACAATCGTCATAGAATCGCAGCAGAAATCCACCCCTAAGAAAACCGTAATGGAATTCTTTAACTACAATAATCTCCTAGAAGATTATTCTGCAAGGAATCGCAATTCCCCAACAAGAATCTCCGAAGAAATCCTTCTGCAAGCCAAAGGCTTAACCCAACAATTGCAAAGCAATCAAATTTTAATTAAAAAAGTCTAATTTTCGGATTACAGCTTTAGGCCTATTTTATAATGCCCATAAAACTTTAAAAACAATCTAAAACTAGTAAATTGACTCAAAATCTATCCTATAATCCTCTAAAATTAACCTACTAAAATTAATGACGAAAATAATAATAAAAATACTAATTAATCCTAACATATAATAAAATACCAATATAATTATAATATTTGATATAATCATATAAACGTCCTGCATCATATTTCCTCACGCGTAGCCAATATCGTTGATCTTTTTTGGACTCACATACGTAAAGTGACACCTCTTATTTATCCCCTTGTTAACTATTTTGAGTAAACTAAAAAAATATAAGTCAATTATTATAAGTATCTGATTTATGTGCAGTCAGACTATACAAGCCCCAGATTTCTTTTCTTTTCAGGTAATGGGTCAATTTTAGCTCGTCTACGTATTTAAAAGTGGGTTCTATTGTTCAAATTTTAAACCCATGATTCATGTTATAAACCAAAGTGAGTCAAGAGGTTTTAACGCAGGTGTGAAAGCATAGTCATCTTCTTAGACTAAACACAAAAATGCTACTACCTATTGGCTTTAGAACAAGAAAGTTAGTGTCTACATTTCAAAGTAGATGTCTCTTTTTGTTCATGATTGGAGTATATTGCAACAAAAAAAAAAAAAAAGTCTATATTCATGCAACTGAATGCCATATACTAACATGATTAGATAGATAGATAGCTTTAAGTAATTGCGTTGTATTATTTATTTTTTGCTCATTTCTGTTCCCCTTTACAAGATGGCACTTCCTTTTCTTGGTGTGGACGCGTATGCAGAACTGCGCGATACGCTTTTCTTTTCTTTTTTTTTGATTAGTTATTTCTAATATGAAATTGGTACTAGTTTTAGAATATGGTAGCTTGATGCATAAAGAATTGTTTGGGAAGCTTTTCAGTTGTTAATTCTATGTCCTATAAAGTCCATATGAATAAGAAAGTTGTTGGAACAAATTGATGAAACCCTGATTGCCACGCTCAGTTTAGAATGAGATAGAGGAAGAGATGAAGCGGAAGTGTTAAGAATAAATACCTGTTGAATCCATCGTGTTGATCTTGAAGAGAGAAACGAGATGAAGAACAACTATTTAGGGAAGTGCTCTTCTAAATGATGAATGCCTTTTATTTTCTCAAGCACTTCTTAATAATAATGAAAAGAATATTTAGAGAGAGAAATAAAAAATGTAGTGTCTAAAAGGGATGATGGTGATCCCTTTATATACTAGACAAAGAGGCACTTCATTTAGGGACCACACCTATTCAATTCCTAAGCAATGTTAATTTACCATTTTGCCCATCAAAAATAGATAAATTACATTTCTGGGATTCTACACATTGACTATTGTTGACTACACTTTATATTAAAATTATAGACATGATTTTATATATGGAATTGACAAATAACTTGAGTTGCAATCCACAAAAGGTCTAACAATCTCCCACTTGGGTTGCAAAACAAATATCTTCCTTTTAAATCATGAATATAACATAAATGACAACCCGAATGTGCACTTTGTTGTCATCTACAACAATCTCGTCCATTAGTCATATAAGTAAAGGACTAAAGGGGCATTCGTTGTAATTGATTCGCAACTAAACCCACTATAATCACATATACAAATCTAACTAAATGACGTAGATCAAAATTATAGATGTGTAGCATGGAACTTAATGAATATATACATATTCTTCCAACTAGTCCAACTTAACCAAATGAGATCAAACTTTAATAATAATAGAACAATAAAATTGAAGAAAACAACATAAACTCCCACTAAATTAAATGTTATCAAAAGTTGTTACACCCATATGAGCAACATGCTCGTGAAACACTAGAGGTGACAACACCTTAGTAAACGGATCCGCTAACATAGAGTTTGTACCAATAAGTTGTATTTCTATTTGTTCCTTTTGTACTATTTCTCTTACAACAAGAAATTTAATGTCTATATGCTTAGACTTTGACGAACTCTTGTTATTATTGGAGTACAAAACCGCTGCCCTATTGTCACAATATAGCGTAATAGGTCTTTCGACGCTATCGACAATACGCAGTCCCTTAATGAATTTACGCAGCCAAATAGCCTGATTGGATGCCTCGAAACATGCAACAAACTCGGCTTCCATGGTAGAGGAAGTAACGAGTGTCTGTTTGGCATACCCAGACGTTGATTTACGGCTGTCTTGACATCCAGCAAAGTAGGAATCGGAATACCCAACGATCTCAAGATGATCCGACTTTGAATATGTAAGCATGTAGTCCTTTGTGTTTTGTAAATACCGCATCACTCTTTTCGCTGCGACCCAATGTTCTCTCCCCGGATTGCTTTGGTATCTACCAAGCATCCCAACAATAAAAGCTAAGTCTGGACGAGTACAGACTTGAGCATACATTAAGCTTCCTACTGCTGATGCATAAGAGATATTTTCCATATACTTAGTTTCAAAATTATTTTTGGGACATTGACTTAGACTGAATTTATCTCCTTTAGAAACAGGGGTGTCATGTGGTTTACAGTTTTGCATGCTAAACCTTTGTAATACCTTCTCTATATAGGCCTTTTGAGATAATCCTAAAATACCTCGTGAGCGATCACGGTGTATTTGGATTCCTAATACAAAAGATGCCTCACCAAGATCTTTCATTTCAAATTTGTTTGAAAGAAATTTCTTAGTTTCCTTAAGAAGGTTCATGTCATTACTAGCAAGTAAAATATCATCCACATATAAGACTAAGAATATAAATTTACTCCCACTGAACTTATGGTATATACAATCTTCACCAAGATTCGTTTCAAATCCGAATGAAAGAATTACTTGGTTAAATTTTAAATACCATTGACGAGAAGCTTGCTTGAGCCCATAAATGGATTTCTTAAGTTTACAAACTAGTTGATTAGTTTGTTCAAAATCATCCACCATTTCTGGTTTCTTCATATAGATGGTTTCCTCAATGTCTCCATTGAGAAAAGCAGTATTTACATCCATTTGATGAAGCTCAAGGTCATAATGTGCTACTAATGCCATAATGATCCTAAAAGAGTTTTTAGAAGATACCGGAGAGAATGTTTCTTTATAATCAATACCTTCTTTTTGAGTGAAACCTTTAGCAACAAGACGAGCCTTATGTCTTTCCACATTACCTTGTGAATCCCTTTTGGTTTTAAATATCCATTTACAACCAATAGGTTTTACATCTTTAGGTAATGGGACAAGATCCCAAACGTCATTGTCTTTCATAGATTTCAATTCTTCATTAATGGCATTGATCCACTTATGAGAGTTAGAACTATTAATGGCTTCATGGAAGGTGAGAGGCTCATCTCCCACTAAACCTAAGTGTCCTTCACTCGCGGCAAGATACACCTCATAATCATCCGAAATGACACTTCTTCGTGCTCTATTGGATCTCCTTAAAGGCATCGGTTCTTCCTCATTTTGAGGTTGTTGAATTTCCTCATTATGTTCAACATTTTCATGTTGTTAATTATTTATAGGGGAGTAAATATTTTGAATTTGTTCCTCTTGAATTTCAGGTACAAGTACTTGATTTTCAATTGGAACCACAATGGGAAGAGGTATGGAAATGGATTCCTCTTCCTTAAATTCAAATTTATTATTCCTAATTTCCCCTCTAAATTCAACATCCTCAAAAAACCTAGCATTTCCCGTTTCAAAAAACGTTCTAGTTTTCGGGTTGTAAAATTTATAGCCCCTTGATCTCTCGGCATACCCTACAAAGTAGCAACTAACTGTCTTACGTCCAGTTTTCCTTCGTTAGGCCTATAAGGCCTAGCTTCTGTTGGACAACCCCAAACATGAAGATGATTTAAGGACGGTTTCTTATTCGTCCATAATTCATAAGGGATTTTATTGTTATTAGCCTTAGAGGGAGCCCAATTGAGAAGATAAGTAGCGGTTTTTAAAGCATCGCCCCATAATGAGTGAGGTAAAGAAGTACAAGAAACCATACTCCTTACCATATCCTTAGTGGTTCTATTACGTCTCTCAGCTACACCATTCATGCTAGGCGTACCCGGCATAGTGTAGTGAGGGACAATCCCACACTCTTCAAGATAGCGAGCAAAAGGACCCAGACGTTGTTCTACCGAACCGTCATTCCGACCATAGTACTCCCCACCACGATCGGATCTAACGTTCTTAATAGTCTTACCTAGTTGATTATCAACTTCGGCCTTAAAAGACTTGAAAACGTCCAATGATTGAGACTTTTCATGAAGTAAATAAATGTATCCATATCGAGAGTAGTCGTCTATGAACGTAATAAAGTATTGTTGACCATTCCAAGGAGTAGTAGGAAATGGCCCACAAATATCCGTATGTATTAGTTCTAAGACGCTTGATGCTCTCGAGGATACTTTTCTTTTCGAGTTTGTAAACTTTCCTTTTAGGCATTCAATGCAAAAGTCCTTTTCAGAAACATCAAGTTTATTTATGATTCCTTCTGACACAAGCTTATCAATTCTCTTTTTGGAGATATGACCCAAACGCCTATGCCATAAGGTATAAGAATTTTCACTTGAAAACTTTCGCTTTTTAGATTTAGTTTCATTATTATGGGACTCATTTATTGTTTGAATAGTGTCAAGCAAATAGAGATTGTCACTACTCGATAAAGTACTAGTACCAACAATAACAGAATTAAAATAAAGATCACATCTTTTATTACCAAACGAACAAGAGTAACCTTCTTTGTCCAAAATAGTGATAGATATCAAATTCCTTCTAAACGAATGTACAATAAAAGTATTATTCAATACAAAATAATATCCAGTACTCAATAATAACCTAAAAGTCCCTATGCCTATTACTTCAACCGGGTTCCCAGCTCCCATATAGATAAATCTTTCATCTTCACTGGGTCTTCGGTAATTCAGGCAACCCTGCATAGACATACTAATGTGAGTTGTTGCATCAGAATCCAACCACCATGTATATGTAGGAATTGAAACTAAATTAGCCTCAGTACAAACAAGACCAAACGACATACCTTTCTTAGCACGCCATGCGTGATACTTAGGGCAGTCATACTTCATTTGCGTAGGGTCCTTGCAAAAGAAGCACTTCTTTTCCTTACGATCATCAGATGATCCTTTAGGCTTCTTATTGCTTGTTACCGCAATTTCCTTCCCTCTTCTCTTAGTCCCATGAGAAGAGGTGGATGCTAAATGAGCACCTTCAATTTTAGGTTGCTTCAACCTATCTTCCTCTTGTGTCACATGTGAGATTAATTCATTAATATCCCACTTGTCTTTCTGACAATTATAGGTCACCTCAAAGTGACCAAACTGAGGAGGAAGAGAAATCAACACTAAATGGACGAGAAGATCTTCCGATATCTCTAACTTAAGTCCTTTTAGTTTAGTTGATAAGTGAAGCATTTCTAAAATATACCCCCTTAAGTTCCCGGTACCCTTGTACTTCATGGAAACAAGCTTTCTTAAACAAGAACTTGTTTCCGACTTTTCGCTTTTGGCAAAGCGCCGTTCAAGGGTCTCAAGAAAGGTTTTAGCATCAACGTCCCCGGGGACACTGTTAAGAAATGCCTCCGGGACGACATTTTTCATGATAATAAGACTTACGCGATTAGAGCGTTTCCACTTCTCAGAGTTCAAGCGGTCCTCAGCGGTGCTATCTTCACTAAGAGGAAGAGGAATAGGCTCCCTAAATGCGAGGTCTATGTCCATGCAGCCCAAGACCATAGTTATTTTATTTTTCCAAGTTTTAAAGTTTGTCCCTTTAAGCATCGGAATTGTATTCATCGCAGCGGTAATTGACGAAGCATTAAGTAAATCTGTTGGTAGTTTAGAGAACAAGAATGAATACAAAACAATAATAAGTAACTACATTATGAATAAAAAGATTAATTATATCAAATGAAATCCATCACAAGACAATTAACATGACATCAAGACTAATCTTTGGATTGCGAATTGATTCTTAAATAATTGACTTAGATGACAAGTAATTTGAACAATATTTTAATCAAATGCTTAATCTTCCTTTGGGTAGTCTTAAGCATTTGAGAAAACAACTTAATGTTCATCTTATTTGTCATCACATGAATACTTAAGTCTAGTCAAATATCAAGATTTTCTTTGGAAAATTCAAGACATTTACATATTAACTCAAATATTCAACACTTTACAATTTTTGGGTTTAAATAACGTTAATCACTTAGGCGATAATATTATTTAAACAATGAATAAAATTGTCAAAGCATATAATTAATCCAAAAAAAAAATGTTTGAAAAATGTATGTTTTGATAAAAAAAAAAAATATGACCCAAATAGCATAATATGCCCAAACGGAACATCTTAAATTGATGTCTTTTAATAGCCAAAAAGCAACGGACATGACAATCATTGTACCAAGTTCATTAAATTAATGAACCGACACATGATTTCTATCAATTCCATGTTCCAAAAAAAAAAAAAAAATTTAATGGAATAATTCGGCAAAGACTAATCTACAAAAAAAAAAAAAAAATGTCAATAATTACGGGTCAAGCAAGTAGATCGACATGGTATGTACTTAAAACATAAAACCATGCTATTTAGGATAATCTTGCCAAAAAAAAATGGAATCAAGTAAGTAGATCCACATGGTATGTACTTAAACATAAAACCATGTTATGAAGGGATAGTCAAACTTGAACCATTTAGTTTAATTAACAAAACATTTTTCAAACCATTTTCTTAAATTCAGATGATGATTATCAGTACTCTAGAATGAATTAGAGTCCCTAATCAACATAAAAAATTAATGATTCAACAGGAAAAAAAATGAATCAAAAGAAGCGTTTTAAGGCTTTCTTAAAGAACTCAATCTCAAACAAAATGAGATGGGCTCTGATACCAATTGTTGGAACAAATTGATGAAACCCTGATTGTCACGCTCAATTTAGAATGAGATAGAGGAAGAGATGAAGCGAAAGCGTTAGGAATAAATACCTGTTGAATTCATTGTCTTGATATTGAAGAGAGAAACGAGATGAAGAACAACTATTTAGGGAAGTGCTCTTCTAAATGATGAATGCCTTTTATTTTCTCAAACACTTCTTAACAATAATGAAAAGAATATTTAGAGAGAGAAATAAAAAATGTAGTGTCTAAAAGGGATGATGGTGATCCCTTTATATACTAGACAAAGAGGCACTTCATTTAGGGACCACACCTATTCAATTCCTAAGCAATGTTAATTTACCATTTTGCCCATCAAAAATAGATAAATTACATTTCATGGATTCTACACATTGACTATTGTTGACTACACTTTATATTAAAATTATAGACATGATTTTATATATGGAATTGACAAATAACTTGTGTTGCAATCCATAAAAGGTCAAACAAAAGTTTCTTTATTTACATCTTCTTCAAAAGCTTTTTTTCAGTTGTTTTAGAATATGGAGTATTATCTTTTTAAGTAAAAAGTGGTGGTTAATCTATTCAGTTTCAATGGACTGGAAGAGTCTTCTCAGGTTGAAGAAGTGTTTGGAACTCTCTTTTACCTTACTTCAGAAAAGAAGGGTAGTACGTATAAGAAAATAAAGAGTAAACTAGGGTCATTGCTACTAATGAGTAATACTAGAGTTACAAAAAAAATCACAAAATTTGAGTCATAAACACGTTTGTCCGTGACTGATTGGTTGTTGTGTTGTAACTCCTACTACATACTTTCACCGTCCACAAAAATGATCTTTGAATTTGACTATTCAATCTTTTAAGGATATGAACACTTGCTACATGAGTCATGCTATGTTTATGCACTTCTAAGCCTATACTCCCTCCGTCCCACACTCCCACCTCACTTGAGACTTATTTTCATTTTGATCCGTCCCACTTCACTTGAGACTCCCCAAAATAGTAATCTTCTTATAATTTTATATTCAATCTACTCCACCAACTCATTCTCTCTCTTCATTTTCCACCACACAATTCATTCAAAACCAACCTACTATTAACCTCACTCATTCTCTCTCTTCATTTTCTACCACATATTTTCCTTATTTTATTCATTTTCCTTAGTTATTGTGCCCACCTCTCTTAAGTCTCAAGTGAGGTGGGACGGAGGGAGTATTGTAGAAATAGAAAAAACTTTTTGGGACAATGAAAAATGACAAATAAAAAGATTATTTTGAGACATATCAAGTATAATTAACTAACCAATCAATGACCGACACCGTGTTTGTGTCCAAAATTTTATGAAATATTTTTGTGTTCAGGCATTGATCGCTGGCGCTATCTGATTTATTTTTGGGTCATCTCCTAAAAGGCCTCATACTAATGGAGTGGGTGGACACATTTATATATTAGACAATTCTTCATTCAATTACCGATGTGGGACTTGGGTTCACACCCAACAATATATACCACTTTTGTAGTTAAATAAATGGCTTTGAACTAGCAAAATTCAAGCCCACGATAAATGTTATTTTTTTGTTTGGTAGTATGTTAGCCCTATTTTGCAACATTACCGACACTAATCTGGAGCACTTAGTTTAATTTAAAAACTAATTAGGCGTAATGAAAATTTCAACACCTAACCAAACCAATGGGTTATAAAGCCGCGTCAAAGGTTGACATTCTATTCTACTAAGTTTAAACGATATTGAAAAAATCTTCTCTCATTAAATAAGTTATAACTAAAAATTTGTCATTGTCGTCAACCCACTGAATGACTGATTCTTCAAACTCCATGTCATGTCTGACAGAAAGAACTTATCTTCTGAGGGAGGATATTGTTTGGAAATGCCAGGAATTATATTACCAAATGCTTATCGTAGGCATATAATATAATGTAGGGACGGCTACCACACCACTTTCACCACCACTTTCATTAGTATGATATTGTCCGCTTTGGGACTAGCCCGCACGGATTTGTTTTTAGGAACTTCCCAAAATGTCTCATACTAATGAAGTGGGTGGGTGCTATTATATACTACCTTACAATTGTTTGCTCAATTGCCGATGTGGGACTTTGGGTTGCACCCCAACATATAATAACAACAATCAAGTAAATTTAAGTTACAGGTAGCAAAGATAATACTTAATGTAAAACTTAGTTTTAATCAAGTGGGTGGGTGTTATTATATACCTTGCAATTATTCTCTTAAAATATTTTTTTCACTTCTTGATCTACGCATTCCGTTCCATAATAAAGTAGTATTTTACATTAAAAAATCCAATTAAGAAAAATATTATTAAAGTACCCATAAAATATTATTTCGCTTCTTGCTCTATAATACTTCTTGGAGTATTTTTTTTTCTTTCGGTTGTTATGCTATAGCATATAAAATTTATGCAAAGGTCTAAAAATAAATATAAGATTTGATTAAATTCCTACCATGCAATTATTTCTTTCTTACAACCCATGTTTCTTTTTCAATTTTTTATTATTTAAGAATGTTTTTTTTTTATATAAGTTGACATAACATGAAGTTTACAACTCATATTAAACTGATTTACTGCTATATGATCAATTTAATAGGTGATACTACTGTCCATATTTATTTTTCAATGTTTTATTTAAAGTATGATAACAATTAGTTTTAAAATTATTTCCTTCGATTAGACTTGTTGGCTTAAACTTTGAAAAATGATTTTATAAAAATATTAATTAGATAATTTAGATTCCTCCAGCCAGTTAAAACAATAAAATCTAATTGAGATTGAATTTTGAATTCAAATGATTTTGAAAAATCTTTCTTTAAATGAGAGTCTTTTTCTTAAGCCAATGAAATAAAGATACGTGGCTTTCCACGTCATAATTCCACATGACTTAATAAGGATTGAGAAAAAGACTCTCTTATTATATATTATATAGATAGACGTGTTACAATCCAGTGGCGGATCTAGGCCATTTGAGGAGGTTACTTCGACCCCCTGACTTTTGTAATATTTACAAATTTACCTTTTACAATTTTTGAATTTACTATATTTACCCCATAAAAAGAAAATTTCAGGGGGGTCTAGATTCGCCACTGTTACAATCCAATATTTGCTAAACCTAAAGAGAGATTATAGATTTTGGTAATGATTGTAATGAATATTAGGCTAAAGAAAAAACCCTTTTATTGATAAATTGATAATGAAATACGCACGAGAATTATAAAATATGATTACGTTAATATTAATATTAATAAGTGTGTCTTTCACATCGCTTTACGCATTGTGACAATATTGAAGGCTAACAAGAATTTCTGACCCATAGCTTTATTCCTTGCGACAATAAAGGAGATAAATGAAATCCTTATAATTATAGATCAAGCATGTCCTTTGTTTGGCAAAATTATTAGTGCCTCAAATATACTTCCTCCGTCAAACCTAGGAGTAGGGATGACCAAACACGGTTTCGGTTACGGTTCCGGTTCGGAACCGCCGGTTCCGGTTCGGCTTTTATGTGAACCTTAACCGGCCCTTGGTTACACCGGTTCCGGTTCCGGTTGTCACAATACGGTTCCGGTTCGGTTCCACGGTTCATTTTTTGATGGATTTTTAACGGTTAATTCTGATGAAACTGTTAGAAATCTGTCAAAAACACATTTTTATTATTTTCATTCACTGATTTTGGCAAAAAAATCAGTCAAAACACAACTTTTCTTGTCAACTTTCCATTAGTAACGGTTAATTCTAATGAAACTGTTAGAAATCTAATGATTTTGATGGTTTTTTAATGGTTTTACTGACGGTTCAGACGGTTCCGGTTCGGGGTTTGGTTGGGCGGTTCGGAACCGCCGGTTCACGGTTTTTTGGGGGGTTGAACCTTAACCGGCCCTTATCCAAAACGGTTCCGGTTCCCACGGTTCCAGTTTTCGTGGCGGTTACGGTTTTTTCAGTTCCGGTTCGACGGTTCCGGTCCGGTTTGGCCATCCCTACCTAGGAGGTAAGTACAATAACTAAAAAAAATAAAAATAATAAAGAAAATGTGTAGTAGAAAATAAAGAGAGAGAATGAGTGGGATACATAGTAGTGTTAGTTGAATAAATTGAGTGGTGTAAAATGAAGAGAGAGAATGAGTGGTGTGGTAGATTCAATATAAAATAATTAAAAGTTAACTATTTTGGGGAGGTCTCAAGTGAGCTGGGACGAACCAAAATGAAAATAAGCTTTAAGTGAGGTGGGACGGAGGAAGTATATAGCTACTCTCTTTGTTCATTCCCTCTATATTTTCTCAAAACATGATCATGATACATGCATTCCCGAATAATTAGTGTCCTGAAATAAAATTAGTATTACTTCAACTCCATAGCAAAGTCCACTATTCTCTTTTCGATGATCAAGAGTTTACTTTCAAAATATGTCTTTTATGTTGAAAATATAATACTTTAGTCCGAATGGGTAGAGGGAGTAGTTGAAATCTTTGTACTGAGAAAAAAAAAAAAAAAAAAAAACTACTCTTTCCGTCTCGGAAAGAGTAAGAGTTCTTCTTTGGTTTTTGGTTTTGCACGCTTATTAAGAAAAATAAATAAATAATAGATAAACAATACGAGTGGTTTTTGGATATAATTATTCTAAACACTATTTGTAATGCAAATGGATAAATAAGTAAATAAATGTCGGGTTTTTATAATTATACAATTTTTATTTTTTTTAAATGGGTCTTTTTATTTCATTAATGATAGATAAATTGCCATGACGGCTACAACCAGGCCTATAAATAGGCTAATACAAATCTCCCTAACGGGATTCGAACTCGAGACCTCCGCATGGGAAGCTAATACCGGATACCGCTTGAGCTAGAGCTCTTTGGTAATTATACAAAAATTATAAGTAAATTATAAAGATAAAGTTTTCCAAATTATTATTCATCATTCGTCATTTCAGGACGTACTAAAAAAATAGGACTCTTAAAAAGAGTAGCATGTTTGAAAGATCGTTTGGAACTCAACTTGCACAAGTGGTGATAATTACTCTTACATCCATTATAACTCGTTTGATTAATTTCTCAAAAGTCTTTGAAACAAAAACACAATTTTTAATAAGAACTTTGATTTTATGCTTATTGAAAATGTCATATAGGCATAAGTTTCTTTAATTTTATTTTTCTTGAAAACGTCATGAGTATTGTTATAATTTGTTAAGATTACACTTGGGGATTTAAAAATAACTTTAATTTGCGTTTTGGACTAAGCTCACTTCAAACCAATATTTACAGATGGACGATCGATCCGTATAGACATTATAAAAAAGCGGGAAACCTCATTTGTGAAGCCTCCCCGGATCAATCATATTCTTGTGTCACACGCACTAACTTACAAGTGTGTGTGAGAGAGATTAAAGAGAAAAAGAAAAGTTGTACTACTAGTACTAGTATTGTATCTTTCTCTCTCTCATCTACCCAAAACGCGTGAGTTGCAGTGAATCAAATCTTTCTGAGGTAATTGTGAAATAGGATTCATCTTCTTAGTCAATACTGAATTTTAGATTATCACCTTCCGTTTCTCTTTACTCTATTCCATCCGTTCATCTCAAAGTAAATGTTATTTTAACAAATCGTTGTTTAGAAAAATTGTACAAATTTATTTTCTAATCTTGTAACATCACATTAATTTAAAATATATTATTAGAAAAATAAAAATACGATATTTATTATGAGACGAAAGTACGTAGAAAGCATGGAATTGGCTTTCCTTCCTCCGTTTCTATGCAAACGGAAACTCAATCCTTATATAAATAGGAGATGGGATAAAGGAATAGGCCCTCTATTTCACTCCACCATTTGATTCACTCCATAACCGAAGCGAATCATCTTTTACCTCTGCAAAACACACTACACACTCACACACATACCAGTTGCAGTAATTTGCTCATACTACTACTACTACTTCAATGAGGTCTTTGATTTTTGAACATTTCTGATATATAGTTGAGATTCATTTGAGCTTTATACTGATAATTTGCTTATTTTTTCATGGCAGATTTGAATTTGCGGCGGGACGAATTTGTTGAAGAGATTGGGTATTTGAATTTAAAAGGAAATGGGGAAAACGGGTAGAGATTGGACGCAGATGTATGCAATTTATGGTATGGACGATTGGCAAACCCCCATTTTTCTACTCCTTCACGCCATAGCATTCTCGATTCTCTCCGTGGTTTTTCTCATCTACTTTGATTTCATCTGCATCTTCTTCGACGCCGTTTTTCCCTCCGCTGGTGCTGCTAGATTCCTCGCTGGATTCACCGGCTCAGTCACTGCTCTATCCGCCGTCTGTCTTTTCTTCGCCGCCGGCAACATGTTCTACTCCTCCGTTGCTCTCCGTTGGGAGATGGCTCAGCGTATGGTCAGTGCCGTCAACGACTGGTCAACAGTCAAGCACGCGCTGGACGTCGGATGCGGCCGAGGTATCCTCCTCAACGCCGTCGCGATGCAGCTGAAAAAGGAAGGGAGCTCGGGTCGGGTCGTGGGGCTAGACCGGAAGAAAACCATGGTCTCAACCCTCCGCACGGCCGGACTGGAAGGCGTGCAGGAGTACGTCACGTGCCGGGAAGGAGACATGAGGAGGCTGCCGTTCAGTGATAACTACTTCGAGGTGGTGGTGTCGGCGGGGTTCGTGCACACAGTGGGGAAGGAGTTCGGGCAGCGGACGGCGGCGGCGGCGGCGGAGAGGATGAGGGTGGTGGGAGAAATGGTGAGGGTGTTGAAGGGAGGTGGGGTAGGGGTGGTGTGGGACCTGGTGCACGTGCCGGAGTACGTGAAGAGGTTGCAAGAATTGAAGATGGAGGACATAAGGGTGTCGGAGAGTGTAACGGCGTTCATGGTGAGTAGCCACATAGTATCATTTCGGAAGCCAAGTCAGCACGTGGTGGGGTCCAATGAAGTTAGATTGGATTGGAGATGCCACAATATCTGTTGATTAATCTTTATTACGCCCATAATAATAAGTCCATAACATAAAATAAAATTTAAAAAAAAAAAATAAAAAAATTCCTAGTTTTAGTGCTTGTTTGATTTTAAATATTAGTATAGAGAATTATAATTTAAAAAGAGTTTGAATACAAGGGGGATATGATCTGGGGAGACAAAGTCAGAACCAGATGAGGTACTACGAGTATGTATTTTGAAAAATGGATATGGATATTGTCAGAAATGTAGATATAATTTTTTTTCTTTTGAGCAAGTTGTAGAACAAGTTGTTAACAGGATAAATTTGTCTATAATATTTATGCTTATGCTATACAATTATGCATGTGAAGAATTATAGTACTCCATCTGTCTCAGAATAAATGTCTTACTTTTCGTTTTCGTTTGTTCCAAAATAAATATCGCCTTACTAAAAATAGGGTGTGAAGTTTGGTGATCTTCCAATAATACACATTCTAATACACACAATCATTGCAATTACATAGGAAGTGTCACTCTACCCGTATGAAAAAATTGGGGCAATCAAGTAAACACAACTAAAAGCTTACAAACATTGACTTGTTAACTATGATATTTATATCGGAACAGAGGGGATATAATTTTATCATGGTATAAGTAATGGATACAAAAAAATATAGTAATATCAATCTAACAAGGGTAAATGTTATTGAGCTTAATTTTATTTTATATATAGGTTGATTAATCCTATTTTATTATGCACAACAACAACAAATGCAAGTTTATTTATTCAGTTATTCTAGAGTCAACATGAAAGGCGGAAAAATAGAAAGAGAAAGTTAGGTTGAAGAATTAATGGAGGGGGATGTGAAGTCCCAATCGTACGAATGAGTTTGATAGGGAAAGGAAAGGAGGACCAATGTGCCTGTGTGAATTTTGGAATCGCTCATGCGTTTTTAATGGAGAAGCGTTGTGAATAAATAGGTGGTACGTCACTTTTTTTTTTAATAGATATGTATTTATCTCAGCCATAGCTCTAAAAAACTTCATAGCAAGGTAAATGCTCGATAGCCTTCCACGGAGTAGTTCAGCGGTAAAAAGGTGAGGATGGTAAGAGAGGTTCCGTGTTCGAGTTGTGGCAGGAGCAGCTTGGTGACAAGTGATGTAAGTCCTGCTGGACATTCCCTTTGAAGTCACTTACCAAATCCATGATTGAGACCAGACCCGGATTTACATGTCTATGAATCTGTGAGAGGTTGATTCATAGAAACTAAAATTATGGGGCGCAAGCACCGACACCTAAATCATAAATGAGGTGAGTCATAGAAACAAAAATTATGGGGCGCAAACACCGACATCTAAATCATAAATGCTCGATAACTAACTGAAATGTTGCAGTAACCATTCGGTGACTTCATGTGCTTAGTAGGTCACCAACCCACGCTGCGAAATCTCGGAATTGTTTGTTATTGCTGACAAACCATCTTTAGTTATAAATGCACCCTTTTAACTACTCCTTAGTTTCAAGCTCGTTTCTTGAATGAGGCGTGTCAAGTTATCACCTTCTAAAACCAAGAAAAAAAAAAGACTACTTACAAGTATACTACACAAAAATGAGCGCGTAGCTTAGTACTCCACTTTTGGAGAACTAAAAAAAATATGGATTCAAAGATTCTGTACTTAGTGCTCAAGGAGGAATTATCATTACACCATTTCTTTATTATGTTAGGTTTTTGTTAATGGATTTGTAATTTCTTGGATGCCCTACCATACATAAGACTATGAGAGGGATATATATATATATTCTTGTTTAAAGACAAATTCTTTTAAAACGGTTTTTCTAGTGTGTCTTTAGGGCATATTTAGGGTATATGGTAAGACTTAAAGGCTATTTGATACTCCCTCCGCCTCAGAGTAAGAGTCCTACTTTCCATTTTGGTACGTCCCAGAGTAAGAGTTTTATTCTTAAAATGACAAAGAATCTTTACTATTCACTCCACTCATTCTCTCTCATATTTTACTTTTATACTCACAACACCAATCAATTCACTATTCTCTCTCCTACTTTACTTTTACACTCACAACATTTACATCACTTCTAATATTTATTAATAAGCGTGCAAATGAAGGGTATGACTCTTACTCCGGGACGGAGGGAGTATTATTAAGCACTTGACGCTTAATACTCTCTCCGTCCCGGTTTAAGGTTTATAGTTTGACTTTGCGCGCTTATTAAGAAATCAAGTGTAAAACAAAGAAAAATGGGTCAACAAAAGTAGGGAGGTGATGATATAAATTGTCCAAAAAAGAAATTAAGAACTTTAAACTAGGACGGATGAAGTATATTGCAAAATAATTTGGAAGTAAGGTGTTGTTGATAACATTGAGCACTAAATATCGAAAGTTCCGTGAGTCTCTTAATGATTGAGAATCAAAATCTAAACACATTACTAATAATTGCTATAGCTAACATTCAATGCTATAATTAAAGTTATCTTATGCTTGAATAAACACACGTTAAAAAACCGTTAAAACAAACACTCATTTAAAGACAAAACTTCTTAAAATATGATAAAGGGAGTAATAGTATTGGTTGTATTTTATTTATATTAATTCATAATGTCATGAAGTTTACAACTAGGCCTATAAATAGGCTAACGCAAATCTCCTTAATAGATTCGAACTCGTGATCTCCACATGAAAAACTAACACCAGATACCGCTTGAGTTAGAGTTTTTGTGGAGTAAGAGTAGCATTACTGTACAATCAAAAATATTATTGTATGCTACTTAGTACAACATTGAATCTATAACAGTATGTCACTATTAGAATAAACAGTTATAAGTGGATAGCATATTTTATTGATGCCAAATCCAACCAAAATAAAATCATTATCTTTTGTTCCATATGATAAAAAGTCTTTCTTTTTTATTCCATTAGGAGCCAAAACATTTTTTCTTCAATTAGCAAATAAGTTTTCAATGTGTCTAATCCAATTTGGACTTTTTTTTCATTTCAAATTTTCTCTTAGTTGGTGCCATTACATCTAACAAATTGATATATTTTGACTTTATGATTATGTAAATCAATTCAGGGGACTTAGATTTGTTGTCAAGTCCCTATCTCTTATCTTTTGATAGAAAATCACACTTGGGAAGAAGGAATTTCTTTGTTAGGCAAATTGAATTAATTTCCTCACCAACAATCCTCTAGATATTTACCATGAAATTAAGGGTTTATAAAAAAAAATAGTTTTATTTAAGGGTAAATGTTATACACACGCCTTTATACTTTAATTCGAGACGCAATACAATAAATTGAAACGTGAAGAGAAGGGAGAGGAGATCCTCTGTACTATTTTTGTGTACCACAAGTGATCTGACGGCTATAAATCATTAAGGCTTAAATGATTATTATGTCAAAAGTGATGCATAACCGTTAGATCATTTGTGATACACAAGTGATACACAAAAAGTGGTATAGAGTATCTTCTCTCAAGGAGGTGGGGTAACATTGCTTAAAGTTGAAATTTACCCCGGATATGTCATGTATTTACTCTAAAAAAAAGTTGAGTAGCTTTTGGAGAAAACTAGTTTCTCTATAAATTATAAAAAATCCATTTTTTAATATTAGTATTACCCTAAAACTCTAAAACTCTAAACTTTATGCGGATGACATGCTTTTGTTTTGTAATGGGCGTCAGAGATCCATTAAGGGTCTTCGTGAGGTTCTGAGTATGTATGAGAGGTCTTCGGGTCAATTGATTAATTTGGAGAAGAGCGGTTTTTATGTGGGTGTGCTAAAAGGCGACAGTTCGAGATAGAAAATATTCGAAGATGGTCGGGTTGCACGCACCAGCAGTTTCCGCTCAAATATCTGGGGATCCCGTTGTTCAAAGGTAGAGTCAAGAGGGTACACTTTGCGGAGCTAGAAGCAAAGATGATGAAAAGGGTGGATGGTTGGAAAGCACAGCTTCTGTCATTTGGTGGGAAGGTAACTCTCATCAAATCTGTGCTTTCTAGCATTCCTATTTATTCTTTGGGTGTGCTCAAGGTTCCTAAGGTTGTAACTCGTAAGTTGGAAAGCATTATGTCCAACTTCTTATGGAGTAGTGGAGGTAAAAAGCGGGCTCATTGGGTTTCTTGGGATGTGGTTTGTAGACCTATCCAAGAAGGTGGTTTGGGAATTCGGAGGGTGGATGATATGAATCAGGCTATGTTAGGCAAGTTGGCGTGGGTGGCCACCAGAGGCAATTCCCTATGGTCACAATTGGTCCGTGTCAAGTATAAATGTCAACCTGCAGCCTCTAGTTCGCATGTGTGGCAAGCTGCATCGTCATATTTACATCAGTTGGATGATTGCAGTCGTTGGGTTTTTGGCAGAGGAGATATCATATTTTGGACTGATAATTGGTGTGGGGTTCGGCTTGGGGGCCCGCTTCCTGAAGATCAACTTTTGACAGTGAGAGATGGTATTCAGGTTTTGGAGGACATGCTTCAGTTTATCCCGCAGGATCTACATGCCAATGTTCGTAGGGTGCATATTGATGAGCATAGTGAGGATCGTCCGGTCTTCACTCTTTTAAAAACGGGAATTTTTGAGACAGCTGCATGGTGAGATTATATTCGGGTCGGCAACCCTTTGGTGGAATGGGGTGCTAAGGTTTGGCTTCCCAACATCCCTATAAAGGTCAGTGGTTTCTGGTGGAGGGCTATGCACAATGGTCTTCCGGTGGATGCAAAACTGGAGTCTCGGGGCTTCAATATTCCATCTCGATGTGTGTGTTGTCCTGGAGGTGGTCATAGGGAGACTCTTAATCATTTACTTCTACAGTCGGCGATTGCGCAGTCTGTTTGGAGGCATTGGGTTAGTCTTTTCCCTTTGACTCATAATTATATTGATTTGCATCATTTGTGGATTGTTTGGTGTGGTGGACAGTCAAAGAGCCTACAGGTTGGTTTAGTTCGTATGGGTATTATGCTTTTTACTTGTTGGAAGATTTGGAAAGCAAGGTGTAAATCGATTTTCGAAGGAACTGTTATGAATAGTGCCAAAATTATGGATTGGGTTAAAAATTCTCTTATTGAGATGTGCTCATTCCTAGGCCTCAAAGTGGCAGAGCATAAGTTTAGGCGGCAGAGGCTGTTGAGATGGGAGCCTTCGCGTTCTCATGTTTTTACTTTGAATACGGATGGTTCCGCGATAAACGACCAGTGCACGGGTGGTGGTATTATAAGGGATGGTATGGGGGCTTTTGTTTGTGCCTTTATACACTACTACGGAGATGGAACCAACATGAAGGTGGAGATCTTTGCTTTACGTGATGGCCTGCGCTTATGCCATTCTTGGGGTTTACTTTCTGTTCAGGTAAACTCAGATTCATTAGTAGCTGTGAATATTTTAAAAGGGCGAAATAAGTGTCCGTGGCAATACACGTATGAATTGCGGGAATGTGAAAGTTTGCTTGGAGGGTATGAGTTACATCATGTTCTTCGTCAAGCAAATGGGGTTGCGGATAGATTGGATTTTGAAGCTCATATTCATAAAACGGTTTGGACATATGGATCGTCAAGGGAGCTTCCTCGGGGTGTATTGGACGCGTTACGTTTTGATGAAAGTGGATACTATGTTGAGCGTCGATAATTATTTAATGTTGTTGGTGTTTGCTGCGGCTTGGTTATAGTGTTTGGTTCTTTGAAATAGTTTCTTGAGTGCAAGGAAGGCATACAGACTCGTTTCGGTTGCAAAAGAGGCACATGGGCCCGTGTGGGGAGGCACACGGACTCGTTTCGTTTGCAGGGAAGGCAGACGGGCCCGTGTGGGGGTCACACGTGCCCGTGTGGGATGCGCCCCTTTCACCCGTACTGATCGTGCGTGTTCCATGGCCACACGGGCACGTATGCAGAGCACACGGATTCCCGACACGGACTATGGGGTATCACACGGACTGATCATCAGCGCATGGAACGTCCGCTATCTTTCTTTCTGGAGTGGGTTGCCTTGGCATGGGTCACCTCTGGGTTGGATTCAGTTGGGCTATTTGGTGGATTGGGCCTCATTGGTTATCAACATCAACTTATTCAGGCTTTGGACTTGGACATTTGATGGATCATTGGGCTCCTTTGAATTTATTAGGATTGTTCTTTGGTTTAATTTTTTCAGACTTTTATTTTTTAGATGGTTTTACCTTTTGATGAGTTGGTTTATTTTTTGGATTTCGAGGTCCGCCTCCATATCCGGCAATGAGTCGGGTGGTTGTCCCCCTCTTGTACTTATATTTTATAATTAATAAAATCTCCCCAGGTGCCGCCCTGGTTTAAAAAAAAAAAAAAAAAAAAAAAAAAAAAAAAAAACATGATTTTTTATAACTTACGGGGGAACTAGTTTCCCTCAAAATTTTCTGAAAAAAGTTTGCCTAAAATTAGTCGTTGATGCAAGTTTTCAAGTTTAATCCAACTGTAGTGTTACCCATAATCCAGTCGTTAATTGCCTTTGCTTTCCCATGGCATCTGCTGAGGTTTATTGCCCTAGTAATAGTAGTACAATACTCACTCTTTTTAAAAGTTAGTCTCATTTTATTTTTAATGGTCAATATGAGTGAATTGTGATCAATAAATTATGAAAATTTATTACCATTATGAACATCATAATTTTTATTAATAGTATTTTAATTGTATATTAATAAGTTTTATAATATTATTTAAATAATTATTTTTTTCCTGAAATTTTGTTCAAAATCAATCAAATTAACCAGAAAAGTAGTGTATTTGATTTGTAGTGAACAATGAGCAGTTGAAAATGGCAAAAGGAGTAACACACTGATGACTATTGACCCAACCCTACCACAAGTATAAGATGCTAATCTATAAATAAAAGATATGAGACCACATTGATTTTGCGGGGTATAAAGATGAATAAATAAAATTCTCTATATGTAATACTTTCCTAAAGTGGAAACATAAAAATAAATTGAACCAAATTTCAAGTTCGTTCGAATCTCATTCATCATATAGCTACCGACAAATTACCCGCAAAAAGTAATATAATCTTTTACTTAAACATAAAATATATTGAACCATGTTTCAAGTTTGAATATCATCATTAAAGAGGGTTGCCGACAAAATTACCCATAAAAGGTACGTAATATTTACCTTTCGTTGTGAAAACATATACGTAAAGAACGGAAAATTTTGGGGGAAACGAAAGTCCGGTTTTGAAGAGGAAACCGTCACACACATAGCGGACCGAGATTGAAACCCACGTCGTCCTTTTGACCCGATTTACTAAACTGGTAAACCTAAACGCATACTTTTTCTCTCTCAAAAACACACAGCGCCCAAATTTCGTTGTTTTCTCTCTAAAACGGTGAAGACTGCCTTTAACCTTCTACTCTTTTGTTCGATTTTTCCAATTTGAAGTAAAATTTGTTTGATTCACCTTGTGTCGTTCGTTAATTTCACTCTATTTGACGCAAACTACCGTTTGATTGTAACCAAAATAACGAGGAAAGGCGTAGTGAAGTCAGGGCGTGATGGAGGTATGTGTTGATTTCAAGTTTTTTTTTTGCTTGATCCTCACTCTATTTTGTTCGTTTATTGTGTTGATTTCAAGCATTTTTATTCAGTTTTTGTGATGCTTGATTAGGTATTTTGAGTTTGGTACTTGTTTCTCAGTGATTTAAACAAGCAAAGGGAGTCTTTGTTGAATAAAGTTGAAGACTTTCCGGCAATCAAACATGATCACATTGACAACGTTGTTGGGAGCAAAGACAACGAGGAGAAGAAGAGGAAGAAAGCTGGTAGTTCGACTGCAACATATGTTAGACAAACTAGGTTTAGAAAGGGTGTTAGTCAGTGAAATTGTAACTTTTTGTTTTGAAATCCAATCTTATTGTTTTTAAGTCCAAACATATTGTTTTAAGTTATTAACTTGCTGTTTTTATGCCTAAACATGTGTATTAAGTTGTATTATAAGCTCCTGTTCAAACTGCTTGTTTCAAAAGAAATTACACGGTTATTATAATATCAAGCTTGTTTGTTAAAACACGAAGTTACACTAATAAAACACCAAGTGTAGATCTCATACTGCATAACTTGATTAACCACCAGACTGCACTAATAAACACCAAGTTACTGTACTAAAACATAAAGTTATAATACTAAAACACCAAATTACTATACTAAAACAACACCAAGTTATATTATAGTTGATGGTCAAAATGCTTATTTCAATAAAAATTGCATGGTTATTATAATGTCAAGTTTGTCTGTTCAAAGACCAAGTTACACTACTAAAATACCAAGTATAGATCTGATATAGCATAACTTCTTTAACCAGCAGCTTGCACTAGTAAAACACCAAGGTACTGTATTAAAACATAAAGTTACAATACTAAAACACTAAGTTACTAAACTAAAATGACACCAATTTGTATATAAGTTGATGTTCAAAATGCTTTATTTCAATGTTATTATAATATCAAGTTTGTCTGTTCAAACATCAAGTTACACTACTAAAATTCCAAGTATAGATCTGATACAACATAACTTGATTAACCACCAGGTTGCAATAATAAAACACTAAGTTACTGTACTAAAAAATCAAGTTACAATACTAAAACTCCAAATTACTATACTAAAACAACAAGTTACACCAAATCAATTCTACTTCAATTTGAGCAGTTTGAACATCTCTATTTCAATTTGAGCAGCAAACGACTAAATGATTCAAATTAAGTGTAGATTTGGTGTTTTTGAGCCAAATGAAGATATCCATCTCTTCAAATTGATCTTCATTGTCTTTTTCAATCTCAATCTCCTCTGATTCAATGACATTGTGATCTACTATCTCCATCTCCATCTCCATATCCATCTTCTATAAGGAGAAAATCAATTTCAATTAGATCAATTAGCTCATTCGAATGTCAATTTCAATTCAAATAGAAAAAAATGTGATAATTGATGAACAAACTTATAAAGATTCATACCTTTTCAATCGTTTTTTTGAAGCTCATCTCGTCTGCAATGGCGATAGAGAGAGAGAAAGAGAGAGAGAGAGAGGGAGATGGCGGAAGAAGGGGAAATTCGGCCGAAAATATCGCATGTGTGTGGGCTACTGTGTGTTTTCCACGTTTTATACCCTAGATTCATTAACCGGTTCTACTTATTAGCCTCTTGAACCACGAATTATTAATGAACCGGTTTTTCCTATATCAAAACAGGACTTTTTATAATGTTTTGAGGAAACTAGTTTCCCCCAAAACACACTCCGTAAAGAAACTAAACCAAATTTTAAACAATTTTCAAGTTCGAATCTCATTGATCACAAGAAATAGCTACCGACAAAATTATCCACAAAAAAAAAAGGTGTGGAAGCTTGAGTTAGATCCATATTTCTTTGGTATCTTCATAGTGAAAATGACAAAGATTGGAGTATTATTGAAGTGGGGAAAATATGGAGCAAAATGGATTGCCTAGCCAAATCAGTACTAGTTAGCGGATCCAAGATCTAGGAGTTTGGTTGTTGTCAATGGTCATTGTTGACCGAGACTACTAAACTAACTTAGTGTAAGATTCACTTTAGAATACTACTTCCTCTGTCCCTAAATGAGTGTCAATTTTAAAAAAATCTTTGTCCCTAAATGAGTGTCTTTTTTAAACATAACTTTCTCCCTAAACGTTTTTTTTCGAAAAAAATTTCACATGTTTCTTTATACATGCAAAACTAAAGGTTTGGAAAGGAGATTACAAGATTACATATGAATCGTTGTTACCAAATAGTTCAAAAAATTGAGATTTTCACTGTCCCTTGAAATGAAATTTGGACACTCATTTAGGGAAAGAGGTGTTAGATCATTGTGGCTTGCAACACAAGTTAATAGGCACCTTCCATAAATAAAGTCATGACTATGACATTAATATAAAGTATGGTCAAAATAGTCAATGTGTAGAATCCCTGAAATGTTATTTATCTATCTTTGATGGGCAAGATGGTAAATCAACATTGCTTTGGAAACGAATAGGTATGGTCCCTATTTGAAGTGTCACCATGTTTACTATATAAAGGCCCCTCCATCAAGCCTTTAAACATACTAAATTCTTACTTTTCTCTCTACATACTCTCTTCATAATTATCTAGAAGAAATTCTGAGAAACTTAAGAGACACTCTCATTTAGAAGATCATCTCCCTACATCTTCATCATCCTTAATCTCCCTTCAAGACACAATAATGGATTCAACAGGTATACATTTATTACATGCTTCCGCTTCATCTTTTCCTCTTTCTCTTACTTAAATATGAGTGTGGCATTCAGGGATTACAATTGTTCTAACAATTGGTATCAGAGCCCCGCTCATTATTTAGTTTGAGTTTGAGTTCTTGTATTAAGAAAAAGCTTTCATGCTTTGCTTTGATTCATTTTCTCTGTTGAATCATAAGGTTTTTGATGTCGATTAGGGACTCTAATTCGTTAATAGAGTGCTGATGATCTTCATCTAAAATTAAGAAAAATGGTTTGAAAGTTTTTTGTTCATTAAAAGGTTCAAGTGAGACTATCCCTTCATAACATGGTTTTATGTTTTAAGTGCATACCATGTGGATCTACTCACTTGATTCCATTAATTTTTTTAAAAAGCAAGATTATCCTAAATAACATGGTTTTATGTTTTAAATACATACCATGCGGATCTACTTGCAATTCATTTGATTTTGAGGAAAATTTAGACAAAAATTCAGAAGTGCAGATTATATGGCACGGTCGTGCTCTTTGTTTTGGCACGGCCGTGCGCCTCTATTACCTTGAACCGGTGTGTACATTGGTGCTGGTCCGGACGGGTGTGTTGTTTAAACCGGTCGGACCGTTTCGTTTGGCACGGTCGTGTCTATTATTTTGGCACGGTCGTGCCATCTGCACCGTGAAAACATGTTTTTTCCCCATATTTTGGCACGGTCGTGCCCTTTGTTTGGCACGGTCGTGCTAAGTATGTCGAAAGAAAATCAAGTTCTGCAATATTTTGTTATTTTCTCTTGAACAAAAATCATTCATTTTTCAAACCTTAAAGCTTGGATTAATTATATGCTTAAATAATTTTATTCATTATTTAAATAATATTATCACCTAAGTGATTAACGTTATTTAAATGCAAAATTATTAAAGTGTTGAATGTTTAAGATATGAATGACTTGAATTTTCCAAAGAAAATCTTGACATTTGACTAACGATGGTATATCAGGCTGGAAACCTTGACTGGTCTCCTCAACCATCCGAACGGATTGGTGGAACGACTAAGGTTGAACAACGCCACGTACTAAGAAAGTCTTAAGCATTCATGTGATGACATATAAAATGAACATTTAATAATTTTATTAAATGCTTAAGACTACCCAAAGGAAGATTAAGCATTTAATCAAATATTGTTCAAATTACTTGTCATCTAAAGTAATTATTTATGAGTCAATTCGCAATCCAAAGATTAGTTTTGATGTCATGTTAATTGCTTTATTGATGGATTTCATTTGATATAATTAATATTTTAATTCATAATGTAGTTACTTATTATTGTTTTGTATTCATTCTTGTTCTCGATTCCCAGATTTACTTAATGCTTCTTCTATTACTGCTGCGATGAGCACAATTCCGATGCTTAATGGGACAAACTTTAAAACTTGGAAAAACAAAATTGTAATGATCTTAGGCTGTATGGATATTGACCTCGCTTTTAGGGAGCCGTTTCCCATTCCTCTTAATGAAGAAAGCACCCCTGAGGACCGCTTATATGTTGAGAAATGGAAACGCTCCAATCGAGTAAGCCTAATGATTATGAAAAATGTCGTCCCGGAAACATTTTTGAACAGTGTTCCCGAGGACGTTGATGCTAAGACTTTCCTCGAGACCCTTGAAGAACGCTTTGTAAAAAGCGAAAAGTCGGAAACAAGTTCTACCCTAAGGAAACTTGTTTCCATGAAGTACAAGGGTACCGGGAATCTTAGGGAGTATATCTTGGAAATGCTTCACCTTTCGACAAAACTAAAAGCACTTAAGTTAGAGGTGACTGAAGAGCTCCTCGTGCATTTAGTTTTGATCTCTCTTCCTCCTCAGTTTGGTCACTTTGAGGTGACCTATAATTGTCAAAAGGACAAGTGGAACATTAATGAATTGATTTCACATGTGACATAACAGGAAGATAGGTTGAAGCAATCTAAGGTTGAAAGTGCTCACTTAGCATCTACCTCTTCTCATGGGACTAAGAGAAGAGGGAAAGAAGTTGCGGTAACAAGCAACAAGAAGCCTAAGGGATCTAACGATCATAAAGAAAAGAAGTGCTTCTTTTGCAAGGACCTAACGCACATGAAGTATGACTGCCCTAAGTATCACGCTTGGCGTGCTAAGAAAGGTATGTCATTTGGTCTTGTTTGTACTGAGGCTAATTTAGTTTCAATTCCTTCATATACATGGTGGTTGGATTCTGGTGCAACAACTCACATTAGTATGTCTATGCAGGGTTGCCTGAATTACCGAAGACCTAGCAAGGATGAAAGATTCATCTATATGGGAGCTGGGAACCCGGTTGAAGTAATAGGCATTGGGACATTTAGATTGTTATTAAGTACCGGATATTATTTTGTATTAAATAATACTTTCATTGTACCTTCGTTTAGAAGGAATTTAATATCTATCACTGTTTTGGACAAAGAGGGTTACTCTTGTTCGTTCGGAAATAATAGATGTGATCTTTATTTTAATTCCATTATTGTTGGTACTAGTACTTTATCGAGTAGTGATAATCTTTATTTGCTTAACACTACTCAAACAATCAATGAGTCCCATAATAATGAAACTAAAAGTAAAAAGCGAAAGTTTTCAAGTGAAAATTCTTATACCTTATGGCATAGGCGTTTAGGTCATATCTCCAAAAGGAGAATTGACAAGCTTGTGTCTGAAGGAATCATAAATAAACTTGATATTCCGGATAAAGACTTTTGCATTGAATGCCTAAAAGGAAAATTTACAAACACGAAAAGGAAAGTATCCTCGAGAGCATCAAGCGTCTTAGAACTAATACATACGGATATTTGTGGACCATTTCCTACTCCTTCTTGGAATGGTCAACAATATTTTATTACGTTCATAGACGACTATTCTCGATATGGATACATTTATTTACTTCATGATAAATCTCAATCTTTGGACGTTTTCAAGTCTTTTAAGGCCGAAGTTGAAAATCAACTTGGGAAGACTATTAAGAACGTTAGATCCGATCGTGGTGGGGAGTACTATGGTCGAAATGACGGTTCGGGAGAACAACGTCCGGGTCCTTTTGCTCGCTATCTTGAAGAGTGTGGGATTGTCCCTCACTACACTATGCCGGGTACGCCTAGCATGAATGGTGTAGCTGAGAGACGTAATAGAACCCTTAAGGATATGGTAAGAAGTATGGTTTCTTGTACTTCTTTACCTCACTCATTATGGGGCGATGCTTTAAAAACCGCTACTTATCTTCTTAATAGGGCTCCCTCTAAGGCTACTAACAATAAAATCCCTTATGAATTATGGACGAATAAGAAACCATCCTTAAATCATCTTCATGTTTGGGGATGTCCAGCGGAAGCTAGGCCTTATAGGCCTAACGAAGGAAAACTGGACGCTAAGACAGTTAGTTGCTACTTTGTAGGGTATGCCGAAAGATCAAGGGGCTATAAATTTTACAACCCAAAAACTAGAACGTTTTTTGAAACGGGAAATGCTAGGTTCTTTGAGGATGTTGAGTTTAGAGGGGAAACTAGGAATAATAATTTTGAATTTAAGGAAGAGGAATCCATTTCTATACCTCTTCCCTTAATAGTTCCAATTGGGAATCAAGTACTTGTACCTGAAATTCAAGAGGAACAAATTCAAAATATTGACTCCCCTATAAATATTGAACAACATGAAAATGTTGATCAAAATGAGGAAATTCAACAACCTCAAAATGAGGAAGAACCAGTGCCTTTAAGAAGATCAAATAGAGTAAGAAGAAGTGCCATCTCGGATGATTATGAGGTGTATCTAGCCGAGAATGAAGGACACTTAGGTTTAGTGGGAGATGAGCCTCTCACCTTCCATCAAGCCATTAAAGGTCCTAATTCTCATAAGTGGATCAATGCCATTAATGAAGAGTTGAAATCTATGAAAGACAACTACGTTTGGGATCTTGTCCCATTACCGAAGGATGTGAAACCGATTGGTTGTAAATGGATATTTAAAACCAAAAGGGATTCACAAGGTAATGTGGAAAGACATAAGGCTCGTCTTGTTGCCAAAGGTTTCACTCAAAAAGAAGGTATTGACTACAAAGAAACATTCTCTCCGGTGTCTTCTAAAAACTCCTTTAGGATCATTATGGCTTTAGTGGCACATTATGACCTTGAGCTTCATCAAATGGATGTAAAAATAGCTTTTCTCAATGGAGACATTGAGGAAACCATCTATATGAAGAAACCAGAAATGGTGGATGATTTGGAACAAACTAATCATTTAGTTTGTAAACTTAAGAAATCCATTTATGGGCTCAAGCAAGCTTCCCGTCAATGGTATCTCAAATTTAACCAAGTAATTCTTTCATTTGGCTTTGAAATGAATATTGGTGAAGATTGTATATACCATAAGTTCAGTGGGAGTAAGTTTATATTCTTAGTCTTATATGTGGATGATATTTTGCTAGCTAGTAATGATATAAACCTTCTAAAAGACACTAAGAAATTTCTTTCAAAGAAATTTGAAATGAAAGATCTTGGAGAGGCAACTTTTGTATTAGGAATCCAAATACACCGTGATCGCTCATGAGGTACTTTAGGATTATCACAAAAGGCCTATATAGAGAAGGTATTACAAAGGTTTAGCATGCAAAACTGTAAACCACATGACACCCCTGTTTCTAAAGGAGATAAATTCAGTCTTAATCAATGTCCCAAAAACAATTTTGAAACCAAGTATATGGAAAACATCCCTTATGCATCAGCAGTAGGAAGCTTAATGTATGCTCAAGTCTGTACTCGTCCAGACTTAGCTTTTATTGTTGGAATGCTTGGTCGATACCAAAGCAATCCGGGGAAAGAACATTGGGTCGCAGCCAAAAGAGTGATGCGGTATTTACAAAACACCAAGGACTACATGCTTACATATTCAAAGTCGGATCATCTTGAGATCGTTGGGTATTCCGATTCCGACTTTGCTGGATGCCAAGACAGCCGTAAATCAACGTCTGGGTATGTCTTCACATTAGCCGGTGGAGCAATTTCTTGGAGAAGTGCCAAGCAGACACTCGTAACTTCCTCTACCATGGAAGCCGAGTTTGTTGCTTGTTTTGAGGCATCCAATCAAGCTATATGGCTGCGTAAATTCATTGAGGGACTCCGTATTGTCGATAGCGTCGAAAGACCTATTAAGCTATATTGTGACAATAGGGCAGCGGTCTTGTACTCCAACAATAACAAGAGCTCGTCAAAGTCTAAACACATTGACATTAAATTTCTTGTTGTAAGAGAGAGGGTACAAAAAGAACAAATAGAAATACAACTTATTGGTACAAACTCTATGTTAGCGGATCCGTTTACTAAGGCGTTATCACCTTTAGTGTTTCACGAGCATGTTGCTCATATGGGTGTAACAACTTTTGATAACATTTAATATAGTGGGAGTTTGTGTTGTTTTTCATTTATTGTTCTATTAATTATTAAAGTTTGATCTCATTTGGTTAAGTTGGACTAGTTGGAAGAATATGTATATATTCATTAAGATCCATGCTACACATCCATACTTTTGATCTATGTCATTTAGTTGAATTAGTATATGTGATTATAGTGGGTTTAGTTGCGAATCAATTACAACGACTGCCCCTTTAGTCCTATACTTATATGGCTAATGGACGAGATTGTTATAGATGACAACAAAGTGCACATAAGGGTTGTCATTTATGTTATACTTGTGATTTAAAGGAAGAAATTTGTTTTGCAACCCAAGTGGGAGATTGTTAGATCATTGTGGCTTGCAACACAAGTTAATAGGCACCTTCCATAAATAAAGTCATGACTATGACATTAATATAAAGTATGGTCAAAATAGTCAATGTGTAGAATCCCTGAAATGTTATTTATCTATCTTTGATGGGCAAGATGGTAAATCAACATTGCTTTGGAAATGAATAGGTATGGTCCCTATTTGAAGTGTCACCATGTTTACTATATAAAGGCCCCTCCATCAAGCCTTTAAACATACTAAATTCTTACTTTTCTCTCTACATACTCTCTTCATAATTATCTAGAAGAAATTCTGAGAAACTTAAGAGACACTCTCATTTAGCGACTGGAATTTTTATGCATTGTTGCTGGCTTAGTTGGTAAAGTATCTGTCTATGTCTGTTTGTGGTTATGGGTTCGAAACCTGGGCCAAACATTTAGCGACTGATTACATTTTTCCATTCTTTTATCTTGTGAACTTTAATTTTCTCTGCTAAATAACTGATTACTAACTCAAATATTATTAAGTTTTTTTTTTCATCAACTCTAATTTTATCTTCCAAAGATTTATCTATTATCTCAAAAGCTAATCTAAATATTCTCTTCGCTCTAACATATTGTTTTTTTTTTACGTTAGCACGAAACAACTTTGAACAATAATTTTAGTTTCATTTAATGATCATAGTGAAAATATAAAGCTTACTGTAGATAGTATATACTCACTCCGTCCCAGCACAAGTAGGAGTTCTTTCCCTTTTTAGACCGTCCCAGAACAATTGAGACTGTCCAAAATGGAAATGTTTTAATATATTAATATTCAACCATCCCCACTATTTAAACCCACTCATTCTCTCTCTTTATTTTCCACCACTCATTTTATTCAACCAACACTACTATTTATCCCACTCATTCTCTCTCTTCATTTTCTACCACACATTCACTACTTTCTCTTAATTATTGTCCTCACTCCTCTAGTCCTACTTGTGCTGGGTCGAAGGGAGTATATAATAATGGTGTTCAATAATAAGGTTTTATCTTTTCATTAAGATGAATAAAATAAACTAGAATTATCACTCAAAATTATTTCGTATTAAAAAAAAAAAAAAAAACAAAAGGAACAATATTTCAAGACGGAGTGAGTACTATTTATAACTAGTTTCCATCAACTTTTATATTTTCTTCTATCTTTTTTCCTCATTAAAAAACTATGTGAATATTTATTCGTTAACTCAACTTTTTTTTTTAAATAAACAATTTATCCATTAATACAAATTTTTCTTAATTTCATGGAGTTCAAACAATTAATTTTTGAAGCATAATGTGTTGTTATAGGTATATCTTTAAATTAAATTTTTTTATGTTGTTTTCTTTTATTTTGAAAACTATCAATCTTTGCAAAAATGATGAAGAGCGTGACAAGTAAAAAAAAAAAATGGCACCCACTGAAATGAATTCCTGGATCCGCCATTGGGTATACCTATACCTATAAATGTATCCAGCATAATAGTACGTATTTATACTCTGGCCCTTTCACTACAAGTGGGTTTTTTAATTTTTTTTAAACCTTCACTACAAGTTGATTGAGATTTACTATTAAGGTAAAGTTATTACAGAAATTATCCAATACACAAAATGTCATTTTTTTTTGAGTGACATTCATTATGCTTTTATTTTGTAGGTGCTTCACGATTAACGAATAAATTAAATTTTACATGCCACAATAAACAATAAGGTCCTATGGTCTAGCGGTTAGGACATTGGACTCTGAATCCAGTAACCCGAGTTCAATTCTCGGTAGGACCTTATTTTTTTTTTTTGTTTTTGAAGCACCAGAAACAAATCAAAATAGCTGGCTTGGTTTTTTCTTTTTTTTTCTTTTTTTTTTAAATATTTTGAAGCAAGAACAAATCAGAAAAAAATGTGTGGCTTTGTTTTTTCATCTTGTGTTTAATTCAATCAAACTGAATCGACGGATTTCTTTTTCTCATAGCCATGCTGTACATTAGTCCCAACTGCCATGCCATTTGCTTGTACCCTTACATATCACAAAAAGCACTATCTTATTGCAAAATAGAAATAAAGGAAAAAAAAAAAAAAAGCACTTCAATAGTTTTCACTTACTCAAGAAGACAAATAAACAGACATTACTTGGTTTTACTTTCTGCCTAACACTGTCTACAACAGAAGAAGAAACTAAAATGAAAGAAGAATGTAACTTTTACGTTTACACCATAGTACAAACCCTTCAATCTCATCTGTACATACACCAATACATTGTCTAGTAGCCGATAAATTTTTATCTTATCTCTAGTGAAAGAAATATAAAAAAGCAGCAAAAATTACACGAGAACCAAAACTGTCTTATAGTTTCTAAACCTATTGTTGTGTATGATTGAAACCGGTCAACTCTAGAAAGACTGTATTAAGAAACTCTGTCTCGATATAATCAAGCTGGTATGCAAAAAGAGGAGCTCAAAGGGGGTGGCAATACACAGACCAAATGAGGTCCAGGAGGATTGCAACTTATATTTGACTCATCAACATCCGGCAAGCCCAGTTGAGGTGGTCGTACGTATCCTGCTGCAAGGGGTATACACAATACTGATATCTCTATCCTTGAACCTGTCGCAGCGCCAATATTAATTACAATAGATGTGATAAAATGATAAAGACAAAGAAAATACTTTCTCCGTCCCGGAAAGATAGTCTCCCTTTACTTTTACGGTCAACTCAATTGGACTTTGACCATTAATTTATGAAAATCCAATTATCCTTATGCAATTCTAAAAACTGTTTTTGTTTCACCAATAGGAATACTATCAGGACAGATGGAGTATTAAAGATGAATTAATTCAGATTACCTTGTTTAATGGAGAGAGGTACATGACCTCTTTTCCTTCCAGCAATCATCCAATTCTCAGCATTTGCATTTACTTCATATAACACCTCATCCTGGGACAAAAGGGACGGAAGTGCCATTAGCAGATTGGCAAGAATGTTCTTACTTCAACAATATGACTAACTCCAAAATCAAACGGTGAGATCATTTAACAAAACAGAAAAGCTTACTTTGATTTCAGAAACTGAATTTTCCTCAAAATACTTCAACCTTTCAACTCTCCACGTCATTGTAACAAGCTGCCCAACTCTAAGACCGCTTGATGGAAGAGGAAGGAAGCCAACTGCTACACAAGGGTCCAGCACAGGCCGCTGTAACGCAAGAGCACTCCTGAAGGTCAAGTGCTCTGTCGAGTTCTCAGGGGTGGGTTCCAAGGCTACGGGGGTGTGGGATCCAAATTTCCTATCACCAGATATTCCATATCTGATATTCAATATACTATCTGGATGGAGCAATTTAGATTCATCTGTAAAAACAGGAATGATAATTAATAATTAGTCTCTTAGAAAAGGGAGCACCTGAAGGGATGAAAGATAATGAACAGAAAAAACAAATAGACTACACCCTTAGAATGTCGATAGGTACCAATTTAATTTATCATGCAGAAATGAACTGGTTAGTTTCCATAATCCATGACAAAATATTAGGAAAACTATGAAATTCTGACCATGTCCATACAAATTGCAACAATTTCCAACAAGCAGAACATGAAAAGGGACTACCTTCCGTAATAGTAGCGCCTACGCATATAGTAAACAAGACTCCAGCCTTAGACATTGCTGGAACAACGAGGGGAAAGAAGGCCGATGTTGGTCTCCCATCAGTTTGTCCAGCATGAACAAAGCCGTCTTGAAGGTCCAACCAAGCATCATAGATGGTCAATGAAGCCTTCACTTGCGAGTGCAATATCACCTGGATGAAAGAAAAGACATAATAAAACAGATATAGGTTAATTGATGGTGTAGTATTTTTTTCTGAAACCGAATTGCAACAACATCAAGACTAAGGTTGTGTTTGATAGCATTAAGCACTTGATGCTTAATACATTGTACGGTGATTTGGAGGTAGTGTGTTTGGTTTGGTTCCCCATTGAGTTTGAATATGTCCAACACGCTCTTTATGATTGAGCATCAAAATCGCTGCTTAACCAATAAGAGCCTCAATCAACATTCGACGTCTACCGCTCAATGTTATCAAACGCACCCTAACTCCAAATTTCCCTACAACGTATTAAGCATCAAGCATCAAGTGCTTAATGCTATCAAACACAACCCAACTCTGCGTCTCTTAATCAGGCTACTGAAAGACTGAGCATCATCAAAACGGTAGCCAGAATCTCTATAACCCAGTTCAAAGTAATTAAAGCAACCTAGAGGTCCACCTCAAGAGACTAACTTATGGGTGTCCGTTTCCACTAACTAGACATTCTTTCTAGAGCAGCTCAGGAACATAAAGTCCACGACTCTACTGCTAAAACCAGGATACAGAAGTAACAGATTACTATAGCATGTAAAAAAGACGAGTTCAGCAAAAATAATCACAAACTACCTGCAAAAGCAAAGTGCCATCATTGCACTTGTCTGCAACACGTGTGGTCACGTGGAATGGGTCAGTAAAATGCACTGCTAAAGTCCTGTCAATCAGAATAACAGTCATGTATTTAAAATGAAGTTTTTAATAAATTAGAACCGCACATGCATTGCAAATTTGCAATTTGATAGAAAAGGGGAAACAAAATATACGTGCCTTTCAAATATCTGATTTTGTGATACCCCAAATTCAAGCTTAAGAGCTACAGTCCTTAATCCCTCCACAACACTCTGTCTTTGGGAGTTAACCGCCCCTATAACAAACAATTAAAGAAACATTAAGCAGCCGAAACACAGAAGCCATATTGAGCATACAAATTGAAATCCAAAATCTGACAAAGGTATAAACCATGAACCTGCACTTGTTCCTCTAGCAAGGCCATCACTGACAGCACGCACAGGAATCCACAAAACACTGGTTATATTGCTTGCCCAGTCTGGTAACTCTATTTTACCATCCTGGAGAGTCAATTGCGCAAATTCCTTGGCAACATCAGAATTATCCTGTTTAGCGCTATCTGTGTTTTCCAAGCGAGCAGCAGTTTGTGATGATTCAACGTATCTCTCAATTTCAATGACTTGTGAATCCTCAATTCTCAAGCCAGGGCCAGTGTCAATATGCAAAACAGCACCGTTAAGCGAGTAGTTGATTGGCTTTACAATTACTCCCACCCACTGAGGTTCATTCATTAGTAAAGCAGATGCAACTGCTGCCGCAAGATCGACAAGAGACCTTGGCTTGAAGACCTAAAGTCGGAAAAGATGCCAAACAAAATGGTCATATAAATTGCAATGCGTTTACTAGAGACTAAACGAAAAAGCAGCAAGCTAAAAGATCATTCCATAATGAAAACTCTCACTGCTTTAATTATTCAAACTTGTAAAGCATAATTTCACATTCACGTAGAGCATACGTTCTTTGCAGTACTCTTTAAAACAATAAAATCAGTACCTTCAAAATCGGTCTAGTAGGCTTCTCATAACTCATAAGATCATCACTGTCTGCAGGCCCACCTCTGGAGAAACTATGAGATCTAAATCTTAATTGTCCAATCTGCCCGGTAAGAACTCCCAAGACGTAAGAACCAGGCTTCTGTGGGGGCAAGGAGAGAGTGATTGTATTCTTGCCAGGGTTTAATATAATAGCACCAGAACTCCTTATTGCCTAGAAGTCAGAAGACAACATCAATGGAAAGGAATTGAAAACGCATTCTCGTTCATAGCATGGTAAAAACAGCTAATAATCAATGACCAAAAGAGAATACCTTAACACCCTCATCAGCATTCTGGGTAGCAGTCAGAGTTAGACTAAGTGATTCAAGAGTAATGTCATCAGGAAAGCCACTCCATACAGTTACAGATAAGGTACCAGGATCCCCGTCACAAAGTTCCAGAGGTGGCCCAGATTTTCCAGAAAATGTTATTAACAAGGATACATCTAAGGGAACCGGGTGTTTCATTTCACCGTGTGCAAGACGCACTACTTCTGACTGAAAAGCTTGGCGTTCTTTGGTCAAGAACAATCCCTTATCTAGTGAGAGCAGTCTCACACAAGATGATAAATAACCAGCTTGATCATTGAGTATCTTTTGACATTCAGCTAAATTAGGAAGTACTTCAGCCAGCAGATCCTGCCATCCTTCACCAGAATAAAGAGCACAAACCTTCTCATAGGACTTCGCAGCTAGATCAAAGTTACCGTGCTTAAAGCACACAGCTGCAATTTCACCATCCAGGACTACTCCATGTCTTTTCCACCAAGAACGGTGATAATTGTCTGCAGCACCCTTTGATAGCTCCAGATACCTTCGCTGATGAGAAGACAATGCATAAAGTGAGATTGAGTAGAGAAAGATATGAGAAAATAAGGGCTAACCAGTGGTATGAAGCAAAACAAGTGATATCACTTTTCATAAAATCTAAAGTTCCACCTTTTAGAATAATACTAAACGTGAAATGCCGTATAATTTGATGGCATATAACGAAAAGCTAGTGAAAACAACTAATGACTTCGTTACCCTATTGTGTAGATAGAATCTTTGCAGCCCAATAAATTAGTCTGAAATACTCCATTCGTCCCACAATAAGGGGCACAAAATTGCCCATGCACGAAAATTAAGGAGAGAGCATAAATATTAAAAAGCAATATTATTGGAGTAGGTGTTGTGAGTATGAAAAGTGAGGTAGGAGAGAATAGCAAGTGGAATGTTGTTGTGAGTATGACAAGTGGGTCCCATTGATTAAAGGAGTATTTTAAAGTTCCATTTTGGGTAATGTGACTTATCAATGGGACACCCAAAGAGGAAATTAGCGCCCCTTATTATGGGACGAGGGAATATACTGAACATACAATTCATTTTGACTGTGTACTACACAAATACCTCGAACTCCTGTAGAGATGATAATGATTTCCATAGACCAGAATCAGAAATTGTCTTCTGAAGAGCATGCTCTGCAGCCACATAAATTTCTGAAAGTCTCATGGGTCGAGTAATAGAGCTCTCAAAGTTTCCTGGAGTAGAGTTTGTACGTGACATGGAAATTGCCTGTGCCCTGGGTGTGGGGGACATTTTTAAGTCAGGACCTGAGCTGCCAAAATAGAACAACTGGATCAGAGTTTGAATGAATTCCTAGAACCTTGATGCATATAAAAAGGGGCATCACAAGTAGAAGAAAAAGTGATTTCATTCCTTCTAGGAGTGAAAAATAATAATCACGAAGTGCTAAAAACAGTCTCAAAAAGGTCCTAAAGCCTTTCAATAGCATGTGGCAGAGCAGCTGACTCAGTACTTAAAATTCCATACCCATCAAGTAAAGCAGAGCGTCCATCAAACAATTCAGACATATTTCCAGCAGAAAGAGAGGCCCTGCGGCGATTAGCCTCACGCAGCAATGAAGACGGTTCAAGAGGTAGCGGCTTCCTCTGTATATCAAAGTGCTTTACCTTTGGACCAGCTTGAAGAATAGTCTGTAACATTAGCAAGTATACAAGTCAATGATTACCAAACCAGTAGCAATACTTTAAACACCCTCCATCCTAAAATGGACGGCGGTGAGCCTTTTTTGGGAGAAAGAAAAACCGCCCTTCTTTGGAAAAAGAAAAGTTGTCCCAAACAAAGTATTTCCCATCTTTGCTAGCTATCATGTTGTACTATACGCTTGCAATGCTAAAATGTGCACACTGAGGGTAACCATGTATAGGTGCTACTAAAAGTGTTTGGAAGCAAAAATCCTTATTTGTTTTCAACCAAAAAAAGGGGCACTCATTTCAGAATGCAGGGAGAAAGGTAACTTGAATTACAGAATTACCAAACAGTAAAGACCAACAATAATGGACTATCAACTAGAGGACAGCTGTAAGCCACACATTGACATGCTGGTTTAAGCAAAGAATGAGAAGCTGACTGAATCGTACATATTTCCTAAATTTTAACACATGGTTCATTTTGAATGGCCGCATAGTCCCTGTTGGCGCGGTGGGGGAGTGGGGGAGGGGGGAGGCCAAACATGTAACAATTCAAATTCTCAATAATATGGGATATAGTTATAGTTCTATCTGGAACAGGAAAGTCACTACTTCTCTTTCCTGATTTTTCAAACAAAAGATAGGGCCTGGAATCAATTAGATTGATCTTAAAACACCTATGAAAGCTTATGCCTGTTTCTACATTCATTCTTTTTCTCAAGGGAGAAGCCAAATGATCTGTCTATCTCCTAATTAGTTTATATGATTTTTACCATGCAAATATACCTTTTCTTTGTTGAGCACCTCCGATGAAGCTTCAGGGGGAACTGAAGGCCAGATTGCTGGCTTAGGCCAAGGTAGCATGCTTAGTGAAGCACTGCAAGAAGAACGAAAAGATGGAAACTCTAAGAGTATATATTTATATTAAATACAGAGAAGGAACAGGGCAAAGAGTTGTGGGATACCTGTTGACCGGACTTCTTTCTACATCAGCTCCATAACCAATTAAATATGCCAGCCTCATAAACTGCCATGTCCATGAATGCAAACAGTATTGTCAAGAAAAAAGTGAAATTTTGAATGTCAATATAGTATGTTTATCAGTCCATACTATATCCCAAATGAGTTGGCCAAACAAGAACAACAGAAGTAGGTTTCCTAGCACGACCCACGATAGATCATCTTTCACCCAGCGCAAAAAATCAGTGAAGAAAAATACGAAGTCCTATTGTTAACAATTTAACTATAAAACACGGTAAGGAGTTTACCTTGATCCTGCATAGAGAATAAAGATCCCCCTGTACACGATAGAACTCTTTTTCTATATCTGGAGCCACTAATCCATCACTATACCGAGATGCGGTTGCATTGATTAAATCCAAACATGATGTTATAATCCAAACTTCCCTCATACAAAAGGGTAAAATACTCTGGAAGGGAACAGCAAAAAGAAGAAAGTAAAAGAATCAGAAGTGACAAGGTGGCAAGTAATATGGACAAACGGTTAATTTTCCGTCAACGTTGTGATAAAAATAGTAAAAGTACCAAAGTGAATTGTCAGACCTCATGCAGGGACAATGCTTTTGAGAAGCTAATTATAAATGAAAACCCCCTGGATGCCACCTCAAACGGACGATTCAGCTTGAACAATAGCTGCAGTAGATAGTGTAGTGTATAAAGGCATGAAATATAGTGGCGGAGAAAAAATAACATTTATGAGAAACAAAATAATGGCCTATCGACTTTTTTAACTCTCGTGCTTTGATAAATCTTCGGTTTTAACCACACTTGTTTTATTTTAGCAATTTTAACCATCGTACTGTGGATAAGCATTCATTCTATGGCCTTTTTTAAGCAATTTTAACCATCGTACTTTGATTTTTTGGGGGATAATGAGTGCGTATCTAAAGTATGATGGTTAAAACTGCTAAAAAATAACAAGAATGGTTAAAACCGAAGATTCATCAAAGTACGAGGGTTTAAAATGTCGATAACCCTAAGGCAAAGATAACAAAGAGATGTTAAATGTGCAACATCATTGTCATCCATAATTTACTATAACCACTTCTCGTTTGATTAATACCAAGAGGGTGTATTCATATTCCATTAGTCTAGCCAAGCGCATGCCTTTTGTTCTGATCAATTATATTGACAAAATAATAAATGGTATGCTCACAGGGTTCACCCTCTATAAGAAAATAAATCTAAAGCAAGCATCCTTTAAGTTAGGATTACAAATAATAGTTTGTCAACAGTCTGCCTGATTTATACAAAATGTACAAGTCTGTGTACCTTAGCTTGACTGGCAAATAGATACTGTCGGAATTCAAACTCCCTAAAGGAATCATCTTGAACAATCTGTGTCAATGGTTTCTTTACAGGATTTAGAAGTGCTGCCTGATCATCACCATTGTCCATGCCTCCAAAGTCTCTATGTCTGCCTGTCATGTTGACTTTATTGCACATACATACAAGAAAAGAGAGTAAATAACCAATTATGGCACCTTTATATAACAGATAAGACTGATATGAAAAAAAAAAAAAAAAAAAAACATACTAAGATTTTATATAAATTACCAGAATCATGTGGATTATGATTCACAAAAAATGAAATGATTGAGAATTTGATAGCATGAGTTATTAATATCAAGAAAATAGAAATATTATGCACCTGTTTCCAAGTAGCAGAGCTCTAGTTCATCATACTCACGCAAAGAGTCTTCATGGAGATGTGCCATCTCAAACATGAACGCCAAACTTTCCTACAAACAGATACAAAATTTAGGTCTCCATGGACAATTTTGGACAAGCAAACTTCTCAATATGAATTTTATGACAGATTGTGATATATGGTTGAAGCGCAAAAATGGATGGCTTCCAGGACTTGTGTCTACAATCTGATTGGTAACAAGCATCAATATCTCTACGATTAGTTCAAACTATGATCACTTGTTTTGCAATTTTCACATTGGAAACCATGAGCATAACAATCTGAAACTAATCATCATCACTCTCAGTTATCAAAAGAGTTATCTAAGACATTATCTCCTTAAACCAAGAGCACCCAGAAAAAATAGTTTCCTTGGCACAAGCAGAATGTTACCTACCTTCAAAATGAAAAAGTTGCAGAAACTCCATACTGGCATGAATCGCTGTTCACTAAGCTTCCTGATCTCCTCCTCATAAAATTGAATACGTCTATCAAGGGTATTCCTGATGCTCTCCATGACTTTGGATTCCAAATCTTCCCAGAAAGTTGCTTCAGGTCCATGCAAATCAAGTTTACAGCACCTACGTGAAGCATGTGCTCGCGCGTCAGAAAAGGGAACAGTGTTCTCTTAGAAATCCTCGACTTAAAATATGTGTTATAGCCTTGAATTTGGTAATATATGATCCAGTTTTACCCGTAACTCAGTATGACGTCGTCTACTTTTCCCTTGACCAAATTAATATAAAAGTCTCATAATGTTTCTAAAACTATGCATCCAGTCATGAGTCAATACCACAAAAACTGAAAAATCATATAAACAAAAACAAGAAAAACACTAAGAGGCAACTATGTGAAAAACAATAGAGCAATGATAACAATGACGATGGACTGACCATTGTACCAAAAGAAACCAGATTCAATTGTGTTAGTGAACTCTTTAATGACCATCTTCACATAGTATGACAGACTATGATTAACGTTAGAAGATAAGAGCACACGGCTTTTAAGAAAGAAAAACTAAACAGCAGATTATAAGAAGCATAAACTATATTATTGACATAAATAACCAGCTGAACAAGTTTCATGTCTTGGAAGAAAAATAAGCCACATGCTTCCTCCATTACCAGATGCCAATTTACCTTTCCCTCTTCTTTGAGCTGAAATCAACTTCAATTTTGGCGTACACTTTTTTTGCCATTTTGGTGGCCTGATCGTTGTGGGGTGGAGCCTTGGACACGAATACAATAAACCATTCACGTTCATCATTCTGAACTATTAATTTCAGGCGTGGTTTAAGGATTGTCTTGAACTCATCAAGATCCTGTGCAACGTAGAAAAATAATTTTAGTACACAAAAGGTTGATGTAGGAGCGTATTTCCATGCACTTTACAAGTTTTTCCCCCATCTTGTGTAGGATCTCACCTATGGAAAGTCTAAAGCACAAGTAGCACAAGATTGCATCACTTCCTTATCAATGACATCTCAAAATCCAACTTTTGACAGGTATATTTACCATGCAAATGCATTGAAATCCTCAGGACAACAATAGTTACATGAATGAGCAAAACAAGTCCTCTGCATTTTTCTTATCTTGACATACAGTTTAAAAAGTGTATAGAAGCAGCACTTCAAATAATGGGTCAATTTCGATGAAATGCATAAATATAAACATTCAAGTTATTAAGAGAACTACTAGTTACCTCGCAAGTAACAAGAACCACAGTTGCATATGGTTCTCGGAACCAAAATAACAGTTGCTCCTGAGGGAACCGACTGCGGAGTCTCGAATCTGTTGTCAGTATAAACTCAGCCGACAGATTCTCCACAAACACAGGATTTCGAGTTTTATTATTCAATGAAGCTCTTTTAAATGGAAGCCTTTCTTCAAACCCCTTCTTGACGAGAGGCCACAAGTCACTCACATCTTCAACTGAAAAAAATAGTACATTCTTGTAAGTTTGAACATACAGCCAGAGGGCATAAAGTATGATGGAACGACTAAACAGGTTAGCCATACCTCCCAACCTAACCCATCTACCAACCGTAAGTGTGTGAGATTCATTAGTTTAACTACATGCACAGGCAGATTCTAACCATGTTTATTAACACGAGGAGAGAAGGTATGAATTCTGCAATGTAAAAAGGACCATATGACAGCATAACATCATCCACCACTACGAATACTACTTTTGTTCTATACATGGCTCCACTAGTGCTGTGAGACCATGTTGAAAGGAAATACGACAATACTTACACAGCAAATTAATGGCAACTTATAGGTGTAAAAAGCCCTTTCTAGATAGAACATAAAACATGGCACCCATCAGGAAAGATAAAACACTATGGCCCAACCATGAAATCTCCAATGGAAGATACAATTGATATCAAAGAAGCAGCTAAAAAGTAGGACCTGAAAAATATACACTACTTAAATCAGTTTATCACTTTATCATGAAAATTCTTGAATCTTTGCTTCAATCTTGAATAAAATCCTCTCCACTAATTTATCTAGAGAGATTTAGTTCCAGTTACCAATTCTATTACTGCCGTCATTATACTCATGGTATAACAAGTAACAACATCAAGACAGTTGAAAACTCTAAACTGGGGATGCAATTTAGGGAAACCATTTAAAAGCCCAAAACAAGAAAGGTCTTTGCAGTTTGAGGCATAATGCACATTAGGAAATGCTTTGGTTTACTCATGGACTGATGACGCGGTTGTGTGTGCGTGTGCGTGTGTGTGTGCGTGTGTGTGAACAAAGTTCATTGCAATTAACATTTTCAATATAATTCTTATGGTATACTACTTTTGATATTTTTTAATAGGTATCAGAGATATGAGAGCTTCTTTAGGATTTATTTGTTTAATGAATGGTTCTTATGAATATTCGTGTCTTTTGAATAAAAGAGCATTTCCAAATTTAACAAATGTCGATTTTAGTATTTTACTGCCATGCTGTGGTTATAAATCAAATATATATATATATATATATATATATATATATATTCACAAGTAAACAATCTGAACTTAATCCTTCTTACTTCAACGAAGAATGCCTATCACAAGTAAAAACACTGTGTACATACTTAGAACTGAGTACAATAACATACTAGATAGCTCGTGCAGGCAGTGAGATGAAGTTAACTAGCGAACAAATAATAAATTAATTTCAATTTAGTTCAAGTAGATCGGATTTATTCTTTCCACAAATTCAAATCGTGATGATTAACCAACAGCACTGTAAGTTATGCCATATATCTTCACAATCAGATACAATCGAGTACTCTTAACACGCTGTTCCACAATTATGCAAAAGCAAGACGACCTAGCGATCGATTAGGATCAGAAGTACACAATGCGGACTTGGAAACAGAAATTAGGGCTAAATAACTGAAATTAGAAATGATGAAGTGAGAAATGTTACCGGCAATGACGATGTGATCGCAGGAGTTCTTAATTGACTGAAATTGAGCTAAGAAATTGGCCATGATCGATCTGCCGCCGCAACCATGTGCGAAGCAGAGATCGGCGAATCCGAATTCAATAAATAGAGCAAACGGACAACAAAGTGTGTTTGTCAATGAAGTTGAATGTTACTGTACTGACTAAAGTTTTGGGAGAGAGAGAGTGGGTAGTGGCGGAAGGGGTGAAGTTTTTTTAACTGGATGGTGCGTTGGTTTTACGGTAAGGGCGTCATTTCACCGGCGGCTTCCGTCAATGTTGGGATTCATGTCCTGATGATTTGGTGCATCGCGTATTTGCTAAGTTCCATGACACACACATACGCGTCGTGTGTTTTAGGTTGATGTGAACCGCACGATTTGACCTGTGTTGATTGTAGAGCATGTGGAATTGTGGATTGTCAAGTACTGTAGCATTTAAACTGTAATTAGCTTAATGATATAATAATGGATATAGTTATATACAGGGAACAAAAAATACAGGGAAAAGATAAAATTACCAAAATACCCCTTATATACTCAAATTGACTTCGATCGTTTTTCAAATTCAATTCGGTCTCTCTCTAACAAACGGTTCCTCTACAGACGACGTGAAACCGACGACGAAGAAGACGACCGCACCACCACCACACGACGATGGCGAGAGTGAAAATTCCCAAGGTCGCCGCCGGTGCTGCCGCCGCCTCTACCGCCACTTCCATCGCCGCCGCCGGAGCTTCATCTAGCACCGTTCCTGTAAAAAAGGTAATGTAAATTAAAATGTTATTTTAACCTAATTTTACACTCACCAAATTCCCAATGTATAATTTTTGTTTGATTATATCAAATTGATTCAATCATTTTTGTATGAACTGAGGGTTTAATGGCAGTATTCATCTTTTGAACTCAATGGAGTATTTTATCGTGTTGTTCAACACGAGACACATCTCGTGTTGTTCAACACGAGATGTGTCTCGTGTTGGACAACACGAGATGTGTCTCGTGTTGAACAACACGAGATGTGTCTCAGTGTAGTAAAAAGCTTATTTATTGTTTGTTATTTATTTTTTTTGTAGCCACGTGAACGTATGACCGCGTCTAATAAAAAGAGGAAGGCTGCAACGCATCTGCAGAGAAAAGAAATGCGGAGCAAGAGAAGGCAGGAGGAGGCGGTAGCATCTGATGATGTTGAGGAGGAGGAGGAGGAGGAGGAGGGAGGGGATAGTGAGGAGGAGGACGAGGGGGATAGTGAGGGTGGGGAGGAGGACGAGGGGGATAGTGAGGATGGGGAGGAGGAGGGGGATAGTGAGGATGGGGAGGAGGACGAGGGGGATAGTGAGGATGGCGAGCAGGAGGGGGAGGGGCAGGAGGGGGAGGGGGTGGAGGATGAGGAGGAGGAGGAGGAGGAGATAGATGTTAGACCTTTGAGGCATGGGAGGAGGCGGGGGTCCGAATGTGGCTAGAGGGCAGGGACGGAGGAGGAGGCAGGATGCGGGTGAGGAGGAGCCACCATCATGGCAGACTCAGAGTGACCCAGGTGGCGGCCCAGAGGTTGTTACTCTTATATACGGGTTTGGTGATCACAGAGCCCGAGAGATCTGGAGGGACGCCACTAGTGAGTCAGTGGTGACTTTCCATACGAGACTGCAGCATCTGCACAAGTAAGATAATCATTAATGTGAAACTATTAAAATATTGAAGTTATTTTGCACACACTCTAAAAATTCCATTCATCCCATGCTTTTCTCGAACTCGAGTATTGATTATATTTTTTGTTTGTAATAAACAGGTTCAAGCGTGGTGATCTGGAGGATACTGATAGAGCCTGGCTGACCCACGTTGATGCATCGGGCCTCCAGCAGCTGCACGATGCCACCATTCAGAGGCCTAACTTCGCGTTGATGACGGCATTTTTGGAACGGTGGTCTCCTGAGACTAACTCGTTCCACATGCCTTGGGGGGAGATGACCTTTACGTTACATGACGTCTCTCATATCCTGGGTATGTTGTTATATATAGATTTCAAGACTATATGAACTATCTGCATTCATCTCATGTACTAAAATGAGTTATTTCATCTTCAATTTACAGGTATAAGCTGTGTAGGTGCATATGTTCGGTATCCGGACCCAGTGCCTGACATATCCGGCATCAGTAGACACCTTCATTTGAGCGGCACTGGGTACTTATTAAAGGATGTCCGGCGTATCTTTTCTACCAGTATAGGTGGCATGACAGATTTGCAGCGTGCTTCTGCATATATCCTGCACCTCTTGGGTTCCACGATGTTCGTGGACAAGAGTCAGGATAAGGTGCCCGCAGCATACCTTCCCCTATGCATGGATCTTGCGAGACTCCCCACTCTCTCTTGGGGATCAGCTACGTTGGCATATTTATACCGAGAGTTGGGGAAGGCGTCCAGATCCGGATGCAAGCAGATGGGTGGTTGTGCGACATTGCTAGAGGTACATCTTACTCTATTCACTTTCTGTTTACTTTGTCGACTCCCCCCCCCATATAATTACATGTTGCATTTGATTAGTATTTAATACTTTTTTACATACATCTCAGGGCTGGATATACGAGTATTTTCCAGATTTCCGGCGAGTTTCTGACCCTCACTGGCAGCAGGGGCAGCCGAGAGCCCGTAGATGGTCTCGTACTGATACAGCTGGGAGGGCATTAGACCATCTAGTGCAGTATCGCCGCACTCTTGACAGGATGCATTTTGAGAGGGGTGAGTTATTCATATTAAAACTGTTTCAAATTGTTACACTCCCTCCGTTATTATGTACACTTTACCTAACAAAGTCTACTCACAGGTTCTTTGGACTCCTTATGGTACCAGAGCGGACGCGATTCTGCCGGTTTCATACTTCACAGGGGTTATACGATTTTGTGACATCACTGAGGCGTACATGCCTGAGCGTGTTAGTAGGCAGTTCGGGCACCAGCAGAGGATCCCTAGACAACCCCGCCTGGTTCCCACGATATGCATTTTGGCAAAGGGTCAGAAGGGGTACCAGAAGGACTATGGTGACCACGATTATGTTTGGGACGCGTGGGTGGAGCACGACATGGAGGAGTTCAGGCCCGTTCGCCGCTGGGGGCCACTAGTGACCACATCTTCTCTTTGTGACTGATGATTATATGGAGTGGTTTCTAGCTAGGAGTCATGTTCGGATATCTAATCCGATACACGATCCCCCCGTTGACATTCCACCTCCCCCACCACCCCCACTTGATGTTCCACCGCAGCCTGGGGTTCCAGAGGCACGAGCTATCATACTTCCATATTTGACGGATGCCAGGGTCCCCGAGGACGTCAGAGCTGGTCTTACACGGGCCCACGAGATTTTAGGAGGTTTTATTTAGGAGAGTTACTTATTATGGAGTTTTGTATTACTGATTATGGATTTTTGTATTACTTGGATTTATTTGGATTATGTATTACTGATTAGTTGGATTTATATTCCTTAAAACCCTAAAAAAATGTTACAAATTTGTAACTCAATTTCCATTTGGATTTTGAGTGAAGTCATACTAATGAACAACACTTTAAATGTCATTTAGGATGTAGAAAAAAATTAAAAAAAATTTAAATAGGTATCCGTATACCATTTTCACAACATCGGGTCATATTCCTTAAAACCCTAAAAAAATGGCACAAATGGCACAAAATTCTAACTCAATTTCCATTTGGATTTTGAGGAAAGTCATACTAATGAACAACACTTTAAATGTCATTTAGAACGTAGAAAAAAATAATAATAAAAAAAAAACTAGGTAGCTGTATACCATTTTCACAACATCTGGTTTAGGGTTTAGGGATTAATGTTTAGGGTCTAGACATCTCGTGTATAAACACACGAGATGTCTCGTTACATCTCGTGTAATCACACACGAGATGTAACGAAACATCTCGCGTTATAGTACACGAGACGATTAAATTACATTTAAACCCTTCAAACGACGACCTGCATTATATTTAACGTGAAAACCCTACTGAAACACACCCATTCTGAACGGAAACCCCCATTATTATTCAAGAAATCAATCTCTAAGTTCATAGCATGGATTCCTCACAAATATCTCCCCAACATTCTCCAAGTTCCAATGATCATAGCATGAATTCCTCACAAAATCCCTCAACAAGTTCTTATGAGCGTATTGACCTTGATATGATAGAATTTGTGCATGGTGAAGAAGAAGGAATCTCACCAAATTCTCCTCCACATCAACATTCTCCAAGTTTCAATGATCCAAGCTTCTATGAAGTAAGTTCTTAATGTTTTGTTTTGTATTGTGATCAAAATCAAAATTAAAATACCATCTTGAATTAATAATCCCATCTTGAACTAAAAATCCAATCTTTAATTAAAAATCCAATCTTGACCTACACATGAGGTTTAGTTATACAATCTTCAAATACACATGAGAAAATTGGATATTTAGAACTGATGGTAACTTACATCTCGTGTAATCACACACGAGATGAATGTCGTGTAGGTATACACGAAATATACTTGATGTTTGAAACTGATGGTGCTGTGATTTGCAGGGTCCATTTCCGGATATCAGTGATGAATTCACGACATCAGAATTATTTCCAGATAGGGATGCACTTCTTGCACATGTACGAGAAATCGCGAGGCGTCGAAATATACACTTATTATAGACTACTCGAAGAGGAGAAGTGGAAATAAACTAGCTTATGCGATGATAATATGTCATTTTGGTGGACATCACAGGCCCGGAAGATCAAAGAACATTAGGAAGAGTAGTAGCAAGAAGAAAGAGTGCACTTTTAAACTACATGCCAAAGAAAGGAGGGATGATGGGTTATGGGGATATGTTGTAAGTAACGGTGTACATAATCATTGCTTTCCTTTGTATCCAGAAGGTTTTCCTCTCGGGAAATTGACACGTGGAGAATATGACATTGTGTGTAGCGCAAGTGAATGTTCATTGCGTCCAAATGACATAGTAGCAATGTTAAAGATGTACGATGAGAAGAACGTGAGCACTCCGATGCACGTCCGCAATGCCATCACAAAATATAGAGAAGAAGAACAAAAAGGGAGGACCCCGCTACAACAATTCCTTAAGTTACTCGACGATCATGAATATATATACTACACGAGGGACGACACTGAGAGTGGCATGATCAGTGACATATTCTTCTCTCACCCATTAGCAATGAAGATGCTAAACTGTTTTCCATATGTTGTACAAGGTGACTGCACTTACAACACCAACTGCTATGGACTGTACTTCTTGCAGTTTGTAGGATTTACTTCCACCGGGCATAATTTCACAATAGCGTTTGCGTTCCTCAAGTATCAGAGTGCGGATGATTACATATGGGCATTGGATAATTTGCACAGTCTGCTTACACCTCCCCGGTTGCCAACAGTTTTTGTCACTGATCGTGAATTGGGTTTCATCAGCGCTCTCCGTACATTTTTTCCCGACACCGCACACTTCTTGTGTCGGAGGCACATCGAAGTCAATGTTAGAAAGCATGGGTTGAGTCATACAGGTAGAGAGGATTTGGCAGAATCATTCATGAGGAGTTTCAATTATGCAATCTCAGCCCCTACCTCCGGCGAATGGGACGAACGTTGGCAAGGGCTTTGTGACCGTTTCAGATCTTATCCTCTATTATTGGATTACCTCTGCGATACATGGATTACCCCATACTCTCAGAATATTCTGTCTATGCACACGGATGTGTTACCTCACTTCGGGACCCATACCACAAACAGGACTGAGGGTGAGCATAACAGGTTGAAGAAGGCATTGGGGAATGCTTCTTCTACTTTTGACACGATCTTCAAAAAGGCTCATAAGATCTTGGATATCCAACTAAAAAATATCAAACAGAGTATGAATAGATCAAAGACCAGAACTCCAATTGATTTGAGGACCGGTAATCTGTATCAGAACATATTGACTAAAGTGTCAACGGTAGCCTTGCGCAATATCAGACAAGAGCGGTCTCGTATTCAGAAAATCATTAGAAATCAGCGGGGTCGTAATGGGGGTAATGTCATCACTGAGGCTGCCTGCGGGTGTTACTACAGGCGAACACATGAACTTCCATGTAGTCACGAGATTGCACGGATAGAGGACTGTGGGGGACGGATTGAGTTGTCCTGGATTCATGATTTTTGGAAGAAGTTGGACATTGAAGTAGACAACCCTCCATCTGAGCCTTCAATAAATAAAGACAATTTTCAAGCTATGTTGAATAAAGTTGAGCAAGCACCTGAACCGGTAAGGAGAAAGTTATTCAAAACGATGGAAGAAGGGCTTAATCACCATACGAGAGATGCTTACGAGCCAGATCATATTTCAAATGCGAATAAACCCCGGACCGGAAGTTCCAGAGAACCGTCAGATTGGGAGCATACTAACAAATTTTTTCGAGTCCCCGCTACACCATCCTCGACTAGGAAAGGGTATAGATCTTCATTCATTTGTGGCTCACACTGTTGATTACGTTCTTGATATGAGTTTGTTAATATTGTTGTTGATTATGTGGTTTAAGTTATGTGTCTGCTCTTTATAACCCAGTACAGATTTGATTTTTATGTTGATAGTATGAATGCTTCTCACTCTTTTCTTTGCCATATTTCAGGTCTAGATCTGCATTCATTGCATCAACCCAAGCTAGTTCGGAGTCCACTCACAAACGGAAATCATCTTCAGAACCCACAACATCTACCCCTCCTTGTACTCCTACGTCTCATCCACCACTAGCTGCTTCCGGTCGTGGGAGAGGACGGGGTCGAGGGCGAGGTCGAGGACGAGGACGAGGACGGGATCAGGGTCAGGGTCGTGGAGAGGGATATGGACAGCCCAATCACACTAGTATATACAGCACTCCGTATATGACGTCTTTTTTGCCTTTCATTATCCCATTTATTGGAGGCATCACAGATGTGGCATCTGATGGACATTGTGGCTATAGAGCCGTAGCATCACAGATATACGGAGATGAGGAGATGTGGGCTCGAGTGCGCACAGAATGTTACAATGAGGTGCATGCTCGCCAAGACCTTTATCGAAGAGTTCTGACTTGGATAGATATAAAAGAACTCTTACGTAGGATTGCTATTTATGTCCGGCCGACACCGGACAATACTTATTGGATGGACCTCCCAGATCTTGGACACATCATTGCCACGAGGTATAATGTGGCGTTCATTTCGTACTCGGCTAGCGGTGGCAACTTATGCCTTCCAGTGACTGTACCAACAGGAGTAGGACCACCGATAAACACAGTTGTGTTGGGACAAGTGACAAACCATTTTATATTGGTATGATACTTTAATTCGTTAAATTTAACAATATTACTTAAATTCGTTATACTTAACTGTCTCATCTATATTAGTTATATTTAATTGTGTTACTTAAATTCGTTGTATTTAACTGTTATTACTTTTGCAGTTGCACATGTCAGGCAATGATTACCCAATACCACCACCACCGAACACTTGGAGGGAAAACTGTGATCCAAGCGCAAGTCAATTGATCCTCCAATACCGAGATAAGATAGCAGCATTCAATGAACTCTATGATCAGGATAACGATGCAAGAAGAGAAAGATTACGTAGGGGATAGTATATGTGCAATGGTTTTTGAATTATCAAGTTTGTATGAATTATCAAATTTGGCGATAGTATATGTGTAATGGTCTATTGGTCCCTCCCACTGCTTTGTGGAGATGTGCTATCATTTTAACAATCAAATTTCAGATCTACTTCTGTTTCTTGTTGCTTTTGCTGTTGCTGTTGTGAAAATGCCTGTTCAGACACCATGTCGTGTACCTTTACACGAGATTGCCTCTATAATCTCGTGTGTTTGTATACGAGATATCTCGTGTGCAAACACGATTCATCACGTGTAAAGTTACACGAGATTATAGAGGCAATGTCGTGTAAAGGTACACGAAACGGGCAAGGGCAGATTTGGAATATTTCGTTCCCTGTATATAATATTCCCTGTATTTAGTATTTGCCTATAATAATCCCACCGTCCAAAAATTTTATTCACACTTTTTTTTTTAAGTGAAAGAAATTTGAACAGTAATTTTAGTTAATTTAATTATTTACTGAAAATTTAAAATTAATTATTGATAGTATTGTTGATGGTGTGTCAATACAAATTTTAGATTTTCGTTAGGATAATTAAAGCAAACTAAAATAATTGCTCAAAGTTCCTTCATAGTAACGTAAAAAAAGTGTGAAGATCATTTTGAGACGGATAGAGTATACCCCTTCCCGAGTCCCAAAATAATAGTTTCATTCTCCCATTTTATTTCTTCAGAAAGTTTGTTTTATTTTTAAAATTTAAAATTATTTGTATTTAAAATTTAAAATTGATGGGTGTGTTTTTACATATATAAATAAGATACTTTTAAACTTATTATTTGAGCAAATCCTTTAGTATTGTGGTCTTTTAATGGTGTTTCTTGAGTGTATTTGAGTACATGAAAAAAGGTTAAGAAAAAAATAATAATTATGAACTTAATGAAGGGAGAAGGACTTGAGAGGCATTTCCAGTAGAATAGGGGACCTGAATTAAGGAGTAATTATAAGAAAACAAGAAGACCAGAGTGGAAAAGATGAAGGGGGCGCACGCACCTGAGAGAAGAGGGCGTGCGCACCCACTTAGGCAAAAGGGGGCATCGCTTCTGGAATTTAAGGGCGAACACACCCGATGAGGGGGGGAGGGGGGCTCCTAAACATGAAGAAAGAAGCCAAGGTTCTGTAATTGCTAGGGAGCACGCACCCAAAAGCACTAGGGCGCATGCCCTCGACCACGGATCAGCCATATTTTTTTATGTCTTTTTTATCAGTTTTTCAAGCTTTGTATAGGATTGAAGGATTCAAGTTTTTATTCAAGATTTATTTTCAAAAGTTCATGCAATTTATTGAAGATTTGATTGAGATGATCATGAGTATGCGTGGCTAATTCCCTTAATATGTGGATTGAATGTAACATGTATGGATTCATTATGCTATAAATAATTCTATTGTCAGTCAAGTGTTGGGTTTTTCAAAAAGTGATTGACATAAAGGTTTTCTAGTTTCAATTGTATGTTCAGATACAATTGGTTTTTAACTAATATATGCAAAGAAATTGACGAGAGATCATTTGAACTATGCGATGCCTAACTTTTTGAGAAATATAATTTTGTGAATTTTTGATAAATATAATTTTGTGAATGCAATTGCTTGGTTTACAAATTGTAGATTCAAATATTCTTAGGGTTTTAAAAGGGTTCTTTGAATATTACGCATACTTTGCAGAAAGTGTAATATTTGGAGAACACTAAATTGTAGGACGCGTGAATGCCCAATGTTACTTTCTTGAATTAATCCCTAACAATCATTGATGATATTATTATTCATGCATATTGATGGAATACATGTAAATACAATCCGTAGATCTCCTTCACATCATTTGAATTTCGGTAAACTCGTTCTTATTCTCTTTACTTGCAATCTTTAGTTTAATTTCACTTGCATTCTAGTTTAAATAAAAACCAAAACCAGTTTATTTAATTTATTACTTAACTGATGGAAATCGAACTGTTAATACACAAGTCTCCGTGGATCGACCCTCGCGTTGCGCGTTACTACCACGTTAACTACTGCACTTGCTAGGTTTTTATTACAAGTGGAGTTTTTTTTCTATTAATAATGTAACTTTTTAAAATATTTAAAAGGCCAAACAGGACAATTAATTTGAGTCAAAATAAATAATATACTAGTCATTTTATCTTAAAATAAATAAAACAAATATTAATAAAGAATGTCTCGAAATGAATGTCAGAAAAAATTAATTTAAACTAACTATAAAATTATCAAGAGTAAATTTGAATATTTTTAATATTAAATTTAGGACGAAAGGTTAATTGAATCACACAGCACAAAGAATGAATGTGTTTTTTATTTGATGTACATTTTTTTTTATCATGAACAATAATTTTTATTTGTGTTGAAGAAATGAACAATTAGTATTTGCATTCATTAATTGTGCTATTCCATCTAGACAGTTTTTGAGATATGTGCTTGTAACGTGGTGGTGGTGCTAGAGGTGGAGGAGGTGTTTGAAGCAATCGTCTAAAGCTAGTCTTGTGTAAAATGACTGTTGATTATTTTACGGGTCAATGTTTGAAATATCATAATAACATGAATATGAATAAGTTAGTAGATTATTTTTTTTCAATATTGATGCGTACCCTTTCCTCCAAAACAACTTATTGTGGTGGATATAAGATGAAAATGGAGTGTTTAGAATTGATTCTGATAAAATTGAGAAATAGTTGACAATGATATGTTGCAAGTTGGAAATTTGGAGCACCATGAGATATACTGCTACACATCAAATAAATCCATTACCTCACATTCATATCTTTTACAAAGAATTTTTTTAGTGCTGTTGTCCAGATTTGAATGGTTGATAGACATTTGAAGGAGTCTAGATCCTTTGTGCTATTTTATGTGCTACAAGTAATTTAATGGCTCACAATTACTGAAATTGGTATTATAGTAATATTATACAAACATGTGAACGGTTGGATATTACAAATGGTACATAAAATGGCACATAAAAGTGTTACAAGAGATCTCAACTCTATTTGGAGACATTATCCTAGTCTAGATAAAACAATTTTTTGGGCCCGGGTATGAACCAAATTGTGCGGGCTAATATGACTTGACACCCTAATTAACTAATTTTAGATTACGTGTCCACATCTATTGGTCCAAACAGGCTATGAACCTCAATTCTCTAACATACTTCTGCTGGTCCAAATTTTGGTGTTTGAGAATTGAGATAAATGCAAAATAAATTCAAGTGAAAGTTTATTCATAGTGAAAATTTTATAAAAAATGTGTTTTTATTAAAAAATTAGGAAGAGGCTATGGCAATTTTGTTAATACCTAACGCTTGTTTTAAATGAGGTGGTGACAATTTTGTAAATAACTGGCAATTGTTTTAAAAGCGTGCGGTGACATTTTTGTAAATAACTAGAACATATTGAATACGCTGAGACTATTAACATACGACTGACAATTTTCAATACTAACACTGAAAGTTTTTAACACATGCACCGGCATTCTTTTACATTATCTCTGACACTCAGTAAAAGCTTACATCTTCAGTGTTTTATAACTGACAATGTAAATAGCTGCCACTTTTTAACACTGGCACTATCACTTATTAAAAGAGCAAGTGTCAATGCTTGTAAACGTCAGTAAATATGACGGGCATTTTGGAACATTAATACTAACATTTAATAAAAAGTATCAGTTTTTATGTTTATAATTGATAAACGCCAATGTAAATCACTGGTATTCTGTAACATTATAACTGACAATTACGATGCAAATAGACGCTTTCCAATTAGAGAAAATTTTGGGGGAAACTAGTTTCTCCATAAGTTATAAAAAGTCATGTTTTTATAGGGGTTAAGATTTAGAGTTTAAGGTTTAGGGTTTAGGGTTTAGGATTTAGGGTGTAGGGTTTAAGGTTTAAGGGTAAAAAAGTGGAATTTTTATAATTTATGGTGGAACTAGTTTCCTCCAAAACCAACTCTTCCAATTAATTACAAAAATACACCACTTGTTTTAAAACAAGTGCCAATTTATTTACAAAAATGCTACCGCCTCTTTTAAAAACCCGTTTTTTTAAGTGTTAAAAAAAAAAACACTTTTTCATTAGACCTACTATTGCTTTTATAATTTAAACATTATTGAATTTGCAATTGTGTAAAAAGTTCTTGTACAAAGAATTTTGTTCGTATTTAAATAACTCTACAGTCAGTCGTTATATGAAATATAGTACCTTTTTTTCTTCAGAATGATAGTGCTATGGCAAAATTCCTTTAGGCCCCTTCTCCTAGATGTTTTCTCCATAAAAGCCCACGCGAGATGCAAAATTCCAACTAACCCCAAAGCCGAAACAAAATGCCATAAAAGCCCAAAAACCATCACTCAGCCCAAAAACCAACAAGCCCAATGCTAAGCCCGATGCCCCGACCCGGCCCGATGCCCCGACCCGCACAGGATCCGAAACCCACTTACCAATCCACCCGTTTTAATTAGAAAAAAAAATGTTGACACTAGGTTTTGAACCTAGGACCTTTTGTAGGACAACCACATCTTAACCACTAACCCACTGCATTGCTTTGTTCAATTTTTGCAATATTTATTATTAGTAACAGAATTCTATACGAAACTAAATTACAAAAATTGAGATTTTACAATCAATTAATGAAAATCTTGAATATTCACACACAAAAAAAAAACTTTTAATATATGTATATATTAGAATATTAAAAACATCATTTAAGAATATAAAATATCTAATGCTTTTTATTAAAAAAAATATGAAAAACCTAAAAAATAAATTAAATTGTAATTGCGAAAATACATTATTTCAAAAACTTTTATAATTTTTTAATTATTACCCTTCTTTTAAGGCATTTATTTACATAAATGACACCAACTAAGTCTATTATATACTGAAAATGTGAGAATTATAAGAAAATAAATTAAATAACTCTTATGAGACATGTAAAAAAGTCTTGTAATTTGTATCAAAGTCTTGTAAATTCTTATGAAACATGTAAAAAAGTCTCATATCAGACTTATGAGAGTCTATTTACAAGGTCTCATAGCAGACTCATGGTGCATTTTTTAGGTCTCATAATTTGTATCAAAGTCTTGTAAATTCTTATGAAACATGTAAAAAAGTCTCATATCAGACTTATGAGAGTCTATTTACAAGGTCTCATAGCAGACTCAATGAGTCTCTCAAATGTCTCATAAGTGCATTTTTTAAGTCTTATAATTTGTATCAAAGTATTGTAAATTCTTATGAGACATGTAAATAAGTCTCATATCAAACTTATGAGTGTCTATGCAAAAGGTCTCATAACAGACTTATGAAGGTCTATTTACAAGGTCTCATAACAGACTCATGAGTCTCTCAAAAGTCTCATAAGTGCATTTTTATGCCGTATATTTTGTATCAAAGTCTTGTAAATTCTTATGAGACATGTAAAAAAGTCTCATATCAGACTTATGTATGTCTATTTACAAGGTCTTATAGCAGACTCATGAGTCTCTCAAAGGTCTCATAAGTGCATTATTATGCCTTATATTTTGTATCAAAGTCTTGTAAATTCTTATGAGACATGTAAAAAGTCTCATATCAGACTTATGAGTGTCTATTTACAAGGTCTCATAGCAGACTCATGAGTCTCTCAAAGGTCTCATAAGTGCATTTTTTAAGTCTTATAATTTGTATGAAAGTCTTGTAAATTCTTATGAGACATGTAAATAAGTTTCATATCAGACTTATGAGTGTCTATTCACAAAGTCTCGTAGCAGACTCATGAGTCTCTCAAAGGTCTCATAAGTGCAAATGGCAATTTGGTAATAAGGACTTAAATATTTTCATTTTATATAAATAATTTACTGGAAGGTGATAGTAAAAAAAATAAAAATAAAAATTCGATATTACATAATTATAATTTAATTTATCTTTAAGATCTTTTATATTTTATCTAATAAAAGATTTAAATACTTTATATTTTAAATCATTTTTTTTTCGGTTTTTTATTTTACAAAAGGTTGGTGTTTTGGGAATAATCAAGAATTTTATTAATTGGTTTAGAATCTTGTTTTTTCTTTAGTTAGATTCATTTAGGCGCAATAGTAATAGAATATATTGCAACAATTGTATCAAATATTGTGTTGGTGTAGTGGTGAAGTCATTTCTTTTCACAAGAAGTGTTTGGGTTCAAGTCAAGCATACTACAAATTAAATTTTTAATAGTCAAATGGATGGATGAGGGCCACAGGTGGGCTGGGCGGCGGGTCGGACTGGGTGGGCTGCAGCGAGTCGGCCTTGAGAATAAGGGGCTGAGATGGGCGCTGGGCTTAGGTGGAATTTTGATCTGGCCATGGGTCTTTATGGGATAATTATCTGGCCCAGGGGGCCTAGGGTCCAAACCTCTAGTGCTATTTCTTTTTTTGTTTATCCTAAAAAGTTAGTATACACCTTTCTGTTAAGTTAACGTGCTTTGTGGATAGCCAACCGCTAAATACGTGTGATAATATTGTTTTCCTATAAACACAATAAAAGTGTAATTTTATAACTTTTGACTTATTAGTTAAGTGTTTAATATTTTAAATTAGGGATGAGTTAAATTTTCATTTTGTAAGTTGTTTTTTCAATGAAAATTTCAGGAAGTTTTTTTTAATGGAGAAATATGTAAGTTACAACAGTGGCAGATCTATATCTCCCTGATTTTTTTTAGAGGGGACAATATAGTAAATTTAAAAATTATAAAAGGTAAATTTGTAAAAATTTAAAAAAATCAAGGGGCCCAAGTACCCTCGTCAAAAAAGGGCCTAGATCCGTCGCTGGTTAAAACTATCATTTAATTAATTAATGATTATTTTTTCTATAAAATTAATAATTTTAATACTTCATCCGTCCCAGATTAAGGTTCTTACTTTCCTTTTTGGTTTGTCTCAGGCTAAGGCTCTTAGTTGCTTTATTACTTAAAATGGACTATGGGACCCACTTGTCATTCTCACAACAAAAACTCCCTACCCACTTTATCTCTCCTACTTTCTTTTACTTACTTTTTCATACTCACAACATTTACTTTTTCTTAATGTCCGTGTAAAGTCAAACTAAGAATCTTAGTCCGGCAGGGGCGGAGGGAGTAGTAAATTGAAAGAAAAAGGAAAATGAAAATAAATATCCACGTGGCTGTGCCTGGTATGAAAACACATCCAAGCGGAACAGCAGATCACCACTCAACTACCTTCGTATAAAAACGGCCCTCTCTCTCCTCACCAGTTTCGACTCGGAGAAAGAAAAAGAGAGTCGATTACACAATAATAATCACTCTTCTTCTCCGTTTCCACTCTCCCATGGCTTCCATTAACAGCATCACTCCTCAAACCTTCCGTTCTCTCTCTAAACCCACCAAAGATCCCTTTCTCAAATCCTTCATACCCACTTCCCATAATCCCCAAATTCTCTTCAGACCCAAACACAAAGACGCCGTCACAATCGTCAGGTCGGTCTCCCCGAAGGAGCTCGACGTTATTCCGGTCCAGAGCAGTGACTTTACCGACCATCAGGACGGGTTGGTGAGTGGAATTGAGATGGAGATTGAACCTCGCGACGAAATTGTGAGTCAGTTGGTGGGTGGGTTTGGAAATGATCAGTTGGTTGGTGGGTTGTCGTTTGAAGGCGCCGGCGGGTTCTCTTCGCCGTCGTCTTCTGGTGGTGGGGATGAGAACGTTGACGAAAGCAAATTGATTGATAGGGCTATTAATGCTTCGATTGTTTTTGCTGCCAGCGCTTTTGCTATTACCAAATTGCTCACCATTGATCATGATTACTGGCATGTAAGTTAACCTAGCTTAATTATGTGCTTTATTAGCTTCTGTTGTATTGTAATTTGTGATTTTTCCTGTTTTTGCTTTTTTATGTGGAATTGGTATTTGTCTGATCATGATTTTGATAATTAATTTAGAAGTACATTAGTTATTTTTATGTAGAAATTAGGAAACCAATAGGTCATCTTAAAGTCTGTGGAGTGTGGTTCATCCCCAAGCCGATTGACAATGAAAAGCCAATGATAAATTTTCTCCCATTGTCTAGCTATTTTGAATCTACTAAATTGCTATAAAGAGATTGTTGATGTCTGTTTTTTTACGTTATTTGTTTGTTTTGAGTAGAAAGACGTTTTTAGTGAATTGTATTGTTTATTCTAATGGGGAAAACAACATAAAAAGAGTTTCCCTGCAGTTCTTGTTGTTAAGCTCCTCGAGTCCTCATTAATATGAAGACATTTGTTTTGGACTGGGAGTCTGGAGAACATCAGTTCTATGCTTAAAGATATGTACCCTTTTTAGGATGGGAGTTAGGAGATTATGAGTTCTCTCATCAAGGATATGTACTTTCTGTATTGATCACACTTCCTTGACATAGGAGATACTGATTGTGTATGGAGGAATATAGTCAAGTTAATGTATGTTTTCCTTTTGCTTGATTCTTTTGGTTAAGGTGTATACATAAAAGTTGCCTTGTATAGGTGTTTCCAGGCCCGTCTCAATAACTTTAGGGGCCCGGTGCCAAAACGAATATGGGGCCCTTTAAAGTTGAAAACATACACCATAAAACCGTAGTACTCCCTCTGTCCCAGAAAGCTAGTCTCTCTTTTTTCGTTGTTAATACAAATGAACTTTGAGTAATAATTTAGACTACTTTTAATTAGCATAATGAAAATTTAGAACTTGTTATAAATAGAATATTATAAATACTATCAATATCAATTTTTAGATTCTCATTAAGGTAATCAAAAATAGCCAAAACAAATGAACTGTGAGCTTTGATTGTGTATGTAATAAGAGTGTAATAACATAGCTTAGGGACGCATATTTTGAAATTTTCTGCATCGTTTGTTTTTTCATATAGCACACAAGCCTTACTGAAAGTGTAAGGAATACCTTCTGTATAAATCTTGGATTATTTTGTTTTTATAGATTTTTCTTTATGAAATACGAGTATCAAGATAAGAGGTGAGAACAGGGTGGATTCAATTAAATCAGCTGGGTTCAATTAAAAAAAAATAGAATTAGCGCTTCAAGATTAAATTTCAAATCTGAAATTGAATCCTTAATTCTTAAATCACGAAAATCTGAGAGGTGAGAGACGAGAGTTAAATTCTTTACCTGCCGATGATCGTTCAATACTCCGACGGCGGTGATGGCGAGAAAAGCGATGTAGCGACAGAATTAGGGAGATTCAGAGTAAGAGACAGAGACGTACAAACGAATAACAATGGAAGGGAATTGTGGAATTTGAGAGATTACGAAGAGGGTTTTTTTCTATAATTGTCGAGAAGGAATTAATGCCGAGACTGGAGGCGAGTAACGAGTTCGCGTTACTGATTACGCCGACGTCGGTCTTCAAGAAGAGAACGGATCAATGTAACCCCATATGCATAATGGGCTGAAAAAATTGGGGGCCCTCCCATTTTTGGGGCCCTGTTCCGTTGCACTGGATGCACAGGCTATGAGCCGGGCCTGGGTGTTTCGAGATTAACTCTGGCTCGTGTTTTCTCACGAATCTAGTTATCAATACTCTCTTTTATGTATGACTAAGTAGGTGCTGTTGGTTTGGTATGTTGCAAGTCTCTCTCTATAACCATTGGTCAGGACCCTGTCTCTTTTGGTGTCATTTTCTGAGAATGCAATTCATTTAAAGGCTATTTCATGTCTTACAATGCCTTTGTGCTTGATAACACAATTATTTACTGAAACTCGTGCACTGGTTTATTAGGGATGGACATTGTTTGAGATAGTGCGATATGCCCCTCAACACAATTGGAGTGCGTATGAAGAAGCTCTACGACAAAACCCAGTATTGGCAAAAATGGTGATAAGTGGAGTAGTTTACTCGCTAGGGGATTGGATTGCCCAGGTCAGATACAAATCACAACTATCTATTTTTATATCTTTTACCCTCTACAACAATTTTCACTGATTTCAGTGTGCACTGCAGTGTGTTGAAGGTAAACCTCTTTTTGAGTTTGACCGGACGCGTATGCTTAGATCGGGCCTAGTTGGGTTTACTCTCCATGGATCACTTTCTCACTATTACTATTACATCTGCGAGGTAATCATCTGTTCTTCCCTGTTTTTTTTTTTTTTTTTTCAATTACACTTTATTAAAATAACATAGGATTATGTCTCAGGCTCTTTTTCCATTTCAAGGTTGGTGGGTGGTTCCTGTTAAGGTGGCCTTCGATCAAACTATATGGGCAGGAATTTGGAACAGTATTTACTATGTAGTTCTGGGATTCCTACGTTTCGAGTCTCCAGTCAGCATCTTTACTGAATTGAAGTCAACATTCTGGCCCATGTTAACGGTAAGAACATTCACACTTCCTCTATCAAAATCTTTCTCTCGAGATTTGAATCCTAAATTAGAGCCACATATATGAATTTGTTTTGTACCTAAGAATGTTTTTTTGGATCTGTAACTTGGTTGTAGGCAGGTTGGAAGCTTTGGCCATTTGCCCACATTATTACATACGGGGTAATCCCTGTTGAGCAAAGGCTTCTTTGGGTTGACTGTGTAGAGCTCATTTGGGTAACAATACTTTCAACGTGAGTTTCCCACCTCAAATTCTCCCCTTTGCCACTTTATCCAGTATTCTGGTATTATATGTCGATGATTATTGCCTATCTAAATATAAATCCCAAAAAACGAATGAAAACAATAAGAATTAAGCACAAACTTATCCTTATATTGATCTCCATCAAATTCTTTTTGTTAGTTTATCGAATGAGAAATCAGAAGCAAGAATTTTGGATGCACCAGCAGAGGCAGATTCAAGTTCTTCATCTTTAGGTTCTTCTGAGGTAAGAATAAACACGTGATAAATACAAAATGAGGTGACGATATTTTATTGGTTGCATCGATTACTCTCTAGTTAAAAACACCAATAAAATCATGACACATCATTTTGTAAACCGAATTTTGTGATTTTATATTTACTCATTGTAATATTGGCTGCTAATTGCTGCATTATGCAACTCTGACGTGTCCCATTCGTTTCCTCTTTTTTTTTTCTTTTGTAGGAGTAAATATGTTGAAGAACTTGAAAACAGAGGCGAGTCGAAATTCCGTGTGATCAACATTGATTGGTGAAATTGTGTACGGCTAGAAGGTTGTTTGTATTCTCCGGCTATACATACGTCCTGTATATCTGTTACTACAATCTGTGCATATGCATGGCTATATCATCTCATTCTTTTCTGAGATTGAATGTCTTATGATTGATGAGATATGGTGAAGGAACAACACTGTAAAATACACTCTACATTTTAGCAATCACTTGTGTAGCCTTCAAACGCACAAGTGTCACAATAACAATTATTCCCTCCGTCTCATACTCATCGCTACTAATTTTCATTTTGGGCGTTTATATTTATTGCTACTTACCCAAAATGTTCACTTTTCTCTCTCATATCCACTCACAACTACTCACTAGCCTATTTTCTCTTTCCTATCCACTCACAATACTTACTTTTCTAACATACTATTTTCCTAACATATTTTCTTAGTCTCCGTCCACATTTGGTAGCAAAAAGTATGGGTAGCAAAAAGTATGGGACGGAGGGAGTATGATTTTTGAAAGAAGTAAATTGAACTAATCAATTACCCAAACTTTAATGGCGTTCTCTACAAGGAAAAAGTCTGCTCAAAGTCTTGAACAAAAATTTTGACCAAAAAATGAAAAAGAAATAGGCAACAAAAGAAGACCAAGTCGTGTTCAATTCAATTCATATTGTTGAAGGGAGCATGTAATACAGGCTTAATTTAATTCAACTTTAACAGAATTTACATATAATATGTGAATCAAATTAATACATACAACTAATTAATCAAAGTATATAAGTACAGGACAGGAGGGAATTAAGATTTAAGAATTAGCCATGGTCATGTTAGAAAGACGGCTGGGAGTAGGCCTGAAATCCAACCACCGGAGAGTCAACCTCCGAGCAGGCGGAGTCAACGCCCTCCTCAAGATCTCTTTATTAGCCTGACGCCGCCTAGGCGCCACCATCTCGTTATGCCGAGCCGACCTCGTGCGTTGCAGCGGCGAGATTTGTGGCGTCCGTCGAGGTCTGGGAGAGGCGACGGCGCCGGTGGGCAAAGTCCGATACTTTCCTAGTCTGTAAGCAACAAGCGGCGATCCCTTTGCCGGAACTTGAAGCTTTCCAGCGTTTGGCTTCTGGATGATCATTTTTGTTATTCGAGACAAAGAAAGGAATATGGGTTGATGAAATTAAACTGAAGATTTGTGTTTTGTGTTTGTTTTCGTGTTATATACACTATGCATATAAATATAAATGTTGAATATATACGCGGGGTTTGACGATTGACGTGTTCTTCTAAGAAGGACTAGGGGAGTGAGTGGGGTTTGTGGTTTTGACTGTTAATACTTTTGACTTGTTTTTTAAGTTTGACAGTTTTATGACTTTGGTTGTTAAAATGTAGGCAACTGCTACGTAACCAGTAATCCACTTGGGCGTCTATGAATAAATCAATCCTACGAAAAATTATAACAAAAATAATGACTACTTTCTTGAATTTAACGATAATGACAAATATAATAAATGAATCAGAATAAATTTAACGGGACATAAAATTAGGATAAACTATAAATGCGGAAATTAAATCAAACCGAGCAATAAATGAAGCCGAGTCTTGTGTTGGACACAATCTTCGCAAGAAGATATTGCCCCGCACTGGTGCTAACGGTTCTATGACAATATTCTATCCGGATGAAACAACTTTAGAGCATCCACAATTGGGAGTTTTTTGGGAGTTTTTAATTTTGGTGAAAGAGCTCTTTCAAGCTTTTTATCATTGTGGAAAAAAATGAAAAAGCTCTTTAGTAAAAAGCAACTCTTTCTAGAAAGAGTTCTTTACATGAACATTTCCATTAATTTTCCCCAACTACCATGTTAGGCCATTTAATTTAAAAAGCTCTACCATTGTGAAAGAAGCTTTGAATTTCTTATTTGTTGACTTGGCATCTAGGAACAATAAAAAAGCTACTTTAAAGAGCTCTACCATTGTGGATGCTCTTACAATCGTTAATAGAAGCATTTCAAATTAACGATTTCGACAAGCATAACTGTGCAACAAGATGATTCTGTCTTCTAACAGATGCCGTGAGAATTCCATCGAATTATGTGACTGAATTCCATAATTCACTTAAATATCTAACCGAGTTCGTTAACTCAGTTAAAGATATTTACATATTCATTTAATTATGATAAAAAATTTGACTTAGTTGACCAAAAAAGTCAAACTGTACCCTTTGATATGGGACGGAGGGAGTATGCGAATCTTGTGCTTCAGATGAGAAGTGACTGAACTGTGTAGTGATCGAGTGAGAATGTCAATCTGGTGTTGGGGGGGGGGGGGGGGTTATATAGTTTATGAAGGGATGTGGTGTCTCTTGGGAATAGGCATAAATTGCAACTGCACCGATTCCACCTCCAAATAAGCAGCCTTATTTTCCATTCCTAATCTTTTTGTGGAATTTTGGTTTTAGAATGTTTGATTGACTTTTGACCAAGAATTCCATAATGTTTCATTTTGTGTAAATGGAAATTAATAGCATATTTATAATCTACGTTTGGAGTAGATTAATGTGGTATATTTACTTTCTCAAAACTAATTCCGGGTGAATGAGAAATTAATGTCCAAAGTATGCAAGTTAAAGTGAGTATATGAAGAGTTTATGGGATATAAAATGATTATCTCACATTGATTTATGAATAAAAGTAATGAGAGTATTTAAGTGGATCCATCTACGGTGGAGTCATCAAATGGTTTCCTCCTTGGACCAACCAAGTAGACCATTGGGCAAACCATGCAACTGTGGTCCAATTGCGATACTTTTATTTTTATCAGGACCGTCACAATAATTATGAGGTCTTTAGCTAAATGTGATATTAAACTAATATTTAAAAAATGGATTGGTCTCTTGTAAAACGCGTTTTTCTTAATGGTTAGGAAAAACGTGTTTTTCAAAACCTTCTGGCTATTACTTTCAAAGTTTCTGGCTATCAATCTCATATCCAGAAGACTTTATATTGATATCCAGAAGGCTTTATACTGATATCCAGGACCCTTCTGGCTATCACTTTCAAAGGTCCTTGCTATCAATCTCATATCCAGAAGGCTTTATATTGATATCCAGAACCCTTCTGGCTATCATTTTCAAATGTTCTGGCTATCAATCTCATATCCAGAAGCCTTTATATTGATATCCAGGACCCATCTGGCTATCACTTTCAAAGGTTCTGGCTATCAATATCAAGGTTCTAAAAAACGCTAGGCGGTCGCTAGGCGCTGCAGGGGCGCCTAGCGCCTAGGCGGGGCCTAGGCGGGATCTAGGCGGGGCCGAGAATTCAGAAATAACTATAATATCCTATACGGGACCTAGGCGTTTCATGAACGCCTAGCGCCTAGGCGGGGCCTAGGCGGCCTAGACGGGAGTCTTTTAGAACACTGATCAATATCATATGTAGAAGGTTTTATAATTATATCCAGAACCGTTGAGAAGTTCTAATTATTTACAAAAATACCACCGCACTTTTTTTAAAACACGTTTTTCCTAAGCGTTTGGAAAAACGCGTTTTTCCTAAGATTTTGCGTTAAAAAATACACACAAAATATTGAGAATGTGAAAGTCTCCTTTTATTATAAGGAGCAATTGAAATTAGGGTGGCGATTATGTGAGACCAAATCAATTGCTGAGCGATCAAAAAAGAAATCTACTACCACTCAATCTATTAATCTTGTTCGTTCTGTATTTATTCATCTAATCCGATTTCACATTTATTAATTGTTATTTTGCAATTAATAAATGTGAAATCAGGTTTTTAATTTTCGTTTTTAAATCTAGTTTTTAATTATGTTTATCGTTGTTATATTTGTTTTGTTGTTTTTCTCTTCATACTCATATGTGAGAGCCTGTGATTTCCCTCCGTTGGTGAGGGCCTGTGTTTTCCCTCCGTTGTTGAGGGCGTGTGATTCCCCTCCATTGGTGAGGGCTTTGTGTATTGTTTTTTTTTTTTTTTTTTTTTTTTTTAAAAAAAAACATTATAGCATTAAATGACAAAGACTCTAGTTTTTTGCTTTTTTTTTTCAAATTTAATTCATAGTTGAACTCAATACATAATCATCAGCAGAAGCGCCTAGGAGACAAATCTTAGGGAGAGAAAAACTTCTCTCTAACTTCTGGGGAGAGGGGGGATCGAACCCATGACCTCCAGCGTTTTCAATGGCGGAATCTTTCGAAGTCAGGTTTTGTTAAGATCGTTTGTTGCAAAGATGGACTTAGTATGAATATTCATTTTTCTTTGCAATTGACAAGTCAAAATGCCAATATGTTGGCAAATGTAGTATCTAGGGCAGCATTTGTAATTGCGAGCCCCACCGTTTGGGTTGAACTTCCTAATTGTGTGGATAGTCGACTTCTGAACGTTTGTTATTATCATTAATAATATGTTTTCTTTTGGTTTTAAAAAAAAAAGTTAATAGAAGAATGTGATCCCATCCCGATTGCTCAACGGTACTGTGGAAATTAATGACGAAATCATCATCCTAAGTAAATGGGGTCATTCGATCCCTGATTTCAGAATTACATTCATTTTACTACCATTAAATTTTAAAAAATAACATTTCACCACAAAACATTTTCTTTTTGCAATTTTGACCTCTTATGATTCAGAAAAATCCACTAAATCAGAAATTTGAACCCCATTCCATAAAATCCTGCTAATAACATAATTTTGACACGCTTATTGTAAAATCCTAGTTTCACCAATGGCGGCAACAGTTCCACCTCATTTCTTATTTCTGATTATAAGACTGGAATATTTCTTTCTATATTTTCAACAACACTTGGGCCCCAAATGAGAGTTTTGTTTTGGTGAATATATATATATATATATATATATATATATATATATATATATATATATATATATATATAGTTAATGACAATTTAGACCCTGAAGTATGATACCACCCTTCCAATCGAGCCTTGCATGCCTTTTTTCGCCAGATCGGACCCTGGGTGATTCATTTTCGCCAGTTAGGGCCTTTTTGACGGAACGGAATTCGTTAAAAAGCCAGTTAAAAAGCGTGTGCCGTGCACGTGACTAACGGAATTGGGTTGTTTGAAGTTGATGTTGACTAGTAGGGTGCTTAGTTTAAATTCTAAAGCTTAAAAGGGCAAATAAAATCATTTAAACCAATAAACTAAAACACTTGTGGATCTGAGAGGGCAAAAAAAGAAAACAAATACTCCTTCGGTCTCCCACCCTCAACTCCCCCGCCGACGCCACCGCCACCATGTTCCTCCCCAGCCGCCACCGCCATAGGGACACTGGGGAGGTTGGTTCTCGACCAGACGTTGCTCGATCGGAGGCGGAGGAGTATACCGAAGTCAATCATCGTCTAATTCAGCTCCGGGTGAAACAATTTTGCTCTGTTTGCGATGATGGTTCGCGATTATTGTTTGTTGTTCGATCGGGAATAATGTCAGGTCGGAACCGCTTTCTGGTATTCAATTGAGTTTCGAGAGGGAGATTTTGGTCTAGAGAGGTTTTAGCCTTTTAGGTATGGGTGCGATTTGTGAAATGTGATTTAGGGGTTCTTCAATGGGTGGTGTGAGATCCTCAAATTCATCGTCTGGGAATAAGCTACTGGCTTCGAGTAACTCAAGCTCTTCTGCTAATGGAATGTCCATGGCCATGTGTGTGTTGTGAGGGAGAGAGAGTTGAGCTATGGAAGACACGTTTGTTCTTCACTTTTGATTTTCTTTCATTTGCGGGAGACCCGTAACAGAGGAGAGAATTGGAGAAGATGAAGAGGGAATTTTGGTGTTAAGTTTTATACTTTTATTATATTTATTTTTATTTTAAATTATGTATACTCCATTTTTAAATTAAGCAAACACTACAGGTTACTCCCTCCGTCCCGCTCGAATTAGGATTTTTGGTCAAGTAAGTTATACTTTGACCAACAATTTGAAGAAAAATAATTATATTAATGAAATTCTAAAAAGTTATTTAGTTTATTATTAATCGTGATAAAATAACATTTTTTAAATTTTTATTAGTATCATTATTTTTCTTCAAATTATTGCTCAAACCCTTTTATTTACTATTTTATTGATTATTTTTATTTTCAGCCCTATTAAGTTTCGAATTTTCATTAAACCCCTTAAAAGAAACATCAACTTCAAACAACCCAATTCCGTTAGTCACGTGCACGGCACATGCCTTTTAACTGACTTTTTAACGAATTCCGTCAAAAAGGCCCTAACTGGCGAAAATGAATCACCCCAGGGTCCGATCTGGCGAAAAAAGATATGCAAGGCTCGATTGGAAGGGTGTGTTGGGTATGCTTATTATAAACCACTCCTATTACCTAGATTTGATTGATCCCATAACCTAATTTTATCTTTTTGTGGACTTTAGGATATATTGTTAGAAGTGAAACTTCATTTTTAGTATAGTCCACTTTGATAGTATAGGCTTTAGATTGATAGGCTGAAAATTTTCTAAGTCTGGAATTTTAGTGGTCAAGACATCGACCGTGAATTCACTTGACCGTGGTAGACCACCTGACCGTGGAAGACCACTTGACCGTGAATCACCTGACCGGAAGTCAGTGACCGTGAAGCTTTGTGGCATATCTCGACAGGTCACATTTGACCCCTCGACCGCAGATGCCCTTAGGCATATTGACCGCAAGAGCTTCGACCGCAAGTCTTGACCGCAGATGAGCAGAAGTTCAAGAACCCAAGTATGTTCAAACTTAACCATGGTCAAACTATGGTTAGTTTAGAACGTTGCAGAACTTGGATCCCAAGTAATTCAAATTTGAATCTCTCAGTGGGACCACCTCTTATCTGCAAAAAGGACAAACTCAGATTGAGCTCCAATCAGAATTCAACAGCTCATTGTCCTTCAACTTGGAGCCCAAGTAAATCCAACAGCTATTTTCTCATTCAAGGCTATAAATAGCCCTTAAGTTCTTCATTGAACAATGCTGAGATTCCAAGAGAGAAATTGCTGTTGAAATACTTGGTGATTGAGGATCATACTCAAGATTTCCAGAATCCTTTGAATCTTCAAAGAACTCACCTTCAAACCTTCAAAGATCTCCAGCAACATTCAAGTCATCTCAAGCCTTGTAACACATAAGATTCTTTAGGCTCTAAATCATATAGATTTCAAAGAGCTTCAGATTCTTACACACACTCACCCCAATTGATCAATCACTTAGATTGAATCAAAAGGGATACACTGGTCTAAGTCTAGGATTTGTTCTTCATAGAAAGTAGGTGTTTATTCAACACTTCATCTCTGTAATCTGTACACTCAAGAATCAATATATACCTCCATTCAAAATCCAAGACTGACCATCTTGGTAAAGGACGTAGATCTTTTTAACAGATCGAACCTTTCCAAATACTTGTGTCGTTTTACCTTTCTGCAAATTTACTTTCAAGTATTGTTCATCTTGTTCTTCATTGTTCATATTAACTTTGTTTGTCGTTTAGTGTTTTGATTTTTCAGATTTAAGAACTTGCTGTGAATTGTGTTTGTTTTGTTCTCCTCATTGCCTAAGTTAAAATCTGACCAACTTATCTTTTGCCAAAACTTCTAAGACAACAACTTTCAAATCTCAACCTCTTGACCGCAATCTCTTGACCGCACTTCACCCTCGACTGGACTCACTCGACCGCAATCTGGTTGACCGTGAGTGCTGGTATTCCTACTTAGAGATTTTAGTCAAAACCAACCTTTCCCATTTCTAACGAAAACTTCCGCTGTGCATATTACTCCTTGACCGTGTGGTTTTAACTTGACCGCATATTCAAGAGTAAGCACTTGGTTGAATTTGAAAAATGGTTGAAATTTTAATAGGCTATTCACCCCCCCTCTAGCCTCTTTTCATACCCTTGTTGTGTCTTTGGGACCAACAAGTGGTATCAGAGCAAACACCTTTATAAAACTTCTGTTTTTCAAGCTTAACAGCTTGGGTGCCGATTCAAAATGGCAAGTCAGAAAACTATGGAAACGGTTAACTTCACTCACGTTCCAGCGTTCGACGAAGATAATTTTGACGTATGGAAGCACAGCATTCTAACCCAGTTCTACTCCATGGACGAGCAACTTGGTGATTGTCTTACCATTGGACCATACTTCCCAATGAAAGCTAATCCGGATCCAGAAACCAATGGTGCAAATCCGACTATCAAGAAACCAAAAGCTGAATGGACCGATGAAGAGAAAAGACTGGTTGGAATGGATGTGAAAGCAAAAAAGTATACTTTTAAGTACCTTGAGTACGTCACAGCGTCGACAGATCATGGAATGCTCTACTGCAAAAGAACTTTGGGATGCAATTGAAGATTACATCGAAGGAGATCAAGCTTGCAAGGAAAGCAAAAAGTTTGCAATTCAAAGAAGATTCAACAACTTTGCTAAGATCCCCGGTGAATCACTAAGAGCCACTTACGATCGTTATTGTGAGATCGTGAGTACTTATACAGCACTCGGAAAGAAGCTTACCAAGAAAGAAATCAATGTTAATTTTCTTGCCGCTCTTGGTTCGCAATATCTACACAAAGGAAACACTCTTGAAGATACCAAGCTACTAGATGACATGTATCTCAGAAGCCTCTATGCCAACCTCAAGGTCTTTGATATCAAGCTTAACAACATTGCTGAAATGGAAGGAAAAACAAAGAGCTTATCGTTGGTTGCTCAAAAGGAAGAAGTGATCGAGGAAGAAGATCAAAAATCTCCACATCAGATTTACTTGATATGGATGATGATGATTTTGCTATGTTCGTGAAAAGATTCCAAAAGTTCAGAAAGACAGCAAGACCCGGATCAACAAGCAAAGCTCCAACAAGGTTTTCAAGGAGCAGTCCTTCAAAGAAGAAAGAGAACTTCAACTTCTCCAAGAAGAAAGAGGATCTCGTTTGTTTTAATTACAGGAAACCCGGTCATTTCGCATCAGAATGCCCAATTCCCAAGTATGAGTATATGAAGAAGAAAAGCAACTTCAATCTAAGATACTCAAAGCAAAAGGGGATGGTTGCTGAAGAGGACTCTACCACAAAAGAGTTAGCTACCTGGATAGAGTCAGATTCTGATGAAAGCGACGAGGATTCTGAAGAAGGTCACATCTGTTTGGTCGTTCAGTCCAATGATGAGGATGATAATAAAAGTCGTCGCTCACCAAATGCAAAACCTAAACGGATAAGTTATACGGCCGATGAACTTGCAGAAAAGGGATTCCTAACTCCGGTTCAAAAGAATGGTGATCTTCTATTTTCAAGATGTGATGTGAGTGCAGCAAAGAAGGCTTTACTAAACCCCAAAGTGAAGGAAGTTCTGTCTACCACACCACAAGTCAAATTTGACATTTCCCCCGATGAACAAGAAAAGATGTTTGCAAAAGCTGAACAGGTAATTAGTAAATTCTCTGGCATGAAGGAAGCTTTAGCACTTTCAACTGAAGAAATTTCCCAGCTTAAGACGGAGAAATCTCTATTAAGATCTGAACTCACCCTCCTTAAGGAGCAGATCAAGAGTATGACTCCTCTTACTGATAGAAACCGTTTCTTAGAAGAACAAAATGCTATATTTAAGGTTAAAAACGAAGAATTGGTTGCTGAGATAAATGACCTGAAAAGGATCACAAATGAGTGGACCAATTCTCGTGTCACTATGGAACAAATCTTAGAATCCCAAAAGTCTAGTGGTGATAAGGAAGGCTTGGGATTCCAAACTAGTGACAACCTTAAATGTGCATCTTGTTGTGAAAGAGATGAGAAATTTACCCAGCAAACTTTGGAAGAGTCGAAGGCTAAACATCATGTTTCAAAGGGTGTAGGACAAGAACCAAAGAAGAAACTAGTGTTTAATTATGTCTACCCTAAGAAACAAACTGGCAAGGCAAAGTTGAAAGGTATTGCCATGGATGAACCTGCTGCTGCGGCAAGCACCAGTAAGGTTGCTAAGTCTCCCGACCGCATGTACTTACCGCGAGGTCAGTCGACCGCACCTAGGAAGCTGGCGACCGCATCCTGGAAGCCGGCGACCGCAAGTGGCGGCAAGGTAGCAAAGTTCAAGAGGATGAACTTTGTTAAGGAGACCTCATCCATACCAGTAAACAATGTTGTGCTCAAGACTTCAACGAAGTTTGTTAACCCTCAGTTGGGTGGCTTCCACCATTGTTCTGTGTGTGATGGTTATGGTCACAAGGCTGCTGAATGTCTTTTGAGATTCACACCCAATCCCAGAAAGAGTAACCCTCCTTCTGTGAGGCAAGTGTGGGTTGTCAAAAGTTGCTAACCCTTTGGACCCAAAAGAATAAAAAGGGGACCTTGTTCTTAAATATCTATTTTGTAGGTCCTCTGCTTAATGGCCGGACATTCCAAGGATAAATCAAGCTTATGGTATCTCGATAGTGGCTGTTCAAGACACATGACCGGAGATATCAACTTAGTGGAAGATGTCCGTGAAGAAAAAGGGCCATCAGTAACCTTCGGAGATAATAACAAAGGAAAGACTGTAGGATATGGAGTCATTCATAAAGGAAAAATCACCATCCAAGAAGTCTCTCTAGTTATTGGACTACAACACAATTTACTCTCAATATCTCAGTTCTGCGACAAAGGATTGCAATGCCATTTCACTTCAAATTTCTGTCTCATCAAAGATGGCATATCCGGCGTCACTTTGCTCAAAGGGATTCGTAAGAAAAATGTTTATGTTGTTGATTTTAATTCATCTTGCATTTCTTCTAATCTCTGTTTTGTAGTAAAGAATGTTAGTGAGAATAGTTGGCTGTGGCATAAAAGACTAAGTCACTTAAACTTCAAGTATCTCTCCAAGATTGGTAGAGAAAATCTAGTTCGTGGTCTACCCAAAGTAGCTGATCACCACGATGAGAAGTGCACAGCGTGTCAACTAGGCAAACAACCAAAATCGTCTTTCTCCAGCAAGACGACCCCTTCAACTTCAAGATGTTTGCAATTACTTCACATGGACCTGTTTGGACCTCTTACTACCGCAAGTATTGGTGGTAATAGATATACATTAGTTGTGGTAGATGATTATTCAAGATATACGTGGGTTGAAATGATGATCTCAAAGGATGATTGCTATGACATTTTGACCGCACTCTTTAGACAGCTCCAAACACAAAAGGAAGATGACATCGTTAGTGTTCGATCCGACAACGGTACAGAATTCAAGAACAACGGTGTAGCTCAGTACTGTGATGACCATGGTATTGACCACAACTTCTCTGCTGCTGGAGTTCCACAACAAAACAGTGTTGTGGAAAGGAAGAACAGAACGTTGATAGAGGCTGGAAAGACAATGATTGCTGAAGCAAAGCTACCTCAATATTTTTGGGCTGTAGCCGTCAACACAGCTTGCTTCACTCAAAATAGATCCCTCATCAACAAGACCTACAACAAAACTCCTTATGAACTTTGGAGAGGAAGAACCCCCAACATGGCATACTTCAAGATATTTGGATGCAAATGCTTCATACTCTACAACGGTAAAGAACACCGAGGTAAATTTGCTCCTAAGGCCGATGAAGGTATATTTATTGGGTATGCTAAACACTCAAAAGCTTTTCGTGTATTTAATAAAACCACTCTTAAGATAGTTGAATCCGTCCATGTTACTTTTGATGAACATTCTCTCCTTGAGCCACATATGGCTCCAAATGTTGCTGATGATTTTGTTGAGATAAATGAGACAGGTACAACTCAACCCTAAAATCAATCAAATCAAGGTAACCCATCTACCTCAAATGCACCTCCATCTACATCATATGAAGCACCAGAAGCTACCTCATCTGCTGCTACCTCAAATGGAGTTGAAGTTGAGACACCCATAAATGTTGAAGAACCTATCCCTCAAATTACTTATGATTGGGATGGCACAAATGACGTACCACTAGAAGATTTACAACCACCATCAACTCAACCAGATATACCTCAAGAAGTTCGTGAGGTTAGAGATCACCCAATTCAGAATATCATTTGTGACTTGCATTCTGGCGTTCGAACAAGAAGATCAAACTACGATGCACTTACAGCATTTATATCTCAAGTTGAACCCAAGAAAGTTGATGAAGCACTCCAAGACTCAAGTTGGGTTGTTGCTATGCAAGAAGAGCTCAACCAATTTGAAAGATGCAAAGTTTGGACCTTAGTTCCAAGGCCACAAGATCAAGGAGTGATTGGTACAAAGTGGGTGTTCCGAAACAAGATGGACGAGAATGGAAGCATTACAAGGAACAAAGCTAGGTTGGTTGCACAAGGATATAGACAAGAAGAAGGCATTGATTATGATGAAACATTTGCCCCCGTTGCAAGACTCGAAGCTATAAGGATATTCTTAGCTTATGCCTCTTACAAAAGATTCAAGCTATATCAAATGGATGTGAAGAGTGCATTTCTCACGGAGAACTTCAAGAAACAGTCTTTGTTGCTCAACCACCCGGATTTGAAGACCCCAAATTTCCAAATCATGTCTACAAACTCCGTAAAGCTTTATATGGACTCAAACAAGCTCCACGTGCATGGTATGATACTCTATCTAAATTTCTCCTAGAGAAAGGCTTCAAGCGTGGTAAGATCAACACAACTCTATTCATTGCTAAATATCATGATCATACGTTATTAGTTCAAATATATGTAGATGATATTATTTTTGGTTCTACTAATGAATTGTTGTGTAAGCGTTTGAGAAACTCATGAAAAGTAAATTTGAGATGAGCATGATGGGAGAATTGACATTCTTCCTTGGACTTCAAATTAAACAATGTGCTGAAGGCATCTTCCTCAATCAAGCAAAGTACACAAAGGATCTTATCAAGAAATTTGGACTTGAAAATGCAAAGGCATACGACACTCCTATGGCTACTGGTAACAAGCTAGACAAAGACTTGAAAGGTAAGAAGGTTGATCAAACCTTGTATCGAGGTATGATTGGCTCTCTCCTATACTTAACTGCTAGTAGACCAGATATCATGTTTAGTGTTTGCGTTTGTGCACGTTATCAAGCTGATCCTAGAGAAGCACGTCTTATTGCTGTTAAACGTATTATTCGATATCTATCTGGGACTATTAACCTTGGACTTTGGTACTCCAAAGATTCAAACTTTGATCTTACAGGTTACTCAGATGCAGATTATGCAGCATGTACAATAGACAGGAAAAGCACGAGTGGAACATGTCATTTTCTTGGAAATCGACTAGTTTCATGGGCAAGCAAGAAACAAGCCTCAGTCTCTGTATCTACCACAGAAGCTGAATATATAGCTGCTGGAAGCTGCTGCTGCCAAGTGCTCTGGATGAAGCAACAATTGGTTGACTACGGAATCAACGAAGAAAATTGTCCAATCTTTTGTGACAATACATCTACCATTGCTGTCTCCAACAACCATGTCATGCATTCAAAAACCAAACACATTGATATCAAGTACCACTTTCTCAAGGATCATGTGGAAAAAGGTAATATCCATCTAGAGTATGTGAGTACTGACAATCAAATTGCAGATATTCTCACCAAGGCTCTGGATTCCAAGAGATTTAGGTATCTTAGAGGAGAGATGGGTATGCTAGAACTTTAATTACTTGTCCATATACTTTGATTGTGCAAATGTCTTATGTTTTATCCAAGTTCAAAAACAAGTAGGTCACGGTCAACACCCTTACCGGTAAAGCAATCACGGTCGATTACCATCTCACCGGTCAAGTAATTCCGGTCGAAGCATCAAAATCTATCAAAGCCTACTGACCTCATCAATGCTGACCGCATAAATGTCGACCGCTCCTTTGCCAACCGCCCCATTAACCGCATATAAAGATGTAATTTGTTCAGACTTTAAAGAAGCCGACCGCATGGGAAAATGATGATATTCGTTCACTGCTTTAAAGAAGCATACATAGGCTAAGGTAACATTCTTGACCGCAAATACTCACGGTCAAGAACCTGACCCCAAAAGTTTGGTGACCAGGTAAGTGTTTCTAACTTAGCAATTTTTAGGATCCTCCTAGTCATCCAAAGGGGTAATTTTGTAATTTCCTCTTTTCCCTCGTTTTTCATTTAATTCAAATCATTTGCAATTAATTTTATTCCCTTATTTATGTCCGCCGTCACTATCCATGCATTTATGGTGAAAGGACATTACTGGTCAAATCTCTGAGTTTTTGCAGAGTTAACCTCCCACTACTTTCTGCATAAAACCGTTCCACTACCCCTCATCTCCACCCCTCTGCATTTTTATCAGAAACCCCCTTTTCTTCACTCTATCTCTACTCACTGTCTCTCTCTACTTTCTCTCTCTAAACCCAGTTCATCCTCTCTCCATACCTTCATTTTTTCACTCTCACAATCGTCTATAAATGGCACCAAAATCGTCCCAACCAACAAAATCATCTAAGAAATCTCAAGAACAAATCTCTGAAGACACAATGGTATGATTTCTTGACCCAAAACTTTACATTTTTGAGTTCTATATTTTGGCGGGTTAAACCCATTTGATATGTTTGTCTAAATTCTTTATATTCCTGGGTTATATTGGTTCTGTTTATGCTTATAACTTGTTACTTTGTTGATTTCGAGTTCTATATAATGTTTAGATTCATATTCTAGTTGATATTTCTCTCAATGCCATGTTTATTCTTGAAGTTTCCTTTCTTGGTTAAATGCCCTTTCATATTCTGAGTTTATCGGGCTTTTGATGTTAAAATTGATGATATTTTCATGTTTAATCGGTTTCTGTGTTCATTTTGGTATAATTTTTATGGATTTTCGTGCCCTAAATCGTTTTCTGGGTTTCTGATATGAACAGTGTTCTTCGAGTTCTTATGTTCTTCATGTTCTTCAGTGCATCACTTTTTGATCCTTAAATTCATTTACACATAGTAATATGGTGTTTGTGCGTGATTTTAGAATTGTCATTGAAATATTTCCAAGTGTTTTCGCCTACCGCCATTTCTGTCTACCGTATGCATGACGACCGCATCCTCTTGGTCATTCGACCGCATACCGGTTGACCGCACCAGTGTTACTAACTTCTAATTGTTTTAGGAGGAGCAATCATTTATTCCTGGCTGCGTCATTGATTATGAAGACCTCCAGAAAGATGCTATTGGGAGGCACTTGATCAAAAGAATGAAGAAATCAGACATACTTCATTATTTCACTATGAATCAAACCAGTCACTACCTTGCCGCAGTCGGAGAATTTTATTCTACCGCGAAGGAAATCAAAGGACGAGATGAGCATAACAATTCTCTTAACTGGATTGCCGCAGAAGTTTACGGTCACAAGATAGAGATTGACTACACTGATATTGCCTCCACCCTTGGTCTCGACATTGACAATGAGGCTCCTATCTCTCTATCTGACGAAGAATATGATGGATTGGCTATGAGATTGATTGGATCTACTGACGTGTGCAAGCCCTACCGGAAAACCTTTCCAGAGGTGATGTATTACATTGGTCACTTGGTTGGCCACGGTCTGCTCTGCAAGAGTGGTAACCATGGCAATTTCAATACCACTCAATGGAGGCTGTCTACTGCAATCTATCTGGGCAGGAAGATGAATTGGCCCAAGATTCTATATGATCTCCTGTTAGATCACATTTCTGATTATAAGAAGCTGATGTCTGAAAAGGCCGCCACCAAATACAAGAAAAACTCAAGGTTCCTTTCTCTACTGTTTAAGTTCATTCCTGAACTCAGAAGGGATATCAACAGAGATAAAGATGCCAAAGTTCCCATCTCTATATCCAAGGTCTTTGATATCAAGACCATGAGATCTACCTACCTCAACCGTTTTGGTGATGATCAATACCAGGAATACAGAAATCGTGAACCTGAGCACAAAAGAGAAAAATACATCCCTCCTGCCTACACCAAGGCTGCCAGAATAGCCTTAGGACTTGACGCACCAAGGAAGTCCTCATCTGTCCATGATGATGATGATGATGAAGAAGCTGAGGATGAACAAGTATCAAGACGAATCAAAGGCAAAGGAATTGCTAGTGCCTCGACCGCTCCTCCCAAACCAAGACCATTGACTGGAGTTGTCATCAAGGAACCTTCAACCGATAAGTCTCCTTCCAATATTCCTCCTACCGTACCATTGAAAACCAAGTCTACCGCTCCCATCTCCAAATCAACGGTCTCCAAACCAACCGTGTCCTCTCCGACCGCTCCATCCAAATCCTTCAAGTCAAAGTCTTCTGCACTCCCCGCTTCGTCTCAGGGGGAGAAATCCAAGAAAAGGGATCTTTCTCTAAGTCCCGTCCAAACCTCAAAGAAAACCAAGGTATCTCAACCGCCTCCGTCGACCGCATCTCCTGTCTTCACTCCATCCGGTTCACCTATGCAAGGCGACCGTGATGAGGATATTGATGTTCATCTTACTCAACCGCAACGACAAAGAGCAAAGCACACTCTTAACTTAGTTGACGAACCAGATGATGTGGAGTTGGTAGAATCTAGTGGTGAATCTGGTAATCAAGATATTGAAAGTGGTGATGTTGAACATGTTGAGAAAATTGTGAATATAGACAGTCCTGATTTTAGTGATGATCAAGTGCAACCTGTTGAAGCGACCGCTGAACAAGGCAAGTCCACTGATGTTGAGCTTCAGGGTCACGGTCAAGATGGCGACCGTGTACCCAGTGACCATGATGATGTATTAACCAAGTCTCCTGCTCCCTCGCCCCCTCAGTCTGCTCAAGCTCCACCGACCGCCTCTGGTGCGGTCGATCAAATGGCTCACATTTTAACTGCTATTGAGTTCTTGACTCAGATCAACCTTGATACTCAGGGTGAGATTGCAAAGCTTGCTGCAAACCAAATTAAAATGCAGAATGAGGTTGATCAGCTCAAGACTTCTGTTGTTGAGACCATTAAGGGGGAGAGTCAGAACATAACAAAGGCTATCCTTGAAAGCCTAGCTACCGTGAATCCCAACATTGCCTTGACCGCATCTACTTCTACCGCTTCTCTCACCCGTGCTGATCTTAAAGAGGAACTCAAGGCTCAATCCAATTCCATTGACCGTTCAATGGTCAAAACAATTGATGTAGCTGGTAAAGAAATGTCAAAGGTGATGACGGGCAACAAAAATTTTCTTTTTGAAAAAATGGATAAGGTCAAGACCTCTCTCAAAGCGGAAATCAACGCAAGTGTTTCTGTTGGTTTATTATCGGTCGCGGAAAAGTTCACGCCTAAGATAGAAGCTATGAAGCAAGCTATGCAAGTCCACACCCAACGGCTTGAAGGTCAAACTTCCAAGATTGATAGGGTTTATGAAATTGCTAACACAAATGTGCAGGAAGTTATTAACAAAATTTCAACTCTTAAATTGACCGTGGATAGCATTGCTGGATCTCAAGGCTCCTCATCTCAAAATCAAGCGACCGGACATGGGAACAGACTTGCTGCTGATGAAGATGAAGGTGAAGACAGCTTTGAATTTCCAACCGTGAACATGGACTTCCTCGAAATCAATGATCTCAAAGATCCCATCATCATACCTGGAGTTGGCCTCTCAACTAATCTTTGCTACTTTAAAGGAGATCCATATCTTGGTTAATCCCACCATTTTAACTGACCGTGTGTGGTCTTTGAAACAATTTGTTGATGTTTGTCTAAACAATTTTTATTTCTGTTTGTTTTATTTGGGTATGTAAAACTTTAATCTCTTTTGTCTGCACTCCTCACCTTAATGATTATATTCTTGTGGAGTGCCTTTTGAATGATTGTTTGATGCATTTGCATACTTATTGTTATTTTCTCTAAAAATGCATTCAAGCCTTATATGTCTATCTTGCTAGGATTAGTATCTTTTTATCTTTTTAGGCTGATAGAAATCTCTGACACTGGCTTAGAGTGTGCATTGACTTGGGGCATGAAATTAATAAAATATTATTTTCTTGAAAACATGTTATTACCAAGTACAATGAATTAGCCTTTGTTATAGTAGGTAATGGTCTCAATCAAATAGGGGGAGATTGTTGGGTATGCTTATTATAAACCACTCCTATTACCTAGATTTGATTGATCCCATAACCTAATTTTATCTTTTTGTGGACTTTAGGATATATTGTTAGAAGTGAAACTTCATTTTTAGTATAGTCCACTTTGATAGTATAGGCTTTAGATTGATAGGCTGAAAATTTTCTAAGTCTGGAATTTTAGTGGTCAAGACATCGACCGTGAATTCACTTGAACGTGGTAGACCACCTGACCGTGGAAGACCACTTGACCGTGAATCACCTGACCGGAAGTCAGTGACCGTGAAGCTTTGTGGCATATCTCGACAGGTCACATTTGACCCCTCGACCGCAGATGCCCTTAGGCATATTGACCGCAAGAGCTTCGACCGCAAGTCTTGACCGCAGATGAGCAGAAGTTCAAGAACCCAAGTATGTTCAAACTTAACCATGGTCAAACTATGGTTAGTTTAGAACGTTGCAGAACTTGGATCCCAAGTAATTCAAATTTGAATCTCTCAGTCGGACCACCTCTTATCTGCAAAAAGGACAAACTCAGATTGAGCTCCAATCAGAATTCAACAGCTCATTGTCCTTCAACTTGGAGCCCAAGTAAATCCAACAGCTATTTTCTCATTCAAGGCTATAAATAGCCCTTAAGTTCTTCATTGAACAATGCTGAGATTCCAAGAGAGAAATTGCTGTTGAAATACTTGGTGATTGAAGATCATACTCAAGATTTCCAGAATCCTTTGAATCTTCAAAGAACTCACCTTCAAACCTTCAAAGATCTCCAGCAACATTCAAGTCATCTCAAGCCTTGTAACACATAAGATTCTTTAGGCTCTAAATCATATAGATTTCAAAGAGCTTCAGATTCTTACACACACTCACCCCAATTGATCAATCACTTAGATTGAATCAAAAGGGATACACTGGTCTAAGTCTAGGATTTGTTCTTCATAGAAAGTAGGTGTTGATTCAATACTTCATCTCTGTAATCTGTACACTCAAGAATCAATATATACCTCCATTCAAAATCCAAGACTGACCATCTTGGTAAAGGACGTAGATCTTTTTAACAGATCGAACCTTTCCAAATACTTGTGTCGTTTTACCTTTCTGCAAATTTACTTTCAAGTATTGTTCATCTTGTTCTTCATTGTTCATATTAACTTTGTTTGTCGTTTAGTGTTTTGATTTTTCAGATTTAAGAACTTGCTGTGAATTGTGTTTGTTTTGTTCTCCTCATTGCCTAAGTTAAAATCTGACCAACTTATCTTTTGCCAAAAACTTCTAAGACAACAACTTTCAAATCTCAACCTCTTGACCGCAATCTCTTGACCGCACTTCACCCTCGACCGGACTCACTCGACCGCAATCTGGTTGACCGTGAGTGCTGGTATTCCTACTTAGAGATTTTAGTCAAAACCAACCTTTCCCATTTCTAACGAAAACTTCCGCTGTGCATATTACTCCTTGACCGTGTGGTTTTAACTTGACCGCATATTCAAGAGTAAGCACTTGGTTGAATTTGAAAAAGGGTTGAAATTTTAATAGGCTATTCACCCCCCCTCTAGCCTCTTTTCATACCCTTGTTGTGTCTTTGGGACCAACAGGGTGGTATCATACTTCAGGGTCTAAATTGTCATTAACCTATATATATATATATATATAGGTAGGTGCTCAAATGAGAACCTAAATATCGTGAGAACCGTGAGAACTTAATGTATCCAATGATGTATCTAAGTGCACATTGGATACATTAGTTTTTACCTAATGTATCCAATGATGTATCAAAGTGAACGATTGGATACATTAGTTTTTTACCTAATGTATCCAAGTTCTCACGGTTCTCACGATATTTAGGTTCTCACAGGAGCACGACTATATATATATATATATATATATATATATATATATATATATATATATATATGTATATATATTCCCTCCATCTCACAGCTCACTTAACACTTTCCAAATAGCATATTTTTTATAATTTTATATTCACTCTACGTCTCTAACCCACCACTCATTCTCTCTTCATTTTCCACCACTCAATTTATTCAACTAACACTACTATTTACCACACTTATTCTCTCTCATCATTTTCTACCACATATTTTTCTTATTTTATTTTTTTTGCCTTAGTTATTATGTCCACCACCAAGTGAATTGGGACGGAGGGAGTATACATTTTGCTATATTGCTTTTTTCTTGTTAAGTTGGTGAAATAGGCTAGCTACTCCAACAGGGTTGAAAGGCCCAAGCCTCTTTTAAGCCTTTCATTCCAATTTTCACCCATCCATATAAATGAATGGACTGGCAGCAGGCTTGCTCTCTTAAAGCAAAACCATAATATAGCCAGCTTAAATTCCATTGCATCAAGACCGACACCTTCATTTTCTTTACACAGTTCGTACTACTACTACATTCAATAATTTTCTTGTTGAATTTAATTAATAATCCCAACCTCTTTCACTGTATCCATGCCAATAATTAGCGATCTCTCGACAACTTAATTGTCAGTTTAACCCTAGTACACATGCGAATTAATGCGACAATCGAGTGTTTAACCAATAATTGCTACTCAAGCGTTCACATGCTCAAGATTGAAAAGCTCCGTCGTTCTAGTTGTTCCATTGTTCAGTTGTCGAATTTTTATTTTTGTATGGCCAAATTTTAAAATGAATGTCCATTTTATCTTGACTGATCAAGAACAAATTTGACATTGATTTGAAAGTGGAGAAATAGGACGGAGGGAGTAATTTATGACACATGGGCTCTTTCTCACTATTAATTGTGTGATATTGTACGGATCCATAATTGGGTTGGCTAGTTTGATTAATGTTTTTAATGATCCAGCAAGTGCGGTTCATGCACAATGGCCTTAATTCTTGCTTTGATGGGGGGGGGGGGGGGGGGGGGGCATAATATCATACAAGGTCCTCTTTCTCTAGGGCTTGTGGTTTAATAAGTGTGTATCATCTAAATTATACTCCTTCTGTCCCGGAATAAATGTCACATATGTCAACTAAGTTAAATTTTGACCAATTTTTAATGCTAAATCAGTTATCTTCATTGAAGTTTAAAAATAGTTATGAATAGCGTTTCTATTGATATATCAATAACCATTTTCAACATATTATAAGAATGCTCAGATTTTCATAACTTTTTGGTCAAAGTTCAACTTAATTGACCACGTGCGACATTTATTTCGGTACACTGAGAGTAATGATATTTTTATGCAACTGTGTTCCGACATACTCTAACTTGATATTCTATCCGTCTCAAAATAATCTTCACGTTTGACCATTTAAACTTTTTAGGATATGAACATTTGCTTCACTAGCCATATTGTGTTTATGCACATTTGAGCATAATTTGTAGAAATGAGAAAAACTTTTTAAAACGATGAAAAATGACAAATGAGAAAATCATTTTGAGACAAATGGAGTATGCAGTTAAAATAGAATAACCTCTATCTATTGGCTGTTTTTTTTTTCTCTTCCCCCTCCCCTTTTTTCTTGTCTCATTTTTTACGGCGAAAGATACAAGTTTATGACAAATTCTTATGTATACCGGGCGTACGGCGTGCGGCGGGCCGCTCCATGGGCCGCCCGCCAGCCAGCCCTCATCCATTCCCAGCTTGACATGTGGCGCGCTGTGAGCCACACGCTGGTTCACCCAGCCACGCGCTGCCACGTGTCACCTTAAAAAAAACAAACCCCATTAACTTTAAAATGCTATATCTTGAGATTATAACTCAAAAAAAAAAAAAAAAAAATACCGTTGTGTTCGTCTCGACGAGACGAATAAAACTACATAGGTCATGATATAGTTTGATTTTTTTTTTTAAAAACATATTTTTTTACACACAAAAAATTTGAGTTGCTTTGTCAGCTGAGATGTAACACTCTGTTTTGATAAAAGTAACAGTTTCATATTCAAAAAGTAACACTTTTTTACAGTCAAATGTAACAGCAATTTTACAAAAAAAAATGGGTTTTGCATTTCAATTGTTACCTTCTCAATAAAAAATTGTTACATTTCAGATATAATGTTACATTTAAGAATATTAACTGTTACAATTGAGAAAAAAATGTTACATTCATTTTTTATAAAATATAACATTAGTTTAATTGTCAATCCTATGTTAATTTTCGGAGAAAAAAAGTGTTACATTTGAAAAAATGAGTGTTACATTCTTTTATAAAAAGTGTTACATTAGTTTAGATGTTATCTTTATCTATTGTAGCAAAATTGTGGCACATTTTTTTTGAAAGTGTTACATTTGAATAAAAAATTGCATTTCGTTATAATAAGTGTTACTTTTGTTGGAGGGAAAAAAGTTTGGGTGGCAAAAAAAAAAAAAAAAAAAAAATCGGAAAAGCCGCACGCCGCACGCCATGCGGCGGGTGTACAGGAGAGCACCTCCAAGTTTATATATCACACAAACATTGACACAAATACAAGAGTAACTATATAAGCATCATATCTACATCTTCCTTTTGCCCTAATTAAAGGCCATGAAAATTAAAGTGATGGTAAAGTTTATCTTAATTTCAACTAGGAATTTTCCTCAATTAATCACATTTCATATGCATACATGAACCTATTATACTAATAAGTACGCGTATACGCATGCGAAATCACTTAAATACACACACAAATATGCCCGTGCATTAAATCCATGATGTTGATTATTTGTTCTTTCTCTTTATTGAAAAGCCAAAGAGAATAGGAAAAAGAAAAATTATAAAATAAGAACTAGTGCATCAAGATTACCAAAATAAGGGAGTGATGATACGAGAGATAGCAAAGTTGATTTAAACAGTTTGCTAAGCAAGGAAAACATGTAATTTATAGAGAGATTTAATTTGTGTGGTTTAAGATAATGATTCCTTTTGATGACAACCCATTGCAAAATGGTCCCCAAAAGTGTACTAATCTTGATTGTTGTCAACAAATGAGTCCTCTATTGAAGGTTATGGATGATGGAATATACTTAGCCATGTCTAATCAAGCATTAAAAGATGGATAATGACACCCAACTTTTACTTTAAAATATGGAGATTTTAACTTTGAGATAGAAATTTTTAATTTTGTTAATATTATCTACTTGTGAGATGAGGTCAAGCTTAAGCTTGTTGTAAAGATGAGATTGGTGTAATCAACTTTTTATTATATTTGTGTTGTTAAATGCTTGTGATCTTTTCTTCCTTTACAATTCTTCCCCCCTTTTTTCTTTCAACTTTTACCATTTTCTTAAAATTACTTTAATTTTCTCTTTTGTTTCAACTTTTGTACTTATGGGAAAGTTAATTGTTTATTGTAAAATATAATTGTACTAGGTTTATTTTTGTGGACGAAATCTAAAGGTGGTTTAAAAGTTATTGTTCTTTTGAATACCTTAAAATTATGCCTCATTATTCACTTGGTTGTAAAAGTATAGTGAATCTAAAAGAAAATAGATCAACTCTAGCAAGAGAGAATAATAGGGTTTGATAAATCACAAGATTTTGGGAGAAGCTAGTTTCTCTTAAAATTATAAAAATATTGTTTTTAAACTGTTTCTAAATGTTTGCCAAATACTTGCAAATAGAAAAAAAGTGGACTTTCTGTAATTTAGAGAGAAACTAGTTTCCCCAAAACCCACTCTTGATAAATGGTGTTATTTTCTTTCGAAAAAAATAAATGGTGTTATTTCATTCTTATTTTATTTTTATTTTAAAAGAAAAGGAAAGAAAAGATAATTCTCAATCAGGAAAAAAAAAGTAAACTAAAAAGTAATAAGAATAAGAAGAACTAAAGAAGCTTTAATAAATGGTGATATTTTATTCTTATTTTATTTTATTTTTAGAAAAGGAAAGAAAATGTGATAATTCTCAATCAGGAAAAAGAAAAAAAGTAAACAAAAAAGCAATAAGAATAAGAAGAACTGAAGAAGGATGTTGTATATACATATAGAAGCCAATGATATAACTATGCATATTAATAATTCCCTTGAAATGATTATCTAGCTGCACATTATTTAGAATGTGTGGCATATTAAAATATTAAAATAAAAAAGGATCCCAATTTTCGGACATAAGGAGTAACACATGAATTTTCAATAAAATAAAATAAAATGTTTCTAATAACATAAACTGCATTAATAAATAGAATAAATCTGTATAGAATCGAAATTTGGAGTAGTGAATAGCTAAAGATTACCCTCTTCATTTTAAAATATTGAATGTTCATTTTTTTTTATCAAGAACAAAAATGAACATTTTAGACGCAATATTTTTCTGTTCTGGGTTTAGTATATTATTCCAAATCACCATCACGAAAAAAAAAAAATAACCAAAGAGAAGATACATGAATATGAATGATGATTTTGGAGTTAAGAAAAACAGTATGCTTCACATACTAAAAAAAACGATAAACAATTTAGAAATTAATCTCTTCCAATTCCATTACCCTAAATTTTAAAAAGAAAATAGAATAACAAATTTCTGTAACAAATTAACATAAGATCTAGACTAGCATGTACAAACTACATTGCGAGTTGTACAACAAAAAAAAAAAAAAAGAAATATCACGAAAATAATTAAAAAGATGTAGGTTGTTCTTACCTTTTAGGGTTTTCTGCAACTTATTCATGAAAAGCAGCCTCAAACCATGCCTTGCTTTGCTATCTTCACATGATCAACGCATTTCGAATCGAGTTTAATTATAACCAATAATCAGAAAAAAAAAAAGTAAAATAAACAAACGAACCAATAATAAATCATGTACTAACTAGAATGAAAATAATTAAAAGCACAATACTCAAACTCCATTAATCAACAACAGTACGTCGCGATAAAATACTTCTGGTTTATATATGTACAATATCAGAAGATAATATATGCAACTAAAATTTGCATCTCTACATATATAAACAACCAAACAAGTATATGTATTTATAAATAGTACTAACTGATTATGTAAATATATGGCCTCACCTAAAATTAGCAGCTTGCAGCTGTACACACAGCAACTGCAGATCATATTGGCTTGGCACTTGATCCAGAATTCACAAAACTCTAATACCCCAAATCCATTTTCAACCTCTCTCTAATTGTACTAATTTAATTTACTCTATATTAATTAGTATCACCTACTCAATCGATCGTACCAATCTCTCTCCTTCTCACTATATATATATGTATGTATGTATGTTTATATAAATATATACTACAATTATAATATTCGAGAGGAAATGAATATTAATGAGTGTTACTTTTTTTCTTTTTCTTTTTTTTCTTGCATACCCAAATCCCAAAACTGATCTAAGAATACCAGTTCATGGCAGGAAGCTGATATGGTTGTCGAAAAACCCCATCACCAAGAGATCCCAACATTGCTTGTTGGTGCAGTTGTGGTGTTTGTGGAAGCTGGCTTAGCAAACTCGCGATGGAACTGTTGTGATCATCTGTTCTTGTCACCACTCCTCCACTCCCATCGCTGTTTTCTGTAAGGAATCTCTTTGTGTAAGTTGATGAAGATCCTCCTGCGCCGTTCGCCACCTCTTCGTTCCAGTATATATTTGGGAGATTTCTCTTCATAGGAAGGAGATTTGAGGTTGAAACGGGCATGTTGTTCATACCATCGTTTGAACCGAGCATTCCATCAAACATGTTGTGTTCATTCTCCAGCATTGCACCGTAGTTACTGTGCTTGAGACCACCCTGCAGTTTTGAATTATGTTGGCCAACTGAAAGTGATGGAGGGATCGAACCGAGCATAATATCGCTCATGCTATGATCATTATTACTGTCTTGATCCATCGGTCTCTGAGCATTATTCTTCTTGTAGATTCGACAGAGAACCCAATCATCAAGCTAAACAATATATATACACAATCAAAACATGTGCACACTTATACAATAATATAATTAATAACAATAATAAGATGATTGATCAGGATTAACAAGTACCCTTAATGATCCTTTTTTGTTGGCGGGATCGCAACCAGGGGGTTTGGAATTGGTTTTGTTATCAGCGAGACGATATTCATGCATGATCCAATTAGTCTTCATCCCTTTTGGGGGTTTTCCTCCATAGAATACTAAAGCCTTCTTCACACCAACCTTCTGTGTTCCGCCGGATGTCAACACCGGTTTATCAGTACCGGTCGCCTTCCAGTAACCGGAAGTCGCCGCTCGATTAGGCCTAGCTCCGTTTGGGTACTTCCTATCCCTCGGACTGAAGAAATACCATTCCTGCTCGCCGAACGTCGCCTTAGCTGTCGTAAATAAATCATTTCATCACCATATTATATATGAACATTAAAAAAAATTGATCGGAAGTAAATTAATCAGTTACCGGGGAGTTCCCAGGGATCAAACTTATAGAGATCGACTTCGGCGATGATGGAAACAGGGAGAGGGATTGAGGCAACCTTTTTCTTCAAGTAATGAACAACGAGTTCTTCGTCGGTCGGATGAAACCGGAATCCCGGCGGCAGCTGAGGCTGCTGTGATGCCGCCGTCGATGAATCCGTGCTTTCCATTTTAATGAAAACAAAATTAAATATCACGATTCGTATAGTCAATCACTTTGATGAACAGCTTGAAAATTGATGAGCGAAGAACATGTTAGAGAGAGAAAGCTAGAGAGAGAAAGAGAAATATTGTATTGAGTGGAGGAAAGAGGCTCAGCCTTTGCTTATATGGCCGTATACGGCGCGACAGTAAGCGTACACAGAGTAAAATACATGTGGGTCTTTCATGCCGCAAATACATGGCTGCCACGTCAATGATAGAGGGGCATATTAGTCATTTGCTATTTGAGTTACTCTATCCGTTTCATATTTATCGTTACTTATTTTCATTTTGGGCGTCCCATATATTGCTACATACCCAAAATGATCTTTTCATTTGACATTTTTTATTGTCCCAAAAAATTCTTCACATTTCTACAACTAACATAGGCTTAGAAGTGCCCAAACAAAATATGACTAGTGAATCAAGTATTCGTATCCTTAAAAAGTTTGAATAGTCATGAAGATCATTTTGAGACGAAAGGAGTATTTTTTAGTTTCGGCCATGTTTGTTTTCGACTGAGTACCGAATTGCAGCGGAGGTGCGGAGTAGACGATGATGACGTGGGATGAGGGTTTGGGAACTGAGAGTTAGGCCCTTTGGTTAGTCGACACCCGTCATTCCAGGTCTAACCAGAAGTTGACACGTGGAAGAGAGGGCTGGGGACCACCTAGCAGACACAAGGTAACAAAAAGAGGATTGACAGGACGAGGATAAGTCATGCTTTTGATGTGGAAAAGGGTCTCCATGGATCGACTGACGGACGGCTTGGCACCAACTGGTTGGGGGCCTCTATGGTCAACTTGTTTGACCATGTTCTCATCATTATTAGACTGGATAAAAAATACGGTAAAATAATATTTTCGGCATAATTTGTCACAAACACTTTTATCACAATTTTTTAGATGTGATGATTTTTATTTTTTTTTTGGGTGTTTTTAATTAGAACGTGATTGGTCTATTATCAATGCAGCTAATTAAATATGACCAACTCATTTTGTAAAGATTTTATGACTTTTTTATTTCCTAGCATTGTTCAGAAAAAAAAATAAAAATACTACCTCGTCTCAAGTTGGAGATTGAGCTGAGCTGAATCGAGATTGAGCTGGACCGAATAAACCAAAAGCGAGATCAAGACAAAGTAGAGTTTATGTATAAATGAGTATTATGCATTTGTAATATTTGAGAGAAAAGATTTATTTATCTCCGTATGAAATTTCGATTCTAACTTGATATCAAAGTGGTTACGATCTGCACAGTGATGATCCGCTTAGAATTAAATTGTTAGCCACCGCCATCACTCCATGAAGAACGACTGTTGCTAGTCCATGGCGTAAACATGCCGAAGATGGTAGATGCATATATTGTCACCATGCTTCTTGCATTCGCCAGATGTTTTAAAAGCAACCGTCGTGATGTTTTTTTTTTTCATTTGGAAAGGGAAAAATGACATGGTGGGAGACGGCCATAGATGCTCATTCGCGGCATAGATTGTGAAAGAAAAACGCGTTGGTGCATGGGCAAGAAAATTGATGACCAGCGTTGCCATTATTTGAAACATTTCAGAGAACAATGACTTGATGGGAGTAGCCCGTTATGCTTCTTCGTGGCACTAGAGGTGCGGGACAAACACGTTGATGCAAGGGACCTATTATGTCGACAAAGAATAAGAAACTGGCGCTGCACAAGTGCAGCACGATGAAGAAAGAAGAAATCTGGAATGTATGAATAATAGCATGTGTGTTGTTTAGACACTTGTGTAATCATTGTTACACACAAGTGACTGATGACGAGAAAAATAAAGGGACATCTATTACCCATTTTAATTTTCATATTGGCAAGTTGAGTATCTACGTTGTAGATACTCCAACTTGAGGGTGGGGCCGAGTTGGAGATTGAGTTGGATCGAGATCGAGCTGGACCGAGTCAATCAAGAGCGAGATAGAGATCAAGGAAGAAGCGAACAAGATAAGTAAAGATATACATACTCCCTCCGTCCCACCTCACTTGAGACCTATTTCTTTTTGGTTTGTCTCACTTCACTTGAGACTCCCCAAAATGATTATCTTTTTATAATTTTATATTCAATCTACCCCACCACTCATTCTATCTCTTCATTTTTCACCACACAATTTATTCAACCAACCTACTATTAACCCACTCATTCTCTCTCTTCATTTTCTACCACACATTTTCCTTTATTTTATTTTTTCCTTAGTTATTGTGCCCACCTCTTAGATCTTAAGTGAGGTGGGATGGAGGGAGTATATCTTTGCTGATATTATCTGAAGGATATGAAAATCATATCATATATTTGGTATGATATGACAGAATATTCCTAGTTGATTCAGTTTATCTCTTTTTTCATGTATAGCCGAAGTAGGGTTTATGTATAAATAGGAGTATTATGCATTTGTAATATTTTAGAGAAAAGAATTATTTTCCTCCTTATGAAATTCAGATTCTAACTTCTCAAAATAATCTTCACATTAGAGTATTTAATTTTTTTTAAGAATATAAATATTTTGCTTTGCTATTGATGTTGTGTTTATGCACATTTAAGTCTAAATTATTAAATGAGAAACACTCTTGAAGACAATAAAAAATGACAAATGAAAAAACTATTTCGGGATAGAGGGAGTAAGATTTATAACCGTTAGATGACCGGTTATACATAATTTTATACACAAAATGATATATAAAATTTTATTTCACCAGTTGTACATAACGTGATACAAAAAAATGGTGTACAAAATTTTATCTCATTTTTATGGGGGAAATAATAAAGTTAAAAAAATGGCTACAAAATGTGGCTTACAAAATGAAGTGTCATAATTGTATTGGTGTATTTAATATGAGTGTGCCGGGTCCACTATTGATTTAGCCAATAAAATATCGCCACCACACTTTGTATCCTTCATTTTGTAAACTTCTTTTGTAAGCCTAGCATTGCCCTTTTTATGGTCAATAAAATCGAATTTTAACGGGTGATTTTAAGAAAATTTAGTTATCTATCCTTAAATATTTGATTGGGGATATACTCACCCACCAAATTAGTAAGTAAGCCCACTTTAATCGGCTCACCCACTACCTAATGTAATAACACATCTAATTTAGTATCTACACCCATCTATATTCCAATTCACCCTTATACTAAATATCTAACTATTTCGTGCAATTTTAAACTTGTTATGATTCACCGATGCAAGTTTGAAAATTGTTAATGATTCACTAATATAAATATTACCAAAAAATGATATTGCATAAAGATTTTTATGTCTTCATAAGATTATGGTCAAAATTAAATTGAGTTGATCATAATCTTAAAATGAATGAAAAATGAGATTATTTTTTTGAAATGAATGGAGTATAAAATATTAAAGTCTTGTCATTTTTTACAGGAAAAATATGGTTCAGATATTATTGTCCTTCTTTTTCTTGTTCCCTCCCTCCCTCCTCTCCTTCCTTCCATCCCATACCTCTTGAAACAGGAGTACTAACACTATTTATTTATCGTCTTTGCAAGAATTCAGTTATTGCCTTTGTCATATTCTTTTTCCTTTTTTTGTTTTGAAATGAGAAAGAATAAGGGATTTGGTGGGGAGGCCGGGAGGGGAACATGGCCATGTAGTGTAGTGGTTAGTGGGTGAGGAAGAAGAAGGTATGGAGAAGGGCAAGGAATGTCGAAGGAGAGAAGGGGGAGACGTGGGAAAGGAATTAGAACGGGTTAGTGGACTATTTTGTCTTTTCAAAGAGTCATCATTTTGTAAATAAAATCAGGTGGACGTCCTTACCAAATTGGTGGGTGTGTATAGACCCACTCTAAATATTTTAGTCCGTAACAACTTTTAGAATTAGGGAGTTAAAATATAAAATACAAATAAAATTCAATTATATTAAAATTTAAAGTGATAATATATTTCTGGATCAAAGAGCTCTAGTTCAAGCGGTATCCGGTGTTAACTTCCCCATCTGGAAGGTCACGAGTTTAAATCCGGTAAGAGAGATTTATGTTAGTCTATTTATAAGACTAGTTGTAACCATCATTACATTATGAATTAATAAATAAAAAAACTATAATATCTTTCTGAAGAAGATGAAGTACTTACTCGGGGATAAACTTGCATCAGTAATTCTAAACATAGATTGACCATGGAGTTTCTTTTGGTATACAGATAGTTAAAAATCTATATATATAATAAAGGAGAGTAAAATGCCATTCATAGAGAGCGCCACGTGGATTTATGACGTGGAATTCCACGTGGCGCAATATTGAGACATGTTACTCATTTTAGGATGTTAAGATCATTCAAAATTCAAATCCCAAATTTAAAAATTCAAAATTTAAAACTTCATCAATATTTAAATATAATATTATAAATATTTTATCAATGAACATAGGTAATAAAATATATTCACATGAGACCAAGTTAATGTAGGTGACATGTTTTTATACTAAACTATTACTTAATCGATATATATTTTTATATTTTGAAAATTTCATACTTAGAATGGACAAACTGACTAAAAAGCCATCGAGAAAGACCAAACTAATAAAATTTATTTATGAGAGATAATATTAATAAAAAGTTACAAGATCAAAGTCTCTCCTCTCACTAAGGGGAGATGGGAGGGAGAGATGCTTTGATTGAGATTAGAAGAACGAGCTTCAGAGATCAAAGTCTCTCCAGGTCACAAGTTATTAATTTATTTATTTTTACATATTTTAGAAACAAATCTCAATTATAAATTTTATTTAACGTATTTACTATGTCCGTCGAGTATCGACGGGTCACAAACTAGTTTATCTTGATCAGAAAGTGTTTGCTAGCATATATTATCAGTTAATTTCAAACAATTATGATTTAATTCCTCTCTCTCTCTCTCTCTCTTTCTTTCTTTGTCTGATTTTGAATGTCGTTGTTGGGGTTGGGAATTGAGAGTGATGGAAGGTGAAGGGGAGTGAATGGCATTGTTAGGGTTGGGAATGAAGAGAGATGGTGGTGGTGTGGTGGCGATGGTGAGTGCTAGGGTGTTAGGGGTAATGGTGGTAGTGCTAAGAATTTTGTGTTTTCAAATTTTATATATTATTCTTTATTAAATATTAATTGTTTATTTTGTTTTAAATTTGAATCAAAATTCCTATCAACTTACTATTCCTCTCACTCATTCTCTCTCCTATTTAATTTTTCATACTCACAAATATCTCCTCCCACTATTTCTCTCTCCTACTTTTCTTTAATTTGTGTGCCAAAATTTTTGGTCTCAAGTGACATGAAACGGAAGGAGTATTGTATTTTTTTTTCTATTGTATATAATCTATAATAAGATTCTCCCCTAAGTGAGAGCCGTTGTATTCTCTCCTTGTGGGAGCCTATGTTTTTCTAGCTTGTTTGTTTGTTGTTGTTTTATTTGTTTTGTAATTGGGACGACTCTTGCATTCTTGCACAAGTTTTTCTTAGAGTGGAATCCGTACATTTCAAAATTTAGCTTGGAAAGATTATTGTTGTATGTTAAGAGATGGTATTATTGTTGATAGAGCAATGTTAGGGGCACAAAACAAACTCGCAAAATCGTGCTCACACAATGAGAAGAAGATATTTTATTGGTCGCATCGATAGTGGACCCGCACTCTCTAATTAAAAACACCAATAAAATCATTACACTTAAGATTTTGTGTGCAAATTTTGTGACTTTTTTGTGCCTCAAGTATTATTCTTATTGATATTTGGGTGAGCCTCTGATATCTGTGGAGTGTCATCATTGTTTTATTATGAATGGAAGTAATTTAATTGTTTCAAAAAAAAAAAAAAAACTTTGTGACATTTATGTACTTGCTATTTTAATGTAGTGAGACTGATTTATTTAGTTGTACAACTATTCTAAGTTGAATTTTATTATTTGAGGGTCCGCAAATCAAATATGATCCCAGGTTGTTCAGATTCTCTTTAGTGAAAATCCATATCATTGTAATATTAGATATATTCAGGACCACCTTGTATTTACTCATTTCCAATTGTTACTTATCTCAAAAAATTATTTTTATTTCAAAATAAAGGCTTTAAAAATTTTGAATTTTCAAAATCTACAATGCAGCCTTTTATTTTCTTATGAAAAGTATCGAGATAATCATGGCATAAATACCCTTTTCAACTAAGATAAAGTATTTGTTCAAAAAAAAAAAAACTAAGATAAAGTATTCAGTTTTAAAATGTACTTAGATAGATTTAATTTTCTTATGAAAATATTTCTAATTCCTAACTATATAATTTTAAAGTATTTTAGTTTCTTTTTATGTTATTCAAATAAAATTTTAAATTATGCTTAAATAAATAAATGACTTTGTAAGGAATACGTAAATTATAAGCACAAAATAAAATAATATCTATGCCAAATATTAATTTAATTTATAACTTTTAAACTACAAAATGAATAAGGTAATTAACAAAAGAAAAACATCACATGAGCGGCCATGGACCCTTGAGAAATGACTATTTTGTCCATTTAACTGGGCGTTTGTTTTGTAGCCACATTGCAAAAAAGATATAAATGTTGGGATACCAATTTGCGAAATTGAACGGTTGGGAGCAACATTGCAAACATATGTAAATATCATGAACCAAATTACAATTTGCCCCTAAAATTAATATTAATGTCAATTTCGACCCGTTTATGTGTGGCAAAGTTTGCATACCATTTTGACCCTTTTTTGTGCGAAATATTTATATCAAAAGTAAAAAATTTATTTCCTAAACAATACCGTCTCACTTTTAAAAAAAATTATGGCTTCGCCACGGGTTGCGAAGCTTATATACTCTAAAATTTGTCTATGGAAGAATATTAGAAGCTCATAAATATCCTCCCAAAATTTTTATTTTTAGAATAGGCAAGCAAATGAAGTTGTGTTTTTAAAAATTTAAGTTGTTAAAATTTAAATTTATATTTTTCAGAGAGTTGAATTTCATAAGATAAAAGAAAAGAAACGTGGTGAGATCAATTTTTTGTCTAAACGCCATGAAACGGCGGCTGTCACCAACTCTGTGGGATAGTTTAATCCAACACCCATCTAGTTCCCTTCCCCGTCTATAACCTCCCAAGTCCCAACATGGAGAAATAGGTAAATTAATCAGCTATTTTTTAACATTAAAAAATTCAAGCCTTCCAAAAAAAAAAAAAAAAAAAAACAATTAAAAAATTCAATGAAAGAGGGAGAAATGATCTTTATAGCCTAGTACTAGTAGAGTTTTAAATTGTTCAGTCTACTTTTGTTTTTATTTTTTGAGGAAGTTTTGTGTGAGACGGTCTCACACATGAGACGGGTTTCGATGAGAGAGGAAATGAGCATGCCCCACCCCACCCATAGGGGTCAAACCATTTACTCTCTCAATGACACCCGTCTCACGTGTGAGATCGTCTCACACAAATTTTTGTCTTATTGAGGAAGTCTTGTGTGAGACGGTCTCACACATGAGACGGGTTTCGATGAGAGAGGAAATGAGCATGCCCCACCCCACCCATAGGGGTCAAATCATTACTCTCTCAATGACACCCATCTCACGTGTGAGATTGTCTCACACAAATTTTTGTCTTATTTTTTAAGCGAACTTTGTCCCATCTAATTTAGATTGGATAAATTCATTACCAAACCACATATCGATTGTCTAGTCAAATTAGAGAGTTAACTGAATCAATTGTAAAAAAACCTTCGAACTGAACTGAACTGAACTGAAATCCAACAGTTTATTTTAATTTGGTTTAATAAACCGTGATATAATATCACGGTTCAATCCATTAGTTTGATTAGATAATTTTATACTACCAAACAATATACAAATTAATAATACTGTCAATAATTTAAAATTTTACTAAATTATATACTGATAAAATATGGAGAGGAGTAAGATAATATTTGTGTTATTCCGTCTCAAGTTTACAAAGCTAGGGGACTCATATTTATACCCAAAACATATGAGTCTTAATTGCATAAGGATTCTAAAAGATCTCCTAATTCTAATAGCATATCTATTTCCTAATTAGAAATACTCCTAACTAGGTAACTATTCTAAGTTGACTAGTTAACTAAATATTCTTTAATTGATATGGAGATTGAGTATATCTCTCAATCTCCTAACACCCCCCTCAAGTTGAAAGATCTACAAAGTAGATTTTCAACTTGCAAAAAAATTAACTAAAATGTAAAAGATAAATATAAATATAAAAAAATAAAAATAAAATTGTTATTTCTTCATCGGCAAGTAGTTGTTGTGCCAGCAGTTATTGAGGCAGGCGTGAGGACATCAGACAACACATCTGGCCGCACATCTTGCTGCCGCTGGTTGCTTTGTTTGTGTAAACTGCACCATTCTAATCATTCTTAATGCATGCCGTGATCTTCATCTTCTTCTGACAAGTTGCACTTTTGCAACTCCAATTTCTCTCCTTCTTCGACATGTTGCTATTTGCAACGCCGATATTTTATTTTCTCCCAACGCCGACATGTTGCTATTCTTTTTCTTCAGTTTTCGTTTTTAGAGTGAACGACACTTAATCACGTTTATAGAGTGGGCTACCACTAAATTACGTTTTTAGAGTGGACTACCACTAAATCACGTTTTTAGTGTGGAGTACCACTTAATCATCGTTTTTATAGTGAACGACACTCAATCAAAAGATGGAAGTGATGTTAATATGGTTGATGTGGTGGTCGAACCATCAGTATGGTGGTCAAAATATTTGAGGAGAGATAAATCTTGCTAAAGAGAAAAAAACATTTTTTTTTTCTGTTTTGATAAAAGAAGTCAACCTTTGTAATCAGTCTTTGATGCTTCGGTTTAGAGACAAATCCTGATCCTAACCGCTGGCGATTCACCAGAGATCAAACATTCAAAGATTTTCATGGAGGAGTTTGTTGAGAAGAGGTATGTCTCGCCGGTTGCTTTGCCAGTTGTTTGGACCGTTGCTCGGTCAACTAGTTGACGGGATAATATTTTCTCAAAGTATAGAGACATGATTTCAAGATCGAAACCAGCTCTGATACCATGATAAAATATGGAGAGGAGTAAGATAATATTTTGTGTTATTCCGTCTCAAAGTTTACAAAGCTAGGAGACTCATATTTATACCCAAAACATATGAGTCCTAATTGCATAAGGATTCTAAGAGATCTCATAATTCTAATAGCATATCTATTTTCTAATTAGAAATACTCCTAACTAGGTAACTATTCTAAGTTAACTAGTTAACTAAATATTTTTTAATTGATATGGAGATTGAGTATATCTCTCAATCTCCTAACATATACTCCCTCCGTCCCATCTTAAACTTCAAAAAAAAAAGTGTGCACAAGAATTAAGATGTGAATCTTTATATTATAAAATATAGATAGTGGGGTAGAGTGTTGCGAGTATAGAAAGTGGGTAGGAGAGAGAAAGTGGGGGTAGGGAATAGTTAGTGGATAGTTGTTGTGTGTATGACATGTAGGTCCCACTAAATAAAAAAGTATACCCACTCCGTCCCATCTTAAGGTTCAAAAATTTCCATTTTTGGCGTCCCATCTTAAGGTTCAAAATCCATAAATGGAAAGTGGGGCCTACATGTCATACTCACAACAATTATCCACTAACTCTTCTCTACCCACTTTTCTCTCCCACCCAACTATCAAACACTCATAACACATCATCTTTTTCTTAATTCTATAACCCAAAAAGTTTTTGAACCTTAAAATGGGACGGATGGAGTAAATAACTTTTCTTTTTTGGATTTTGAAGTTTAAAATGAGACACCCAAAAGGGAAACTTTTAAAGTTTAAAATGGGACGGAGGGAATGCTTTTTATATAATTTTGATTAAAATTTTAATTAAATTTATCAAAAATAAAATGAAACTTTATGAAGTGAAAGGAGGAGAGTGTAGTTCAAAGATTTCTTTGAACTAATACTCAAGAACCTTTGGGTTGTGGCTAGAATCTTAACAAGGGGGAAGTGGGAACTAATACTATGTGTGGTTATTTATGGGGCATAGTGGGGGGACCAGTTTGATGGGATCATGATAGACCAAGGACCTACTCTTGTCACTTCCTTGTAGTCCATTTCTTATCATCAACAGCCCCATTTGACATCATCCAATCACATCTGTTACGGAGTATCTTTCTTTTTACTACATCACATTAACGTTAGTTCCATTACTCCCTCCCTTCCGTACCCAGTGCACGGCTGTTAGACCGTGTGCAATGTGGGGTTGAGAGGGGGGTTTGAGAGAGTGTCAACTAGTTGTGGGTGGATAATGGGGATTTGAGAGGGGGGGGGGGGGGGGGGGGGGGGGGGGGGGGGGGGGGGGGGGGGGGTTGAAGAAGCTCAACGGGGTTGAAGGGGAAGGGTTGAAGAAGCTCAACCTGGTTGAGGGAAAAATTGTGGGACCCGGCCATCACACGCGTCAGCCATTCATAGGCGCCGACATGGCACGTGCGCGACACACGCCCGGACAAGGCGCGTTTAGCGCAGGCTTTTATTTTTTTTTTCTTTCCTGGATATAACACGTGGCGGAATTGGTTGGTCCGCCATATTTTCGGATTTAATTTTCAACCCAAATTTTTGAGCTCAATTATTTTACAGTAAAATTTATTTTTAATTTTTTTCGTCAAAAATCTGCATTTTTTCCCTCTATAAATTGATATAAGTTTCATTTTATTTGGACACCGAAAAAAAAACTTTTTTTCTCTCTATAAATTTCTTAATTATCCTTCTTTAACCCTTGTTTTTAAAAATTTCCAACATATTTTTAGTGAAATGGATCCCAATAATCCCAATCATCCCTATTTCAATACTCAGAATTCAACTAATCTTCCACCAAATTACTACAACCCCAATGATTTTCGATTAGAAAATCAATTTTCCAACCAACCACGTCCTCAAAATGTCCCACAATTTATTATCAACCAAATGCCATGCCTTCAGCTGTGCCCACATGGAATCCATATTATGGTATGCAATTTCAACGACCTCCACCACCACCCTCTCAAGCATCCGAATATCCAGAATATTCAACACAAATGGCCCTGGGTAGCATGAGCGGTGCTGATGCTGAAGAAGCTTCTCCAACTCCAGATGTAGGAGGTTCAACCACTACTCGGAGAAAAATCCTCAAATGGAGCACGGCGGACAATTTAGTGCTAATCAGTGGGTGGATTAAATTTGGAACAGACAGTGTTGTCGGAAAAAATCAGAAAAGTGAAGCGTTTTGGGGTAAGATTGCAGATTACTGTAACGAACATTGTGGATTTAACCCTCCCCGTGACGTAGTTTCATGCAAAAATTGTCAAAATTATATAAACGCCAAATTGGGCAAATGGGTAGGTGCATACGATAACGCTAAGCGTATGCGACAAAGCGGGTGGTCGGAGAATGATGTTTTAACAAAAGCTCACGAATTATATAAAAGTGCTAACAATAGCACTTTTAATTTGATGGACGAGTGGAGAGCTACCGAAGATCAACCACGCTACGCAAGTCAGGTTGGAGGAAATACTGGATCTGATAGCAGTGGATCTAAGAGAGCACGTGAAGGTGATGTAGGTGATTCAAGCTTGGTTGGATCCATTCCTCGTCCTATGGGAAGGGAGGCGGCTAAGAAAAAGGAGGGGAAGAAAAAAGTGTGGTTGTCACCGGTAAAGGAACAAAAGTGGTTAGAATTCAAACAATTCAAAGAGAAAGAATTAGAACGAATTGACAACTTAGCCGCACAACAAGAGAAGGCAAACGGAGTTGCCCTTAACAAGACTCGGGCTAAAAGTAGGAAAATGTGGATGCAGTTGAGTCAAATGGAGCCTCGCGATGATCAACAACAAAAGCTTTTTGAAATGTTGATTGCCGAGCTGTTTGGCAATTAATGTGTGTTTTCTAGGTTTATGTCAATTTACTGCAATGATGTACTATTTCCAAGATTCTCAGTGTGTAACTTTATCTTTTAATTAAATATATGTAATTCTATTATTGGAATTCGTCAATTTCGACCACTCAATCGTTATCCTTTAATTAACTTAATTGAATTGAAGCTTCAAATCCGTCAACCACAACCACTCAATCGTTATCCTTTAATTAACTTATTTAATTGCAATTGCAAAAAATTAATTAAGTGTAATTTTTTTAAAAAAATCTCGAATTTATAATAATAATAATAATCATTTATTTTTTAAATGATTATTATTATTATAATAATAATAATAATTTTATAATCATAAAAATAAAGATTATAAATAAATAAAAGTGGTGGGGTATAGAATGATGAGTTGGGAGGAGTTGAATTTTAAATTAAACTAGTCATTGTGGGGGGGGGGTATAGTTGAGAGGGTAGTTGAATGATTAAGTGGATGGAGAGAGAAGATGAGGTGAAGTGATATTAGGGTAGTTGAATGTTTTTGGGTAGTTTACCAATTGCACATGGTCTTACTATAAATTTTAAAAGTTACTAAATTTAAAATAATTTAATAGAGAAGCGAAAAGCTATACTCCCTCCGTCTTTTTAGTTTGTTCACACTTTGACCGATACATGGGTTTTAAGGGAAAATATTTTATATTAGTAGTTGAGTAGTGTTGTGAGTATGAAAAGTATGATGTGATATGTGAGTGAGGTTGGAATTGTGAGTGAGATAGTTGTTGTGAGTATAACAAGTGGGTCTAGGGGCGGATCTATGAAGGAACGAGAGAGGGCGACGGCCCCCGATGAATTTCCATTTTTTTTGTTGCTATTTGCAAATATATATATTTTTATTGTTGATGAATACTATATAAATTAAGTTAGTGTTGTTTGTTGATACAGGTGGGTAGGGTTCGAAACTGTTCGATAAAATCTTACAAATAGAAAGGAAAACAAATTACAACATTGAAAATACAATATACAACAATTATGAAAAAACATAAAAGGAACGATACAACCGTATTTGATCTCTTCATTGGGTTTGTCCATCTTTGATCTCTTGTATCCGAGTCGTGTGAGAACACACTCTCCTTAAGATTAATTCGTCCTCCTCTCTACGAGTGCTTGAGGTTTCCACGGGCGTTAGTCTCCCAGGATAAAACGGATTAACGGAACCACTTCGCACTTAAGCCTTCCGGCGAAATGAACTAATATGCTTGGACGATATCACCATTGATTTTGTTCTAGGAGGCCAAAGGAAGAAGATGAACAAATTGCAAGAGGGAGGAAGAAGATTGAAGGAAAAATTCTCAATTGTGTGTTCTTTTTCTCATCTCTTTCCAAAGACTAGTGGGTATGTCTTTTATAGCTCCACCAACAAAACTATGATTTCCCAATTAATTCATAAATTAATTTGTGATTCATTACCTTATATTTATGTGGCTTGATTCCATAATTTTGTAACCACAACACCAAGGTAATGATCCCAATTAATTTTTCAATTAATCTAAGGAATCATGACACATCAATAGTGGGGTTAAATTGCATAATTTACACTTTCAACTCACCAATTTTGAGCTATTATATCTTTCTCATCCAATCTTAAATTGGACATATAGATATATCATTTTAGTATTCACACGGAGTGAAATAAACCCAAAATAATCTTTGCCAAATGAAAAACAATTCATGTAAGGAAAATACACAATTTCCTTCACACACTACATATTTTTCCAACAGAAACCTAGCCTGGGCATGCTTTCTTCTTTCTCATTAATTTTTGTTAAGAAACCCACACACAAGCTTGTGTGATATTATGAGTTTCAATTAAAACTGATTATATTTTTTTTTGTTTTTGAAAAAAAGAACATAAAATAAATTCTATTATTTCTTAAGAATGAAAATTATATAATTAAATAAATTTTAAATTAATTATAAACAATAATAACTAAAAATTACAAATATGTGAAAAATAGTTCATTTCAACTAAATAGTTGATTTTATGAAGTGCTTAAAAATTATAGATAACATATACACACACTTTTTTAGATAAAATTAATAAAAAATCAATGAAAGATACTATCTCTGTTTCCAAATTGAATAACTTTTTTTGTTTCAAAGTGAATGATATTTTTTTAGAAAAAATCCGAAAAAACTTTGTCCCTTAATTTTTTCTTTGATTTTTTTTCTTCATAATGCCTCCGTCCCATTTATATTGACCACATTTAACTTTTTTAGTCAACACAAGTGAACTTTAACCAAATATTAATTCAATCTAATCATCGTAATGAAATTCTAAAAGTTGTTATTGATAAATCATATTGATTTATTGATAACAAGTTCTAAAATTTTACTAGGTTAATTAGATTGACTTTAATGTTTAGTCAAAGTTCACTTGTGTTGACCAAAAAAGTTAAATGTGACCAATATAAATGGGACAGGGGGAGTAGTTCATTATATTTGAATAATGTCACATTGAATTTTTTTTGGCCCCCACTGATTATTATTCCTGGATCGGCCACTGAGTGGGTCCCATTGAATAAAGAATAATATAAACCTTTCTCTTTGGGAGTGTGAACAATCAAATGGGACACCCAAATGGCAAAAAGTGAACAGACTAAAAAGACGGAGGGAGTATATATTATTAAAATAGTAATAATTATTTTACAAAATGAATGTTAAAAAAATCTTACAAAAATTACTAAGGAAACCATTTACTACTCATTTAATTGCATGTTTTTTTTTTAATTTTTTAGAAAATTTACTTGCATCTTGCTACCTATATGCGAGGCGCCGTCGTACCCTATAAACTAGAAAAGGTCTTATCCCCGATCATCATATCTTAGGTGGGCCAACCGACCGACCGAGGCCTAATCATCGAGGTGAAGTCGGGGCCTAAAAGATTGACTGGAATAGTCCATAGACTTCTTTAATCATACTCTTCCACTTTCTTTTTCTTTCATTTCTTGCATGACGGTTATAACCATTAGGAATTATCCTATATGAAACAATAAAAATATATCTAACATATAAATGATTTTTTTTTACTAAAACAATTATAGAAATTAACACAATTAAAAACCTGTTGGGAGTGGAGTTCTAAAACCAAAAAGAGTTCAAACCATACGGGGACTGGGGGATATCAAAACGGAGTAGGAATCAGCGCAGGGAGCAAGCGGGCGCTCGGTTCCTACCGGGCGGGCGCTTGGTATTGATAAGAAGGATTGGTCCTGGCGAGGGAGGTAAGCGGGCGCCTGGTGCCGCGACTTGTGTTCTGATAAGTGCAGATTTCTTAGGTTTCTCACATGTATTTGGCTTAGGACTCTCTTGTGCTGCTATATAAGCATAGATACGACCTAGAACATATTATAGCAACATATTAAAGAGTGTTTAATAATATATGGCTTGGTGATTGCCCCCGGACGTAGTTCATGTGTTGAACGAACCAGGTAAACAATTCTTGTGTTCTTGTGTGTGTGAATCTCTCATATTTGTGCTTGTGGGTGTGTTGTTCTTGATCTAAATTGCGACGGGGTACCACTAAATTCCCAACAACTGGTATCAAGATCTTTGGTTAGGAGGATTTAAAGTTTTATCCGTTGATTATTTTGAATCACGTTCTTGGGGACTTTGTGAAGCAATCATGATGAAGAACTCAATCGAGAAATTCAACGGTGTGAATTTCACGTTTTGGAAGACAAGGGTTGAAGATTACCTTTATTGTAAGGATCTTCATAAACCCTTAGGTGAGAAACCCGAAGACATGTCACAAGGGGATTGGGAGACGTTGGATCATAAAGCGTTGAGAGCGGTAAGGAGCTCTCTAACCGATGATGTTGCACGGAACGCGATAGAGGCCAATACAACGGTGGGGTTGCTACAGATGCTGTCAGACATGTATGAGAAGCCGTTGTTGGGTTTTGAAAAATATTGCGCAGCGGAAAGATCAAACCCAAAGCCTAGATCCATTCAAGATGATTAAATTAATTCAAAAGTAAATTTAGATTACTAACCGTAGTGATGCTTTAAAATTTTCCGGATCCTTTGAATCTCCTTACATGTGTTCTTCAAATCACGATTGCAAACTTGAAGGAATTGAGATCAATCCCCTCTATTGGTATCCACACGTCGAACGAACTCAAGAACGCTTCTTGATTAGATTGCTAGATCTAGACTTGAAACCTTGAAGAAACTATTTATTCCTTGGAATTATTTTGCCACACAAAATTATTGAGTTTTTATGATTCCAAATCACAAAACCAATAATCCTCTATCACTATATGTTATTCTCTCTCAAACAAAGAGTTTTGATTTCCAAAATAAAGGTGCAAGGTTGTGAAACCCGGATGCCTCATTATATAGTGAATAGAGATTTAATTTTGGTAGGTTTTGGACTGCTTTTCATACAAGAAAAGCAAAACTGCCAAAATTAATGTCGGCGGCGAACATGGCCGCGTGGCCATGATCTCCCTCTATGGCAATGTTGGCCGCGTGGCCACTTCTTGAGTTAAAGTCAAAAGTGGCCGCTTGGCCATTATTTCCATGGTAATTTTTCAAGCCTTTAATTCGTTCTTTGTGTGTGACCCAATAGGATTATATTAAGTTGGCAACGCGTCCAAAATACATTTGCACTCGTAAATCATGAGCGGACTCTAGCAAGCCGTCATGACTACACAATTAATATAACTTTGTCAAAGTTCGCGAATCCATTATAGTTTGTATATCACAATCCTTTTGTCAACGATGTCATTGAACATAAGTCACGGTCCAACGATCAACTTAATTTGTTCAATACTTTCTCGATATCTGAATATGTTGATAAATCAAATGAAATTAATATCATTAATTCATTTGAGTTTGGACAAACACTTTCATCAACATCATTCATCGAGAGGCCTTAAGCTTGACATCTCTCTTTTAGAGTGAAAAATCCATTCTTGATTTATTACTCTTCCCTATTTGATTCCGATCATGCCAATCACACCCCTTATGATTACCCGGTTAAAGGTAACGTTAGAATGAGTCAAACATAATGTTCACCAAGTGGAAGACTGTAATAATCTCATGTCTAAGGATATCAATGATAGTAACTATATGAGATTTATATATAACTATAGACCATGAAATAAATCTCATAGGCGGGTCATGTCCAGTATACATCTCACAACATATACCCATAAGTCTGATTTGTATCTTATACATATAATCATCTCATGATTATCAATCAGCCCTTATACTAGTTTCTATAATAGCCAACTAGGGACGGGATTATATGAATAAACATGTAACAGTAACAATCCAAATATCTCTTATATAATGAAATAAATAATAACATAAACATCGTTAATAATAATGTGCCTAGGGCATACACACCAACAATCTCCCACTTGCACTAGGCCCAATCGCTATTGTATCTAATACCCATAGACCTAACATGACAATCATGTTTAGCTTGTGAAAGTCCTTTTGTTAGCGGGTCAGCTACGTTATCATCCGTTGGTACTCTGCATATCTCTACGTCTTTCCTCTCTTGGATTTCCCGAATGAGGTGAAAACGCCTAAGTATATGTTTGGATCTCTGATGTGCTCTTGGTTATTTGCTTGAGCAATAGCACCATTATTATCGCAATAATGGTCTATTGGGTTAGCAATGCTAGGAACCGCTTCTAATTCAGTAATGAATTTCTTGATCCAAACAGCTTCCTTAGCAGCATCTGATGCAGCTATATACTCAGCTTCAGTTGTAGAATCAGCTACTGTACTTTGCTTGGAACTCTTCCAGCTTACAGCACCACCGTTTAGCATAAACACAAAACCAGATTGCGATCTAGAGTCATCCTTGTCGGTTGGAAGCTTGCATCTGTGTAACCCTTTACAACAAGATCACCTTCCTCACCTCCATATACCAAGAACGAATCTTTAGTTCTTCGCAAGTACTTTAGAATCATCTTGGCAGCAATCTAATGACTCTCACCAGGGTCCAATTGGTATCGACTCATCATGCTCAAAGCATACGAAACATCCGGTCTAGTACAAATCATAGCATACATGATGGATCCTATTACCGAAACAAAAGGGACTCCACTCATTCTCTTTCGCTCATCTTCTGTCTTAGGACATTGAGTCTTGCTAAGAGTAATACCATGAGTCACAGGCAAATGTCCTCTCTTAGAGTTTTCCATAGAAAATCTCTTTAGAACTTTGTCAATGTATGTACTTTGACTTAAACCAATCATTCTCTTAGATCTATCACGATAGATCTTAATGCCAAGGATATAAGCGGCGTCTCCCATATCTTTTATTGAGAAACATTTACTTAGCCAAATCTTTACAGATTCCAAGGCGGGTATATCGTTTCCAATGATTAATATGTCATCAACATATAGTATTAGAAATAATAATATGCTCCCACTAATTTTCTTGTATACACAAGGTTCATCTTCGTTCTTGATAAAACCAAACTCTTTGACAGATTCATCAAATCGAAGATTCCAACTCCTAGAAGCTTGCTTCAATCCATAAATGGATTTTACAACTTGCATACTTTCTTTAAATTATTTGGATCCTCAAAACCTTCGGGTTGTGTCATATACACATCCTCTTGAAGATTCCCGTTAAGGAATGCAGTTTTGACATCCATTTGCCATATCTCATAGTCATAATATGCGACTATGGCAATCATAATTCTTATAGACTTGATCATTGCTACAGGTGAAAAGGTCTCATCATAGTCAACGCCATGAACTTGAGTATAACCTTTCGCTACAAGCCTAGCTTTGTAAGTATGCACTCTTCCATCCATGTCTATCTTCTTCTTGAAGACCCATTTCCTATGGTTTTTACACCTTCGGGTGCATCTATCAAGTTCCAAACTTGATTATCATGCATGGATTGGATTTCGGATTCCATGGCTCCAAACCATTTGTCAGAATCAGGATTAGACATCGCTTCTCTATAGGATGTAGGCTCGTCATTCTCAATGACTTCTACATTATTACTATCCGTCACGAGAAATCCATATCTCTCGGGTTCAGATCGTATCCTACTAGATCTGCGAGTAACTTGTGTATCTTAAATGGGTTCCACAACTCCTTGTGAAACTTGTTCAGGTTCCACCATTGGTTCAATGTCATTTTCGGGTTCTCGAACCTCTTCGAGATTAATTTTACTCCTACTGATTCTTTTGGAGAGAAACTCTTTCTCTAGAAAAGTACCATGGCGGGCAACAAACACTTTGTTATCCGTTTTGTTGTAAAAATAATATCCTTTAGTTTCCTTAGAATAACAAACGAAAATACATTTGTCAGATTTGTGTGAAAGTTTATCAGAGACAAGTCTCTTCACAAACGCTTCACATCCCCAAATCTTCATGAAGGAAAGATTAGGCTTCTTACCATTCCACATCTCATATGGAGTTTTTGGAACCGACTTAGTTGGAACATTATTTAGTATGAGTGCAGCAGTTTCTAATGCATGTCCCCAAAAGGATAAATGAAGATCAACTTGACTCATCATCGAGTGGACCATATCCAGTAAAGTCCAAATTTTGGTTTGGAAACCTTTGCCTTACCTTTTCCTTTGGCAACTTTGGGTCCCTTTCCAGAATTCACTAAGAGCACAGGAGGGGCTTTATGAATGATTTTCTTTTCAGCAGTTTTAAGCATATGATGCAACTCTGACAAAGTCTTAGTCATTCCATGCATGTTAAAGTTCATGACGAACTGATTATAACATTTAGGCAATGAGTTAAGAATCATGTCTGTAGCCAACTCAAGAGATATAGGATGACCCAATCTCTCCAAGTACTCAAAGTGGCCCTTCATTCTCAAGACATGAGGGCTGACTGACTAACCTTCAGTCATCTTGCATGCCATTATCGCAGTGATAGTGTCATACCTCTCTGCCTAGCTTTCTCTTGAAATGTCTCTTTCAATTGTTCACCTATCTCATAGGCATTCGAGTGTTCATGAGTTTTGGAGCTCAGAACACATAGTGCCAAGCATGAGACCAGTGACATCACGAGAATCATTGACATGTTTCTTGTGAACGTCTCTGTCTTCCCTAGGGGCATTAGCAGCAGGTTTCTCTGGAATAGGAGCCTCGAGAATGTACAATTTATCTTCTTGCCTTAGAACTATTCTTAGGATTCGGATCCAATCCGTGAAGTTAGTACCATCCTCTTGAAGCTTCTCCTTCTCAAAGGGTGATCGCAATGATAAGGTTTGAGTGTTATTTTGTGCCATTATCTACAATTTTATGCAAAACATTTTAAATGTATAAGTACCACGTTTCATAAAGAGACAAAATGTATTTCTAAAATACTCCCACTAAATTATATAACCTTCTAATACAAATAAATGTACTATATAATTTTGGTAGGCTAAGATCCAACATTAACTTTAATTTTATGTCCGCGATGGCAAGATGCATAAAACTAAATTAATAAGGTAGACAACTCTTGTCAATCATATCTCATATGACTCTTAGATTTTTTATGAGATTCTTTGGACATCCAATGTCAAAAGCATGTTTTAATCTCATCTGTGCCTTAGGCTCAAAACTATTTTGATAGCCTAATTAAGTCAAACCATTTTAAACATATAGGAAACTCTGATTCACTCATCTTGTTCACTACAAAGGTAGAATCAATGCACCTCGCGAGGGTTAGAGCGTGCACAAAACTACCTATGTAATCCCAAGTGTTTTAATCATGGATTGACACTTGACTTAAATTTTATTATGAAGGTTCAACACATATAGCATGGCAACATATTTATACGCACATAATATAAACATGTAAAGCATCGGTTAATTCACTTAATTAATCTCATTAATTAATGCATGACCTTATGCGATTAAGTTGCAAAAGTTTATTGGGATAAATTTTAAAACTTTGAATTTTGAATTTTCTTAAAATCTAATTTTAAGACTTTCAAAATACCTTCAATCTAGTAAAATTCATATAGTCAAAACCCATATGAAATTTCTTAATTGAGAAAACAATTGTGCGGTCGAAACAAATCGCACCAAACTTAGAAACATACAGAAACGATCCTTTCGGAAAGTAACTTGATTCTAAATTCTTTCGTCATACCAACAATATGAATTTTTGACCGTTCAAATTTAGGAACATGCAGAAACAATCTTGTAAGGTCGAAACTAAGCCAATGGCATCCACAATCCCTTACAGAAAGCAACTCGATTCTAAAATCTTCGGGTCTCATTCAAATATGATTTTGACCTTGAATTTGTCTTTAGGAAACATGGTTTCTAAAACCAGCCATCTAACAAAACGAATTCAATTCAAAATAATTTTGAACTTGAAATTAATTTCGGGAAACACGGTTTCTAAAACCAGCCATCTGATAATTAAATTCAAAACAAAATATTTACCCATGTGTTTTCGAAACACATCCAAGAACAATCCGCATGGCTCTAATTCTCCAAGAATTTGGTCAGCCCATGTGCCACGTTCTTGACCAGATTTTAAGTCTCAAAATTTAACTTTTAAATTGCTTTTCCATATTCAATAAGGATTTGATGTTCATGACGATCGAATCACCATGATCATTAAAACCCTAGAATAACCATTATTCTTGAATCGAAGATTATCAACATATTAACCAAAATTAAAATTCAACAATCTTTATGTAAATCAATGACGCAATTCAAGATCCCAAATAAAAACAAATTATGATCATCATAAAATTTGCATGAGCATGATTCATCAATCATCAAGAAATCACATAACAATAATGAATCTAAATTTTATCATGGCAAAACAATATAATCTAATTATATAATTATCATGATAGAATTAAAATAACCATGATGAACGGGGCTCTGATACCACTGTTGGGTTTGAAAAATATTGCGCAGCGGAAAGATCAAACCCAAAGCCTAGATCCATTCAAGATGATTAAATTAATTCAAAAGTAAATTTAGATTAATAACCGTAGTGATGCTTTAAAATTTTCCGAATCCTTTGAATCTCCTTACTTGTGTTCTTCGTGTTCTTCAAATCACGATTGCAAACTTGAAGGAATTGAGATCAACCCCCTCTATTGGTATCCACACGTCGAACGAACTCAAGAACGCTTCTTGATTAGATTGCTATATCTAGACTTGAAACCTTGAAGAAACTATTTCTTCCTTGGAATTACTTTGCCACACAAAATTATTGAGTTTTTATGATTCCAAATCACAAAACCAATAATCCTCTATCACTATATGTTATTCTCTCTCAAACAAAGAGTTTTGATTTCCAAAATCAAGGTGCAAGGTTGTGAAACCCGGATGCCTCATTATATAGTGAATATAGATTTAATTTTGGTAGGTTTTGGACTGCTTTTCATACAAGAAAAACAAAACTGCCAAAATTAATGTCTGCGGCGAATATGGCCGCGTGGCCATGATCTCCCTCTATGGCAATGTTGGCCGCGTGGCCACTTCTTGACTTAAAGTCAAAAGTGGCCGTTTGGCCATTATTTCCATGGTAATTTTTCAAGCCTTTTAATTCGTTCTTTGTGTGTGACACAATAGGATTATATTAAGTTGGCAGCGAGTCCAAAATACATTTGCACTCGTAAATCATGAGCGGACTCTAGCAAGCCATCATAACTACACAATTAATATAACTTTGTCAAAGTTCGCGAATCCATTATAGTTTGTATATCACAATCCTTTTGTCAACGATGTCATTGAACATAACTCACGGTCCAACGGTCAACTTAATTTCTTCAATACTTTCTCGATATCTGAATATGTTGATAAATCAAATGCAATTAATATCATTAATTCATTTGGGTTTGGCCAAACACTTTCATCAACATCATTTATCGAGAGGCCTAAAGCTTGACATCTCTCTTTTAGAGTGACAAATCCATTCTTGATTTATTACTCTTCCCTACTTGATTCCGATCATGCCAATCACACCCCTTATGATTACCCGGTTAAAGGTAATGTTAGAATGAGTCAAACATAATGTTCACCAAGTGGAAGACTGTAATAATCTCATGTCTAAGGATATCAATGATAGTAACTATATGAGATTTATATATGACTATAGACCATGACATAAATCTCATAGGCGGGTCATGTCCAGTATGTAACGCCCATCCTTATTATCGTTAAATATTTGACATATTTGTTAAATACTTGAACTTGCATATTATGTGTTAGTTTTACTTGGGTTAAAGTTTTAACTGCTTTAAATAGTTAAGGTGGTTAAATGTCTAGTTTTGACTTTTGGGTCATTTGTGAAAAATTGGACTTTAGGGGCCTTTTTGTTAAGAGTGAAACTTGAGGGGCCTAAGTGTCATTTTTGAAACTTCCAAGTATATCAAGACTTGGGTTTGCCTGAGAAGGCATTTTTACCCAATTTCTTCTCGTTCTTCCTCTGTTTCAAAGCTAGGGTTAAAAGTTTTCCCTATTCCCGACTCCTCGAGTTTAATTATCCCTCTGTTCTTGATTCTGATCCCGGATTAATATTCGTGGCGTTGAATAGAGCGTTCCAGGCCGAACAGAAATAAGTTTTGGTCAACTTGAATTTTGACTAGGTAAGTTATTAGCTCCCCCTTGCTTGTAATAACATGCATAAATGTTATTCTTGATACTTGTGATTGTTAATTTTTGTGTTTGGGATGATTTTTGTGGTATTTGTAAATTTGGGACAAAAGGAGTAAATTTCCCCTGTGTAAAATGATAAAGGGATTTGGAAAGATGAGTTTGAATGATGTTATGCCTTTTCTGGGTATGTTGAAATTGTTAGTAAATGTTACTCCTACGTTTGGGACGGAAATTATTTCAACCTGGGAAAGAATGAAAATTTCGCATTTTAGTACACTGTGCGACCGCACAAAAATGATTGTGCGACCGCACATCTTTCTGAAGGGTTTTTCAAAGAAATTGACATGCTTGTGTGCGTCCGCACAGTCCATTTTGGGCGACCGCACAGTTACCTGAAAAACAAAAATATTGTGTAAAGTTGGTATAAGTTGGAAGTAACCCTAGTTAAGGTATATAACCTTAGTATAAGATGTCCTAGCAAGTGTTGTGATACTTTAGGGGCATCAGACTTGGTTTTAAACATGTATACTCATTGAATTAAAATGAGAACATAAGTATAAGAGTAGTATCTCTTCTTTATGTTTAGAAAGTGCTATGAACAAGCACTAATGTGTTATACTTGTTGTGAATCCAATGATTGTGCACCTTAGAGGCATTAGCATAAGGTCTTAGACTTGAACATCCTAAGAATAGGATTGGGATTTGGTAAGAGTAAATGTATAACTCTTATACTTGTTTGAATGTCCAAAGATTGGAAGTTATAACTTGAAGTATAAGACCTTAAAAGCTTGTACGTGATTTGAACATCCAAAGAATTGGATTAAGACTTGAATATAAGATAATAAAATCTTGTACATGGCTTGACACCAATAGATATGTATGGCAGTGAACTTGAAAGTGCTATGAACAAGCACTAACGTGTATGAGACATGTTCTTGTTGTGTATATGCAAACATTGCATACATTTTCTTGATACAAGGTGACTTCTTGATTACTTGAAGCATGTTCCTTGTTGAGCTAGTCCACTACTTTTGGATTAGTTCCTCTCCCGTAGTTCAAGTAAATATCTACTTGTACCTTCTTGTGTGAGTCCAGCTGGTTCTCCTTGCTTGTTCGAAAATGTATAGGTTCACGCTTGTCGCGAGAGCTGGGGTTTAAGTGACAATCGGGTCCCTATGTATTTCCGCCCGACCCCTTACTACCGGCCATAGTAAGGGCATAGCTTCCTTAGTTGGAGCAATAAGCCTGACTTAAGTAAATGCTAAACTCCCGTCCCGAACACCTCGTGAATAATCATGAGTACTGATATTGAGAATGACACTGGTTACCGGGTCTTCTGATATATACTGAATAATCAGTTCCTGTTATTGATCGTGATGTCAAAGTAATACAAGCTTCGACAACAATGGTATTCTTGGGAGGAATAAGGAAGGAAGCAATATCCTTATAACTTGCTTGATTAGCTTTATGTGCTACTTGATGAGTGGATTATCCTCTCATATACTTGTTACTTAATATATGATTACTTGAGTATCTACTTGAATTGCATGATAACATGTCATGTAGTTGCATCTAATAGCTTACTGAGATTTATCTCACCCTTTATTTGTTTCCACCCCCCCAGGAAAGGAAGGATAGTGCGCAGTGAGGCTCGACATAGTTGGGAGCTTGCTTCGCAGGTCGTGATTATTTTGGGGCTTGTGTCCTTTTACACTTGGTGAGGACGATGTATTGGGTTGTATAACTCCTTATTTTGGGGTAGACAGTCTTGTTCCGTTCTTGTTGTCACTAGACATCTTGTATAGTACTCTTAATGCCAGCTTATGTGCTAGGCATGTTTCCGCTGTGTATGTATTAAGTTTGGTTTTTAAATTTTCTTGTCTAGAACTCGTGTTGTGAGCTAGTATAGCTCCTTACTCTAGAGTATATATATATCATGTCAGTTTGTTAAACAAATGTCATTAAGTTTCTTGTTAAGTTTCTTGTTTCTCGTCAGGCACTCCCATCCAGGTTCGAGGTTCTATTAGGGGATCCCGGGACCTGGGGGCGTGTCAGGTTGGTATCAGAGCTTCCCTGGTTTAGCTACCATGTTTAGCTACCTTGGTTTGCTCTAAGTCTGGATAGGGTCTATGGCCTAGGTATGGGTGAGTCTTGGGGTGTTATTAATAACGCTGAGTGTTTACCTACAGGTACAATGAGTTCTGAAGGTACAAGTGGTAGTAATCAGCTGAGATCTATAACTCCTCAAGAAGAAATGGTTGATAATGTTGACTGGGATTATCCTAATCGCCTTACAAGGTTCTTGAAGCTGAAACCTCGTAGTTTTGACGGGGAATTTGATTCTAAGAAGGCAGAGAGAGTGGATTGAAAGTATTGAGAAGATCTTTACAGCCTTGAGATGTGCGGGTGGTGATAAGGTAACCTTTGCAACCTTTAAACTTGAGAAAGCCACTGAACATTGGTGGCAAGTGTTGAGTAAAAGTTGGGAACTGGAAGGTGTACCACAGACATGGGAGAATTTTCTTAAAGCTTTTAAGTCGCAGTTTATTCCAACAGTGGTCCAAGATAGAAAGGAAATGGAATTTCTTAATCTGGAGCAGGGAAGTCTAACCGTGGGGCAATACTCAACCAAGTTCACAGAATTGGCGAGGTATTGTGATCACTTAGTTCCAAACGAAGCCAAGAAGGCACAGAGGTTTGTTAAATGGTTAAGGACTGAGTATAGAAAGCAACTTCTTTCTCTACAGCTCACTAGCTATCAGCAAGCAGTGGAGAAGGCTTATACCATTGAAAATGATATCGAAGAACACAAGGTGAAGTTGGGAACAACCATGACTGGTCGTGTATCGGAGAAAACTCAGGGATCTGGTTCTAAAGGTGGTAAATCTGGCCGCCAAGATCGTCGATTCCGACAGCCAACCGAAAGTAAAGGTAGTGTATCAACTGGTTCGAGGACAACAGTCCAAGGTCTCAGGAGAGTATGTGGCTATTGTTCAAAAGAAGGCCATTCTGAAGACAAGTGTTGGCTAAAGCAAGGAAAGTGTATAGTGTGTGGTGAAGCGGGGCACTTTGCTAGAAATTGTTCTAAAAGTAAAGTAAATCAAGTTGGGGGTACAAGTCAACCAGTCTCAGGTTCCAAGAGAGATAGTGGGGGTCGACCAAAAGTTCAGGGTCGAGTGTTTGCTCTAGATCAGCAGGGTGTAGCTGAGTCTTCTGCGGTCATAGGAGGTAGTATATTACTTTCTAGTACGAGAGCGCGAGTCTTGATAGATCCAGGCTCATCTCATTCTTATGTGGCATCTCATTTTGTGTCGCATTTGCATGTTCTTCCTGATTCTATGCCTTATGTGCTAGAAGTATCTTCCCCTATGGGAGATTGCATGTTTACTTCTGAGGTTTACAAGAAATGTGAGGTCCTTGTGGGTGATCATGCCCTTCTTGCTGACCTAGTCGTGTTACCTATAAGGGACTTTGACGTGATTCTTGGCATGGATTGGCTATATGTGCATCATGCATCTGTTGATTGTTATAGAAAAGTAGTAACTTTTTCTATTCCTGGTTTGCCTGATTTTACCTTTGAAGGTGATAGGCCTTTATGTGTTATACATGTTATTTCTGCTTTAAAAGCTAGAAAAACTTTTATCTCGTGGTTGTGCCGGGTATCTCGCATGTGTACTTGATCAGAGTTTATCTGTTCCCAAGATGGAGGATATTCCTGTTGTGTCTGAATTTTCAGATGTGTTCTCTTCTGAGTATAGCATGCCACCTGATCGAGAGCTTGAGTTCTGTATTGAGTTATTACCAGGTACAGCACCAATCTCTAAAGCACCTTATAGAATGGCTCCAGCTGAGTTAAGAGAGTTGAAAACACAACTTGAGGAATTGCTTGAAAGGGGCTTTATCAGGCCTAGTGTATCACCGTGGGGTGCACCAGTGTTATTTGTCAGAAAGAAAGATGGGACTCTGCGATTGTGTATTGATTACAGAGATCTTAATCAGGTAACTATCAAGAATAAATATCTGTTACCTCATATTGATGACTTGTTTGATCAGCTTCAGGGTTCAGTAGTGTATTCGAAGCTTGACTTGAGAAGTGGTTATCATCAGTTGAAAATCAGATCTGAGGATATACCAAATTTGAAGTCTTTACCGATCATAAAAGCTTGAAGTACCTGTTTTCTCAAAAAGAACTTAACATGAGGCAACGTAGATGGATGGAGAAATTGAAGGATCATGATTGTACTATCCTTTATCATCCAGGAAAAGCAAATGTTGTGGCAGATGCACTGAGCCGAAAGACTTATATTTCTTGCTTGATGATTCGTGAATGGAAGATGTTTGAAGATTTGTGTGATTGGAATCCTTGTGAATCAAATCATGGAGTTATGTTTGCGAATATAAAAGCTACTTCAGATTTACTCCAACAGATCAAAGAAGCTCAGGTAACTGATTCTGAATTGCAGAAAATCATTAGTGGAATGAATGAAGGAAAGCAACCAGATTTTTCTTTTAATAGTGATGGAATTCTTACCTTCCGAGGTCGAGTTTGTATTCCAGTTGATCCTGAGATAAAGAAGAAAGTTCTTGAAGAGGCTCACAAAGCAAGTATACTATTCATCCTGGAAGTACTAAAATGTACCAAGATTTGAAGAAACATTTCTGGTGGAACAATATGAAAAGAGAAATTGCTGAGTATGTATCCAAATGTTTGACTTGTCAACAAGTAAAAGTGGAACATCAACGTCCAGCAGGTTTGTTGCAACCATTGGAAATTCCAGAGTGGAAATGGGAGCATATTACTATGGATTTTGTGACTGGTTTGCCACGTACCAGACGAGGCCATGATGCTGTTTGGGTTATAGTGGACAGGTTGACTAAATCAGCTCACTTCTTGTCCGTTTCCATGGGATATTCATTGTCTCAATTGGCATCTTTATATGTTCAGGAGATTATCCGACTCCATGGAGTTCCTGTGAGTATTGTATCTGATAGAGATCCTCGTTTTACTTCTCGATTTTGGCAGTCTCTTCAGGGTGCCATGGGTACTAAATTGAATTTCAGTACTGCTTTTCATCCTCAATCTGATGGGCAATCTGAGAGACTTATACAGATTCTCGAGGATATGTTACGTGCTTGTGTTATTGATTTCAAAGGCAGTTGGGATACTCATCTTCCTTTGGCTGAGTTTGCTTATAATAACAGTTATCAGTCTAGCATTGAAATGGCTCCATATGAGGCTCTTTATGGCAGAAAATGTCGATCTCCTATATGCTGGGATGAAGTGGGAGAAGCTAGACTCTTGGGTCCTGAAATGGTTCAACAATCAGTTGAGAGTGTGAAACTCATTCGAAACAGATTGCGCACAGCTCAGAGTAGACAAAAGAGTTATGCAGATCATCGTAGAAGGGATCTTGAATTCCAGGTAGGTGACTTTGTATTCTTGAAGGTCTCTCCTCGTAGAGGTATAAAGAGATTTGGGAAGAAAGGAAAGTTATCTCCTCGTTATATCGGTCCATTTGAGATTCTAGAAAGAGTTGGGAAGTTGGCTTATAGAGTGACTTTACCTCCTTCTTTATCTGGTATTCATAACGTGTTCCATGTATCTATGCTTCGCAAGTATATGGCAGATGAATCACATGTTCTTGAGTATGAGGCTATTCCATTTCAGCCTGATTTGTCTTATGAGGAACAGCCTGTGAAATTCTTGACTGGAAAGAGCAAGTATTGCGTACCAAAAGGATTCCTATTGTGAAGGTCCTTTGGAGGAATCATGAATTTGAAGAAGCTACTTGGGAAACTAGCGGAAAGAGATGCGAGATAAATTACCCGAGCCTATTGAAAACTTTGGTAAGTAAAATTCGTGGGCGAATTTTCTTTAAGGTGGGGAGGATGTAACGCCCATCCTTATTATCGTTAAATATTTGACATATTTGTTAAATACTTGAACTTGCATATTATGTGTTAGTTTTACTTGGGTTAAAGTTTTAACTGCTTTAAATAGTTAAGGTGGTTAAATGTCTAGTTTTGACTTTTGGGTTATTTGTGAAAAATTGGACTTTAGGGGCCTTTTTGTTGAAGAGTGAAACTTGAGGGGCCTAAGTGTCATTTTTGAAACTTCCAAGTATATCAAGACTTGGGTTTGCCTGAGAAGGCATTTTTACCCAATTTCTTCTCGTTCTTCC